>OX421869.1:11608491-12208491 GCA_949127965.1 Pandemis corylana | reverse complement strand
TTCGCTGTAATGCCGTATAAGCAAATTAAATAATGAATAAAATAAATAATAAATAAATTATTATTAACTGCCACAATACGCAAAACTCGTAGAATAAACTATTAGTAGGTAGAAACATACATGCATACATAATAAATTCTACACGTTCCGTAACACGTACTATCGAACAAATTGATACCTGAATCATTGTAGAACCTTTCCACAGTAAATGTCATAGTGAGCTTACATTGAATGGCAACGAAAATCATTGTGGTGTTTTCTGTGAGAACGTTCTACGGTGGTTAAGGCCGGGTATTCCTGCGAAAGTAGGCATTTGGCGCTGTCAAGACCGCGCGTCAAATACATCGCGCGGGCTCAGCGGCTGTGAACTCTCATGACCCGGCAGCGTCACAGTAAAGAAATAAAACTTTATTTTGACTTTAGTAACGCATTTATTATGATAAATTTTTAGTAACTACCTAATTAATATGAATTTGAATAAATAGGTAATAAAAGAATAATTAATAGTCAAACTTACAGTAGAATGCATTATAATTAAAACCGCAGAATTACAAAAACCCTGAAAAATCCTTATTTAATTAGATATTTTGTTACTATGGGCCTCAAATGCCTGAAATAATTGGTAGGTACATTATTATTTATCTATGAAACAACCAATATTGAACTAAAGAAACATGTGTCTCAATACATACCTAGGGTGCTTTGGGGTAATTGCGAAATTGGGTATATTCCGAAAGTTTATAATAAATACCAAACGCCGCGATATTCTCTTACTGGCTACATTGCTTTAGACACCATTGTTATCGGTTTTGATGCTCCAATCGCCGTTCGTCGCTGCTAGCGTGAGTGTGAGCAACGTGCCATCTCGACAGACAAGTGGTTTTCGCGCCTTTTTGGGTGATTCGCAATAACCCCAACACTCTTTTCTCGGAACCCAGGTAAGTTACTAAAATAATTGTTTTTTAGTATTATAGATTGTCGTTTTTTACTAATGATTGCAGGGAACACGAAGTCCGAGTGATGTTTTTATTTAGTTTCGGAAATACCCCTCTGGGGTTATTACGATATACATATAACCCAATCTAATATTTTCATAGAAATGGCCAGTGGTTCTCAAACTAGGTATTTAGGACAAAGAAATATTAAAATATGTCAGGTCCATATTTTCTTGCAATATTCTTTCTTAAGGTGTTATAATGACAATTCAAATTTTCTTCTATGCACTGTGTTAAAATCGTCGGTATTCTCATTCATTCTTTCAACTTAATCCATCCATCCATACGTAATAGTAGGGCATTTCACATTAAGGTCACTTAGGCGAATGCTAAATTTAGTGTATAATATTGTACCAAATTAATCACCAGCGGCTTATTGTGCCTCGAATGTATGTCAGAAAAAGAATAAAAATATAAACGTCTCAAGATTTGGCTACAGCCGTGGTTCTATTACGTTTAAGTTTTTTGTAAAACATTAAAGTTATTTCTCAGTTAAATGAGATTTTTTACAACTTTAAATAATACATATCTGTATGAAATGTTGAGAATCACTTCCTTGTACCGGGGTAAATCCGAAGTAATCTATCCGAAATGACCATAAAAGCGAAACTATTACAAAATTACAAATATTACAGTAAGGGGCAATTACAAATGAAAAATAATTATAAACCATCAGTTTATAAGTAGTAAGGTCTACTTTTCAACTATTTCGGAATTACCCGGCCATATCTCGTATTTCCCCCAAATGTTCGAAAACGGGACACATTACAATAAATATGCATAAACAACACACAACAGCGTATTTCTGTGTGTAATGTCTACTAACCATAAGTATTTTCAAGAGTTACGAAAATAAAGGCAGCAAAATTGATGTCGTATACTCAACTTGTAAAAATTTATATCGTAATTACCCCAATGCACCTTATTTAGTTCATTACGGTGAAACTAAAGCACACACGTACGCGTAACAATAATTCGAATAACAAACGTACCTACATAAGTTGCGCGCAAAACTAGATCTAGGGTTTGTCTTCGTCATCTACACCCTGTATAAATATAACACAAATAGATAGAAATTAGCATGATCTCTTAAACAAATCGAGTAAGGTGCATTGGGGTAATTACGATAGAAATTTTGACGAGTTTAGTACACGACATCATTTCAGTGAAAAAATCATTCTATTTTTAAATTTTCTGCCTTTATTTTCGTAACTCTTGAAAATTGGTGAACAAAAAAAATACGCTCTTGTTTCTTTTTTATGCATATTTATTGTCATGTCTCCCGTTTTTGGACATTTGGGGGAAATACGAAATATGGCCGGGTAATTCCGAAATAGTTGAAAAGTAGACATTACTACTTATAAACTGATGGTTTATTTATTTTTCATTTTGTAATTACCCCTTACTTGTAATATTTGTAACTTTGTTAATAGTTTCGCTTTTACGGTTATTTCGAATAGATTACTTCGGATTTACCCCGGTAAAAGGAAGTGGTTCTCAACATTTCGTACAGATACGTATTATTTTAAGTAATAAAAAAACTCATTTTTTTTTTTTTTTTTTTTTTTTTTTTTTTTATGTGAATAGGAAGGCAAACGAGCAAGTGGGTCACCTGATGGTAAGTGATCACCACTGCCCATAGACACCCGCGACCCCGGAGGGATTGCAGATGCGTTGCCAACCTAGAGGACTAAGATGAAACGCCTCTTGTGCCCGTAATTTCCCCGGCTGTCTTACTCTCCACACCGGAACACAGCAGTGCAAGCACTGCTACTTAGCGGCAGGATTAGCGAGTAAGATGGTGGTAGCGATCCGGACGGACCTTGCACAAGGCCCTACCACCCGCATCATCATCATTTAACTGAGAAATAACTTTATTGTTTTACAAAAAACTTAAACGTAATAGAACCACGGCCGTAGCCAAATCTTGAGACGTATATATAATAATAATAATAATAATATAGCCTTTTTATTCCGAATTCGCTACAGTTTCATTTTTTTTGTTGTTGTTTTATTATTAAATTGTCGCGTAATTCGGCGTGCCTCATGGCATAGGCCTCCTCCGTGTATTGGAGGGTTTGGGCTATAGTTCCCACGCGCGCCCAGTGCGGATTGGGAACTTAACACACACCATTGAATTTCTTCGCTGATGTGTGCAAGGTTTCCTCACGATGTTTTCCTTCACCGAAAAGCTCATAGCAAATTTCAAATGTAATTTTCGCACATAAATTCCGAAAAACTCAGAGGTGCGCGCCCGGGATTTGAACCCACGACACTCTGCTTGAGAGGCCACAGATTAAACCACTAGGCTACCACGACGTATATATATTGTTATTCTATTTGTGACATACATTCGAGGCATAATGACCCTGAAAAAGAAGCCGCTGGTGATTAATTTGGTACAATATTATACACTAAATTTAGCCCGCGCATTCGCCTATGTGACTTTATGTGAAATGTCCTACTATTATGTATGGATGGATGGATTAAGTTGAAAGAATGAATGAGAATAACGACGATTTTAATACAGTACTATGTACATAGAAGAAAATTTAGATTGTCATTATAATACCTTAAGGTATAGTATAGGACAATATAAGGTATACCTTATATAATAATACCTTGAAATATTTCTTTATCCTAAATACCTAGTTCGAGAACCACTGGCCATTTCTATGAAAATATTAGGTTGGGTTATGTGTATCGTAATAACCCCAGAGGGGTATTTCCGAAACTAAATAAAAAACATCACTCGGACTTCGTGTTCCCTGCAATCAATAGTAAAAAACGATAATCTATAATACCTACTAAAAAACTATTATTTTTATAACTTACCTGGGTTCCAAGAAAAGAGTGTTGGGGTTATTGCGAATCACCCAAAAAGGCGCGAAAATCACTTGTCTATCGAGATGGCATGTCGCTCACACACGCTAGCAGCGACGAACGGCGATTGGAGCATCAAAGCCAATCGGCGACAATGGTGTTTAAAGCAATGTAGCCAGTAAGAGAATATCGCGGCGTTTGGTATTTATTATTATAAACTTTCGGAATATATACCCAATTTCGCAATTACCCCAAAGCACCCTATATCGTTTCAGTCTTCGTCATCGCGTTAAATATACCTACCCGGTATATTTGGGTTGTTTATTACAGCGGCAATGTCCTTGTCTGTTTCTTGAGGTTGCCCCAGTGACCTACACTAAAAAGTAAATGGAGTAATTGTATTTACTTACATAGTTACTTTACGTTTTCAAACGGCAGGCAGAGGTACCGATAGAGACAAAATATGCATTATCAAAAATCGTAGCGATCTTCAGTTGTTATACTGATATTTTTATACTATGGCACTATGACCGTAATTTTAAGCATAATATTTTTATAAATTATCTACCAATCAGAAATGGAGATAAAATGAAATATAATTTAACTTATTCAATTTCGATATGTTGTCGACAAAATTATATTAATATTTACTTCGTCACATAATCTTTGGAGTGCATTCTTTTTATTTGTTATTTTTATAGCTTTGCACGACTTTTTTCGTTTGCGTTGTTTATTGCCCATCATAAATAACTTTCAACAATTATATAAATTCGTCAAAAACTGCGTCTTTGGTGCACGAAACTGTCGCGGATAAAACTGACACAGGTCCGTCGTCCGCAAGCGCCAGCGCGCGACTGATCGGGCTTGCCGAGCCTCCGCGCTCGCACATTTTGTAGGTATTTGGACATAGTAATTAAGATAATCATTTTATCTGTTCAAACTCTGCGAATTTGTCTACAAATATGTAATGGCTTTAGTTTAGTACAAAATTTTAATTAAAAATGGCAATAGTTTAGTCATAATATTGAAAATGCTTTACGAAAAGAGGTAACTTTGGATTTTTTTTCTATCGAGTCAAGTTCATTAGATCGTGTAACTGAATGCGACTTTGTCTATACTATATCCTTAAGTAATACATATATTTTTTTCAGATTTTTAAACCCTATTTTCTACGTCTGAGATGGTTTTTAAAAACTCTAAAACGCGGCCTCTGTTGGACTACCTAGCCTTAAGGACGGGATCAAAGTGTTCAACTACGAGGTATAATAAAAACAGTTAAACTGCGCAGTTTAGACGTGAATAAGTAAATAAGAGATGTTTCCGGTTTAGCCGACAGCATTCCGAGTCGCCGTGCGTGCTAATCATGTGTTACTAAAACTAATTAATTTATTTGCTTGTATATTTTGTAAGTCGTGATTTCCGCAAAAACTTCACAGAACAAACAAAAAAGCAGTGGATCTGAGGGGCCGTCCATTAATCACAGGGGGGGGGGGGTTCGAAAACCACCAAACATCATACACATGCACATACACAAATCACGTCTTTATCCCTTACGGGGTAGACAGAGCCTAAGGTAACAGATACCTACAGGCCACATTTAGCAAGATTGTGGGCGTATAGGTGAAAAATGAAATCAAAATAGTGATGGGTTGCTAGCCTCATCGCCTATAACATGATTCCTATGATTTTCGCCCATTCCCTCGATGGGCTTTTACCATCTGCGCGGGTAGAGAAGCAACTGGTATATTCTATGTTTTTTCTTTGCTCCCAGACTAGCATGGAAGAATCACCAAATATCACGTGTATTTATATTTATATTTTCGAATCTAGATAACATTATTTTTCCAGAATTTAATTCGACTTTTTTTCAGCAGTGGTAGCCTAGTGGTTTGACCTGTAGCCTCTCAACCAGAGGGTTGTGGGTAGGTACCTAGTTGCTACATGACTTTTAAACAGATTCCAAAATTAAACATGAAAATAATTTCAACGGATAAAATCCATTCGCGAATAATCACTATCACTAGGTACATAGTATAAAACAAAGTCGCTTTCTGTGTCCCTAATCCCTTTGTATGATTTTATCTTCAAAACTACACAACGGATTTTGATGCGTTTTTTTTTAATAGATAGGGTGATTCAAGAGGAAGGTTTTTATGTTTAATTCTACGCAGACGAAGTCGCGGGCAGAAGCTAGTCAATTATAATTCGGAAGTTCGTAAAAAAATCGCATACAGTTTTGTAACTACAACAACTACAATTATAGTGGTCATTGTAGTGTCGTTTGTTTACTACAATACTATAAATACGCAAATATATCCGTATAATCAACCTGTTTATCTATTTTCTATGGCTTCAAGGCCAAACCGTGTTTTTAAATGCTTAACAAAAAAGAATACCACACGAAATAATAAAATTAAAAATTTTTCGTACCCACGATCGAATAAATTCAGTTTCACCGGGCATCTTCACAACGGATGATTAGAAAATACTGAACAAAAATTGTTGAATTCGCAATTATAAATATCTAGTTCTAATGGCGGCGTGCGCGCTTCCTCACATGCGCCCGCGTCCCGACTGCCTGTTGATAGCCGATAGTATAATCGAAGTTCGTTATCTAAGCTGACTATCACACCGTGGCGAGCCTTTTTATTATTAGCTTTATATCAACTTTCAACGTATGTACCTATGTAAGTGTTTGTCCGGGTGGAATCTTGTGACTCAATTTTGAAGCAATCTTCATCCGATCGAGCTAAAATTTTGCATACTCGTGTAAGTCGGATGACAATACAATGATCTGGTAGTAGAATTCTGGTGGTCCGGCCCGGACCGTCTTCGCAGGAGGGAACTCTTCAACGGTTGCTCCGATTGACTTGAAATTTGGTTCACATATATGTAGGACGGATGACAATGCAATTACAGTCAATAAAATGTACATTCAGCAAAAAAGCTTGTATCTAAAATTACATTTTTAGGTTAGGTTATTCTGTTTATCGTCCTTGACAGCTTAGCGCACAGTGGCGTAACTATAGGGTGGCAAAATGGCATGGGCCCCTAACTCTACGGGGCCCCGAACTGAGTTGGTTTAGAACACAGAAGGGACGCTGATGCACTTCTTCATATTGAGGAAGGAGCCCCATCTGACGAATAAGCCACGGGCCCCAGACGTTATAGTTACGCCACTGCTAGCGCAGTGTTCCCAACCAATGGTCCGCGGACCACCTCCACAGAAGTTAGAATTTGATGCGCGGACAATCGCCTGAAGATCAAAGGTCATGAAGCTTTGTGTCATAATAATAAAATGATTAGGAAATATTCATATCTTTCATAAAAACCTAATTATTTTATACATACATACATACATATATCACGTCTTTATCCCTACCGAGGTAATGGGCGAAAATCATAGGAATCATGTTGTTGACGATGCGGCTAGCAACCCATCACTTTGATTCAGTTTTCCACCTTTACGCCCACAATCTTGCTAAACGTGGCCTGTAGGTCTTGCCACCTAAGGCTCTGTCTACCCCGTAAGTGATGTAGACGTGATTTGTGTATGTATGTGTATGTATGTATATGTTCTAATTTTCAGTGTCGTTTAGAAATCCTTACTAATATTATAAATGCGAAAGTAACTCTGTCTGTCTGTCTGTCTATCTGTCTGTCTGATACCTTTTCACGCTTAAACCACTGGGCCGATTTAGTTGAAATTTGGTATACAGATAGTTTGAGTCCCGGGAAAGGACATAGGATAGTTTTTATCCCGGAAAATTGCATAGTTCCCGCGGGATAGCACAGCCCAAACCACTGGAATTTTTCAAATTTAAGGCGGAACAAAGTTCGCCGGTCGCTAGTTTAATATAAATATCCGTCACGCTTCGGTGTGAGAGCGTGCGCAGGCGTCACCAATTGACTCAATAGCCTTGACGGCCACCTATTATGCCAGCAAACTAGCTGTGTCACCCTGCGTCTCTCATTAATCGGCTGCTGTAAGCCACGGAAAAACATGAGTCAAAAACGTTATGCAATTTAATGCAACATAAGAAAAACATCGTGAGGACACCTGCATACCTGCGAAGCAATTTAATTATGTAATTATTGGATCTGACAGCGAGCGAACCTAAACTGAATCGGAATAAGTATTTTTTTTATTTTTTGGGCAAATATTTCGCCAATGTCAAATAATGGTATTGAAAACAAATAAAAAAATTACCCTCACTCGTCTGTCCCTAATATATAACTCCTCTCATGCACTCAAAGCTTGACTGGAAGAGATGCCTTAAAGGAATAAGTCCGCTTTTGTGCATGTAGGTATCTCAGTGTTTGGCAATTGTGTTTGTTTTATGTTTATTTTGCACAATAAACCCCCCCCCCCCCCCGCGTCAAGTCCTCTCAATCTCAGAGGGGCCGGAGGACGTATGAACGCTGTTTTTTTTATTAATACTAGCTGTTTCCCGCGTCTTCACCCTCGTCCTGTTTTTTTAATGTTCTCTCACCGCTTAAACCTTCCCTGGACTTGCACGAGTTTTAGCTAGACAAACGAACAGCAATTAATTTATACATATACAGAATGGATATCATAATCGTGGGCGTACAGGTGGAAAAGGGCATCAAAAAACAGTGATGGGTTGCTAGCCGTATCGCCTATAACATGATCCTAGAAGTTTCGCCTATTCCCTCGATGGGCCAGATTTTTTCTTTATTCCCAGACAAGCATGGAAGGAACTTCAAAGTAGGTTTTTAATCGCTCCACAATTTATATGCGCAAGCACATACGATATTGCTCCATGATCATGTTTGTACATCGCATTAAACCTTACTGCAGGTCAATACGGTTCCAAATGCAAACACGAAATGCACACAGACTTGTTTGTTTTGATTGTCACGAAGGCCGGTTCTTAATTAATTGTAATCACATAGCATAAAACAAAGTCGCTTTCCGCTGTCTGTCCCTATGTATGCTTAGATCTTTAAAACTACGCAACGGATTTTGATGCGGTTTTTTTAATAGATAGTGATCCAAGAGGAAGGTTTATTATGTAAAATTCTACGCAGACAAATTCGCGGGGAAAAGCTAGTTTGAAATAAAAACTAAAACGGGGGCGAAGTCGCGGGGAACAGATTGTTACAAAAAACACAGAAAAAAAACCGTGCCCGCCGTATATAATTCAAAGGTAATCTAATAAAAGGTAATATTTATTTATTTATCCCCTACGGGGTAGACAGAGCCTAAGGTAACAAAACCTTAAGGCCACGTTTAGCATGATTAAGGTCGTATAACTGGAAAAAGAAATCAAAATAGTGATGGGTTGCTAGCCACATCGCCTATAACAATGATTCCTAAGACTTTCGCCCATTTCCTCGATGGGCTTGGTAAATTCTATGTTTTTTTCTTTGCTTTGAGTTACCTTTCCATGCATTCTTGAGCAAAACGAAGAAGTCGCGGGCAGAAGCTAGTCTATACTAATAATATTATAAAGAGGAATAATTTGATTGTTTGTTTGTTTGCATTGAATAGGCTCCGAAACTACTGGACCGATTTCAAAAATTCTTTTGCCGTTAGAAAGCTACATTATCACTGAGTGACATAGGCTACTTTTTACCGCGGGGCGCTTCGATCAACAATACAACTAGATTCACGGTGATAGCTCTGAAAACGGCTCCATGAAATAAGACCACAAAATAAATTTGTGGCCTTCTTTCTGACAGTATGCGCCAACCTCGACCAACGTGAGGACGTGTCAAAATGCCACAATGTGCGTTCAAAAATTGTAAAAACAGCCACCGAAACACTAAGGTTTCGGAAGGAATATCTTTCTTTAAGTAAGTACAAGTCAGTATTTCATAAAGTACGTGATAATTTGCAGTTTACATTTTAAAATCAATAATTTATTGTTTGGCAATGATGGCCCACCATCTTGACAATTATCGGTGGTTTTAGAACAAGAAATTCATGGAGTAGTTCTCGTTTTAACCCTTTCACGGGCAACGCGAACTACGCCAAACATGAGCGAAATGGACATTGAAAGGGAATAATAGTAAGCTGATGAGAATATTTTCTGAAAAATAAAAAAATGAAAACATCTGAAAATAGGTTTTTCAGTCGTGGCAAAATATTTGCCTATGAGCGGTAAAAAACATGTATGTGGCCATTATGTTGCCAGTATTTGAAGAAAATAAATTAAATTGTGTACAATATAAATCTTTATTTCGGTAAAATCAGTCATAAAACTTATCAAATAAGTAATAATTATTTCTTATAATTAAGAGATCAGTAATCAGACTTTTTTTGAACGACGACCAAGCTTATAATTTGATCGTTGTTGATCAAAGCGATCTACACCGCCCATTCTTTTGGTATATTCAAATATTACGATTGGGCAGTTCACAAGCAACTTGTTTCCATCTTTTTGGGTCCTGTTGGGTTTTGACATCTGAAACAAGCAACATAAAATACGTAAGCACTGGCAATTTTTTTGCCACGTATAGACCTGCTTCCGGGCATTGGCAACTATTTGGCCACCTATATATTCAATTCACGGGCATTGGCAACTTCGACTATTTTTCGTCAAAATATGAAAAAAAAATGATTGATCCAGCGAAATTTTTACTCAATGTAGTAGAAAAAATACTTAGGAACAAAAATAAAAAGTTGTACTCACTTTCCACTCGGACAATCCTTGGATTTATCTGGATTTTCACGGAGCGCCACAAAAGAAGGTCACACCGACGCCATGTTTTTTTCAAATGACAGATCTACAATATGGCAGACCCAATCAGAAGTCTTTATTTTATTTTATTGTATTAACGATAGATGGAGCTAAGAGTAATAAGCCTTATTTGTGGGTATTAAGGAATAATTTTGAAATGGTGTTTGGGAACATCGACTGGCAACTATTTTGCCAATACCAACGAAAGGGTTAAAATAAAATATATATTGTTTTTTTTTGTAGATTTCCTAGTGATCCTTTTTGCTGTGCGGAATGGATAACTATTGTCGCGAGAGAAAGAGAAGAAGAACTTTACAGGCCTGGATGCCTACATTATATAAGGTATCTCATCTATGTGCACACATCTATGTGCAAAATTTCAAGTCTCTAAGTCCAGTAGTTTGGGCTGTGCGTTGATATATAGTTGTCAGTCAGTCAGTCAGTCAGGACTTTGAATTTTATTAGCTTATAGTAAATTTCAAATTAAATTTTGCACATAAATTCGGAAAAACTCAGGAGGTGCGAGGCCTGGTTTGAAACCACGACTTTCTGCTTGAGAGGCGGTAGGTCGAACAACTAGGCTACTACGGTTGTTGCCTGGCTGGGCCTGCGTGGGAACTATGGCCCAATCCCTCTCGTTGTTAAAGGAAGCCTGTGCCAGCAGTGGGACGTAGATAGGCTTAATTATTAAAATTCATGTTAATATTTGTATTTGTAAATATCTGACAAATAAAAAAATTCTGAGTTATATACTTAATTGCGACTCCATTATTACCCTGTTCCTCAAATAGAATGACATCTTTTTGAAACGAAGGTAGTTCTTTTGTTTATCGACCGCTTTCGCTCGTCTTGTGACGAAACGTCGTAAGTATTATATACAATTATAATTATTTGGATCTTTGTTGCTTAGACTTAAGGTTTATTTTACGTTAATAAAGAAGGTAAAACAGATATAGCTATAAGCATAAGCAACAGGGCCACTTTTTCGCTTTGATTTTGTATGGGACCGTGAATCTAGTTGTATTGTTGATCGAAGGCGGGGCGGAACTAAATTTTGAGTCGAAAATTAAATGGAAAATCAATTCCAGTCGAACTGACAAAAGCACCTGCTGAAATATCCCAGGAACATAGGAAGGCAAACGAGCAAGTGGGTCACCTGATGGTAAGTCATCACCACTGCCCATAGACACCCGCAACCCCGGAGGGATTGCAGATGCGTTGCCAACCTAGAGGACTAAGATGAAATGCCTCTTGTGCCCGTAATTTCCCCGGCTGTCTTACTCTCCACACCGGAACACAGCAGTGCAAGCACTGCTACTTAGCGGCGGGATTAGCGAGTAAGATGGTGGTAGCGATCCGGACGGACCTTGCACAAGGCCCTACCACCCATTGAGAGAACTTGTGTTTGTACGAAACGTTGTGAACCATAACATGAAGTCCAGTTGCCTTTTACAAATGTTTAATCTGATTATATGGATGACACAATTCTGATAAAAAATGTGTTATAGATCGATAGACTAAGATTTTGACATGACCACGCCTACTGCTGAGGATTTTCATTAAAATGGTGAGTTGGCGAATTTGAGTAGGTATTTTATTTTAATTATTTTATGCCCTTAGGCTTATTGTCTAACTCGCTCGCAATCGCCATCGTGTTCATTTTGACAGTTCTTGTATGAATGTGACAGCCAGCTGATTCCGATGCCAATTGTCAGCCCATACCTACATGAACTGTCAAAATGGACAATAAGCCTACTGGTTACACAGCAAGACAACACCGTTTTAATCTTACAAAGGCGAAAGTTTGTAAGTTTAGGTGTTTGTTGCTCTTTCATAGCAAAACGGCTAAACGAAACTAAACGAAATTTAGTATAGTGATAGTTAAAGTCCCGGGAAAGGACATAGGATAGTTTTTATCCCGGAATACTGCATAGTTCCCGCGGGATAGCGATAAGCGAATTCTGCGCGGACGGTTTTCCTTGTTAAGGAAGCGACGTCGCTATGACGTTTTATGTAGAGGTTCCGTGGTGTGTAGGGAATTAAATTACTTGCCGTATCTTCCCCCTTCTTCCATGCTGGTCTGGGAGCGAAGAAAAAACATAGAATGTACCAGTTGCACCTTTCCCGCGCAGATGGTACAAGCCCATCGAGGGAATGGGCAAAAATCATAGGAATCATGTTATAGGCGATGCGGCTAGCAACCCATCACTAGTTTGATTCCATTTTCCATCTATATGCCCGCAATCTTGCTAAACGTGGCCTGTAGGTCTTGTCACCTTAGGCTCTGTATAAAATCTAATAAATCGTTTCATAGAACATCTTTGATGAGATACTACCTATTTCACAATTATGTATAAATTATCATGTATAAAGGATGAGCATACTATTGTGAAATAGAAGCTGCCAAAATGATTGATCATCGTGACGGCAAGTTTCAGCAAAAAATAAGAATCATGGTGACTAATAAGTATACTTAACTTAGGGCTAAGGGCTGCCATCTTTAAATACCTATCCGTTTGACACAACTGATGTACATTTGCATCTCTTTGTATTTTGGGTTCAATGCTTCAAATACTAAGATATTTATAGTCTGGCAGATAGAACACTGCAGTAAAAGGACACTTTCAGTGTTGCCAGTTTTTGACAAACATTAAATAGTGATGTGACATAGTGAGTGAATGAAAGAATGAACGACGTAATGAAATTAATTAGCGTCATTTATGTTGAAATAGAGAATTTTCAAAGAGTATTCTAATAAAAGAGGAATTAAAACAAATTAGAGTATTAAATTAAAAACGAATTAAAAACTAAACTAAAACTAATTTTAAAATAAAATGATTAAAAAAAGAGGCGCCCCTTGGCATAGTACCACAGACGCTGGCAGCATTCCCCCTTTGGACAGCGATACTCAGACGCGTTCATCCCTTACAGGCATATAAGCAGTGCTTGTAAGCATAGGTAAATGTGCCCGACACGCTTCGTACCAATATGGGTTTTGTGGTCAATATGCCTACCCTGTGTTAGAACCCACTGCACGCCCCTGGCGATACTAACACGCTGTCCAAGGAAGCTGCCATCTCTGCGGTCACCCGCAGCGTCTATTAGCCTCTTCGAAATATCTTTGAAGAAGCTAATAGCGCTAGGACCCCACGGACCAAGGGTCTCAACACCGAAAGGGACAAAGTTATATTCGGTGCTGAGACCCCTATATTTATTAACCTTGCCTAATAAAATGATTTGTACAATAAGGTTTTGTATGTTTTCTAGTTAGTAGTAGTGTAAGAGTGCGATCAGTAGGCTTATTACCTAACTCACTCGCAATCCACATCGTGTTCATTTTGACAGTTCATGTATGGGCTGACAATTGGCATCGGAATCAGCTAGCTGTCACATTCATACAAGAACTGTCAAAATGAACACGATGGCGATTACGAGCGAGTTAGGTAATAAGCCTACAGGAAACTTGCAGAAGCATTTCAAATCAGTTACTAGCTTTTCACTCATTCCCCATTTTGCCATAAATAAAACAACAATTATCATATTAATATTTTTTTTTCTACCCCTGTGCTTGTCTTTCTTCCATGCTGGTCTGGGAGTAGGTAAATAAAAAAACATAGAATTTACCTGTTGCTTCTCTTCCCGCGCAGATAGTAAAAGGCCATCGAGGGAACGGGCGAAAGTCTCAGGAATCATGTTATAGGCGATGCGGCTAGCAACCCATCACTATTGTGATTTCCCTTTCCACCTTTACGCCCTTAATCATGCTAAACGTGGCCTTAAAGTTTTGTTACCTTAGGCTCTGTCTATCCCGTAAGGGATAAAGACGTGATACATGTAAGTATTAATTACAAATGCGCGGTCCATTCATATTTAAATGGATAACGAAATATAAACGGTAGGTATTGTTTTTAGTTTGTTACAACTCCCCAAGTTCAGATAACAAACGCCCGTGACATCGCGAGGATTTATCATACGAACAAATAACTTATCTAATTAATAATAGAATAGGTTTTTTTGTCTTAGGAATCATGTTATAGACGATGCGTCTATATGCCCACAATAAATAATCTAGTATAATATAAAAATGAATCGCTGAATGTATTGCTAAGCGCAAATCCCGAGGGCAGCTGAATCGATTTTGCTAATACTTTTTTTAGAATATTCCTTAAAGTACGAGGATGGTTCTTACGGAGAGAAAAATTTAAAAAATAAAAAATAAAAAAATACAGAATCGATTGTTAGGCGGTTCGCCGGGTCAGCTAGTAAAATAATAAATATCATGGGACAAATTACACCAATTGACCCAGTCCCAAACTAAGCAAAGCTTATACTATGGGTACCGGGCAACGGATAAACAAAGTCCTATATCAGTTCTGTACACTACTACGTACACACAACAGGTCATTTACTTAAGTTTTCACCTACCTATATGTCTTTTGTTTATTATTATTGAAAGAAAACAAACGAAAGTAACATTTTAAAAAACTTCGAAAAAGGTAGTTCTCAATTCGAATGTATTTTGTGTGATTGATTGTGACTTTTATTGCTTTTTGCTTTAAAGGTGGTCCAATAAAAAATGGGAAAGTCATTTGAGTAGGTTTGAGTAGGAAGTTAATGTTTCTGTTTTAATTGAAAAGATTTTTTCAAGTTTTGTTACTACCTATTTGTTTTTTATTGTCTTATGTCAATTATGATGTAATATTGAATAAATAGATAAACGTTGCATCAGTTATGTTTTCTTTGAGTTTTCAAACTGACATTAATTTTAATTAAAATAAAAACAAAATAACCTATTTTCACTTTTTGAAATGAGAAGCGTTTTTTTTAAATTATTAATTATCAACATACCTTGGTAAGCATATCCATATTAACAAAGAGAAACTAAACGCACTTTAAAAAAAAACAAATTTGGCGGGAACCGACGTCTAGCCAACGCGCGCTCTGGATGTCACTACAGCTGTTACAGACAAATATGGCTTATAACAGTAGAGGACATAATGATTGCGTCGCGCCTTTTAGATAACTTATCATTAAAGGTCTGTGACCACCAGTCCAGTAGTCAGATAATGGAGCTTAATTATGGTGACACAATGGGTCAAAAGATAAAGTGGTAAGTGAAGTCGAACTACGAAAAAGATGGTGAGTATACACGAATAAAACTATACCAATGGTTTCCAAAAAACAACATAACAAGTAGAAAATACGCGGCAAACACATTAACTTCCTTTTGGGCTTCGCGGCAGTCGGGTACAGACAGAGATCAACTAAAATTCAACTCTGTTCTTTGGTAAATTTAGATGAAAATGCCTATTCCTGTGACTTAAATACCTAACTGGAAAATCCTTATTGGCCAATGTTATTTTCCCGTGTGTCACGTTTACCTTGATATAATATTACAAACACCTTAACGCATAAGCTAGTAAGCTAGTTTAAAGTTCGATTTTTGCCTAGTGGTAACACAAATATATTCATATGAGTTAAAATAACAATTATGGGTTAATGGACCTTAGCAGTTCTACAGCGTCAGCGGCGCTACTATTTATATAAAAATGTCACCCTTGTTAGAACAAATGGTTTCCAACAGAACTGTCATATGTTTGTTACAAATCTAAACTAGCAACAATAGTCAAATTTCAACCACTGATGGGTTTGGATACTGAAGTCTTATTGTCTAACGTATGCTCAGCTATCTAGCTGCATAATCTCATGCACTCTTTCTGTCAACTGGTAAAGGACGAGAATAGAAAGAGATGGTGAACGCGAATTCACCCGCTTAAAGCTGTCAAACATGCTCATTTGATACACTAATAAGGGTGCTTAAGACTAGCATGCTATACATCTGTTCACGTTTGCGAGCAATAGGCATGCTAGTTTGGAGCACTAAGTACACTGTTCAATAGGCGTGCTGGTTTGAAGCAAACCTGTTCAGACGCGCTTAGAGCACGCCTTCTTCCTCGCACCTCAGGTAGCACGCTCAAAAATCAAACGACTGTAGACACGCATGCTACAAAATCGCATGCTTTATTGCTAGTCATGAGCACGTGTCAGTCAGTACCTAGGACTTATCTTAAGACAATAATGATCTCTGGTCAGAAACAGAGATATTGGATACTGTCATGGAACGTAATTAAAAAAAAAAAATATTATATATATGTTGGTGACACCGCCGATCATGGCCCCCTCTTCCTTTTCTAACTATATTAAGGCTAGACGCATCTTTGTACACAATTAAATACAGATACATGATAATTGATACAGACCTTCTAAATTTGTACTCTATCGGCTGTAAAAATTTTATCAATGTCTCATACGCAGAACGAATGTAGGCAAATGAGATAATGCCGATAACACTAATGCTGTTGTTACACGGGATGTTTATATTATTACACAACTATGTACGTCTATATGTATACTATAAAGGTATTTTCATTTTAACCCGTCAAGCGTCCAAGCGACTACAGTAGTCCCTAACTTTTTCGGGCGGGAAATGTCCTAGGGACTGCATTATGCATTCACGCCACTGACCAGGTCTTCCTCCCTTGGAAGAGCCAGCGACAACAAGCTATATATGCTTCTCGCTCTCTCTTTAAGCCTCCCGCCCGAAAAAGTTAGGGACTACTGCAGTCGCTTGGACGCTTGACGGGTTAAAGGATTTATAGAAAGCATGATGAAATCATCTAAAGATAAAAAATATGTTTCAAAATATTACCCAACAACCACTATTATTATAAATCTTAAGCATACATTTAACCTTAAATCATGGTAATAAAAATCGCTAGAGCATGCTCATTTAATAGTATCTTAGTAATAAAAGATTTAAAACATGCAAAGGCATAGAATAAAAAAGCTATTATTTGATTAGTCACACCAAACCATAGTACATTACATGCGCCAAAGTACACATCACCCAAGTAAATTGACTTTTCTAGTCAATCGAACAGAATATTTTATTTATTTCATTTTTTAAGTACACTGAACTTTTCTATTTTATGGAAACATAAGGTAAAATAAACAAAAGGTTCTGTGTTTATTGAATACTTGTAATTTTTATCATTATGCTTCTGTTAACCTAACATTTGTTTGTCTGTCGCTGATACAGACAAAACATATTTTTAATTATGAGCCTGTAACTCTTTATCAATACCACCCGTACACTTCAGTTATGTAGTCAGCGAACAAATACCTTTGCCACCCTAAGGTTAAAAAAGTGTTAGTAATTTTAAACTACCCACATGCCAAATTAATTGTTTAAATCTTACCGCAGGTCTCAGTCGGTGGTCATTGGCCTGGAAGATGCAAGAGTGTCAGATAAGCTAAGATAGTGCAGCGGAGTAAAGCACTTTTTAGAAGAACCCATGAAAATAAGTAAGATGCAACAGGAAGCCATCGTAAGTTAGAGTTTAGTAATGCATCTTTGCTAACAAATTGTTTGGGTAACGTTTTCTCGTCTTGATTACACCGAGACTAATAAAAAATTCAAAACTACAAAATAACAATATTGATTTCTAAACATTAAAATAGTCGTAAAATGTTATTGTGGAGTCCTGTATTTCCAATAAATAATTGACATCCTGCGGTCCAAAAGTTTTTTGCATTTTCTTTGGGATATCATCTGGGTTTTCTAGAAGTGATTATTAATAAGTACCTAATTGAATTATAACCTTGTTATATAGAATAAATATACGTCAATTAAATAGTTTAGCCAGATAATGTACTACAAACGGCCTAATGTAAAACAATCAACGGACAAGTCAGAAAATATGGACATAATTTTTCTTTTTGTATTAATAAAAACATGTTCATTGAATCTGAAGTAATGTATTAAACGTGTTACCCTCTAAATGTGTTGAAACAACAAAAAAAAACATATTACAAAGTATTTGTAACTTTTTTGTAACTTTGATTTAAATTATGAAACAAATGACAATTCAAAAAGGTCTAATGACTGGTAGTTGCCAGTAATAATTCAAGATAACATCTTGATCCGGAAGATAATCACTGGTTATTTTTAAGATAATTAGTTCCACATCTGTTTATAGAAACCGGAATCTACCTCCATGGTGTGCTAGAAACTCTTCAAAATAATTTTCAACTGTGTCATCCGAACAAATTGTAGGATACTGATTTATTTACGTTCTAAGATCATCTAACGTTTGTTTGTGAACAAGAATCGTAATAACATGACCTCTACGAGTAGACAAGGTTACAGTAGATAAATACAAGCGAGTGTTATCATTTGATAATGATTCAGAAGTATGTTAAAACATGTGTTACCTTCTTATTCAAGTCTCCGGTTTCCACCATTATCACTGGTATTATAAAACTTGATTGCAAGAGGTTTATCAGTAAATACACATAAAAATAGCGACTTTAACAAGCCGACCGAGCGCGATCTCGATGTGCTTTTTTGACAGGTGACAATCAGGTGATTGTCAAAATCAAAACAAAAAGTGTAACGAAACGCAGATCGCGCGTTTTTATTTGAGTGTTATTTTTTTGTTTTGCTTTTAGTTGAATGTTAAATGCTAAATAGCAGTTGTTTCTTTGCCTTTTGTTGGGCGAAGTTGGGGTAGTACTTAAATCTATTTCTATCGATCTTTTATTTTCAGCCATTTTCAATGTTTTTTACATATTTCCACTATTCTAAGTTTAATAATGATTTTAAATATGTATGATGGAAAGACGGGGAGCCAAATAGGTACCATAGTAAACGCCTGCGTGAAAAAAATATCGAAGTACTCTTCGTGATAACTTAAATACGACAAGACTGTGTTGAAAATATCAGGCGCCAGCAATTAATGAAAATACAAAAAAGTCCTAGCATTGCTCGTATTTCACATGAACATGCTATATTATTTTTAGAAATAAATGGTTTTTTTTATGTATAGGTAACCCTTGTATGTTTTATGGAATTCGAATGTACAGATTAAGAACGGATTAAGATTAGAATTACGATAATTATATTTATAAACCTTACCGTCGAAAATGTAGGTGCTTAAATAACTTGCGTGTGGTAGGGCCTTGTGCAAGGTCCGTCCGGATCGCTACCACCATCTTACTCGCTAATCCTGCCGCTAAGTAGCAGTGCTTGCACTGCTGTGTTCCGGTGCGGAGAGTAAGACGGCCGGGGAAATTACGGGCACAAGAGGCATTTCATCTTAGTCCTCTAGGTTGGCAACGCATCTGCAATCCCCCCGGGGTTGCGGGTGTCTATGGGCAGTGGTGATCACTTACCATCAGGTGACCCACTTGCTCGTTTGCCTTCCTATTCACATAAAAAAAAAACTATTATTTTTAACCGACTTCCAGAAAAGGATAAGGTTGTATATATTTTCGTCTGAATATTTTTGTCACGTAGTTACTTGCTCACCGATATTTGACTGAAACTAGGCCATGTCAAATGTCAAGTCAACTTATCAATTAACATAAACACGCCAATCATTTAAATACGATAATTTACTAACTCTCTTACTCGTACTTACAGATGTCGGGCAAAACCATTTCCCATCGTATTATCTCGGAAATGTTCGTATTTGTGTGGTAGGTACCCATTCGTCATGCTATTTCAGGCAGGCTTATAGACACTTCGGGATCATTTGTCTGTATAATAGTCATACTTTCCGAGTTGACCCGATGGCAAATCATGGTTCGCTTCTAAAATATACTTAAATAAAACAAGATCCAAGGGTGCATTGGGCTAAATTCAAAATTGGAGTAATTTCGAAAATCGTGGATATCCACTAAACGGGGAACAATTCCATATTCTGGCAACGCTATATCTAGAAGCCAAAGACATTGGAGCTTTTAAGATATCCATATCCACGAGTTTCGAAATTCCCCCAATTTCGAATTTACCCCAATGTATATTACAGCAATATCTGGGGTAATAAAATGCAGCCGCTTTTAAAATACGTTTATTCGAAATCCTGTAGGTCTTCTTCAAACTAAATTATCTGTTATGTACGCACAGCAAAGCTATTTGGTATGCACCCTAGTTGTCCATGTGTGTCATTCTATACACACATCCGCGCTTATCCGCTGTCTTAATTACACATACAGCAAAATGCGCTCCATTTGCACAGAATTTTCATAAAAATAAAGCTCTAACTATTGAAGTTTTAAAATGGCGGGAAATTTACTTTGAACAAATATTGACTGGAAAAAAAACGAAATTCTATTTTTAAACTAAAAATTGTTAAATAAAAAAAATTGGACACGCTTTCTTTGGTCAATGAAACAAAAAATGGCAGACGCGTCAAAGTTCGGGAGTGCGCTCGTGATGCCACTTCTATCTAAGTAAAAATTGTGAGAAAACTTGACGTCATACGATATTCCAACTCAATTTTATTTATCTCCGTAAGATTGTGTGAAAAAAGAAAGAAATACGTGTCCTGTTTGATAATTTACCTGGGACCCTATTTCATAATAATTTACAATTGTCAGTAATAGGTAACGTTGTCATAGTGGCGCTGCCAATTTGTCCATAGTAAGTACAACTGAGACGTTTAAGACGACGCCCAACTGCTGGCACGCTGTGCACGCACATGCTACACACGACACCCACGTGGGCTCATTGTGTCAATGACATCATTGCGTGCGTAGCGTGTCCACTGCTGTGGATAGACCACACATTTTGATACGGAGCCAATTTGTGCCCACGTGCGTAGCCCAACGTGCAATGCTGTGGAGCGTCGGCTTTACAGTTCGACACCCTTTTTAACCAACTTAATTAAATCAATACTTTACTTTTATATTATACTAAACACTCGTACCCAAATAGCCTATTTTGACCGTAACAGCGATTTCTTTAATATTTAATAATTGCATCAAAATGTATTTTTATTCTTACTCCCTTTCTGCATGAACAGATAGGTAAAAAAAATTGAAATGTACAGTCTTTGAGCAATAAACAAGTAAACTTTCTGGAATAGGTTAAACTTTGAAAATAAATTGGGCGTCAGGTTTTGTTAAAATTGTTTCTTTTTTCACTGGTTTCCTCAAACCTGAGTTGCTTATTCCATTTTCAGAAACAAGTTTCAGTTTGTAAATTAGTTCTTATAAATAATTACATCTACAATTTGTACATTAGCTATTTATACAATTACCTACTTAATGGAACTATAGAATTTATTATTAAAATAATTTTTTAACTAAATACTTATTTACAAACATGGCATTTGCTTTTTTAATGTAAATATACATTAAATTATGGAAAAACAAAAATCCAACTGCAAAAATACATTGTATACATAAATTATACTGCAAACAGTCAGGTTTTTGTATCCAATTTTTTTTTTTGACAATTTGGTCGAATGATCGTTTCGTCTAACACAAACTTTTTAGAAAATTCAGTACTTCGACTGGATAAAAAATATATCAGACTATCATTCGACCAAGTCTTACATTAGGACAAAACAATATTCGACCAACGGATTATGCGTTTTTGGTCAGACATATCGGCCAAGGCCATTTTCACTATCAATACCTAGTTACCACAATAAATTTTTTCTTTGGCATGATTTGATACCGACTGAAACTATGTGTAATTATTATAACAATATATAACAATTTCATTCAGGGGGCCTATTTTGAAAGCACATTTTGTGAACCACTCGAAAGTGGTGAAAAATTGTCCTGAATTTTAAATACGAGTAGCTTAGAACCTTCTAAGCTAAGCGTAAGTACCTACTTAGGTACGGCTCTCATTAATTTTGTGATGTAGTCAAAAATTTGATTAGAGCTGTAGTTTTGAAGATATAAACAGATTTATACCACTTTTGGGTGGTACTTTCGAGTGATGTGCTTTCAAAAATCGGGCAAAATATGTAATTGGTAAATTGCATTTACCTACAATTTATCCTATCGCTCACCCTTTCGACTAAGAAAGGACGGTTAAGTAATCTGTTATGTACCAATTTCGAGAACAATTCTTACCCATTAAGTACTAACTAGACTAATTATCACTTTGACATTATGTTAAGGCACTGAGAAACTTAAGTTTCTTAACGCTGATGTATAAATACAATTTCCACTTAACTAGTTCGGATTTCAGCATCAAGCCCTTCTGCGCGGAGAGAGATCCCTCGACATTGTGGCCTCTGCTCCCAGAACTATCAATTAACCTGTTACTTTTTACCCGTAGACCTCGCAACCGGCCCTAAATGTTAAAATTAATACTCCCTCAGTAAATTTCACTAAACTTAACTACAGCGCCATCTAGCGATTCCTACTTAAACTACAAACTCATGGTCTAGACAAGTCCACGTCCTCGGCCTCCAGTTGTTTCTTCTTCTCATTCTCCTCGTTCTTTGTCTCCCGATACTGGATAATGTAGGCGATGACGGTGATGATGAGGGAGCCGCCAGCGAGGCCGGCGCTGGTGTAGCCAACCCTGGGCACGAACTTTGAGTTCTGGTACAGGCAGTCCTGGCCGCGGGCCAGTGCGCAGCTGTATGCTGGAAATAAAATGGGGAATCAGTACCAGGTCTTAGACTCCCAAATCGAGGCTCAAATCTTGCTGTCTCACTCACGGTAGTTAATATTAGAGTGAGAGAGAGGTATCATACGAACTTTTGATTAGTAAAATAAGAGTTTTGATTATGCTCACCCTTGATCCCCAAGTATAGGATGTGGGCCCCCACGAAGGCGAACAGCGAGACGGTCCCCGAGGCGATCCCCAGCGCCACGGACTTGTCCCGCGGGTCCACCGCCTCCAGCAATATGGTGATCTGCCACACGAACGCCAACGCTGAAAAGAAGACGTCTCAGATCAGAAGTCAGTTCCAAACAAGCTTACTGTGGTCAGAAATAACCAGCACTGCCGACGAAGCTGGTCTTCGGATCATTTAATTAAGTAAGTAAGGTTCATCAAGTTCAGCGACCCTTTTAATGGTAAGGGTAAAAACTCCTGGTCCGTATTCGGTGCACCAGAGCGGTATATAGGCGGACTTTTTAGAGAATCCGAGACCAACAGCTTCAAATGATCGTTGTTGTAGCGATCTGGAGTTTCAATTCAAAATTCAGAGCAGTCGGTTTGAAGCACTCTGTACAGTGGTCTCGACTGGTTTAAGCAGTCCGACTATGAGACATTTAATATTTCTAACACAACTAGCATAATATCTGCCTGGAGCACCCTATTAAAAAAGAACTTGGCGAGAAACGAATTTATTTCACAAAATTATACGCTATTTTATTGAAACTGAGCTGCATGGGTTACGTCCCTTTACTAAAAAGTTTACCAATTATTTTTTAAAACGATTACGACCACGCCTCCGACAAAAACATTTAACGGAAGTTTAAGATAAGGTCTGCTAGATAAGCAGTCTATCTATGGTACCCTTAATATCTGCGCATAACAAAAGAGTTGCAATCGACGCCAGATAAGCCATTCACTATGCTTGTCCTAGGGTGCCTTCCACATCAGCACTTAGCCGAAAAGAGGTTTAATTACCAAATTATGTCCTTGCTGCTGACATTGGCCCAAGCCTTACGGCCGCCATTAATGGGGAAATTAATTAAGCCATTTACTATTATAATAAGTACCCCTGGCATGGGTAATGTTACTTCTGGTTAAGACCAATACTTACTGCCAGCGAGGGTGGCAGCAGTGAACATGGACGTGTGCAGCGAGTACGCCGCGAAGCAAGAGTTGTCGCCGCACGCGCCGACCGTGACGTGGCCGTTCGGGGAGCACGTGCAGTTGGTATATACCCTGAAATATTAACACTTATTAATTTGGTGGCAGCAGAAGAGAAGCCATTTACCAAACTGGATTATTCCAAGCGCTAACTAAAAATTTCGTCCAGCTGGGGAAAAGAAGGTTCAGTCAAGGGTATAAATATAATAATATGTACGTTACCAAGACGTCAAAAACTCTCTACACCTTGCCACAAACAAGGTCGGTGACACAGAAATTTGACATGATAGCTGTATCGATATTTATGCTCTCGACTGTACCAAAATACCTAAATAAATAAATAAATAAATAAATAAAATGCCAGCACAATACATTATGGTGGATGCTTGTGACTTCAATGCCAAACAGAACATCTAGAGCTTCTGAATAAGAACCAGATACTATGCCAGGCTTGTAGATGAGCATACTACCCTACAAAATACCAAGAAATGTTACTTATGTAACGCCAACTAAAATCTTGTGAGGAGTCTCCGCCATGAATTAGTCTACCTCTAGGATTGTGGATGGGATAATATCCAGAAGCTAGGAAGCAGTACTATTGGCCACCAAGGCAAGTGAGGTAGCGCCTACTAGCTGCCAGGTAGGACTTGGACGCTCATCTTCGAAATGGCCGGTCAAGATCTGAATTGGAGTAATTCATGATAGAGACTTTTACAGTGCTTTAGTTGCCGATGGCGTCTCATTGCAAAGAAGTCTTGGTCTTTTATGGATTTCTTGTTTGTACTTACGCTAGGTTTCCAATAGTGGAGGCCGTGGCGCAGCCGGCGTGGCACGGCGAGTAGAATGTCGTCATGTGCTCCGTCACACAAACGGGGTCGAACTCGGTCCAGGGACGGTCACAACTGCAGAGAAGGTAATAGGGTTAAGAACCAGCCAAATACCAGTCAAACTCGACCAACCTTCCACCTTAAATCTTCGACTTCATTTTGATTTACAATGTGGGAGGAGGCCACAATAATAGAGAGATTGTACCCTTTGTACATTTGTACTACCTTCTAAATCAGTGGCGTAACTATAGGGTGGAAGGGGTGGCAAAATGCCAGGGGCCCCTAGCTCTACGGGGCCCCCAACTGGC
The DNA here is from genome assembly GCA_949127965.1 of Pandemis corylana. Taxonomy (NCBI): domain Eukaryota; kingdom Metazoa; phylum Arthropoda; class Insecta; order Lepidoptera; family Tortricidae; genus Pandemis; species Pandemis corylana. The sequence goes on along the minus strand of OX421869.1, from coordinate 12,183,195 downwards.
TTGGTTTAGAGCACAGAAGGGACGCTGATGCACTTCTTTATAATGAGGAAGGAGCCCCATCTAACGAATTTGCCGCGGCCCCAGACGTTATAGTTACGCCACTGTTCTAAATGATAGTTCTGAAAGATAATTAGTTAGGTACTTTATTTATACGTAATCCACGAGTACATATTATAAAGGCTGATAAGTATAAGTGAACTGCCGTACATTGACCCACATAGGTAGCTCGACGTAAATTGATGGTTATGCTGAATGTACGGTGCTGATCCGTACAGAGATCTCTCCCCAGGCAGATGTTATGCCTGGGGACCGAAGTCCGAAGGAAGAGATTTCGAAATTGTTTTTATGCATCCGCGTTGAGAAACTTCGTTGGCGTGATGTAGAACAATGTGACAGCTGTCATTAGAACTGGCGCTAGCTCCTCGTGCGTCGTAATAATTATGTAGTCCATAACTAGATGGCGCTAGGGCCGCTACAACAATGTGAAAAGCTTGGACAGATGGAAATGTATAGAGAAGTTTAATTTGTGACCAGCTTAACGTGTTGTTCAGTTTCAGCTAGTAGAAGTATAGCGTTGGTAGGTTAGACAGTATGGCGGCAAAAATTAAAGACCACATTTTTTAGATTTCTAGGAGGGCTGCAACAGCCCTCCCCTGCCTCCCCCCTTTGCGACGCCCTTGTTTATATTACGTAGGTACGTTACGTACCCACACCCTAATCCGCAGAAAGGCTGCGCGTACGTCGTCTCCCCGAGCCCCGCAACTTCCCCCTTCGAGCAGTTGAGCGCAGCGGTCATGACAGCGAAGAGGATGACACAGTAGAGGGTCATTCGTCCCGTGTTGCGGATGGCGGCCTTCTTGTCCAGAACAGGCATCACGGGGCCCGTGTACATGAAGCCAGCGAGCTGGAATAATATGAATATACTCGTACCTTGAACTCATTCATAAAATGTAATCAACCTACGACCTGATAGCCTAAGTGGTTAGTGACCCTGACTATGAAGCTAGTGGTCCTGGGTTCGAATCCCGGTAGGGGCAGACAGTTGTATGATGAATACGAATGTTTGTGCCCGAGTCATGGATGTTGTATGTATTTAAGTATGTATTTATCTACATTATATAAGTATGTTTATCCGTTGCCTGGTACCCATAGTACAAGCTTTGCTTAGTTTGGGGCTGAGTCAATTGGTGTAATTTGTCCCAAGATATTTATTTATAAAAAAAAAAAAAAAAAAACCTTAGTCTGGCAAAGTCAAAGGCAAGCCGAGTAACCGAGTGTGAAGGCTAAGGAGACCACAGTTAACAAATTGTTGCTAAATTAGTTGGTCCAACTGGGAGGTAGACACAGTTAGAGTTTTTATCGTATAATTTGAAAAGTTTTCTGGTCGAAGTTTGATTAACCGTTTCGGGTCCTTCAAAGACATTCTTAAATCTACACAAACAAAAGAAGCTTGAAGTTATTAAACATAAAATGCTACTCACAACAACACCTAGTATGATGAATAAGGCGCGCAGTGGCGCCCCACTCTCCCAGATAAAGCCTGTGCCAGGGACGACGTGAAACTTGAACTGTAATAGAAAGAAAAAATCAAGTATACACAAACGCCATCTCTTGACGGTTACATGTCTTTTACGTACCTACGCGTCGTGACTTGTGACGCGTCACTGTATATGGTTACATGCACAATTAAACTTATAATAAGAGAAAAAAAATAAAATTTCTAAATGTCTGTGAAAATCAGAACACATAGAAAAATCCGAAAAGTAAAGCTATGGCCGGGAATCGAACCCGGATCCTCGTCATTCCGTGACGCGTGCTATACCACTACACCACCCATAGCAGAAAGTAAAGCTATGGCCGGGAATCGAACCCGGATCCTCGTCATTCCGTGACGCGTGCTATACCACTACACCACCCATAGCAGGTGGGTAGTCTCCGAATTTTTCTACCTGTTACCGACCGTCACGTGACCTTTGTTACTATGCGAATTTTTATTTCTTGATTTTTATGTTTTACTTTTACGGTTTTACCGTTAGAAATTTAATTTCTAAATGTCTGAAAATCAGAACACATAGAAAAATCCGAAAAGTAAAGCTATGGCCGGCAAAGTCAGTGGCGTAACTATAGGGTGGCAGGGGTGGCAAAATGCCAGGGGCCCCTAGCTCTAGGGGGCCCCGAACTAGCTTGGTTTAGAGCACAGAAGGGACGCTGATGCACTTCTTTATATTGAGGAAGGAGGGCCCCATCTGACGAATTTGCCACGGGCCCCGGACGTTATAGTTACGCCACTGAGCAAAGTAGTAGGTATTTATTGCCTTTGTAAGTTGAAATTGATCCCGGCCCTAGGGTAGGCCCAGTAGCCACGTTCTGGGCGCCAAATAGCAACGGGCGCTAAACTCAGTTAGCAATGGGGCGCGCGAAACCAATTTTGATGGCGGCGGAGAAAAAGGCGCCAAAGGATGATCCCGCTCACAGATCAAGAGTTCGGGTGGTTACTTGTTGGAATCCACGTCACATTTCACGTGATTGGACGGTTTCTGCTTCCATGGAATTGGACCCCAAGGCCGGCCATAGACGGACTGCTAAGAGCAGTCAGTGCCAAAAGCTTCAAGAGGTCACTGGGGTGATTTGCAGTTTCAACACAATTCAGAGCAGTCGGGTTGAAACCGACTCCAATTGCGACACGACTGCTCTCGTGCCGGTGTCGCTCCAGGCAGCCCCTAAATGGCGGGTAGGTACGTATTAAAATACATAAAGTTTAAAATGTATAATGGGTTAAAATACATAATGGTTTATAATATATAATGCGATTTTCTCAGAAAGCTACAAATTAACAGGATTGTTATAAAACAAACCCAACCTAACCTAAACCAATCTATAGATTACGATATCAAAAGTTCATTTAGCTAAGTTTTACAGAAACTTGCGTTATATATTTAGAACTATTATGTATTTAACCCATTATACATTTTAAACTTTATTTATTCTGATCCGGTCCCTAAATGGCTGGGGTAAGGCGTTTGTGAATCTGTTTTTTTTTAAAGTAAGTTGTTGCTTTTTATTCGAAAATAAGTGATTGTACACAAAATATTGCCAGTTAATATATGGTATAAATAAGGTGGATCGGTTTTTGTTTATCTACACGTATGATTAGATTAGATTGATAGCTTCACTATTCATTCATTGACTCATCTATCACGTTACGTCCAAAACTACAATTTATTATTCCCTGATATACCTAATTTTGTTCCTAGGTGTACTGAGAAAATTTTATGAATGAGTTTGTGGCATTTTTTTTTTGTTTTATCGAACCTAAAATGATACTGGCCACCAGAATGCCTTGTGATATTTTTTTTTTTTATAAATGAAGTCTTTCTTCTCCCATAACAGAAAACATCCAGTTTTATTTGCAAATGAATTAATTTCGATTTTTTTTAATTAGATAGTAATATATCTTCTAGAATATGCGATTTGTACCGATTTCTAGGGGCACGATCGAGCGGTGTATTTATAAAATGGGGCCCAGCAAGTAAAAAAAAAAAAGTGGCCAGGCCTTTATGATTTGGAAAAAAAACCATTACGCTATCTAATCTCCACAGCTTAAATGAATTCCATTACTACCACTCCCACGACCAATCCCAGTTAGTTAGGTATCGCTAGGCAAACTCGCCGATCGGATAATAAAGTAAGTAAGTAGGACAAATCATTTGTATGACCTTGCCGATTCATTATCTTCGCTATCAAATGATAAAAGACGTGTAATTTTTTTCGACCAAAAATCTCAGCATGTAGGTACTGAATCTCAGAAGTAATCTGAAATACTTCCCCAAGTAATCTTACTATTAGTTATTATTCTATCTAGTCTGACCGAACATCCCTGTCAACGTTTTTTGGGGTTTTTAAATTGTGCTCGACCAAATGTTGACACATTGGTCGATGTTCAAATGGCGTCTAACTTAAATTTACTCTACTTAACTTAAATCAAAAATATCAAAATGAAAATAAAAAATCTTTATAGGAGTGTTCAATCAAACTAGGTCAATCATCTAGGTACTAAAATTCTATGTTGAAGGAGCCCTATCTGTCATCTTGTGCATGAATCTTGTAGCTGGCTTTTTTAGGTGTAGGCGTGTTTCATAATATTATGTATTTTCAGTACTTAGTATATTTTCACCACCTGCTCATATCTGTTCTGTTCTCCAGTGCGGGTGGTAGGGCCTTGTGCAGTGCTTGCACTGCTGTGTTCCGGTGTGGAGAGTAAGACAGCCGGGGAAATTACGGGCACAAGAGGCATTGCATCTTAGTCCTCTAGGTTGGCAATGCATCTGCAATCCCTCCGGGGTTGCGGGTGTCTATGGGCCATGGTGATCACTTACCATCAGGTGACCCACTTGCTCGTTTGCCTTCCTATTCAAGTCCATTATGGTTGCCTCGTAGAGATCGCTCTATAGCGATAAGGCCGCCTATTGTTAACTTGTAACATTCTGTATACCTTTTTTCTGTTTTGGTTGCTATATGTGGTGTTCAATAAAGAGTTATTGTATTTTATTGTAAAATATCCCAACAGTTCTGAGATGCCTTGTACTTATGTGGCACAAGTAGCAGCGCCATCTGTAGTCTTACCTTAGCAAAGTCAGCTTCCTGTGTCCCAAAGCCCCATAAGGCTGAAACCAGCAGAGACATGGCCAAAATCTGGAGGGTGGCCATCTTGTTTCGCAGCACTCGGCTGACGCTGCGGAAGAAGCCTGAAAAGAAAATAAGAGGATTGACAACCCGAAACTTAAGTACAAATTTCTAGCAATGAGGGCTTTCTGGCAGACAAAATATCGGTCCAGAAGTCCATTTCACTAATTTGACACGATAGGGTTTGCTTGCTTATGTTAGAAGCCATTCCCGAACGTGACCAGTAGGCTAACCTAACTCGCTCGCAATCGCCATCGTGTTCATTTTGACAGTTCACGTATGGGCTGACAGTTGGTATCGGAATCAGCTAGCTGTCACATTCATACAAGAACTGTCAAAATGAACACGATGGCGATTGCGAGCGAATTAGGTAATAGCCTACAGAAATATCAATCAGACTACTCGATACTATCTAGCGAAACTTTGTCATTGTTAGAAATTTGTACTCAGTTTCAGGTCATTTTCTAGATGATATACTCTGTTGATGCTACAAGGCAACAAACCCACTCAAAGAATACTATTAATCGCACACACGCACGCACACACACGCACACACATACACACACACACACACACACACACACACACACACACACACACTTTCTAATTATTCTTGTGTTTTGAATACTTCACTTGGCACTCGCGATACAGACCCAGAGTCTATTGCGCAGTGGCGTAACTATAGGGTGGCAGGGGTGGAAAAATGCCAGGGGCCTCTAGCTCTACGGGGCCCCGAACTGGCTTGGTTTAGAGCACAGAAGGGACGCTGATGCATTTCTTTATATTGAGGAAGGAGCACCATTTGACGAATATGCCGCGGGCCCCAGACGTTATATAAAATGTCCTACCTATCTCTATGTAACAATGAGTCCTTGTTATGCACTTTGTAACTTCTGTGGTGAAATCAAGTTTTCTTATTCTTATTATAATTAGGTATTCTAGTGTAAGCGCTTACCTCTATCCTCTCCATTGCGGCCATGCATCGTTGGAGGCACAACAGGGAACTTGTGCAGCTTCAAGATGCTGATGATGAACTTGATTACAATCATCAGGAACTGCAGCCACGCAATACTGACCATCATCCCCGACAGCATTGTGGTGCCCACTAGGAGCAGCACTACGCGTAGTAGGAGGAAGATGCCTGAAAAGACAAAGATCAGGTCAAATTGTGGAAAAACTTGACACAGTTACTTCTTAGCAGTTTTACTGAGCCGCCATCATACTTTCCAGCCTAATAGCATAATATGTACGTTCCACTACTGAGCACTGGCCTCTTCTCAAACGGAGGGTTTTCCAAAAAATAGTCTACGTAATCAATTTTCCCAGAATTTAATTATTTTGGGTTCTCTTTACTCGGAGTCGAATACCCTATCGATTTTCATACAAGAAAACTGCGGTCCCTGATTTTACTATGGATTTTTTTCTGCACGTCACGTTCTATGCATATAAAAAAAACGACGAACACATTTTTTCTTGTATACGGATCGATAGGGTAAGCTATTCTGAGTGAGAAAACTCCAAAATATTGTGTGGACTTTTTTTGGAAAACGCTCCACTTGCAGTTTACTGTGCCGTCACTTATTTTCCTATTCAAATATTTTATTTATAAATTAAAGTTACAACATGGTCACTTTTCAAATTCCGTACTAAAGCATTTCTTACCAATATTCATGTACAAGTTCTGGGACGGGTTATACTCGTCGAGGTAGGCGAGCGCATGCGCGCTAATGGCGAGTCGTCCCAGTGCGCAGGAGATGCCCACGAGGATCAGGATCGAGAGCCTGAGCGCCGCCATTGTAGAGATCCCCGCTGGCAGGGTGCGCCAGACATTGCAGAGAGCTGGAGGAGAGATGTTAATGTTACCAGTCAGCAGATGCTGACGAATCGGGATTGAGCTAGATAGGATCAACAAAATGCATACATACATAAATCACGTCTTTGTCCCTTACGGGGTAGACAGAGCCTAAGGAAACAAAACCTAAAGACCACGTTTAGCATGATTGTGGGAGTATGGATGGAAAAGGGAATCAAAACAGTGATGAGTTGCTAGCCACATCGCCTATAAATAACATGATTCCTAAGATTTTCGCCCAATCCCTCGACGGGCTTTTACTATCTGCACGGGAAGAGAAGCAACTGGTACATTCTATGTTTTGTTTGCTCCCAGACCAGTATGGAAGAATCATATCAACAAAATGATGATAACTTAAATTTGTTTATTTGGAACACGTCGGTTTTGGAGGAAAAGGCGTTAAGTTATGTTTGGCTAGACATAATACATTCCGTCACGCCTCCCCCACAGAGGTAGGCAGAGACTAGGTACTTTGTTCTGCGCTACAATCCTGACATACCTCTGTGGGGTATGATTATTGATTATTGATCATCCACATTCATAAATCTCTTCAACATGCTCTTTGGTTTAGGGCTAGACATTAAATTAAGGAAAGGAAATAGGCTTCTATAGACTTACAACTTAATAGAGAACCAGATACACAGGAGAAAGATCTGATATGTTGAATTTTATTAAATCTAGCTCTGACCCTAGCCCGAATAGAACGAGGTTGCTTTTCGGCGCCCTTCGAGCGATGGTTTTTAACTGTCCCCTTGCCAAGTGGCTTCTGATCCGCGTTCGACCTGATTTTGGCACCCCTTGCCGTCTGGCGCAGTGGCGTAACAATAACGTCTGGGGCCTATAGTTACGCCACTGGTCTGGCACCTAGAACCGTTTCACTTGCTCTACCCTATGGCTGGTTCTATTCGCATGCTTTGGTCCTCTCACGCTAAATAGAAATACAGCAAAACAGGTTTGCCGAAAATGTTGTATTTGTCAATTAGTCGCCCTCTCCCTATGCGTGTGTGTGTGTTTTTTTTCTTCTTAATTCATAGGTGCATCTGCACTCACCAGTGTCAGCCTCGGCTTCAGGTTTAGGCACGCCAAAGACCGGCAGCATGCAGACCAGCGCTATGGCGATCCAGCCGACCATGATGCTGCGCCGGCGCTGCGTGCCCAGCCAGCCAATCAGCGGGCCCAGGAGGAACTCCACCGCTGATATGGTGACTATGAGCACGTCTGAAATAAAGAAGGATTGGAAGACTGCTTTGATGTCATAATAATATCAGAATGAGAGGGCTTGACCTATAGTTCCCATGCGGGCCCTGTGTGCGTTAGGGATATCACAAGCACCATTGAATTGCTTCGCAGGTGTATGCTGGTATCCTCACAATGCTTTCCTTTGCCGAAAAGCTCCTAGTGAATTTCAAATATATTATTGCACGCAACCCAGAAAAAGTCAGAGGTACGATGTGAGCTCGAATTTTGGACTCACGACCGTTTGCTTGAGTGGCCATGGGTCTATTGGTCTTTAAGCAGTTCCTCGGTGCAGTCCATCGGTGTAATTATAAAGTCTGTGCCCTTGGCAAATTCACCAGATGAGGGTCCTTCCTCGATATAAAGAAGTGCAGCGTCGTCCTTTCTGTGCCTTAGGCCAGGCCAGTTCGGGCCCCGTATCTAAAGGCCCGTGGCAATTTGCTAGTCCTGTCACCGTATATTTATGCCAATTTTCCTCATCTCTTACCCGTGATGTAGCTCGGCAGTTCCCCTACCCGCGCGCTCTGCTTCAGCAGGATGTAGACGGAGAGCTCTCCCAGCACCAGCCCCAGCATTGCCATCTGTGCCGTGTTCCGGAAATCCAGGGGGTCGAAGTCCACGGGGTTGAAGAAGGACTTCACGCGCTGGCGGACTGAGGGAGAGAGCTAATCATACAGTATGTGGGAGTGCGTCAGAGGTATACAAGGTGTCTTAGAATTATTTTGTTGTAAATAAGCAGGTAGTTGTGTGAGTTTCATTGGACGCGCCTGTAAAGTTTTTTCATTGTAGTTTTGGATTCAAATTTAAGTCGCCCTTTTGATGCCATACAATTCGAACATCGACCAATGTATGAAAACATTTGTCAATTTGACAATCACACACAATTAAAATCCGTGAAACATTTACAAGTGTCCTCAGTCAAGCTAACTCGACTACCTGTTGAAGTATACTCGGGCGCAAAAAAACCTATAAGCCTCGGGTCGAGCGGCTGCCTAGCTCCGAGGCTTCGCAAGTAGAGACGCTGCCTAACACGTTGAGGCAGTGTTGAGGCAGCGTCTCCACTAGCGCGGCCTCGGTTCGAGGCAGCCGCTCGACCCGAGGCTGCCTCTACCTAGTCGAAAAGCACTAGAAAGTGGTATGAAAAGTGCCCCAGTTTCTTTGCACCCGAGTATTTTTTCGGTAAAATTTTAGACACAGATTAGTATAACACTAACTACTTTAGATTAGATCGGTGCTAAGGACACATACCTACATACATACACAAATCACGTCTTTATCCCTTTCGGGGTATAGACAGAGCATAAGGTAACAAGACTTACAGGCCACGTTTAGCAATAATGTGAGCGTACAGGTGGAAAATGGAATCAAAATAGTGATGGGTTGCTAGCCGCATCGCCTATAACATGATTCTTATGATTTTCACCCATTCCCTCGATGGGCTTTTACCGTCTGCGCGGGAAGAGAAGCAACTGGTACATTCTATGTTTTTGCTTTGCTCCCAGACCGACACGGAAGTCTAAAGACACAAGACCGAAAAAATTAACAGAAGATGAAGCATTTGACTTCTTTGAATAATAAATCACTGGGTTCACTGAGACTCACGGCGTGCAAGAAAAATGGCCTCGTCTCTATCTCACCAGGGTGAGCACGTGTTACTTTATATCTAGAAATTGTTATAAGTAGGCTTTGCCCTGAGTGACATATCAAAGGCCATATCGTCTAAAGCGCGGGCGCTCGTAATCGCATTCACCATTATCTTTTCCTCATCCTTTATAGTTTGACAGACTGAAATCGTGAATACGAGTGTGATTCCGAGTGAGTTGGACAATATGGCCTAGCCTAGGGCTTGATTTTTGAATTCACTGAAGCAATTCACTTTGATTGTTTAGAATTGGGGGCTGCTGCGAAATTCGATTTTCGAAGCTCGTTTAATACCGTCTCACTCTCAAATTAATCACCAGTGAGCGAAACGACACGAAACGAATTTCGAGGTACAAAACTTGTAATTTCTTTCTAATCTAGTCGTATTACAAATTCGACACAATTTTCCCCCGGACCACCGGACCACATAAATCGGTGTCATTTGTACCATTATTGGAACTTTCGTACTGCCCAATGGTAACAGGTGGTCCGGCGAGCAGTTTTCTAAGTAATGAATACTTACTAGATACAGGTACTGAGAACGTAATAGATCTGGGGCCTTATCGTGACGTCTCAATGCGATTCAATTCCGACTCAGTTCAGGTTTTAGATGTCATTTTTAGTATGGATCTGACAGCGAGCGAACCTAAACAGGTAAGGCCCCAGAACTGCTTGCAAACATTCGTTAGCCAGAAGGTCAATAATAAAATCCTACATTAAGAAACTACAGATCATCCATTTATACCGATTACCTACTGACTATCGTTAACACCTTTTGTGAGACTCGTCATAATGGATAGATAGAAAAAAAAACTACACAGAATGATATTCAAATCAATCGAACTTTATCATCAGCTTAATTAAACGTGCGTCACGAAAGGGCCGAATTTCTTCAGAATCTCTCAAAACGTATTCCAAATATATCGAGAAACTTGTGCCTAAAATTTATCAACCTTACCTCGAGCCTTGCTCCTCAGGTTTCCTAACAACGAACTGCTTTCCATAATGCAAACTCAAACAAACTTAGATTAGCTTCACACAAAACACTAGCGTGCTCCTTTGATAGTCTACACACACTATCCTCTCGCTTGATAAACCGAGTATCACCAAATATAAATCGATATGTCATTTATATAAAATACAATTAAATGTGTCAGTGTGGCAAAGCGTCCCTTTATTAAGATATTATGATAAGGATACGTTGATTGCGAGTAAACATTGTATTAGTTATTGGAAAGTACACAAAAATTCGGATATGATATCATGCTTTATGATACGAGGTTGATTGTACTTAACTGATTGTATATTGACGAATTTATTATGTATAGTGGTTTGATATCTTTAACTAGAAGAGTGACGTAATACGCACGGGAAACGCATTTAGGAAATCCTAATATGAAGACCTCGTGCAAGATCAGTAGGCTTGTTACCAAACTCGTTCGCAATCCCCATCGTGTTCGTATTGACAGTTCTTGTATGAATGTGACAGCTAGCTGATTCCGATGCCGATTGTCAGCCCATACATGAACTGTCAAAATGAACACGATGGCGATTGCGAGCGAGTTAGGTAATAATTTCCGCCAAGGAGGCGTATTGCGCTATTATGTTCCAGCGTTGAGAGTACGATATGAAATGACTGGATGAGGTGTTCTATCTTAGCCCTCTTAGGCTGTCAACGTTGCAATCCTCTAGTGTTACGGGTGTCCATGGGTGGTGCCGCTCACTATCAGGTGACCCAATTAGTTCCTTGCCGTATAAGAAAAAAAAAATAAGAGCAGTGTTACCAGTATTTAGGTAAAGAAATAAAGTTGTCTCAAAACTTGAACTTCGAGCAACTTGCTACGAAACATCTATTAAATATGACGGGCTTACCAAAAAACTTAAACACTTCTCAGAATAATTGACTTTTAATGACAGTTTTCTGTGAAACGGACGTGCATAAACATATTTTCGATGATTATCTAAGTGTGATAATAGAGGATGAGTTCATATGAAATATAAAAAATTGACCAAGCGCGTGACGAGTTACGAAAAAAAGTTTAACACTACAGTACGGTAGAAACCATATCATCGCATGTTTCATGTTGGGTATAGATGCTATAATAAAAAAAACTTTTAAATCTTGTTTTACCACTTTAGATTCAGCCCTAGACAGTGTCGTAACTATAACGTCTGGGGCCCGCGGCAAATTCGTCAGATGGGGCTCCTTCCTCAATATAAAGAAGTGCATCAGCGTCCCTTCTGTGCTCTAAACCAAGCCAGCCCCGTAGAGCTAGGGGCCCCTGGCATTTTGCCACCCCTGCCACCCTATAGTTACGCCAATGGCCCTTGACACAAAGTAAAGCGAGGTCTTTCGGCGCTCTTCGTCGGAAGGTTTCTCCTCCCCCCGCCAAGTTACTTGGAGCCCCGTGCCACCTGATTTTGGCGCCCCTTGTCGTCTGGCGCCTAGAGCGACCGCTTCACTTGCTCTACCCTAGTTATTTATTCTCGTCTGTACATAATGGGTTCCTTGTTGACTGCAGAACTCAAAAAGTAGTCGTTAACATGTGCACACGCAGTCTTAATTACGACCTATTGTGTAGTACCTTGCCACAATGAACTGTCATTGTATCTCCCAAACTGTTCGTCGTGAGATTAACTGTGCAAAAATACTACAGTGTAGTGACTCAACTTTCAAACTTTGAGATTTGAATTGTTTACTGACAATGTACGTGTTATTCTTTTGTCTATTTGTTAATGGATACATGTACTTACTATAGTATAACTTTTATTTGACTACGTGAATTTCAGACTTCTTATGATGAATCACAATTGCGACATAGGCACTTAGAACTTTCATTTGTTATTCCTACATTTTCCTTTATCGCGTTTGTTAGTTTTTTTTGAGTCATCGTAATGTAACAAGTTCCCATAATGATGATGTTAACAGTGATAACACAAAATCATAAATATGATTATTAGATAGGCATTAAATTATTATGTACGTGAATAAGGCGATAGGATAGGACGACATGTGCTGCCAGAGGGCGTTGCCAATTTGCCCACAGTAATTGACACGTTGACATGGATTAGATGATACATATTATCGTGTGATAATATCACGAAATATTGTATACTAGCTTTTCCCCGCGACTTCGTCCGCGCAGATAACGTCAGAGTGACGACATACCCCATACATCCACTCATGTCTCCAACTATATAGTTTTTATTTCCGATCCCGTGGGAAATTCCGAAAATCGCTTCTTAGAGCACCTACCTACGTGATCTTCTAGGAATATTATCTACTAATTATAGTCTTAATTATTTACCTCGTGTTTTTATCCCGTGGGAAATTTGAAAAATTCCGTTGTAGTGCACCTTTATACTAATGAAGGAATAATATATGGGTATGCCAAATGTAATGTTGCTTTATTGGTACAACATTTTGGGATTTTCCAATCCCGCGGGAAAATCGGGATAAAAAGTATTCTATATCCGTCTCCTGGTTCTAAGCTACCTCCCCACCAATTTTCAGCCCAATCGGTTCAGCCGCTCTCGAGTTATAAGTAGTGTAACTAACACGACTTTCTTTTATAAATATAGATATGTATGTATGTATGTATAACTCTTTATTGTACCTACATAAAACATAAGAAAAAGATGAATACAGGACAACACATAATGCACAAATATATATACATATTGATGCGTATCGCAGCGAATCCGGTTGTTTTGAAATCAACGATCCTATATTGACATACCAGTATCACGACAATATTGACCGTCGAAACCATGCCGTTAACGCAAACGCGTTCCACGCATAATTTTTCTAAAACATATTAGAGGCTCAGGGCCTGGTACCTAACTTTATTTACATTCGGTTCTGGCAGAACGTGTCTAACGCCTCAGCATAATGCTGAGCCAGGGACCCGTTGCACTTTTAATGATCTATTTTCATGTCTGTGTTTTATGTTTCACTAGCTTTTGCCCGCGACTTCGTCCGCGCAGATAACGTCAGAGTCACGACATAAAAAATATTTTTTTCAATAAAAAGTATCGTATGTTACATTTAATACCTCCAAGAACAAGTGTACAAAATTTCATGATGATCGGTTGAGTAGTTTTCGCGTGAAACCGTAACAAACGAACTTACATTCGCATTTATATCTAATATTAGTAGGAAGTAGGATTTTTGTGAAATTGTGTGTAGGTATGCTCTATTTGTATGTCTTTCAAAACAGCATAAAATGTCTCCTTTCTTTCTTTATTTCTTTCTACATTTGAAACGTAGGTACCTAGTATATATGAGTCACATCATTTAGCATAATGATTCATAATCAATTTATGGCTATCATGACGTTTGCATTTCTTTATTTTATCTAGATAATTTAAGTCACAAGTAGCTAATAATCACTAAGTTATCTGAATCACAAAAGATACATTTTCAACATCACGTCACGTGGACTTGTTTGTCGCTTCTGGGGTTCCAAGAAACTGGTTTTATTTCGTTGAGGTAGGTAGGTAGTATTGTACAAGATCCTTCGTGCTGAAGTAAGACTCGCGTTTGGCTGGTTTTTGTACATTTACGATAAGAGAGAGGAAGAAGTTTGATTCTGCGCGAACGAAGTCGCGGGCAAAAGCCAGTAAACAAAATAAAATAAAAGAACATAATGTATACTTTCTTTAATACACACGTACCTAATTTTATGCAAGGGAGGAGCGGTACAAATTTGTATGGAAAGTGACTCGTTATTTTTACGATACGTGCTTCTTGAAGTCATTGCTAGTTTACTCATAGTAATTGAGACGTTAACGCAAACGCGTTTGAAACGTGTTTTATATCACAAGTTAACATTTAAGGCGGCGAATTTATCTCGTCTGTAATGCATCTTCAATTGACACCTAGCAGATAGAAGATTAATAAAACTCTTCAGATAAAGATAAAGAATGAAGTGCCGGAAACAACAGAATGTTTTCGTTTGTATTGGATAGGTGCGTGCGCACAGACACAATAAATTCCACGAACGCGTTAAAGTCTCAGTTAGGTACAGTCGCCATCAGATATAAATTTCAATAAATTCGTTACACTAGATAAGATTAAATAACACCAGAACACGCATTTCACACGCACAGTACTCGTAGTGCTGTTTCAACAGCACATTTAGAATGCGTTTGAAATTGGGCAATTTAACGCAAACGCGGTCAAGAGTTAACGTCTCAATCTCAATACCAGTGGCGTAACTATAGGGTGGCAGAGGTGGCAAAATGCCAGGGTCCCCTAGCTCTAGGGGGCCCCGAACTGGCTTGGTTTAGAGAACAGAAGGGACGCTGATGCACTTCTTTATATTGAGGAAGGAGCCCCATCTGACGAATTTGCCACGCGGCCCAGGCGTTATAGTTACGCCACTGCTCAATACAATGAAAAAGTTGGCAGCGCCACTAGCGGCAAGAAACGGCAACTAACTAATCTCGTAATATGTGATGTGAGCTATTTTCCGGGATAGAAAGTATTTATTGCCTTCCCCGGGACTGTAACAATCTTTGTACCAAATTTCAATAAAATCGGTTGAGCCGTTTTGCCATGGAAAACCAACAAACTTCCAAACATACTCACAAACTTTCGCCTTTATAATATTAGTAGGATAGTAAGATTTAGATTCCGTACCCAATGGGTGCCACATTCCTATAACTCGAAAATACCATTCAAAAGTGAAAAAACTCGGTGAATTGGTACAAAACTAAGGTACTCGTATTTCAATTCAGCATAATATTTCGCACTTTCTAGTGGTATTTTCACATAATGTGTTTTCAAAAATCTTAAATTGCCCCTGCGTCCGTTGCCGGCCCTAGGGTAGAGCAAGTGCAGCGGCCGCTTTAGGCGCCAGATGCCAAGGGGCGCCAAAATGAGGTGGCACGGGGCGCCAAGCAACGGCGGGGGGAGGAGAAACCGTTCACCGAAGCAGTGGCGTAACTATACCATCTGGGGCCCGTGGCAAATTCTTTTGATGGGGCCCTATCAGTAAAAATCGTCACGTTGTACTCAGTTTCATTTTAATATTTTTGAGCTCGCGGCCTCTTGGGCCGGGCCCTCTTGGGTCGGGGGCCCCTGGCATTTTGCCAGTCCTGCCACCCTATTGTTACGCCACTGCACCGAAGGGCGCCGAACCTAGCTCTACTCAGTCAATGGCTACGCTACCGGGCCGTATCTTTTGAACCACAAATTGTTGGATAGTTGAAAATTTCACACTTACTACAGCCGTTACACGTTACAGTTGTATTTAATCAAATTTAATATAAAAAACGAGCTATTCTAAATATTATTTCGTTATTTTAGTTCAGGAATCTCTAATATAGTCTAACAGTGTTTGTACAGTTGTTCTGAAAATGTTGTTTGTTTAGTGTGTCTATCGGCCGCAAGATGCTGCCGTTGTATCGCGGTAATGGTATGTTCCCCAGGAATCTATAAAAGGGGTGTTAATTAGTGTCCGACCGAAACACGATTTTTAGCCGAAACCGAAACCGAAACCGAATATTCGGTTTTTTTCTGATTTCGGCCGAAACCGAAACCGAAACCGAAATTTTTGAAGATGTATCAAAATATTTAAAATTACTGTACAAATCGTAAGGAAAAGGTTATTGCAAGGATTTCTTATTTGAGAACGTTTATTTTTTTGTTAAACAAAATAAAAAACGTTTATTTTTAATGAAAATAGATATAGGTACATGAAACTACCGTGAGACTTTATCATAATTACACAAACGGATAACTCACGTATAAAAAGTCGAGTGATGCTCGACATGTTTCGGAATATTTTGTAGTCCTTCTTCCTGGAGCTTAGAGTATATATTTCAATTTGTACTTTTACTTTACGCGCCCGAATTGGCATTGTTCATTTTTTTTAGTATGCTCCAATTCGAAAACCATTTCGAGGATAACCATCATTTATCCGATTTATCTTGTCCGATTTCAAAAATACTTTATGATTGCAGATATTTTTGTAAAAGTACTTTGAACCTTTGTTTGACCGAACGACCCGGTTTTTAGACAGAATCCAGCATCGAATGTTTGCCACAAAAATTAAAAAAAAAGTTTAGCTAAGGCAACTGTCACGTGTCACTGTCAAATCGACAAAAACCATAGACAAAGCCGTTTTTTTTATAGCCAACCGAACGAAGGCGATTGGGATTCTGTCTAAATTCACGAATTATCAAACAGCGAAAAAATATTTATTATTAATTAACAAAGCTACGTAAAAGCATAATATTCAAATTAGTTGCTTGAAATAGTCCATTTTATCAAATAAAGGTGTTAAAGGCACAGCTTAAAAAAATGAACAATGCCAATTAATTAAGCCGAATGCTCCCGATGCGAGAGCCGCGAGAGGCCGCGAAGTAATTTCGGCCCGGCCGAAGGTTTCGGCCGGATTCTGACCGAAACCGAAACTTCGGCCGAAATCACTTTTTTGGCCGAAATTGGCCGAAACCGAAACCGAAACCGAAACTTCGGTCGGACACTAGTGTTAATTTTAAACGTCCTATCACGGCCGACCGCCCGACAAAAAGGGACTGCCGCGCAGTGTTGCCAGGTCACTTCCCTTGAAAATTACAGTTCCATTTTTGGTAGAAAAGTTCCATTTTCATTTAAATCTTGGGGCACGAGCTTTTTTCTTACCTCATCATAGGAATTAGGAATAATATTTGTGTTAATAACAGAAAAATTAGTCTGTATTTTTTAGTGTGTATTTAAAGTTTTTTACCAGGTATCTTTATACCGGGACCTTAAAAGTTCCGAAAAATGTACCAAAATAAAAAGTTCCTTCCAAGTTCCGCGGGGGTGTCAAAAGTTCAAAAGTTCCGCAAAACGGAAGAAACGGAACCACTGCGAGTGCAAATTATCAAACTTCATAAAAATAAACACATAGCATCACTTTTTACTATAAAGTCTTTGGCGATGGCGAGTGTACAAACTTTCGCGTTTATAATATTTTACTAGCTTGTGCCCGCGACTTCGTCTGCGTAGAATTATACATAAAAACCTTCCTCTTGAGTCACTCTATCTATTTAAAAAACCGCATCAAAATCCGTTGTGTAGTTTTGAAGATATAAGCATACAAAGGGACATAGGGACATGGGGACAGAGAAAGCGATTTTATTTTATACTATTTAGATATGTATATAGTAAGATATATAGTAGGATAGTAGAATTAAACTTCTCGCTTTTCTCGGATTTAAATTTCAACGTTATCATAGTGATACAGGGTCTAAATTAAACTATCATCAAAAGGGAAAATTTAACACGAGTGCGATACTGTAAGTTTCAGCGCAGCCGAAAGATACGGTTATTTTTTGGCCGAAACCGAACCTTTGGCCGAGACATGATTTTTAGGCCGAAACCGGCCGAAACCGAGACTTTGGTCGGACACTCGGGACACTGTAATAAACATAGATATCGAATTTCCTTATGCCGGTTTGATGCCAACGAGTGATCTCTGCTAGAAGCTATCTTAACCCGCGTTTAGATAAAAGCAACTATCGATAACAGGGCCACAAACACAAATATAAGTACCTACAAACTTAAAACTACTGACACTTTTATATTCATGAATAGGAAGGCAAACGAGCAAGTGGGTCACCTGATGGTAAGTGATCACCACGGCCCATAGACACCCGCAACCCCGGAGGGATTGCAGATGCAGACTTACTAGTATACTTATATAGATGATACTTATGTAGATGCTTCTCCAGGGCCGGACCGTGAGTTTAGGGGGCCCTGGGCTAATACTACTTAGGGGCCCAGCTGATTACTCAAAGTATAAGAAAAAAAAATGACTTTGACTTGACTTAGCTTGGGGCCCTTGAATCCACGAGGCCCTGGGCTGAAGCTCAAAAAGCCGTATGGAAGATCCGGCCCTGTGCTTCTCTTCGCGAGCGATAAATATTATTGTAAGTTGGTACTACTTAATACGTATTTTCCTCTAATATAGGCGATGGGTACTATGTACATATGTACATAGTAACCATACATGTCAATTCAATATTAATAAAGTAAATATTGTGTTCGTTTCACAGCTACGCTAAAGAACGGGTTTTACCTGTATGTTGTCAAAGTTTAGGTTTAAGTTTAGTTAACGGAGAGGATACACCCACAATAATGCTAAACGTGACTTTAGGTTTGTTACCTTAGGCTCTGTCTACCCCGTAAGGGATAAAGACGTGATTTGTGTATGTATGTATGTATGTATTCAAGTGATATTTTGTACGTATATCCTTTTAAAAATCGGGGACCAGACTTAAACCGAGATAAACTAACACTTTAACTTACTTAAGGAAATTCTAACCCTAAGTTGGGTACAGTCGCGGACAGATAGCAAGTGCTCAAAAATATTTCAACACTAGCCTTCCGTCCGCAGCTTCGCCCGCGATAAATTAATTTTCCCGTAGGAAAAGGTATTTTCCCGCACTAAAAAGTAGCCTATGTCACTCAGTGATAATGTAGTTTTCTAACGGCAAGAGAATTTTTGAAATCGGTCCAGTAGTTTCGGAGCCTATTCAATGCAAACAAACAATCAAATTTTTCCTCTTTATAATATTAGTATAGATAACCGTATTGTCATTCGCGTAAGGTGTTCAAAATGTTTTTGAGCTCCGGTGTCACGCGTCACTTAAAAAAATAAAAACCGTCGTAAGTTTAAAAATAGAACTCACCTTTCCCTCGCAACGTCATTCTTGCGCGTAACTTTTTTTATCAAATAACAGTATTACTTAATATTATATAAAAAAATATATTGAGCACTACACAACAAAAATGAACCCGCTAGTGTCATTCAGACGGTACATATGCAAAATGCGACGCATAATGTAGTAATACAAGTGTATTTATACACATTCGCCCGCAGAATAAAGAAACTATGGTAAGTAAAGAAACACTTGGAACTATAGTCTCGGTACAAACTTACGCGTGCGTGCGGAAAAAATTGGAACTAAACATTGCCCAATCTATTTCCTCCAAGTTTTCCGCTCACGCGCAGACGGTAGCGCCACCAGCGAGAACTGCTTTATTTTGGCAAGATAAAGGTCCTCTTATTCTATTATCTAACACGAATGTAAATTTGTATTGGTGATAAGAAACAAAAGCGCAACCGGAATGAGTTTCGATTTTCGAAATGAGTCAACTTGCACCGCTTGCACTTATTTGGGGGCAGCTGCAGGGACTACAATTAATTAATTTCCCAAACCTGCATTGCACAGGTGCCTCGAAGATCCCCTATCCCGGGGAGGTCGTGGTGACACCGAGTGCTCCCGTAACGCCTCACATAAGACCGAATAGGGAGTCCGTGTGGTTTTAGTGGGTATGCCTGCCGTCGCGGGAGAGCCCCACATACCCCCGGTAAACCCGTACCGGATGCTTAAGGCGCGTTTACCACACCAAAAAAAAGGGACTACAATTAAGAAAAGGGCTTATTACCTTTTCTTGTCGCCATACTGCGGGAAATATGTGTTTTTCCGGGACTGAAATTTTCTTTAAAGTATACCAAATCCGCGTGAGGAGGTAACCAGACAGAAATACACACTTGCATTTATGTTAACAGTGTATGTGTGGATTGTAGCTGGTTGGTGTTTGTACATAAAAAATATTGGAGAATAGCTGTTACCAGGAATATTTACGATGTTTGTTTGTGCCCAATTGGCCGCGTATACAGTGGCGTAACTATAGGGTGGCAGGGGTGGCAAAATGCCAGGGGCCCCTAGCTCTACGGGGCCCCGAACTGGCTCGGTTTAGAGCACAGAAGGGACGCTGATGCACTTCTTTATAATGAGGAAGGAGCCCTCTATCTCACGAATTTGCCACGGGCCCCAGACGTTATAGTTACGCCACTGCGCGTATATCTCCGAAACGGCTAAAGTTGCGTGGATGCGGTTTTCCTTAATGTGTTATGATTTCTTTGGGCACTTTTAGGACATATTTTATCAAAATAGACTCATCACGAAATCTCAAAAGTACTAACCAGCCATAAATATTGCAAATCGGTCTTCTCGGCTAATTTCGGCTTCGAGCGTTGTCTCGCTCTAACATATACGACGCCTAATGTCTCTTTCCAAAGACCGAAGTGCAATCTTTATGGCCGGGTACTAGACCTCAATGAAGATTAAATTTGGCAGGGAGGTAGTTTATGATAAGACGTCAGCTAAGAACGCATTGGGCCATAAGCCATAATATATGTGAATGTGACATGGACTAGGGGTCGACCACATCTTCCACTGTTCCAAAATTGTTACTCCCCTATATGACCTCCTTCCACCGAAAATCCCTCGCCCTGTTAACCTAAATTTCCTTCTTACACTAGCACACACCTCCTTTATAACGGTACTATGTAAATTTATAAAAATTAACAAATTATATTTGTAGGTAGTCTAACAATTTATGTATGTGTTGTCTATTGTAGATTCTCATCAGAGTACCGCACGCTGAAGCTACCGAACAACGGCTGAATAAAAACAAGTAGTGTCTTCTTCAACCTCGACTTTGGCAGAATCATCGACAGGATCGATGGAGCTAGATTTTTTAAAATTGA
Source organism: Pandemis corylana (assembly GCA_949127965.1). NCBI lineage: Eukaryota > Metazoa > Arthropoda > Insecta > Lepidoptera > Tortricidae > Pandemis > Pandemis corylana. The sequence continues at coordinate 12,162,231 of OX421869.1, read as the reverse complement.
ATTCATAAACCATAGGGCGTTATAGAGCCAAATGAAGGTGGTTTTAGGGCTTTTAGAAGTTTGTATGAGACCTCTTGATTTTTGTAGGTACTAGAAAAATTTGGATAACCCGCACTATGCCTCCTTTAAGTGCAATGTATGCTAGTAAGTAGTATAATTAATGCTCTAATCGAATGTTTGCCGCTAACAATTTTCTAGGCGTTTTAAAAACTATTCGAGTTTGAACTTGATAAGGTACCAGTGGCGTGGCGTTCATAGAACTCGACTCCCACCGGCTTGCCTATTTTAAGGCAGTTGGGCACTTTTATTGCGCAGAATTAGAGGAAAAGGCTTAATACCCTTCGCTTGCCTTCTGATATACTTGACGCCACCCCACTGTAAGGTACCCGAAATACTAATTCCACGCAAACAAGTTCGCTGGCAAAAGCTAGTCCTAAATAAGTCGACCGATTTTTGAAATGCATGTATGTATGTATAATTCTTTATTGTACATAAAACATGAAAACAGTGGATACAGAACAACATAAATGCACAAAGGCGAACTTTACCCTAAAATGCTGGAATCCTGGAATGGGCTCCGTGCAGTAAAACGGCGACTTGCGAAATCGGGCAAGGTGACCCACGTGATGGGCTGGCACTTTATAACCAGCTGCCTGATACGATCATTTCGGCCTCGTCGTTAAGATGTTTTAAAATTAAACTCAGGAATTGGCTTCTCGAGCACACATTCAATACATTCGACGAACTCTTTTCCTGGCAGTCAAAGCCTACAGCTTTATGATTAAAAAATGTGTTATTATTTTATTGGTGCTCCAGTTTTATTAAAATTGTAAATTAAAAATGACATGTAATAACTATAAGTATTACGAATAAATGAGTATGAGTATGAGCATGAGTAATTTGAACTACTAACTTAACAAATAGGCTTTTTAAATTACACTCAATATTTACAAGACTTACTTAGACTAACTTATTCTAACCCTAAAAACCTATATTTACAAAAAAATGTGTAAAGTATCTAATAATAATTAAGAATAGAATAGAGTTGTAGAAGCCTGATTAATCGTTTTCAAAAATAGGACCCCAGAATATTGTCATAAAAAGTCAACAACAATCTAAAATTCCTATTTAATTTTTTTTTTTATTTAAGCCTATTTATTTAAGCTTTTTAAGAACAAAGTCGCGGGGATCAACAACTAGTCTTTTACTACAGACGAATAAATAAGTTCATTTTAAACATTGCATCATCGCAGTGTTACATCCCAGATAACATTGAATATAAGTGTTACTCTAGATGACGAATCATCGGCGATAAGATAATTATATAATGATAGATCAATCGTGTCATGAGATGAGTCTCATCGTTGAGAATATCTACAACCCAGCAGAACAACGTGCAAAATGACATCATATTTGAGTTTGATTCATGAGCCAAGTGGAAAGGTATCGGGACAACAAAATTGGCTTTTTTAGAATTGGCAAGTCGGAATACTAGCATGGAATTGCAAGTTAATTATTCTAAGTGCACATAACGCTTTTGTAAATAAACAATTCCCCTAATATCACATTAGATTTAAATATAATAGTCAGCAGGCAAAGAAAAAACATAGAACGTACCACCTGCTTCTTTTCCCGCTCAGATCGTAAAAGCCCATTGAAATGTGCAAAAATCTAAGGAAGCATGTTATAGGCGACGCGGCTACCCATCGCTATTTTTGTTTGCTTGTTCTACCTATATGGCCACAATCATGCTAAACGTGGCTTTAAGTCCTGTTGTATGCTCTGACCCGTAAGGGATAAAAACGTGATTTATATAATAATATGTATATCTATTAATATCTTCTATGTTTTAATATGAGTATTCTCTTGGTCCTCTCAGAAAATTTTACTACAACGCCATCTGTGTCGCACGCGAGATAGATTACCCATATCTTTCTAGAACAATCCGTAAGACAAAGACGGGAAATCTATCTCGCACACGATACTCTCGCGTGCTCTGGTGCTAGCCATGCGGCAAGAACCTGGAGAGTTCATAGCTAATTCTGAGATTTAGGGTGTGGCGACACCCTCTTCAGCGCTTTTAGGGCACGGAGCGGAGGTAACGTCTGTCGGTTTCAGCACCTCTGAGCCTACAGTCGCGCACTGTTTACCACCATCCGGACACCCGCCTGGTTAGCCCTTTGTATTATGTAAACCATGTATCAAGTGTACAGTTTACATTAAAACTCTAGTTAACTACTCCAAGACACATTCTCTTTCTCCCGTAAATTCACACCTCACAACTCCCTTTAAGGAGTAGTTACAAGGGTGTACACAACGACTCCTCTGACTGTTTCTTCTTTTCGATCTGCCTCAGCCTGTGCTGGATACGGTAGGCGATGATGGTGATGATGAGGGAGCCGCCAGCGAGGCCGGTGCTGGTGTAACCAACCCTGGGCACGAAATCAGAGTTCTGGAACAGGCAGTGCTGGTCACGAGACTGCGCGCAACTGAACGCTGGAAATAAACACACACATAATTAAGATTTGCCTTGATGTGATTTTGATTTGAGATGCCTATAAGATTGAAGAGTTCCTGCAGTTTCTCCAAAATCTCGTCATCAGATCCTGATGGGGCCAAACTAGAAGTATTTCCTTTGCAACAAAAAAATATTTTCCTAATCGGTCCTCAAGTGACGGAGTACTGTAGGCTTATTACCTAACTCGCTCGCAATCGCCATCGTGTTCATTTTGACAGTTCATGTATGGGCTGACAATTGGCATCGGAATCAGCTAGCTGTCACATTCATACAAGAACTGTCAAAATGAACACGATGGCGATTGCGAGCGAGTTAGGTAATAAGCCTACTGAGATAACAAACATTAAAAAATGTAACTGAATTGAGAACCTCCCCCTTTTTCTGAAGTCGCGAATAATAGAGAATCGGAACCAAGTAAGGTAAAACCTGAGCGTTACTTCCGGCGCCCATTGCATTTTGAAAAAATACAGTTAAAGACTATCCCCCTTATTCAATCGTTTGTCCTTATCTGTGAAAGGTGAATGTCAAAGTGCCAGATAAAGACAAGCGATTGCTAAGTTCCTCAAGAACGTTATGTCACTTCCTTAAGGATATTATAGAGGGCAAGATAAAAGCAGGAGAAGGAGAGTAAGACCGAGGAGAAGTTATATTAAGGGGGAGCGGTGCGGCCTTTGGAAAGAAAAAGGACGCTGAAGCCAAGACTGTGCTACCCAGTGGTAATAGTCGTAAATATCAAAATGTTGTTAACCCTTGTGGTACCTACTGACAATCAAAACAATACTACGGGCGAGATAAGCTACTCGTCTCTTTCTTAAGCGAACAGTAAGAGAAAGACGGGCAGTCTCGCGCGCTCAAGTACTAGTCGTGCTGGGAGAGTTTCGAGGGTATAAATAGTTATGCTCACCACTGATCGCCTTGTACAGCACGTGGGCCCCCACGAAGGCGAACAGCGAGACTGTCCCCGAGGCGATCCCCAGTGCTACGGACTTGTCCCGCGGGTCCACCGCCTCCAGGATTATGGTGATCTGCCACACGAACGCCAAAACTGGAAGGAAAAGGAAGACTCGAATCAGAAAGTCAGTATGGCGACCGGATAGTCTGGTTAAAGAAACTGAGGCCTCTTTTCGGATACATCTTAGGTACTATCCGACTGCACGCGCTACGGCTTATACTTACTGCCTGCGAGGGTGGCTGCTGTGAACATGAGCGTGTGCAGTGAGTATGCCGCGAAGCACGAGTTGTCGCCGCACGAGCCGACCGTCACGTGGCCGTTTGGGGAGCACGTGCAGTTGGTATAAACCCTGGAATGTTCGATCTTATACATTGGTGATAGCAGATGAGAAACGATTTGCTGAATCTAGTCTGTTATAAGCGCTAACCAAAAGTTTTCACCCAAAAAAACCCGGCTGTTCCCCATACATAACTATTTTACATTACTAGGACATTCTAAGGTAAAATAAAGACTATTCCAAATTAACACAAACATGTTCGCAGCTTACCTAACCCTGGCGCACCTAAACCTAAATTAATCCAAATTAATCATCCTACATTGGTTTTACCAGTGCCGCTTATATAACTTGGTTATGTACGGGGAACAAGTTAAAAAACCATCACTCAGACAAAGTCTTCTGCGGCGCCTGTCTGTTTGTTCGCGATAAACTCAAAACTGCTGTACGGATTTTAATACAGTTTTCACCAATAGATAGTGTGACTCACGAGGAAGGTTTACGTATATAATTTGTCAAGGTTTTGTATGAATTGGTAGATATATAACGATAATTGTTGGAAGTGTAATGAAAAGTCAAGCTGTCCGGGATACAATTTTGAATGAGCCGACGAAGTCGCGGGCAACAGCTAGTAATTCACTAAAATACACACGTAGTAGGTGATTTTGAACACCATATTTCGCAGTTAGTAAAAGAACGGTGCACAATTCTCTGGTCTAGGGGGGGATCATGAACGAAAATCTACTTACGCATAGTTTCCAATAGTGGAGGCCGTGGCGCAGCCGGCGTGGCACGGCGAGTAGAATGTCGTCATGTCCTCCGTGACACAAACGGGGTTGAACTCTATCCAGGGACGGTCACAACTGTAGACAAGGTGTTACATTGTTAGTGTGAGTCGTGTTTGTCAGTAGTGGGAGGCATTAGGGGAGTCAGGGGGGCTAGCAGAAATGTAGAGGACGTGAATGGGAAAAGTATGAACAGAGCGTATGTAGGGGGGGGGGGCAGAAGCCATCTCCTGCCCTCTTGGCAACGCCAACTAGGTAGTAGAGTAGTAGTAACCGTTGCTTGCAGTTAAAAGTAGGTAAGAATGTTCTCATTAATCTCCAAAAACTCACGAGAATTTTCCGGTGGGATTTTTTTTTCTTCTTGTTAATGTTATTTTTGTAACATTTTCATTGCCAGTTGAAACAAATAAGAATAAATATCCTGTGGATACTTAACATGCCCCTTTAACAATCATCAAAGTAAAAATTCTAAGACTATTCCATTAGAAAACTTCGTAACTTTGGTACCTTCTTTGAGACCGTACCCCTATATATACCTATAACACTTACCCACACCCTAATGCGCAGTTAGACTGCGCTTGCGTCTCCCCGAGCCCCGCGACTTCACCTTTCGAGCAGTCGAGAACAGCAGTCATGACTGCGAAGAGGATGACGCACCAAATCGTCATGACACTCGTATTGCGGATGGCGGCTTTCTTGTCCAAAGTGGGCATCACGGGACCCGTGTTCATATAGCCGGTGAGCTGGAATAAGATGAATAAACATTAAACTACTGAGGGGAGAGGCCACAATAGAGAGAGAGAGAGGCAGATGTTTTGTCTTTTTTCAACGGAAAAAAGATTGAAAACTCTTTTCGAGTTATGTGGCACTCTTCCCCGACCTCTTTACCTGCGGAAAGGGGTCGGGGGAGCATACCCACTAAAACACTACGGCGTTGCCCGCTGGCCGGGTTTAGGTAGGCGCCGTGGGATCCCGAAGATTCGAGCCGACGACGCCCCCCGGAGGCAGATGTTATGCCTGGTACCAGTCCAAAGGAAGAGAGCTGGAAGTTGTGTATTTAGGCATCCGCGTTAAGAAACTTCGTTGGCGCGATGTAGAACATTATGACGGTACTGACGCTAGCTACTCGTGCGTCGTAGCGATTAATGTACCTAGTCTACGACTAGGTGGCGCTAGTCGCCACACTACCGTCAACCAGGCATTTAGTACAGGGCGATTCAGGAAACGCGATCGATACCAATCTTACCTACATAAATAAATTATAATAATCGACCCTTTAGTAGTGTAAAGCTAAATCTACTAATGAAAGGTGTTAAATTTATTTAACGAATAACTCAAGTGGCGCCATCTAGGTCAATCCTGATGGCACCACTTCACACGTATAGATCATAAGCTTCCATGTAACTACAATTTATTTTGATTCATTAGTAATATCAGAGATGGCGCTGTAAAACTAGTATATAATATTTGTTTGTATAGAAATAAATCCTCTTTTTCGATACCACCGACAGCATCGGTCGGCCCACTAATCTGGCTCTTATTTATTTTCCCAGCAAATAACTACTCCATTTCCAATTTAACAAAAGGTCAATATTTTCAGTGAATTTAAATTTTAACTGCTGATTAATTGACCCTGTGCCAAAAATACATTGCATTTGACGTGGCATGAAAGTGTTATGAAGGAATGAAGGGTGACATATATGTTTTTTGTTAACAGTTACATAGGAGTTGTCCATGAGTTCAAATTATCTGATAATATTCTATTGTGTATTCTTAACTAAGTAGTGAGTAGTTGTTTGGGACGTTTAGAAGACCATGCTGTGGGAAAGACCGGAGCACTATTAACCAAGAGAAAGAAGAGGAAGCCTAAGCCACGTAGAGTCCACACGGACTTGGAACGAGCCCAACTTGCCAAGACAACGCAGGACAGATTGTCCTGGTGCAATAGAACGAGAGTCGAGCCCAAATAACGGGAAAAAGGCGAAGAAGTACAAAAACTGAAACTCACCAAAACACCTAATACGATGAAAAAGGCGCGCAGCAACGCTCCCAACAGCCATACTGTCTTCGCACTAGGAACGACGTGGTATTTATACTGCAAACAAAACAACAATAATTGTAGCGTGTACACTAACGCCATCTCGTAGTGTCAACATGTTAACCATGGGGCCACAGATTACACGTCTTAAAATGTTATAGGTGGCTGAGTTATTTTGATTGAACACCCTTGCAAATGTTTTTCAGGATTATTTAATTGTGATTGATAAATGGTAATCAAATGACGATAACCAGTGGCGTAACTATAACGTTTGGGGCCCGTGGCAAATTCCTCAGATGGGGCTTTTTCCTCAATACAAAAAAGTGCATCAGCGTCCCTTCTATGCTCTAAATCAAGCCCGTTCGGGGCCCCGAAGAGCTAGGGACCCGTAGCATTTTGCCACTCTTGCCACCCTATAGTTACGCCACTGATGATACAACCTTTACATAATTGTTCAACTAAGCAAACCTCATCGGGCATTTTTCTGGAAATAAATCCAATCATTCTTTTTCTCAGATTGTAGCTACAACTACAGCTTCCAGGCTGGTCTGGGGGGTAAAGAAAAAACATAGAATGTACCAGTTGCTTCTCTTCCCGCGCAGATGGTAAAAGCCCATCGAGGGAATGGGTATAGGAATCATGTTACCTATAGGCGATGCGGTTGCTAGCAGGTACCTACAGGCCACATTTATCAAGATTGTGGGCGTATAGGTGGAAAATGGAATCAAAATAGTGATGGGTTGCTAGCATCATCGCCTATAACATGATTCCTATTATAATCGCCCATTCCCTCGATGGGCTTTTACCATCTGCGCGGGTAGAGAAGCAACTGGTACATTGTATGTTTTTTCTTTGCTCCCAGATCAGCATGGCTCATATCAGTCACAAATTCACATTTTCTTCAAGCTCTTTGGTAACACAGTGACTTTCTCCCAATTCTCTTGCAGCGCATTCTTCTTAGCAGATGCTGGTCTTTCCAAAAGCGCTGGCAGTTTAAAAAAGGACAAGTAAAAGAGCTCATTGCGGCCTGTTTGCACGATAGACTTTTGATTTAGAATAGGAATAGCGTTTTTCTTTAAACTTACCTTGGCAAAATCGGCCTCCTGCGTGCCAAATCCCCATAGAGCTGCAGCCAGCAGAGACATGGCTAAGATCTGGACGACGAACATCTTGTTTCGCAGCACACGGCTGACGCTGCGGAAGAAGCCTGTAAATGAAATAAAAGCGCTGATAAATGTCTTATTCCAGGGATTTCCAAAGTGGGGGGGGGGGGGGCACCCAAGGAGAGTGCAGAGACCTACAAAGGGAGACGTGGGCTACTAATATGGTCAAGGAACTTAATCACACATCATAACTCGCGCTTACGTCCTATGCAGCAGGGCTTACAGTCAGATCAGTGTTTTTCTTTTCTTTTCTGATAGTAAGCGAAAATTTACTATCTTGGCTAGGGGAGAGATAGTGCGGAATCCCAGTTTTATGTTTTTTTGCAATGCAAACGAAAGAATTTCACTGTGAGCACTTGGAGGATAGGCTCATACCTCTGTCGCTTCCAAGTTGGATGTCCATCGCTGCCGGCACTAGAGGAAACTTATGTAGCTTCACAATGGTCACGATAAAATGGATGGCAACCATCAGAAACTGCACCCACGGCAGCGTGATCACCATGTTTGACACCAAAGTAGTGCCCACCAGCAGCACTAGATCCCGTACCAGGGCGAGAATAGCTGGAAAGAAAGTTCAGCTTAATTGGTCATGTTAAAAAATAGCGGAAAGGGAGAGAAGAAAACGTTTAATAGTCGGTGTATGTGGATGGCGAAAAAGTTTAAAGGAAACATACATAAGTACATACATAAATCACGTCTTCATCCCTTACGTGTTAGACAGAGCGAAAGGGAAGAAGACCTAATAGCCACGTTTAGCATGATTGTGGGCGTATAGGTGGAAAGGGGAATCAAAATAGTGATTGGGGGCCATTCAAGTATTATGTAAGCAGATTTTTTACAATTATTTACCCCCCCCCCCCCCCCATTCCCCCTGTCAGCAAAAGTAAGCAAACCTCTTACCCCCCCCCCCCCCCTACCCGCCCATGCTTACGTAATCATTGGTACCTATATGCATTTTTCTTTTAATGGATTCTGTTTTTTATTGATTCGTGAGCAGCAGTTCGAATCGAAACTGCTGACATAATCACCATATCGACCCCCCCACCCACCATGTCATCAAAAATAAGCAAAGCAAAGACCCCCCGCCCCCCCAAGCGCTTACGTAATACTTGAACGCCCCCTTGGTTGCTAGCCACATCGCCTGTTAGATACATGATTCCTAAGATTTTCGATTTTCTTTCAAGGAAATCAATCAGGTTTTACATTTGGCACTCCGCTGCTATAATCTATTTACGTTATGAGCTTATGACATTCCGGAAGGTATAATACAGAGACAGGTGCAAGCATCGGACATTGTAGTCAGCACGCAAAACCAGGTTAAAGAATCTTTATTTATCTCAAAAGAAATTTACATTTCACTTATCGAGATTAAACAATGTAACATGCCTAAATTAAATTAAATAACGCCCGTGACGCATTAGACACAAATATAAAAAAATATATTAATAAATTCAAAAGTGGGTAATTATTGCACTGCTATTAATACATGTGGGGCAGAATCCGGTGTAATTTGTAGAGGATCTTTGTAAAAGCTTATCACATTTCGGCACCACAGTGAAGTCGGTTGAAAATGATCCTTACCAACATTCATATGTAAATTCTGCGATGGGTTATACTCGTCCAGGTAGGCGAGCCCATGCGCGGTGATGGCGAGCCGTCCCAGTGTGCAGGAGACACCAAAGAGGATCAGGATCGAGAGCCTGAGTGCCGCCTTTGGAGAGATCCCCGCTGGCAGGGGGCTCCAGACGTCGCAGAGGCCTGGGGGACGAATGTTATGATAGAAATACTTTGAATAGTCCATTCATTGTATAAGACGGGGCCCAATTTTTAAAAGCACGTATTTGATAAATATCATGGTGAAAAATACATCTTGCAAGTGAGTTTAGATCCACTTCCTTTGGTCGGATTGACGGAAGGGCATACTTATGTAAGTCCGGGGACATGCTTCATACGGTAATAATCTTGAAGTGAAATTCTGGTGACCCAGCCAGGACTGTCTCAGAAGGGAACTCTTCAACGGTTAGTCCGATTGACTTGAAATTTGATATACATAATATTCAGGATAGATGACAATGCAAGTACAGTGAACAAAAAGTGCAGTAAGAAAAAAGCTGTAAAAATTACATTTTTAAGTTAGGTTAATTTGTTATTTTTTTATTTATTTAAGTGACAGGAATTACACGCCTAGACTCACCTTTATCAACCTTGACTTCAGGCTCTGGCAGGCCGAAGGCCGGCAGCATGCAGACCAGCGCTATGGCGACCCAGCCGACCATGATGCTGCGCCGGCGCTGCGTGCCCAGCCAGCCAATCAGCGGACCCAAGAAGAACTCCACCGCTGATATGCCGATTATTACTGCATCTGGAAAAGCGTTTGAAGAGGTGAGAAGAGGGTTTTTAAAGGGTCGGCAACACACATTGAGTCCCCTGTCCTAAATTACGAAGTTTAAAGAATATAGCTCTAAGTAGATGTTTTGAAAACTTACAATTAGCCCTGCGCATCTCCTACCCGTGATGTATTTAGCTTGGAAATTCCTCCACCCTGGACGCTCTGCTTCAGAAGATTGTAGACGGCTACCTCTCCTACCCCATTATAAACTTACACTGAGAACTGTGCATCTTCTACCAGTGATGTAGCTCGGCAGTTCCCCCACGCGGACGCTCTGCTTCAGAAAAATGTAAACGGCGACTTATCCCGTCATAAACTTACAGTGAGCACTGTGCATCTTCTACTAGTGATGTAGCTTGGCAGTTCCCCCACCCGGCCGCTCTGCTTCAGAAGAATGTCGACGGCTACCTATCCTATTCTATCATAAACTTCCAGTGAACACTGCATCTCTTACCAGTGATGTAGCTCGGCAGTTCTCCCACTCGCACGCTCTCCATCAGAAGAATGTAGACGGCGACCTCTCCTACCACGAGCCCCGTTAGCCCCATCTGCACCGTGTTACGGAAGTCCAGGGGGTCGAAGGTCGCGGGTTTGAAGTAGGATTTCACATGCACACCCACTGAGAGGGAAACAGCAATGTGACATCATTAGTAAAATATAAAGCTGTGGACTTATCTCCGTTGTAACCGTAATTGCTCGTTACACTAACCAAAAACCTTGCAGCAGGCTCACGTCGGTCGCAGATAAGTGCCCAGCTTTCCTCACCATCATCAGTCAGAAGACGTCCACTGTTAAACAAAGGCCTCCCCCTTAGAGTGCCACACACAATGAACCCAGCTTCACAGTTCAGCAATCTATTAAAATAGCTGTCATTCATTGTGGCGTTCTAAGGGGCAGGCCTTTGTTCAACAGTGCGGTCTTCTGGCTGATGATGTGATAATGAATTCTTTAAATTAGGGTGCAGTTTGTCAGTTTTCTACCCTGTAAATGCAACTTAAATGCGTATTGGAAAATTCAGCACCATTTTTTACTAGTTTTGTATGGTTCTTTCGAGTGATTTGCTATCAAAAATTGTGCCCTGGAGTAGGTTAGGTTAGTTTTAGGAATTTTCAAAAATTTAGAAATGTGTTTGTGTGAAATGATGTCAAACCATCGAAGTCTTTACCATGTTGACTAACTTAAACCATTATTTAGTAAAATACTTACTTTTTCCGGGAAATGTCATTCTGGAGTTCTTTTTCTTATCAAATAAAGTTTTAATTGTTATCTAATTTTAATATTATTTAATAGGCACTGTAATTTTGAACATTCTTGTATGAAACAGATTGAGAACGTAATACGAAGCTATTGATCCATACATCTGTATTTATACGCAATCGCCGCAGATTAAACCCGGCCAAGTGCGAGTCGGGCTCGGGTACGGAGAGTTCAGCCGTTCAGCAGGCCCGCAATCTTGCTAAACGTTGTAAGTCTTGTCACCTTAGGGTGTGTCTACCCGTAAGGGATAAAGACGTGATTCGTGTATGTATGTGTATTACGCGTTCCTGAGAAAGGAGTCTCGCCAAACAGACCGACGGAAAAAAATGCAATAATCATCTCTCTCTCCGATAAGCTCGATTTTTTTGCTCGACTTGGCGGGGGCACTGCCGTGCCCCCAGATCCTCTTGCTCTCCGCAGAGACGTTGGCTCCCTTTGCGTGTTTTATAAGATCTACAACGGGGAATGCTCTGAGAAACTCTTTGACCTCATTGCAGCTGCGGGGTTCCATTACAAATCCACCCGTCGTAAGCGTTCATTTCATCGACATCATGTTGATGAATGGCAGTCTTCGACGTTGCGGTTTAATCGGTCCTTTTTGCCACGAACTTGCAAAATCTGGAACGAGCTTCCCGCTGGGGTCTTCCCATCGAGTTACCTGGGTGCCTTTAAGAGGCGAGTGTACAATTTTCTGCAGGGCCGACAACGCACTGGCATTGCGTAAAGCGCTGCGGGTGTCTATGGACAGTGGTGATCATTTAACATTAGGTAACCCACTAGTTCGTTTGTCTGGCCTCTCTAACATAGCATTTTAACATAACATTTTGCGGGTGGTAGGGCGTTGTGCAAGGTCCGTCCGGATCGCTACCACCATCTTACTCGCTAATCCTGCCGCTAAGTAGCAGTGCTTGCACTGCTGTGTTCCGGTGTGGAGAGTAAGACAGCCGGGGAAATTACGGGCACAAGAGGCATTTCATCTTAATCCTCTAGATTGGCAACGCATCTGCAATCCCTCCGGGGTTGCGAGCGTCTATGGGCAGTGGTGATCACTTACCATCAGGTGACCCACTTGCTCGTTTACCTTCCTATTCATATAAAAAAAAATAAAAAAATAAAAAATAAAGCCCACTGCTAGCCACAGGCCTCTCACAATGCGAGGGCTGGGGCTGTAGTTCCCACGCGGGCCTGGTGCTGATTGGGAAATTCACACACCATTGAATTGCTTCGCAGTTGTATGCAGCTTTCCTCTCGATGTTTTCCTTCACCGAAAAGCTCATGGTAAATTTCTAATGAGACATCGCACATAAATTCCGAAAAACTCAGAGGTGCGAGCCCGGGATTCGAACCCACGACCTTGCTTGAGAGGCCGTAGGTCTAACCACTGGGCTACCACGGCTTTTTTATCCTATACTAGCGACCCGCCCGGCTTCGCACGGTATATTATGCATGTATTATACATATAAACCTTCCTCTTAAATCACTATCTATTAAAAAAAAACCGCATGAAAATCCGTTGTGTAGTTTTGAAGATAGCATACATCGGGACATGAGGACAGAAAAAGCGACTTTATTTTATACTATGTAGTGATAGTGAAATGGTCCGATTTTTCCTTTTAAGGCACGGAATCCTAAAAAAGTTGTTACTAATAGAATGACTTGAAACTGCCTTTCGACAAACTTACGCGTGCAGGCGGGAAAATTTGAAACTGAAAATTTCAGAACAAACTTCCCCAGTGTCAACGCTCATGTGTAGCGACGCAACCGCATATGGATTTGTTTTAGCAAGATTATATAGAGCTTATCGTATAGAGTTTTCTTATAGTTATCTATTACGAAATAATAATTATTGATAGTGACAAAGAAACAATAGCTAAAACGAATCAGTGTGACTCATTTTATACCAATCGAACTTGAGATTATGCTACTACATTTTAAACTCTGATGTGCAATACCACCAGTTGCTTCTCGTCCTGCGCAGATGGTAAAAGCCCATCGAGGGAATGGGCGAAATTCTTAGGAATCACGTTATAGGCGTTGCGGCTAGCAACCCATCACTATTTTGATCCCCCTTTCCACCTATACGCCTCCAATCATGTTAAACGTGGCCTTTAGGTCTTGTTGCCTCAGGCTCTTTCTACCCCGTAAGAGCGCTAGTAGACGTCCGTTTTTTTCACCGGATAACGGACCGTGTTTTTTGCCGGATTCGCGGTGGTGTATGAATTATAATGAATGTGTGTACATGCACCGGACATTCGCCGGTGTCCGGTGCATGTACACACATTCATTATAATTCATACACCACCGCGAATCCGGCAAAAAACACGGTCCGTTATCCGGTGAAAAAAACGGACGTCTACTAGCGCTCTAAGGGATATAGGCGTAGTTTGTGTACATACATTATGTATGATGTGGCAATAGCACACACACATATTAATAACGTCTTCTCTAGAAGTTAACAGTGTGGAGTTTTTTACTTAGGTACAGTGGCATAACTATAGGGTGGCAGGGGTGGCAAAATGCCAGGGCCCCTAGCTCTACGGGGCCCCGAACTGGCTTGGTTTCGAGCACAGAAGCGACGCTGATGCACTTCTTTATGTTGAGGAAGGAGCCCCATCTGACGAATTTGCCGCGGGCCCCAGACGTTATAGTTACGTCACTGGTGCCATCTGAGCTACATCATCCCGTCGTAGAGTAAGTGTCTCCACAGTACATACTCGTAGTACCTATAAAAAAGTCGCTTTCCGCTTTCTGTCTGTCCCTATGTATGCTTAGATCTTTAAAACTACGCAACGGATTTTGATGCGGTTGTTTTTGAAAAGATAGAGTAAAGTAAAGATAAAACATGAACAGGTAAAAAGCGATTTAAAAATAATGCTACCCATTCTGGGAATGTAATATCTACTTAGTCATACACTTTAGATTGGATGAGATATTAACTCAATTTATTAATATTATTGACAATGATTATTATTTAATTCTTGATAATATCCATTTAAAATACTTTCGTATCAATGAAAACAGTTATCTATCTAGATTAATTTGCAAAACACAAGATATAATACCAGAAATATCATAATCTGGATAATTATTCATGAGCAATAATTTAATTGCGTCTACTTACCGTCATTCAGCATGATTATGCTTTTTTAACTCGTGGCAACAGGTCGTATTTATTCACAAGCTAGAAGAATATTTTATGATTATTATGTTGGGGTGCGAGAGGGCGTGTGATCAAGCGCTCGGTTCTTTTTCGGATCCGTCCGAGGGGAAGAGCTGCGCTTGGTCCGGTGCTAATGATTTCCTGGCAGATTCCAAAGGAATATCATTGTCCGTTGGCTAAGAGCCAAGGGGGGGGGGGGGGGGGCTTTTGACCGCGTTCTACCGTACAACGTTGCCGACATTTTTGGCACAAGATTTTTGAATACTGTATTTATCACTTTGTCATTGGCGAAATCATACAGAATAAGGTTATTACGTTTGGAGTAATCTTCGTCCATCAGCATCTTTAGATACGTACCTGCAATTATCGATTTTTATACGTATACATTAATCACGTCTTTACCCTATACGGGGTAGGCAGAGCCTAGGTTAAAAGACATAAAGGCCAAGTTTAACATGATTGTGGCCATAGAGGTAGAACGGGGAAACAAAAATGGAGATGGGTTGCCAGCCGCGTCACCTATAACATGGTTCCGTTAACCGGGCTAACTTTGATCTTTTTAAAATTGCTATAAAATTTATATTGTCCATATGCGGTGAATGTTCGGCGTGTAGACGCAAGCGATCGATGAAGACATCGATTTGCAGTAAACGCAAATAAAAATTAATCATTCCATCAATTTACCTGCTTTTAAAGTGGCACATTCCGTTCGATGGGTATTATGGACCTAGGGTGTTCGAATAAAAATCGGTTTTTGTAAACACTCACAATAATAATACTGCATTCATAAACATAGATACAAAAAGATGTTCGCACCTAACAAAATCACCGAAAGCATTCCGCTTGCATGTTGTAGTATGGTACAGCGCCATCTAGCGGTGCACTTATTAAATATGTCTTACTTAGACAATGGGCTTTTAGCCTTTACGCGGGAAGAGAAGCAACAGGAACCTTTGTTTTTTTTATGCTCCCAGAATGATGAATGAGTGAAATAGCTGTAGGTACGAGTACAATAACAGGATTATTATTTCCCATGTCCCCATGCATGCATACAGTGTCCCGACAGCTCGAAGTCTCTCTCTCTCGCTCTGTGTGTATGCGTCTGTCTGTGACATTGTACCTCTCAAACGGATAGAGCCATTTCGATGCGGTTTTTATCATGCTAAAGCCAGTTTCCTTGCGGTGGTTCTTAGCCATGTTTAGCAAATATCAGTCCAGTAGTTTGAAGACTATCAGCTCTTTTTCAAAACGATGGAAGACATTTTTTTTATTCATTTCGATGAGTTGGTAGTTACAGTTTGACAACAAAAATAATGCTCCACGATGTACCTGCGCAGTAGACCAATTTTAGTAGCGCGGGAAATTACGATACACCAATAATAAAATAGAATTCTACGCGCGCTAAACTCTGGCGCTGTTATTGGTCGATCGATTTCGTACCAACATGGCGGCCGGGCCGTGCGCCAATGCCGCCATAGATTATTTACACGTTCGGCTACCATCGGAAACTGGTCTGCGCTTCTCTGCGCAAACGAATACTGCCGATGCGCATTATATTTGTTGTCAAACTGTACTCTTGTAGAGATATTACTTGTAGAGTGAGTACTTGAAGATTTAGGGTGTTTAATTGGCTCTTCATGATATATGATAACTTTTTAAGTGATTAATGTGAGTAGGTAGTTACCTACTTAGAGATTTTTCTAGCGTGAACAACGAATGTTTATAGTGCTTGATAACATCGATAATCAATCTTGTTATCCATAAGTAGCTAGCACTTCAACGACATAATTATAGGAGCATAATATATTTTAACCTTTTCGCCTCCACGTCAAAGACAAAAGGCGTTACCCGTACGCCAGACTTCTTAATTTATTGCGATGCCTTACACACACACACAAATCACGTCTTCATCCCTTACGGGGTAGACAGAGCCTAAGGTAACAGGTACCTACAGGCCACATTTAGCAAGATTGCGGGTGTAAAGGTGGAAAAAGGAATCAAAATAGTGATGGGTTGCTAGCCTCATCGCCTATAACATGATTCCTATTATAATCGCCCATTCCCTCGATGGGCTTTTACCATCTGCGCGGGTAGAGAAGCAACTGGTACATTCTATGTTTTTTCTTTGCTCCCAGACCAGCATTATGCATTATTAGCATGCGATGTCTTAAGTTGAACCTAAACTCAACGAACAAACGAATGTTGCTTTTGCATTGAAGTAAGTAATGGACATATAATTATATAGGTCGTTTTCTTCCATGCTAGTCTGGGACTAAAGAAAAACATAGAATTTACCAGTTGCCTCTCTCGCGCAGATGGTAAAAGCCCATCTAGGGAATGGGCGAGTCTTAGGAATCATGTTATAGGCGATGCGGCTAGCAACCCATTACTATTTTGATTTCCCTTTCCACCTATACGCCCTTAATCATGCTAGACGTGGCCTTAAGGTTTAGTTACCTTAGGCTCGGTCTACCCCGTAAGGGATAAAGACGTGATATGTGTATGTATGTATGTATGGATAGGTCGTTGGCGTTGAACCTGCGGTAAAAAGGTTAATGGCATTTATTAATTTTAGGGGACAATAGTTTGAAAAATGCTCCCGGTAAACAGTGTGTTTCAAAATTGACAAGTTTTCAGAAGTGACATTTTGTTTGTTGTTGCTTTCAATTTGTATTTATTATTGTGTACTGACCTATCTTTTTTGATGTTGAAATAAATGGATTAATAAAAAATAATCACAGTTTTCAATATAATAATATTTTAATAAAGTTTTTCTCGTACAAATTACAAACACGTTTTTATTGAATAGGTACTTATAAATATGTAAGTGTATTCTTTGTATACTGTTTAAAATAAAAGGTAGAAATATCAATACAACAAAAAAATACCTAGAAGCGGAAGTATTTCAAGCTCAAAACAACTTTTTATCATTTTCAAGGTGTATTTTCGCAGATGTGATTTAAAGATTTCGAATACATATCATATCGCTTTCGTATCGTTCTAAAGTATTGTATACAATCGTCAACAAACTTAACTGACGATTTAAAAACCTTAATTTATTGCGATAAGGTCCAACGGCCGCTTAAAAGTTGACTGACATGACACTAGGTCTTAAAATATTACAAAAATACATTTAAATTGTCACAAAACTTACATTGTGATATATTAGCACATCATTACAATATACATAGGTATTAGTATAATATACATTTAGACATTTGCGACGGATCCAAAGGAAAACAATCCTTATGGTGTCCAGTACTTAATTTTATTTTATACTGACATTAAATTCGTGAAGTTCGTACAAAATGTAACGAATAGCATAATAATTAAACTTCGGAATAGAGAAATCAAACGAATTATACGGTTAATCTATTAGATGCAATAAAACAACAGAAAAAAAAACAATAATAACGGTTAATGTAACTTACAATACGATATAAATATTATTTGAACACGACATAATCAGTACAATGATATAACTAAAATAAAAAGGCTACATAGGCGGTTATTCCTACTTTCTAACGAGTAGCATCAAACCTATTTCGCCATGGACTTGCCATAATCAACACAAACATTGACAATAAGCTAGCAACACCACGGTTTCACTTATAAAAGGAAATTGTGTATAAAATAAATGGATAATTGATTAAAATAATTGTATAAACAAATTCGTTACAAAATTGATTGTGCTGATTTTATTTCGTTTTGCAATGACAGATACAGACAGCAGGTACATGTTTACAGCCAAGAGTTAGACAGAATGTCACCAGCGCCATCTCGCGTAGAGTATAAACAAAGGTATTGAGGATTTTCTTTGGCTACTATTTAGATATTGCATCCATCATAATACCTGCTACCCTGCTCTAGTGTTATGCTTCACAGTGGCCAGCCAATCAGAAAGCAGCAATGGTCGGAGTGGCGCAGCGAAGTTTTTTAACACAGCAACACTTTGTTCATTCTAAAGTGTAGTGTAATCCTGAGCTTTTATGATTTTGTGTTGAATTAAAAAAAAAACTTCAACTTTATAACTGGCTATAAAAAAAAACTTAACGCACTTAGCACACAACTATTATGCTGGTCCCATGTATGTGTAAATGTAAGAATAAGCACACATGTTCTACAAAATTATGTTTTTTTTTTTTTATTTACTCATTGTGAAGTAACCCAGCCAGTGGATTGGAGTGCATGAACATATATGAAAAAAAAATCTCATCACTGAAACCCGCTTTAGAATAACTTTTGAAAGAAATGAAACTGCTTGTAGATTAAAGCTGTACTTTTTGGCGCCAAAGCATTACAGTGCGTTACCAACATTCACATTTAACACCCAATATTGTAAACTTAACATTACCACGTAGCTGTGTATACATAGGGTTGCCATATGAAAAAATTAAGTCCTGACAAAAATCCTGACAGGTCCCTCAAAATCCTGGCATTTTTTATAACAAAGATTTGACGTAGGCTGAAGAATGTGCTGTGGCGCTGCGGTGCGCGGTGCACTGTATCATGGATCTACGCTTCCCTTTCCCTTCGCCCGACTCCGACGCACAGAGCAATGTTGGTTTTTTTTCTTCAATAGAGGTAATTTTAAAAAATCCGGATATTTAGCAAGTCCAGCCGCAATCCTGACAAAGGGTAGAAAATCTAGACATGTCCGGGCAAATCCTGAGGTATGGCAACCCTATGTAGACACAAACCACAGACAAGATATTTTAGTGGGAACTGTCAGTTTTTATATCTGTATTTTTCGTCTTTGGAAGTACTGGTCCCACCTTGGTCCTCTTCTCAGCCAGATGTCCACTGAAATAAAAAAAGGTATGTGGTATAGTTTTTAGACCCAGTTTGATTGTTGGATTGCCAACATTAAGTTTTTTTTAATGATCTCTAAATTTCTTAATTGATTTTATGATTAAATAATAAAGACCGATAAAAAAATCATAAAAAAAAGAAAGCCATACCTATTTCTGTATTTCTTTTCTATGAACATGTAAATTGTACACCTTGGGAAAGTATTGTGGTGGGTGATGTTAACGATATGGTAAATTCGTTCAACTCTCTTCTGATAGACGTATTTGATGTACATGCACCGTTCAAGATGACACGTTGCACACAAAAGAAATCCTACCCCTGGCTTACATCAACAGTCAAACAAATGATGAAACTGCGAGATGAAGCGCACGTCAGATGTAAACGTACAAAACTTGAGATACATAAAAGATATTACAAAGAACTAAAGCACGTCGTTGATACTGCGTTGAATGCTGAAAAATCCGCGTTTTTTAATCAACATATTAATTCAGTTAAGGATCCCCGCAAGCTATGGCAAAACATTAAGCAGAATATTGCAAATTTTAAAAAGAAAGACTCAGATTTGCCCTCCCATTTAACTGATCCAAATAAAATAAATGAGCATTTCCTTGATTTACCTGGTAAAAATGAAACTGACACATCCCTTCGGAGGAGCTATGAGTGTAATAAATTTGGTGGCCAAATTTTTAAACTATCCCCTGTAAGTGAACTGGCGGTGTCTAAAGTTATTCAGTCAATCTCAAGTAATGCTCAGGGAGACGATGGTATTAATTTGGATATGCTCTTGTTGACATTACCTAGAACTCTTACTGTAATAACTACGATAGTTAACAGATCCATAGAGACTGGGGTCTTTCCTGAGGGATGGAAGACGGCAGTCATTAAGCCTATTCCTAAAATTCAGAACCCCATTACTTATAAAGATCTTCGTCCCATAAGTATATTACCACTTTTTTCAAAAATACTTGAAAAGTTAGTTAGTGAACAACTGACGAAATATATTGAAGCCAATAATATTCTCCCATCGAGACAATCTGGGTTCAGAAAGGGTCGCAGTACATCCACTGCGCTGATTGATGTGGTAGACAATGTGCTTGCGGCTCAGGATGTTGGGGAGGGTTCCTTGCTTGTGTTACTTGATTTCTCCCGTGCGTTCGATACCATTGATACTTCATTGCTTATCTCCAAATTAGTCTACTACGGATTTGATAACTTGGCGTTAAAGTGGTTTAGTAGCTACTTGACCGGACGGTCGCAGTATGTCAAAGTATATGGGGGGGACGGGTCTGAATTGCGGTCTCCTTTATTACCCGTTGTGAGAGGGGTACCGCAGGGTTCCATATTGGGACCAATCCTATTTATCTTGTATAGTGCTGACATCATAAACAGCATAAGTTATTGTAATTATCATATATACGCTGACGACATTCAGCTGTACATATCATTTAAGCCCGATTCCACTGATATGGCTGTCACAAAACTTAACTCTGATTTGAGTGCTGTATTTGACTGGTGCCACAAAAATAATTTGATGTTAAATTCAGGCAAAACAAAATTCATGATTATGGGTACCCGAACAAATATAAAGAGGATTGAAATGCAACATCCAAAGGTAGTCATAGACGGAGTTCCTCTGGAAAGGGTTTATCAGGCTCGTAACTTAGGTGTAATAATGGACGGAGCCTTACGCTTTGAGAGTCATTTTGTTGAGCTAATGCGCAACTGCTTCTACAGACTTAGAGTCTTGTACCGAATTCGGCAGTATTTGTCTGTGGACGTGCGTGTCAATTTGTGCGAAACGCTTATACTGTCCAAGCTAAGTTATGCAGACACAGTCTTTGGCGGATGTATGTTGGCGCGAACTAGGAGAGTCATACAGCGGATTCAAAACGCTTGCGCACGTTTCTGCTTTCCTATCCCCCGACGAGGGCACGTAACACCATTTCTAAATAAAGGTAATATTATAAACATGGAGGCTAGGCGTACTCTACATTTCACGACATTACTATTTGGAATAATAAAAAACAGGCAACCTTGCTACCTACATAAAAAATTAATTTTCTCCCAACGTCAGATAAGACAGGCTTTGCAACTACGATGCCCACGACACTACACGGCTGCTTTTAGGGGTAGCTTTCGGTTTGCTGCCTCAAAGTGCTGGAATGATTTGCCTCCCCCGATAAGGAATTCAAATACAATAGAGTCATTCAAACTGCGTCTCAAGAAATTCCTGACGGACAAGCAAAAATCCCTATAGGCAGTCACCGAACTCACTAGCTGCCCCTCCACCCCAGCTACATGTATCCACACACACAAAGACACGCTCACACACACAAACACACACACACACACAACACACACGCAAACGCACACGCACACTACACTATACACTAACATTAATATGTGTTGAATTATATACATTTTTGGTACTATAGAGCTGATTTAAATGATAAAATTGTAATCATAATTCTTGTATAAGGTATGGGTATCGGGTGATTTCGTAAACCAGTATGAACTGGGATGTGTGCCTGGTGACAGCCACCTCCGTAACTGTGTAACTGGCGTCACTGAAAATCAGCGTCACGATATTATCCTGGATATTATCGTGACACATAGCTGAGTGGCGGCCATTTGGCTGGTTGGAATAAGTACCCATATTATGTAATATTCTGTTTGTATATATCAGTCAATAAAGTTTTCTTATTCTTATTCTTATTCTTATTCTGGTTTTCGAATTACATGTTAGACATATTTAATAGTATATTTATATTTAACTAGTGGTAGATAAAAAAGAAAAAAGCATTTACTATTAAAATGAAATTAATAGTAAAATTATAATTATTCAATACATTAATAGTGCATTACACCAGAACTCTCCTATGAGGTAAAGGCCTCTTCAAGAGACGTCCATGTGGTTCTCTCTTGGGCCCTCCGAACCCAGTGTATCCCTGCTGCCTCTACTATTTCGTCAGCCCAGCGAGCCTGTGGGCAACCTCATCAGATCATTAAGGTTTGCCAAAATGCATGTGAATTTCTTAATTTGTTCGTTTCAAATGTAACATGTGAATTTTAACACACTTCCTTCCATATGCTCCGATTTGACTTGAAATTTGTTGCATGTATATAAACACACACACACACACACACAAATGAATCATGTCTTTATTCCTTACAGGGTAGACAGAGCCCAAGGTAACAAGACCCAAAGGCCATGTTTAGCATGATTGTGGGCATATAAACAGAAAAGGGAATCAAAATAGTGATGGGTTGCTAGCTGCAACACCTTTATCATGATTCCTTGGGTTTTGGCCCATTCCCTCGGTGGGCTTTTACCATCTGCGCGGGACGAGAAGCAACTGGTATATACTATGTTTTCCCTTTGCTCCCAGACCAGTATGGAAGTAATAGTATATAGCATGTAATAATTAAATACTGACAATACGAAAGCTCATGTTATTTTGCCAAACCGAACATCATGAATGGGATCTGGCCTCATGATAAAAATGCTAGAAAGAGGCCGATTCCTGAATGGAGGAGCACTACTTACCGAGTGACATCTATTGCTCAAAAAATCTGTCCACAGCTTGAAAGCTAATCCCTAGAAAAAAAATATCTTTTACTTCAGTACCTTCAATGTGGCGCCACCCTCCTTGGCAAGTTCCTCCTCTCGGCGCTCCATCTCTTCAGCCCTCTGCTGCTGTCGGCGCACCTTCTCCGGGTCTTTGACCCCGCGTGTCGCTTCATCATTGCGTCGCTTCTCGGCCGCTTCTACCAGCTGGCGACGTCTGGTCTCCTGGTGAGACAAGTACAGCCAGATTTAGTACACCCCAACACTTAATCTTAGGCCTAGGAAAGTGTAACAAAGATAACATCTTTGAAAAGATAAGAATAATAGATCGTCAAATCGTTATGAAGTGATAGCCAATTTACGATGTTTTCCTGCCCGCGTATTTAGTTAATTTCCTAAAAATCTACACGGTTGCTTGACCCGAATAAAATTGAAACGCGCAATGTTGTTGTGGCAATCGATTGCAACTTGCAACGTAGAAAAATGATAATAAAAGTTACTTACTGCGTCTGGCGTCAGCACGTCTGAAGCAGAAGGTTTACAACAAGAAGTTATCAGCCCCATATTAGGGAGGAGCCTTTATTTTACAACTTATTTTCAATATTATTTTTCAACTTTCAAGGTATCCAAATCAAATCTATTTTCCTTATCAAAAAACGTCAACAAATAATGAAATGACGTTTTACGTTGCGTTCAAAAATGTTGGTGGAATTTCTTCGTTCAGAAGTGTGCATTTGTCAACCTTGAACCTTAAACTTATCCCGCTCAACCCACACCCGCCCGATTATTTGTTATCCTTCGGTATAAAATGTTAATCAATGTGCTAAAATTTTAATAAAAAAAAACATCGACAGTGACAAACTAAAAATAAGCAAATGTCACTAACGTTGAAATAAAGTTGTGCCAGAGCCTTAGAAGTGGAATAACATTTCAAATTTTAATACCAAACTTGCTAAACTAACCATTTTTTTCCTGATAGACTGAACATTGGCCATTTTCACTGATTGGTAAAGTTTAAACAAACTGAATATGCCTCAGAGCTTCTTCAACAAGGCTTATCCGCCGTTTGAAAATAATTTCGCACCGCTAAGCAAAATTGCGAACATACGGTTTGATAGGCAACAATTAAATCAATAATAGCAAAATATGACCAACGATCAAAACTAGAAGTGTTGCAGATAGCAGATTAGCAGACGATGGTATTTTTTCCTAGGTACTTTATTATCATTCACAAGCATCACCTAAATAGTTACTTATTATTTGTTATGTTGTAGCTAATTAGGTATATTTAATTCAATTGATATGTAAAAAAAAAATTTTGAGTCCGTTACAGAAGAATCGAGTTATTAATTGAAATCAAAGTTTGTTCTTGCTCTGTATTTAGCATGTATAGAAATGAAAGCTTTCGTAATACTATTTTTACCTAATGTTCGCTTACTTACCGCATTTAGGTCACTGTATAGTGTTCTTTCTTTAGTCCTTTATGCCACTAAACGAAAAAACTGACCTTTCATCAATTATCATCGATATAATCGTTAACGTTATTAAAATCGTTATAACACAACCTTATATCTGTCACTTTTTCTTGTACGATACGAATTGTCGAAGAATTCCCATCACTAGCGCAAAGTTCATTTTCGTGGTGGACTGTCGAAAATTTCAAATTATTCCATAAATACGCTATAAAATATGCTATCACGCGTAGCTTTGCGTTCAGGTGCGTACAAATTACTTCATATGCTCATATTGATGTCTTGGTATGTAATAAAAATATAATATTAACCTTAACCCTCGGTTACGTCGTTTATGTAATCACTGATTTTGACAAATGAAGATCGGTTTTACATTCTGATCCTGTAAAAAAAAACATTTGAGCATCAATTATACAATTTTATTGCTTTTTACTAACAACAATTAATTTCGAAAGTCTTTTCGAGTATTAGTTGGATAAATCGTAATCATAACCTTAGATGGTTTAACTCAATGTATTGGATGTAAATTTACTCGTAGTTCTAACCCAGTTCAATTGCCTACAACTATTTTTACTGCAGTGAATATTCGTCTTATTAGTTAAATATGCGTTAAATTAAGTACCTGCAGGTGCAAAAGTAAAAACGTTTTGTGACATTAAAGACATTATTCTTATGGAAATCATAAATGTTTGTTATCCTAGTACATTGTTTTAGTACTGCTTGTTTCTTGCAGCCTCTTACTGAAAATGCAGTTGTGAATGAAAAAAAAAATTGATTGTTTAATATCACGATTCTAGCTGCGGCCCGACAGTCCGTGTCCACTGCGTTGGTGGCTCGTGGCTCTGCTACCGATGTCTCCGGAGTCCGAGATGAAAAGAACTTCCCCAGGCCTGTGCGAGGGGAGCCCGGCAAAGTCAGACTCGGCTTTGTACCCGAGGAATGGTAAGATTTAAAAACTGGAACACATTTCAACCGGAAAAGAATGGAAAGGCTGTTCTATAAACGCTGCTTCTCTTTCTCATTCCATTGAAAAGAAGATTGAGAGTTTACAGTTACCCCAGAACTATTTAGGAGAATAATTTTTGCATGTATTTGGTTTTGTAGATTCTTATAAGAAAAGATGTTCCATCTTCCATTAATAAGCTGAGGTGAATTTGGCATGTATGGTATATTTTTCAACTATACGCCCACAATCTTGCTAAATGTGGCCTGTAGGTATCTGTTACCTTAGGCTCTGTCTACCCCGTAAGGGATAAAGACGTGATTTGTATATGTGTATGTGTGTGAATTTGGTGATTTTCTACCCCTCTCCCCCTTGGAGAGATTTGGTTTAACCCCCTCCTCCTCCTACCAAATCTAATTGTTAGAATTTTAGTGTACTTAATACATTTATTTGAACTTAATTGCCTTAGATTCCTAAAAAAGATCTTATCTGCTGTTTTTATTTTACATAGATCTGTGCCTAAGCTTAAAAACAGTTTAGGAAGTTTGAAAATTCAATGGCTTATCTGAATACACCGAAATTCTCATCAGCGATGAAATTAAATTTCCAATTTCAACAAAATAAAATTAATATGGCGATTCCTTTAGTAGCAATTTTGGTTTGTGGATATCAATTCAATATTTCACTTGTATACTTCCATCTTTCCAGGTTCCAGTTCTTCCATTCCAAGACCGGTGTGACGGGGCCCTACACCTTCGGTGTGGGTCTGGCCACATACCTGTGCAGCAAGGAGATCTACGTCATGGAGCACGAGTACTACAGTGGTCTGTCGCTCCTCGTCATGATCTATGTCGCTGCCAAGAAGCTGGGACCCTCCATCGCTACTTATTTGGATAAGGAAGTTGATGTAAGTCGATTTCACATGGTTAATGAAGAGCTGGTCTTCTTGACCTTGAAATGTTGATTCAACACAAAATGATAGAGTAATCGGTGAACATACAGTTGAACATAGCACATACTCCTTTTTTTGAAGTCGGTTAAAAATCGGCCACATACACATCCCCACACCTATATGTAAAACTGCATTGATGCGAAAAAGTGTTGTAACTATGGCCCCAAAATTGTTCAATAAATTACCAGAGGCAATACAAAGTGCAAATTTGAATAAATTCAAATACCTACTGTCGAAACTGCTTTTAGAGAAGTGTTATTATAGTGTCGTAGACTATTTAAACGATTTTTGACATACTCGTACTGTAGAAATTTTAATATTTTTCTTTTGTGTTATTTTTATTTTACTTGACATTTTTATATCATGTAATTAAATTAATTAATGTAATTTAGTATTTTTTGACATTGTATTATGAAATGTAATTTAATGGATTTTTTTATTTTTATTTAGTAGTCTGACATTTATACCAATTATGTGCCTAATTTGAAATATTTGCATGCCGTTCCTGGACAGTAAGATAAGGAGGACATAATTATTAATGTAAAATCTTAACCTCACACCCTTTTCTAGCAAATAAATGATTTGATTGATTGATTGATTGATATGTACTCACGCACACACACACACATGCACACTCAACATACAAACACATGAACACTCACATCAACTTTCTGCTGTTATTCTGTCTCACCAGCAAGGAGACAAAAGTAGTACAGTTTGTTAGTAGAAATTTTGTGGCAGACAATTGGCATTGTTCATTTTTTTAAGCTGTGCTTTTAACACCTTTATTTGATAAAATGGACTATTTCAAGCAACTAATTTGAATATTATGCTTTTACGTAGCTTTGTTAATTAATAATAAATATTTTTTCGCTGTTTGATAATTCGTGAATTTAGACAGAATCCCAATCGCCTTCGTTCGGCTGGCTATAAAAAAAAACGGCTTTGTCTATGGTTTTGTAGATTTGACAGTGACACGTGACAGTTGCCGTAGCCAAACTTTTTTTTTCATTTTTGTGGCAAACATTCGATGCTGGATTCTGTCTAAAAACCCGGTCGTTCGGTCAAACAAAGGTTCAAAGTACTTTTACAAAAATATCTGCAATCATAAAGTATTTTTGAAATCGGACAAGATAAATCGGATAGTTGATGGTTTTCCTCGAAATGGTTTTCGAATTGGAGCATACTAAAAAAAATGAACAATGCCAATTGTGGCTCCCAGACCAGCATGGAAGAATGTAATATGTATGCATTTATTTTTAATAATAACTTGCTGCGCTTTCTTTTTGGCAATGATGGTCATTCCAAATGCGCTGGTAGTTTAAAAAAGACGTGTAAAGCCCTTGGTGGCTAATTCGCAAATTAAAACATGACTTTTTTTAATCTATCACACGAAAATAACCCAACGATCGTTTCTTGCAGGCTGTAGAGTCGAGCTGGAACGAGGGTCGTGCGGACACCATCAAGTCCCTGGAGGACTCCATCGCCGAGGAGAAGAAGGCGCAGTGGCGCGCTGAGGGCCAGGAGCTGCTGATCCAGGCCAAGCGCGAGAACGTGCTGCTGCAGCTCGAGGCTGCCTACCGGGAGCGCCTGATGAATACTTACACTGAGGTACTGTCCTAGAGCTCCTAGATGATTAGACGGTCGATATTGTCATGATGGTAGAAGAAAGGAAACTCGGGGGGATGGTCAATGGAGGTTGTTATTTATTTAAAACTAGCTGTTGCCCGCGGCTTCGCTCCCGTTTTTTTTCTTCTAAATTTCATTATTTTCTCACCGTTTAAACCTTCCCTGGGCTTCCACGAATATTTCAGGACTAAAATTAGACAAATCGGTTCAGCCGCTCTCGAGTTTTAGCGAGACTAACGAACAACAATTCATTTTTATTTATATAGATATAATCACCAGACCTACTACAATAGGTAGGTACATAGTTAATAATAATAATAATAATAAAGCTTTATTCATTGTTTTTTTTTTTTTACATTTCGACTGTTTTAGTGTTGTTAATGAAATAAATTCTTATTGCGTAATGTTAGTAATGTAATTTTTTTTTTTATTATTATTAAATTAAATCAGACCCCTTTCGGGTAAAAGCCTCCTCCAACTCTTTCCATCTCTCTCTATATTGACCTACTTCCATGTAATACGCGGGTTTGCGGGTGGTAGGGCCTTGTGCAAGGTCCGTCCGGATCGCTACCACCATCTTACTCGCTAATCCTGCCGCTAAGTAGCAGTGCTTGCACTGCTGTGTTCCGGTGCGGAGAGTAAGACAGCCGGGGAAATTACGGGCACAAGAGGCATTTCATCTTAATCCTCTAGGTTGGCAACGCATCTGCAATCCCTCCGGGGTTGCGGGTGTCTATGGGCAGTGGTGATCACTTACCATCAGGTGACCCACTTGCTCGTTTGCCTTCCTATTCACATAAAAAAAAAAAAAAAAATAAAAAAAAAAATAACCTCATATCCAACCCCAAGAAAGCAATTTCGAAAATATTTACATTTAGTATTTTATTTTTATTTTTTAATATTGCAATACATACATAAATGACGTCTTTATCCCTTACGGGGTAGACAGAGCCTAAGGTGGCAAGACCTAGGCCACGATTAGCAAGATAGCAAAAAATGGAATCAAAATAGTGATGGGCTGCTAGCCGCGTCGCCTATAACATGCCATTTTTGCCCATTCCCTCGATGGGCTTTTACCGTCTGCACGGGAAGAGATGCAAGCTAGTCGAGAATATTTGCGTAATCCATGGTATATCTGATACTAGCTTCTGCCCGCGACTTCGTCTGCGTAGAATCATACATAAAAACCTTCCTCTTGAATCACTCTATCTATTAAAAAAAACCGCATCAAAATCCGTTGTGTAGTTTTGAAGATATAAGCATACAAAGGGGCATAGGGGGACATAGGGACATGGGGACAGAGAACAGTGTTGCCAGGTCACTTCCCTTGAAAATAACAAGTTCCGTTTTCCTTTAAATCTTGAGGCCCGAGCTTTTTTTTTTTACCTCATCATAGGAATTAGGAATAATATTTGTGTTAATAACAGAAAAATTAGTCTGTATTTTTTAGTGTGTATTTAATCTCGGTATCTTTATACCGGAACCTTAAAAGTTCCGAAAAATGTACCAAAATACAAAGTTCCTTCCAAGTTCCGCGGGGGTGTCAAAAGTTCCGCAAAACGGAAGAAACGGAACCAAACGGCAACACTGAGAGAAAGCGACTTTGTTTTATACTGTGTAGTGATCTGTGCCACAAGCACACATTTACTTTACGCTCTCAATTCCAGGTCAAACGCCGCCTAGACTACCAGCTAGAGAAGTCCAACCTGGAGCGTCGCCTGGCCCAAAGGCACATGGTGGACTGGATCGTGAGCAACGTGACCAAGGCCATCACCCCCGACCAGGAGAAGCAGACCCTGGACCGCTGCATCGCCGACCTGGCCGGGCTCGCCGCCCGCAAGTAGACTAGTGGGGATTATTTATAAACGTGTATCGTAATTATGTAATGAGTAAAGAGATCAGTTAAATCGTTCGTTTTTATTTAACTTAAACTCTTACCCCCTTATTCATAAACGCTCTATAGGCTTCTGCTAACTTAGCAATCGTTTGTCCTTATCTGTGAAAGGTAAATGTCAAAGTGAGAGATAAGGACAAACGATTGCTAAGTTAGCGGAAGCCTACAGAGCGTTTATGAATAAGGGGGTTAACATTTTCGACGCTAACGACTCGTATATCAGCATCGCAGGTTAAACGCCAACATACATACACATACACAAATCACTTTATCCCTAACGGGGTAGATAGAGACTAAGGTAACAGGTACCTACAGGCCACATTTAGCAAGATTGTGGGCGTATTGGTGGAAAATGGAAGCAAAATGGGCAGTTTGCGGGTGGTAGGGCCTTGTGCAAGGTCCGTCCGGATCGCTACCACCATCTTACTCGCTAATCCTGCCGCTAAGTAGCAGTGCTTGCACTGCTGTGTTCCGGTGTGGAGAGTAAGACAGCCGGGGAAATTACGGGCACAAGAGGCATTGCATCTTAGTCCTCTAGGTTGGCAACGCATCTGCAATCCCTCCGGGGTTGCGGGTGTCTATGGGCAGTGGTGATCACTTACCATCAGGTGACCCACTTGCTCGTTTGCCTTCCTATTCATATATAAAAATAGTGATGGGTTGCTAGCCTCATCGCCTATAACATGATTCCTATGATTTTCGCTAACGACCTATATATAAGTCCATTATTTAAATGCAGCGAGGGATTGGGCGAAAATCTTAGGGATCATGTTATATAGGCGATGTGGCTAGCAACCCATCACTGTTTTGTTTCCTCTTTCCATGCATACGCCCACAATCATGCTAAGCGTGGTCTTGGGTCTTGTTACCTTAGGCTCTGTCTACCCCGTAAGGGATAAAGACGTGATTTATGTATGTATTTAAATGCAAAAGCAACCTTCGTTCAATTGAGTTTAAATTCAACTTAGCATACATAAATCACGTCTATCCCTTCCCTACGGGGTAAACAGAGCCTAGGGCAACAAGACCCAAAGGCCACACTTAGCATGACTGGGCATACAGGTGGAAAGGGGAATCAAAATAGTGATGGGTTAGCCGCATCGCCTATAACATGATTCCTAAGGTTTTCGCCCATTCCCACGATGGGCTTTTACCATCTGCGCGAGAACGCAATGGTATATTCTGTCTTTTCTTAGCTCCCAGACTAGCATAGAAGTGTAACTTAAGTTAACGCAAAGAAATCTGGCGTATGCGTGACGTCGAAAATGTCAGCTCATACACTCTTATTCATAAACGCTTTATAGGCTTCTGCTAACTTAGCAATCGTTTGTCCTTATCTGTCACTTTGACATTTACCTTCACAGATAAGGACAAACGATTGCTAAGTTAGCAGAAGCCTATAGAGCGTTTATGAATAAGGGGGATAGACGCTAATGTCATCTTCATGCCTTCCGGGCCATAGGACCAAAGAACTATTAAATGTATTGCCCGTGGTACTGCTGCCGTTATTTTGAATCATTAATAATATTTTACATATTACAAAAATAGGTAGGTTAGGTTAGTTAGGTATATTCTGTTGCCAGAAGGGCAAAATACCCAGAAAAAGAAGCGCCTTGGGTGGAGCTCCGCCGAAAACAAGTAGGACGACCGGATAGCCTAGTGGTTAGTGACCCTGACTATGAAGCTAGAGCTCCCGGGTTCGAATCCCAGTAGGGGCAGACAGTTGTATGATGTTGATGAATACGAATGTTTGTGCCCGAGTCATGGATGTTGTATGTATTTAAGTATATATTTATCTACATTATATGTATAAGTATGTTTATCCGTTGCCTGGTACCCATAGTACAAGCTTTGCTTAGTTTGGGGCTGGGTCAATTGGTGTAATTAGTCCCAAGATATATATGTATATATATTTTTTACAAACTGCAGTAGGACCACGGGCAACAGAGGAACTATGCGTCAATTAGTTCAGGGGTTCTATATCCAATTCAAAATAAATAGTCGACGGAGCTCCACTTAGCGGAGCTCCTATTTCCGAGTGTTTAGGCCCTTCGAGCCTTCTAAAGAACTGACATAACCTAAACTTACCTCATTTTTTATGATACATAAATTTGGTCAGTGTCGTGGGGAAGTCGCTCATGGAAGCACTATGGTCAGTGGCATAGCTACCTAGGGACTAGGCGGGACAGTGCCCCGGGGCCCTCAAGCTCAGAGGGCCCTCGAATTCTTACCAGAAAATCTCAATCGAACTATTATTAAAACGTAACCAGTTTAGATAGTAGTGGGGCCCCATTTTTTTATTTGCACCAGGCCCTTTGGTTACCTAGCTGCGCCACTGACTATGATAAGCTAAGGATAAATGAATGAAGTCGCATGGATGTTACCGTGTTTATTACGTAAAAAAAATACATTAGCTGTACAACACTAACGTTAAATAGCGGCGGCGCCGCGTTAAAGCTTAATTTTGATTAAAAAAAAAAAACTACACAACTCCAAGGACGAGCTAAGAGGCAAAGGGTTGAGACAAATTAATCCGATATACCTTTTTTTAACCCCCGACGCAAAAAGAGGGTGTGTGTATGTGCAGTGTGTGTGTGTGTGTGTGTGTGTGTGTGTGTGTGTGTGTGTGTGTGTGTGTGTGTGTGTGTGTGTGGCATCGTAGCGCTCAAATGGACCGATTTCAATGCGGTGTTTTTTCATTCGAAAGCCAGTTTACCTGCGGTGGTTGTTAGCCTTGATTGATCAAAATCGGTTCAGTAGGTAGTTTGAGCATCAGCTCTAGCAAAATGATGTAATGCATTTTTAGCATAAAAATTGTTTTTTTTATTAACGTATGATTACTCGATTAAGGAGCCATCACACCGCTGCGTATACGCAGTGACGTGTCGCATGCGTCACGTTCTCTCACCGTTTCTTCATACATTTTGTTGCGTAAACGCACCGTCGACGTCTTTTGCGCACTGGTGTGGCCGGATCTTAATGCGTGGGGGTTATTGTATGTAATTTGTTGATATTATACAATTAAACGAAAGTTTATCAAACGATTGGCATCGGATTAACTCGCCTATTATGTACCTATTCGTCTCACATACTGGTGTAATTCGATATCGGTCAAATTCTGAGACCTGTCCCAACTAAAGGAGTAATAAAGAAGGGACATATAGCGAATAGGACGAATTAA
This sequence comes from Pandemis corylana, assembly GCA_949127965.1. Classification (NCBI taxonomy): domain Eukaryota; kingdom Metazoa; phylum Arthropoda; class Insecta; order Lepidoptera; family Tortricidae; genus Pandemis; species Pandemis corylana. Next base: position 12,129,244 of record OX421869.1, on the reverse strand, counting down.
GCATCAGTGACGAATACAGAACGAGACGAATTAATCTGATACCAAAACATCCTAAGCGACATGAGTTTTGTGAATCTTGTAATTGTTTGTACTTAACCAATAAATTCCTGAATTCGCAAGCAAGCTTTAGCCCGTCCAAAGAATATAGCTATATCTGTATATTGTAATGTTAAACTGCAACATTATGGCGTGTTGTGGAAAAAGACAAATTATATATTTCGAATACATTATAATTATAGCAGTAACTATAACTATATCTGTCTATATTCACAAAGCGCCAACGTTTTTAGTTTTACTATGACTTTATTGCACAGAAGTATTTAATAAGGATGCCGCTGAATTCGGTGTCCATCTGATTTAAATATTGTTCATACACTTATGGCGTGTGTAATAAATATCTTTCTAGCCCACTATTCGGTAGGGTGTAAGCGACATTAAACTAGATGCTGAACTTGATACTATATAGTTGGGCTATCGCTTTACCGCTTCTCAAATAGAGGCGCTAAACATTTGCACTGGATACTGAAATGCGTCTATTGTACTTAAGTTACATTAAGATATTGAGTACATCACAACAAAAGAAAATACTGCATAACAAGGTGTCAACACTTACGCTTATTTACCAAATGCAAAATAATTAATGACAGTTGATTCCGTAGTAGCGTAACCGCCATACGGGCAGATAAGCGTATTCGCCATCATTATTATCGCTTACACAATTAAAAAGCAACATTTCTATTTTAGATACATCCAATAACAAACTACTTTTTAGATTTAGATATCCATTCACATTATTAGTCATGTAAAATGTACTTATAATACATTAAAATCATTGTAAATTGTATCAAAACCTGTGCACCACAAAATGACGCGTAGCAAAAAGGCGTAAGAACCAATACCATGATATAAAAATATATAGTATATCTCTTTAAAAAGTAACATACACTACAAAATGTGCTTCCTATAATGACGTAGTTATTGCAGTGATTCGAATAGAAAGTGTCGCTTCTCTGATATGATATTGACAGTGTGCGTCTCTGTTTTATAAAGAATGCTAAGACCAGCTCCTTACAAGATAATTACGAAAATAGTCTTTTGACATGTTTTAAACCATCATTTGCCTATGTCTATTGCAAGCTGTATTAACCGATAAGATACACAATAACTCTCTCTAGATGTAAGTGTCACTTACAATCTGATTCGAATATTACGCTGTAAAAAATTCGTAAGCGCCATTCGATATTTCAATTCCAAATAAAAAAGTATTGAAGCACTTAATAAACATCAGCCAAGCACAATCACTTTCTATTCAACGAACACATCGAATTACAAGCTAATTAATATTAAATACCGACAAATTGTTAATAACAAAATATATATAAATTAGTATTTGGTTTCCAAACGTCTAGGACTACATCCAAGATTTGTGTTATATTATTAGCTACTACAAAAGGGAGATGTTCATACATGATATGGTCACTATGTTTTATAATATTGATTTCTAACGTTCGTCTAAAGTAAAAACATACAGAAACAATTGCTGCTATGACAATGTATGCGACATCTTGTGCTTATACTTTGGGCATCGGAAGAAAAACCTCTAAGGTCTGGAATTAAAGGAAAATTGCGAAGGCATTTTAATTCCCCAAATGTATACATATAACATTTCACTTTGTGGATAACAAAACTCATAAAGGTATAAGTATGCTTTCAACATGTTTCTGTTTGTCAATGATGTTATTTCTTCTTGTTTTTTTATAATAAAGTATTTACATACATACGTTCATTGAACTATGCAAGTGACCTTAACAATTACAAGTTATTCTTACCTTTGAAACTATTCTTAATATGTAGCTGGCAGTATTGCAGTATTAACATATTTTTTTTTTTTTTTTAATTACTTTGTTTTTGCGGCCAGGGATCTCATCCCATAGACAAAATGACTCCAAAGAGTATAAACGCTTGTATACTGAACGCTAAGCTAAGTTGATATAGTTAGCACCTTTTTTATATTGCGCTATATGTATACGGTCAGAATTAGTACTCGGCATTGACTGTCAAAAAAGCGTCTTACATTTTACAATACAGTAAATACAAGTTACAGTATGTACAAGTTTTAATGGCTTTATTTCGCCAATACAAGATTTGTTGTCAAGCAAATAATTAAAACCGATTTGTATTTTTTATATTCTTAATTTGAAACATAATGCTTTCTTTTACGAGTACAGTTAGTGCCGTATGCATATACACAGCAAAAGAACTGAAATATTAAAGCCTTAAATTTAAAGCAATATTTGGTGTTCTTTTCTCTCAGAAGAAAACGTCGAAGTATGGCACTAGTATGAAATTATAGAGCACCAGGAAAGAATGTGGGAAAAATTAACAATTCAAATAAAAGCAGACGCAAGCGCGATTTTTTTTTTCAATATAGCACGCATCTGTTTTCCACATGTCAACAAAAAGTAACTATCCAATAATAAAGCTTGTAAAACAACCTAAACAAATAAAAAATAAATACCTTAAGCGCGGGTTAAAATAACCTACGTTTAAAAATGTAAAGACAGAGTAGCAAAATGAATCTCACTGAACAAAATAATAAATATTAAATATTGTGATATAAAAATATCTATCGCGTGTTTAGAATCAAAACCATAGACTAAGATGACTATGGTTTCGCTCAATCTAGCTAGATATACTACCTACAGGTCTGTCATGAAACACATGATATGAACCTCTAGCCAGAGCGTTATTTTTTAATTCATGGCAGGTGCAAAAGGCAGAACCAATCCAGCTAAATTGAGAATCTAAGGTCTACTATAAGTTATTATTGCCGTGTCTACATACATAATGCGGTGGTATAATTGCATATGAAGGGCCCAGTCCAAAGGTTTGTGCTAATGTCGTAAAATAACACCGTAAAGGTTAGGCGTGAAATACACTATTCCAACGTTCGATCAATACTACCAAGAAAATGGATCGGTGCTTATGGCGCTTTGGCAAATATTGCACTTGCGGATTGAGCTCATATTTTGAATTATTCTTGATAATGATAATTGACAATGATAATGTTACGCGACATTTCGCAGCACATTAGTGATTTGTATCTAGTCTTTCGCGAGTTTTTCCTTCATTCACACAAAACAAAGCCACTTTATATTGCTAACATAGGCTTAAGGACGTAGTATGTAATTATTGGATCTGTAAATTAATTCTTCAGTCAATATAATACTTAGACATAGACATTAGAAGTATATTGTGGAATTACAATTATAATAACTTTTTTTTAATTAATCATTTGCTAATCAATATCAATCATAATTCATAATATCTGCCCAGCTCTGTTTGATTGATCTTGGATTAAAGCAATCAATCACAAACGTGGCTGTATGGATCTTGTTTCCTTTGCCCATCCCTAGAGATGACGAAAAAAATTGGCCAGGACCCAGCCAAATGTGTAATTTTTTTTCTGTTAAAAACATGCTCATCGACAGCCTAAGTTACTGTGGCAACACTGTTATAATAGACCCTGGAACTACTCCGAAATTCCATTTTCGAAGTTCGTATAACACCATCCCTCTCACGCTCAAATTAACGACTATAAGTGTGAGACGCACGGCACGAAACGAAATTAGAAAATCGAATTTTGGAACACTACAATTTACGTACGTTACAAAAGAACGCGTCCTTTCCTTGCGACCGCTCTCCGCCTCCGGGGGTTACTCCGTAATTCGATTTTCAAAGTTCTCATCACATCCTTTTCTCTCTCAACATAACGACTATAGCGTGAGCGAGACAAACTTCGAAAATCGAATTTCCAGAACACAACAACTTACGTACGTTACAAAAGAACGCATGTCCGCTTCTTGCGGCCGCTCTCAGCCTTGATATGCACTCGTTCCGCCTCCTGGAACCGCCTGACGAGCCGCACCAGCTCGTGGAAGGCTTGATCTACGTTCATACGCGCCTTGGCACTGCACTCTATGTAGGGGACCTTCAGCTGACGGGAGAGAGCTTGGGCCTCTTCTAGGGATACCTGAGAAGCAAATACACATACAAATTTATAGAAAGAAAGAAAGAAGAAATTTATTTCTTTTTGCAAGACACACAAATATACACACGATTTTATAAGAATAAAACAAAAACAAAAAACACTGACAAGAGTCATCATCAAGTGTGTCTTTATCACGTCTTTATCCCTTACGGGGTAGACAGAGCCTTTTTTTTTTATGGTGCGGAAAATGCTCCTTATGCATCCGGGCCGGTACGGGGTTACCAGGGGTATTTGGGGCTCTCCCGAGGCTTCAGGCATACCCAATAAAAACCGCACGAGTTCCCACATTTGGCACTGTTGCAGGGGGCTGCGGGAGAACTTGCGTGAACCGCAGCACCCCCGCGGGCCCACCCCGGGATGGGGCTACCTCACGTGCGACACCTTTGCAATGCAGGATTGGGAATTCCCGCCCTCCCCCGCAGGTGCCGCTGGATTTTTTATAGAGGTTTTCTCCTCGCAGTCCCTGCAGCAACCCGCGGCCTCAGCGTTCGGAACGCCAAGGTTACGCGTAGCCACGACAGGCACCCTAAGGCACCTCCGTCACAAAGGGGGTAGACAGAGCCCAAGGGCGGATCCACCGTTGTGGGCACGATGGGCATGCCCACAACCTTAATAGACTTGTGACGTCACACTTTTACTTGCATGATTGCTAATGAGCATGTTCATGCTCCGACTCGTACTTAGACGATTTTCTAGTAGCTGTGACCACAACCTTTTTTGAGGGCTGGATCCGCGCTTGACAGAGCCTAGGGTAACAAAACCTAAAGGCCACGTTTAGCGTGCTTGCGGGCGTATAGGTGGACAAGGAAATTAAAATAATGTTTGCCTAACCCAGCCTTACCGGGATAGCTTCAGGGTTAACATGCTTCCATGCTGGTCTGGGAGCTGAGAAAAAACATAGAATGTCCCAGTGGCATTTCTGCGCAGATGGTAAAAATCCATCTAGGGAATGGGCGAAAATCTTAGGAATCATGTTATAGGCGATGCGGCTAGCAACCCATCACTATTTTGATTCCCCTTTCCACCTGCACGCCCACAATCATGCTAAGCGTGGTCGTAAGGGATAAAGACGTGATTTATGTATATATGTTAACATGCTACTTCCATTAAGTGTCTTGCGGCAGAATTAAACACTAGTTCTTAAGAACACAATAATTACAAGTCAATTAATTCATAACATCTGACCATTGACGTACAATAAACAACTAGACTCCCAATCACGCTCAAAAACTGTCCGAAGCAAAAGTCTGAACGACGCGTCTATTGTTCAGAGTTTTGGTTCAGTTGTGTTTCGACCGCGCTTTGATAACAATGTATATGTCTCTTTCGCACCGTAATCTTACTATTGAGAACAAAAGAGACAGGCAGGTTTCCAGCGCGTGGCGTCGTGTCATTACTTCTCACGATCCTACGCCATTGATATTAAACATTACTGCCACGAAATAAGGTGTCAATTTGAACGAATATGTTAATGTTATCTGTCTAAGTCGATGCGTTGACACACACAACACATAGACAAAGCAACTCGGACGTTTCTTGAGGAACCTTTGTTAGCGACTGAGAGTCTAGTTGTTTATTGTAAGTCAATGCATCTGACTCATTAAATCAACCACTTTAGATGTCTTTAATGACGTTGAGGACAATATATTATTTTACGTAAACAATTAAATAGTAGAGGTTCATAATAATTTTTTTTGCGGTTCATTCATAAAATATTTACGTCAGTAGTAGAAATAATAGGTAATTATAAATAGCAGCTAAATCACTTCTTCCATGATGGTTTGGGAGTAAAGAAAAAACATAGAATTTACCAGTTGCTTCTCTTCACATGGTCATCATGGCGTCATGTAATAGGCGATGCGGCTAGCAACCCATCACTATTTTGATTCCTTTTTCCACCTATACACCTACAATCATGCTAAACATGGCCTTTAGGTTTTGTTACCTCAGGCTCGTCTACCCCGTAAGGGATATAGACGTGATTTGTGTGTACAAACATTCATATTCATAATATAAGTGCCTGCTCCTAGGAGGATTTCGAACCTGTGACCTCTAGCTTCTTAGTCAGAGCTACTAACCAGTAACCACTTAGCTACCTGGTCAGCATTAATTTATATAATTTTTAAACTTTGTTTTAATACTCACAACTCTCTGAACTTCCAAATCAGCCTTGTTCCCGACCATGAGCATAGGAAACTCATCCCGATCTTTGACACGGAGGATCTGTTTGTGGAACTTGTAGAGCTCATCGAAGCTGGCATGCTCGGCCACGGAGAACACGAGGAGGAAACCCTCGCCGGAACGCATGTACTGCTCCCTCATCGCTGAGAACTCCTCCTGGCCCGCTGTGTCTAGGACTGTGGGAAACAATGGTAAAACTGAAGAATAACTGCACAAACTTTAAACTACACTTTTTCTTTTTATAGCTTATACAATCAGCCAAGTTCTTGCAAGCCAGTAGGCTTATTTTCTAACTCGCTTGCAATCGCCATCGTGTTCATTTTGACAGTTCATGTATGGGCTGACAATTGGCATCAGAATCAGCTAGCTGTCACATTCATACAAGAACTGTCAAAATGAAAATGATGGCGAATGCGAGCGAGTTAGACAATAAGCCTACAGGTCTGCCATCCTAAGGTCGAAAATTCCTTTCACGGAAAAAAAATGTTGATTAGAGTTGGCTATCAACTTGAACGTTTGATTCGGCAATATTTTCATTTGATAATAAGTCAGATGAAAAGGTATAGCCCACTTATTTGGCCAACCGTACTTCCATTCCAGTATATCAGGGGGTGGCAGAAAAAGTCAACACAATGATGCTTGGTACATAGATGGAAGAGTCGTTTTCAAAACACATGTACATAGTTAAGGGCCTGAATTAAAACAAAAGTTAATTGATTCCTTTGTGTTACGAATTTGGAATGGACTAAAGGTGAAACGATTGTAACACAAAGGAACCAATTAATTTTTGTGTGTGATTAAGCCCTTAAGGTGCGACCATACCGGTGCGTAAGACCTTGACCGGTACGTTTATGCAACAAAATGTATGAAAATACGGTGAGAAAACATGACGCCTACGACACGTCACTCCGTATACGCGGCGGTATGGTCGCTCCATTAACTATGTATTTTTTTTTTAATTCCTCGGGGAATGTCATGGGAAGTAAATGCGGAACCAAGAGACATGTGCGCAAAGTCTGTGCTTACTGGTTAGAATATAAAGGGTATGCTAGGTCTCTAAAAAATTGGTTAACAACTAGGCAGCCTTTGAGTTGCATAATGTTTTTTTTCCGGACAACTTCAACTGTTTAAATTTTATCCTTTTCTATCAAAAATATTGAATCTTTTAAATCAAACAGTTGTATTTTCCACAGAGCATTTTGTTATCATTTATCATGTCATCTTAACTTTACAATGACAAGATAATGCCTTATCACATGTCAAATGCAGTAAGATACAGTATCTATTAAATACATTGCTTTACCCCATTTTGTTTATAGTAATGATAATGAATATTGTATTACATTCAGAACAAAATTACTACTTGAATACTGTAATTTGATCAATTATTAGAAGGCTAGCAAGTGTGTAATATTTTAGCTTGTAACAAAATGCTACAGACTTACAAATAAATAATACCATTACTATGATTTCTTATATGTTACACTTCTATTAGACAGGACAAGTACACCCTAATCGCTGGGCAAGGAGTCTCCTGTCTATGTCTTCCATTTATCCTGATTCGAAGTAGCATGTGAATAGTTACTATAGAATACAAATGATAGAGGCTACTCATTTTTTAGTATTTTTTCTTTAATTAAATTAATAAAATAGGTAATAAAATGAATAACTATTTCTTGTATAGTTAGCCAAAATTTAAATAGAATTGTCAAAAAAGATCAAGTTTCTACTATAAGGTATAAGGAACTTGAGTTGACATTAAACTACTATAAGCTCTGCCCACAAAAATACCTGCATATATTGAGAATAGCCATGACACACAGCCCAAGCCTGCCCAAACACTAAGCAGTAAAACAACCTTAGACCATAAATATAAACTCACTGTCCAATTTCGCGGGAATATCGTCTATCACGCATTGTTTCGTGTAGCTGTCTTCGATGGTGGGATCGTAATCTGTTACAAAATAGCTCTGAAAGAGAAAAGCAATACTTTTATTACAACTTGCAGCAGTGGGCGGCGTCTTTGAACACGGACCTTGACACACACTTTGTGTCATAACTACGTGAATTGGGGCAAAATTTAGACTTTTATGTACCAGATATGCAGATCATGAGTCAAAGCTGCGAAACAATTTCTAAGAATAGTAAATATTCACTCGAAGGCCTTGATTAACCTATTAAGGACAATACCTGAATGAACTGTATAGTGATAGCACTTTTTCCGACACCACCGCCCCCCACGACGACTAGTTTGTACGTTTGCGCTTGATTAGGTCTGTCTCCTGGCCGCGACATTATGTAAAATTATTAGAAAACAAGTATTTTATTACAAATATGGTCCAAATAGATCGCTCTCTTGACGGTCACGGATGACACAAGCGACGGAATTTACCTACTTGACAGTTGACCGCGATCGCCAATCACAAATAGTATTTTTTTTCTTTAATTTTGTTTGAGCTACTAAAAAAGAACGCTTATAATATTTGACATTTGGCAGTTGTTTCTTCATGTTTATCTATTCTGTGGTCTGTGGTATACATTTATGTTGTCCGAACAGCCGGGCGCAAATCAATCAAAATAATGAAAAATCAATCTGAAGTATGATTAAAATAGCAGCATTGAACAATGAGTCCGAAGAAGAGAGTGGTTCAGAAGAGGAGGTCACCAAGGAAGCTTTGGAACAAATTGCTTTACAGCAATATGCTAAAGCTCTCGATTTGCAGAGAAAAGGTAACTCACAGGACGCCACTCAGCTTCTCAAAGACTTGTTGGACACAGAGCTATTATACGATGTCAAGAAGCCAGAGCAAGGTGAGAAAGTATCGGGCCCTTTGCTTAATTTGAAGTACTTAAGTTATAAAAACTTGGGGGCAATTTTGAGTAGCTCTGACGTTGACGCGGCTATAGAATGCTACTGCGAGGCTTCTGAGCTAGACGACACTGATGTCGCGCTGTGGCACAGTCTTGGGCAGCTCTGTCTGCGTGCTAAACGGTACGAGATGGCATTGCACGCATTTCAGCGAGGAACGGACTGCAATCCACGACATTGGCCATGCCTCGATAAAATAGTTACGCTTTTACTGGGATTGAGCTTCAAAGAAGAGTGTATTTCTGCAATACATGACACCTTACAACTTGATCCAGGGTACCTAAGAGGTTTAGCATACAGAAAACACATATACACTGCCTATCCATACATTAGAGAATTTATGGAGTATCTTAACCCAATGTACAAGTGCGATGAAAAAGATGATGAGCCATATGATAGTGAGGACGCTGACAAACTATTAAAAGAAGCTGAAGAAATACATGAAGAGTTTATAGAACAACAGAAAGCAAAGAAATTTAAATTTGTACTGCCTGATTTAAAATTACAGAAGCCAATTAGCAGTCTGACTTGGAGTTCAGTTGGAAACTCACTGGTTCACATGCACCATTACATAACAGACAATTACTACAGCCATGCTTGTCTCATTGATATTATATTTGAAAAAGAAGCTGTAGAGGAACCGATGGAAGTTTGTGAGGAGTTGAAGAAAATTGATGATCCTGAAAAAGCAGAAGAAATTGCAGAAAGTGATAAAAATAATGAAAATGTGTCAGAAAATGATAATGAAGTCTCTGATAAGGACAAAGCTGCAACAGATACTGAAAAAGTTGAAAGTGATGTAGAGATAGTTAGTACAGAACCACAAACTGAATCTCAGACTGAACAGAAAACTCAAAAGAAGCAGCCCGCTCGCAGACGAGGCAGTGCAATCAGTTCCTTGCAACAGTGGGAGTGGTACACAAAACGACGGTCTGGTCGCAAAAAGACAAACAAAACAGACAGACTCAATGACAATATTTATGAAACTTTAAGAAGAATGGTGCCAGTAGGCTTAGCTCCTGAAAATTTAGAGAAAAAAGATTCTCAGACCAGAGAAACATCACCTGATGTTCCAGATCTCAACAAACTGTTTGATGAAAAAAAAGAGCAGGAAAAAACTGTAGAGGAATATTTTGGTACAGAAAAAGAGAATGATGATGTACAGCTATTTATAACAAAGTATACTGAAAATAAGAAAGATATTATTGACATTTTAAAAGACTATTTAAATATTTTAGCCGAGAAATGGAGAGTGAAATGGCCTGAAGATTTACCAACAATATTTATTGAATGCAACAAATGTTACAACAATCACATTGATGTGCCATCATGTGCATGTGATAATGATGAAGAGTTAAAACATTACACAACAGTAAATATACTTGTTGAGGAATTTATAGTCACTGAAAAGATGAATGCAAGTGAAAACAAAGAGACACATAGTCTCACTGATGTGGAGTCAATTGGTTTGATCTTAACCCGTAAACCACATGTGTTTTCTGGTATAAACTGCTTGGAATATGTGTTGCGGCTTCTTTGGGTAAAGGTGCATATCAACATATTAAATAAATGCGATGAATTTGCTTTAGACAGCTTGTATCAATTATCACATGAATTTGAAGCCATGGGAGAGCTTCAAGATACTTATAATCTTCATATGATAAACTTCACAGTCAAGCCAGTTATAAATATAAAAGAAATAGATGGATACATAGTATTTTTGGAAAGAAATAAGAAACTGTCAACAGTCATGGACCTGTATGACCAAAGCAACTATGAGGAAGTGCTATCAATTATTATAGACTCATTTGAACATTGTAAAACTATAGCCAAGAAACAAGAAGAAGAGATGTCTCTAGATTTTGCTGTACAACTGTGCCTAATTTTAGACACCTATTGGGCTCTAGGCAAAGTAAATGAATGTTTTAAATGGTCATTAATAAGTTTGCATGAAGCTCTTAAGCACTTTTTCCGCTGCACATCTTGTTCAGAAGACTATAAAAAGTGGACAATTGCAGTGGTTAAAATACTTTGCTGTATGGAACACATACTCACAACAGAGGGGTTGACATGTCTAGATGCAGCCTCCCAAAAAGAGATCAGTCAAGGATTGGAAGACCTTATTAGAATAATTGGTCATCAAGTTGAGACAAATGCTACTGAGATGCCTTTTGGTACTATAGTACCTTGGATTTTAATTTATTATATCTTACAGAGAGAAGAAGATCATGGTCGTGTGGCTGTTATCCCTGAAGCTGATAAAGGGGACAATGACAGTGTGCCAAACCCGCTTATGGTACTGTTCATTGGACATCAACAGTTAGGCAACAGAGGTTGGTGTTGTCATTCTGAAGGGAAACTGCTATATTTCATTCTAGACACGATAGTGCCGAGGATAAGGTCTCCAGCGTTGGCCAAGTCGTCAGAACAACTTGTGCAATTAATGGAACAATGTGTTTACTGCTTGTATGGTCACCCAAGTAGGAAGACCAAAGTGAAATATTTCGAAGATCACAATGTAACTCCATATTCATTAGATTGGCACAGAGCTCAACAGTTGTATGAGATATTTAGACCTGTCACTATGCCAGAGCTAGAGGGCAAGGTGTCAGCCATAACAACAGACACTGAACAGCTTTTCCAGCGTATATTGGCGTTGCTACCCTCGGAATGCGATCCGCAAAAGTTTGTACCAGAAATCGAGAAATACATAAAAGGCACCAGGACAAAGCTGCCAACTGTACCCCCACTTTTGTCCTACAAGATGAAAGATATATACTTCTTGCTGGGCGACTATTACTTTAAGAAAGAGGAATTAGATATGGCTGCTAAATTCAATATGCTTGACGTCGTCATTAATAACGACCGTTTCGAATCATGGGCACAAATATCTTTAGCCAAAGTTCAAACGCTTGAAAGGCCGTTGAAATCCTGTAAAAATCTAAATGAGAAAGAGTTTTTAAACCCAGCCAGATACATTGTAAGATGTTTTCAGCGATCGTTAGAAATCGACCCTAATCACTGCAATATGTGGGTCGAATATGGTATGTTCGTATACATCGTGCACTCGTTCTGCTCTCGAGCGCTGAAGCAAGCGAGCGAGTCACTAAGTATGGAGGATTTTGCATCGTTGGAAAAGCAAAAAGAAGACATGCTCGATACAACTCAGCAGTGTTTTACCACGGCTGAGAGTCTAACTGCTAACGATTACGATAAATCATACGAAGAAATATGGCTGTACTATTACATGCTAGGTAAAGTCGCTGAGAAAAGAAACAAACCACCAGCAATATACCTAGATTTTTACTCTAAAGCTGTTGATATGCTACAAAAGGCAGGAGCTATATACCCTCTCAAAATCAGCTACAGTACTCCAATGAATCTTTCTATTGAGGTACTGGAGATGCATTACAGGATCCATGCGTCTATATTGAAATATATAGAACAGCATGAGAACAAACCAATTCCCGTGTCTGTTGGCAAGGTGTTTCAAACGTGTATAGATGACTGGAAGAAGGGACCGTTTTCGAGAAAATCTGCTAAAGATAGAGAAAATGCTGCTTTAGAGACTGAAAAAGCTGAAGCTAAGGCTGCCGCTATAGACGAGCCGATACAGGCCGCTAATATACTTAAACGTTCTGTTAGTGATGCGGGCGAAGAATGCAATACTGATGCTAAAAAGCTTAAATTAGAATCCGCAGCGGCCAAGGTCAGAAGATCTGCTTCGTATGACACTGAACGAATAGCGAATAAAGAACCTGTGAAAGAAACTACAAGTCCTGAAATAGAACCAGCGAAAGATTCGGACACGGCTATGGAGGTGACTGAGCCAAAAATTGAAACTAATAATAAAGAAGAAGAAAAAGCCACTGAAATACAAAAGCTGGAAATAGTATCTATAGTAGCAGAAAACACAGAAAAGGAAAAAGAAAAAGAGAAAACAGATATAGGAGAAAAGGAAGAAAGCAGTAGTTCTTCTTCTTCTTCCACTGAATCTAGCTCGAGTGACTCTACTACAGACAGCAGTACGGACTCGAGTAGAGATAGTGAATCTTCTAATAAATCCACGAATGATTCCAGGCCCTTGTCAGATGAGGAGATCATGAACATTGTATCAGCCTGCTTATACGCATTAGAAGACTGCGCCAGTAGATTCCCGCCGCATTATAAAGCCATTTACAGGCTGGCTCACTATCATTTTTACTTCAAGAAAGGAAAAGACATTGAGAGGTGCCGTGATCTCATGTTGTGGAACTTCACCTCAAGTTTCGGTTCATCCATTGGAGGACTCTTCAGTGAAAGAAAAACGGCGAACTTTTTCAATAACATCTGGAAGATACCGGTAGATGAAGTCGAAAGAGCCGGCGGCTTCGCTTTCCACATGAGTCGTTGCGTCCTGCTGACCATGGAAATACTAAAAGAAATAGATGACCACAAAACGTTGCTCGACTTGACTTTGCAACTACAGAAAATACCTGAACCAGATAAGACGTACCTGCGCGATTGTGATCGAGGGGAGCTAGCTCAGCAAGCCTTTTCCTTATCCGTTCTGTCGCTCAAAGGACAGTTGCTAAAGTTCTGTCAACAACCGGACCTAAAGAGCAACGAAGTGGAACAACAAGCGCTCAAAAGTCTCATGATAGATATCTACAAATCATACCAGAGGGTCCAAAAGCAGTCAAACTCGAAACTATTCGTTAACCTACTAGTTGATGCGTACAAATTAATAACCACGACTCCTATAACAGATAACATGAACCTAGTCGATCTAAGCCTTAAATATTGTCAGGTGCTCAGACAAACGAGCAACCATGAAACTTTAGAAAAAACTCAGAATACGCAGAAGAAACAGGCAGCCAAAATGGCAGCTGCGGCTGCTGCCGCCGAAACTTTAAAGGCGATGAATAGTCAAATTAAAGCCAATCCCAAAGTTCCGGCGACCACTGCAGCGACCTCATCAACTGCGACGGCGACAGCGACTGCTCTGCCGAAAATGTCGCAGCACGAAATGGCGGCAGCGTTTCAAAATTACTTACCAATGTTGAATGACCCGGTGATTTCACAACAAACAGCGGCAGCGTTGTCTCTCTCATACCTTAGCAATGCATTAGCGGGTTACTCTTCGCTACAGAATACGCTCCAGAATTCGTTGCAAACGTCCCTACAGAATTCCTTCCAAGCAGAATTCTACCGACAATTTTTGGGACAAAGCTTCTCTTCTTCCTACGTACCGCCTGTTAAGAAAGCTAAACGGGGCCCCAAGCCGTCTAGCAGACCTAACACTGTTAGCTCACAGTTGAAAGCCTCGAAATCCTTCAACGCGGGCACATCGATGCATAAACCAGTGATCACGTCGACTGCTCTACAGAAACCAACGAGCAGTTCACAAAAGACTACAAGTGCTTTACAAAAATCGACATCTGCTCCTCTGGCTCCGAGTATGGGTACCGTGCTGCCTTCCCTTCCTGCGTCGATGACAGCGGGACTAACGACGTATAATCCTCCGGCATCAACGCACTCTTTACCGACTCAGGCGCATATGTCGACAGCTTCTACAGTGAGCGCGGCTATCCACACCAAACCGCCACTGCCCCATCAGCAAGTGAGCCCAGGCAAAACACTGCAAGAGAAACTAGCTGAAAGGCAAAAGAGTATGCCTGCGATGTCGAAGAATGTAAGCACGAAGGAGATAAATGCGTCTATCAGTAGACTACCGTCTTCACTGACGATTACAAAGACTGCAGTCCCCAAGGCACCGGTTGTTCAGGGCAAAAAGCCGGAAGCCAAAAAGGCGCTGTTCAGCGAAACTGAAGCGAGACCTAAGCCTACGATATCTTCTGATGAAGTTATTGTGTTGGATGACGATTAAATTATGTGATATGGTCTATTAATCTACGTAGTATTATGTTTTATAATCATTCGATCAAAATGTATTCTCTAATAAAATCTTATAAACTGGAAAACCATTTTGATTTCCATTTTCTCCCAATTTTTTTTTATAAATCATTGTTATGTTTTTTTTATTTTTTTCCTGGCAAGTGTAACAAGGGGCACGTGTGGTTGATCAAGTGGATTTCGGGAATAAAAGCTAACTAAGAAAAATACGCATCACATAATTTACAAAAAAGTTATTTAATACAAACAATTAAGTAAATAATTTACACAATTATTTATTGACTATTTACAATGATATATTTTCAATTAACTTATTGACTACAACGTAACAAACAATTAAATACATTCAACTTTAATTTACTGTCCATCTCAAAAAAAACTTTTATTTCGACTGTGATAGTAATAAGAATTAACAAATAAAATCGCTGCATACGTTACTCGATAAATGTATAGGTCAGGGGATCATATTACAGTGTAAAAGACGGTAGCTATGACAAGAACTTCAGATTTGGTAGACCCCAGGCTCCAATATCCCGAAATTAGGAATTCGAAGTTCGTATCGTGTCGTTCCGCTTAAACTAACACCGTTTACCGTTCCTATTTAAAACAGTGAACACGGCAAGGCCAAAATTAAATTTAACTTGTATGCAACCAGATACCTTTAACTTTAAAAAAAAAGTAGTAGTTCCTCAAACCGTTACATTTTGTCCAATTCGTTAATGCCTGCATTTACAAAGTTCGTAGAACGAATGCAAAATTATTAATACCATAAAATTTTCCCACTTCTGTACTTGAATTCTTATACTAAGACACGCAGACAGCGAAGCGGTCTAAAAGCGTTTTTTTTTGTTTTTAAAGGGCCATAACTCACTGAAACGCCGTGACGCCGTCGCCTACTATCGTATCGAACCCTTTATTTGGACATTTACGACAGCGAAGGTCTGGCGACGTAGCCATATTGTTTCAGTCAAAGAATTTTATAACGCTCTGTACAGCACAGACTAGACATTTGACAGTGGGTTACAAAAAACGCTTCACGCTTACGCTTGTCGGCGTGGACACCAAGCAATCATTATAGAACTCTATACAAATAGAAGTCTTTCAGCATGTGGCTAAAGTTGAATCCCATGAGCAGTGACGCGATATACGCCAGAGTTAACGCCGGGAGTGGCAGCAGAAACGCTCGCGTATTGGTCAGCATTGGCAGATCTGTGGCAAAAAAAAAAACTTTTTTAAAACTGTCTAGGAGTTCCCTATACGCTTAGCCAGCGTGGGAACTAGACAAACCCCGTGTTATCAAAGAATAGGACAGAAATAGAACAAAGGGATATTCTAAACATAGCTAGTGGCTCGTTTCTCGAAGTTACAATGTTACAAGTATTGGCAACATTGGTCATATCCCAAGCACTGATTGGTTGATTAGGCCAGTGTTGGTAGTAATAATAATAAGCCTCATCCATTTTAGCAAAAAAATAATACAATAGGTACCAATTATTTAGCTAATTATAGTTTAATTATTTTTTTTATTCATTATCTCATGTTTATTCCTTTCATTAACGCTTGTGCTCAATAAAACCTTTGTTCTTTATTGTAATAATTGGAAAAAATTAACATGCACAATTATTAATTAAATTTAAACATTCTCATAAATATAAAAATTTACTAGCGTTTTCAAAAAAAAAAAGTCCATATGAATATTTGTTCCAGAATTTAACTATTTTGGGTTTATCTTACTCAGAACCGTTTACCCTATCGATCCTTATACAAGAAAAAATGCGTCCCAAAAATTCCATTCCAGTTCGTCACTTTTTTTAATATAGGTAGGTATGGAACGTGACGAACAGGAAAAAAAACTATAGTAAAATCTGGGACACATTTTTTCTTGTATGAGAACCGATAGGGTAAACGATTCTGAGCAAAAGACAAAATATTTAAATTTTGGAAAAAATGTTCACGTTGTCGTTTTTTGTAAAACGCTCAGACACATTTTCCTTGCACACCTCATATAATACCGCTGGATGTTTTGGAAATACCGCCATATTTTATTAGGTTAGGTGCAAAACAACCACAAATGCAAGTTAATATTATGCTAAAACTCAACAGGCGATACAGCTATACAAGTACGCCTCAACACTTGAAAACTTACCACTATCAACATGTTTTCCATAATCTGAAAGTTAATTGACAACTTTCAGATTATGTGTAGTATCATTAATCTATACTAATATTATAAAGAGGAAAAATTTGATTGTTTGTTTGTTTGCATTGAATAGGCTCCGAAACTACTGGACGGATTTTAAAAATTCTTTTGGCGTTAGAAAACTACATTATCACTGAGTGACATAGGCTACTTTTTACCGCGGGAAAATACCTATTCCTACGGGAAAATTAAGTTATCGCGGGCAAAGCTGCGGACGGAAGGCTAGTTTTAAATTGTCACAGAAAAAAACGTCTGGAACGCGTTCACGTAAGACCATCATCATTTCCAGCCTGTATCTATACGTCCCACTGCTGGGCACAGGCCTCTCTGAACGAGAGGGCTTGGGCTATAGTTCCCACGGGGGCCCAGTGCGGATTGGGAACTTCACACACACCATTGAATTGGGAATGGATGATTATTTTGAAAGAGCTTGGTGATTTTTCTATTGATAGGAATAACCATCCTTAGCTACGGAAAAAAGTTTCAGATTTTTCCGTCGAGCCATATATTTTATAAAAATAAAAACATTTTACTCAGTCACTCGGCGGGGTCTATACGGCAGTAAGCAGTACGCCAATGACATATCAAATAAAAAAAAAAATGCTGCTTGAATCTGTGGTACACAATGACATTTTGTCACTGACATTGATTAATAGCACCGCACTCGGTGCTATTAATCTGAAACTTTTTTCCGTAGCTAAGAATGGTTATTCCTATCAATAGAAAAATCACCAAGCACTTTTAAAATAATCATCCATTCCCAATTGCTTCACAGTGTGCAGGTTTGAGGTGCGACCCCGGGATTCGAACCCGCGACCCTCTGCTTGAAAGGCAAAGTCAAACCACTGCGCTACGACGGATTCTTACAGCTTCAATTACTATGGAAACATTGGCAGCGCCACTTGCGGATCGAAACGGCAACAAACATTTTCTCATAGTATTTGACATTTTAACGCGAACGCGTTCGAGACGTATTTTGTGACCGAAATATTACACTAAGGGTATGTTTCACAACTCTGTTAAGTTCCAGTTATCTTAAGTGTCGGTTATCTATGATGACGGAATCATAGATAACTAACATTTAAGATAACTGGAATTTAACGGAGTGGTGCAGGCCCTAAGCATACTGTTATCTGCGTCTCGCTGGAACTATGTCAGTCAGGTTTTTTTGTGAAATTGACACCCGCAACACCAAAGGATTGCTAATGCGTTACCGGCCTAGAGGGCTAAGATGGAATACTTCGTGCCAGTAACTTCACCGGCTGTCTTACTTTCTAAGCCGGAACACAGCAACGCAAGCACTGTTGCTTAGCGCCAGCATTACCAAGAAAGATGGAGGTTGTAATCCATATTTAAAAAAAAAACATTAAAATAGGTAATATGTAGTTATTTGCATTCAGAAACTACTTAATAACAATTCTTCCATGCTGGGACTAAAGTAAAAACATAGAATGTACCAGTTGCTTCTCTTCCCGCGCAAATGCTAAAAGTCCAACGAGAAAAACCATCGAAAATCTTAGGAATCATGTTACAGGCGATGCGGCTAGCATCCCATCACTGTTTTGATTCCCCTTTCCACCTATACGCCCACAATCATGCTAAACGTGGCCTTTAGGTCTTGTTACCTTAGTCTTTTCTACCCCGTAAGGGATAACGTGATTTATGTATAGTAGGTATGTATCATTACACATAAACGGATAACTCACGTATAAGAAGTCGAGTGATGCTCGACATGTTTCGGACTATTTCGTTGTCCTTCTTCCTGGAGCGCTCGCCCCGGCGGCAGCGAAACGAACACTAATACACACTAATTTTTCATAATTTTTTAGTGGTGTTCGTTTCGCTGCCGCCGGGGCGAGCGCTCCAGGAAGGACTACGAAATAGTCCGAAACATGTCGAGCATCACTCAACTTTTTGTACGTGAGTTATCCGTTTATGTGTACTGATGATTAAGTCTCACGGTAGTTTCATGTTGAAAGTAGGTATGTTTTGTAAATTAAAGCTTAATTTGAGTTTATAAAATGCAACTTACTGCTGTATCCAAGGAATGTGATATACAGATAGTATATGATGGAGGCGAGCCAGAACGTGTTCGACACGAAGCATGACAGGATGCCCGGCTGGCTTAGGAGACCTGAAAGATTATAGGTACATATCTATTTATCTACATCGATATCATAACTTCCCTACTTCTTCAAACAGATGACGCTGAGCGACAAAAATTCACATAGTAACAAGGTCACGTGACAGCTAGTAACAGGTAGAAAAATTCGAAGACTACCCACCTGCTATGGGTGGTGTAGGGGTATAGCACGCGTCACGGAATGACGAGGATCCGGGTTTGATTCCCGGCCACAGCTTTACTTTCCGGATTTTTCTGTGTTCTAATTTTCAGTGTCGAGTAGAAATTTAATTTCTAACGGTAAAACCGTAAAATTATGTAAAATGGCGTAACTATAGGAGAGGCAAAATGCCACGGGCCCCTAGCTGTACGGGGCCCTGAACTGGTTTGGTTTAGAGCACAGAAGGGACGCTGATGCACTTCTTTATATTGAGGAAGGAGCCCCATCTCACGAATTTGCCGCGGGCCCCAGACGTTATAGTTACGCCACTGGTTATGGCGGGGAATCGAACCCGGATCCTCGTCATCCCGTGACGCGTGCTATACTCCTACACCACCCGTAGCAGGTGGGTAAGCCTTCGAATTATTCTATCTGTTACTAGCTGTCACGTGACACGAAGACGAGATTTTTGTATGTGTTCTAACTTTTAGTATCGTTTACAAATTTAAAAAGGGTGTTAATAACAATCACTATGCCTCTGGATCTATGACATTGCCTTTCAAGCTACATGCTCAAAAAAAATGAGCACCTTTGTAACCCCGTTTTCACTTTGTACGTTGTACTCGCTGAACTGAAGTTGTACTGGCTGAAAATCAGTGCTGCAGGTGTCTAACACCTCAGCGTAATGCTGAGCCAGCGACCGTTTCACTTTTGCGAAGACACTCATAACGCTGATGATCTATTTTTCATGTGTTTTTTCTATAAAATTGTGTACATTCTCTTATATTTGTGTCTTGCAAATAGGAATAAATGTAAATAAATAAATAAATATCTTGGGACAAATTACACCAATTGACCCCGGCCCAAACTAAGCAAAGTTTGTACTATGGGTACCAGGCAACGGATAAACATACTTATATAATGTAGATAAAAATACATACAACATCCGTGACACGGGCACAGACATTCGTATTCATCATACAACTGTCTGCTACCGGGATTCGAACCCAGGGCCTCTAGCTTCATGGTCAGGGTCACTAACCACTAGGCTATCCGGTCGTCAAATGTCTTCTTTCTTTCTTACTCACTGTTGAAAAGCACGATCTGCAGACAGTGGAGCAGCGACAGCGGCGGGAAGAAAGCGTTTATATGCACGTCGAACGCGTAGCCCCACTCCACGTCCGGGGACGCCTCGCGGCGCAAGTAGCGATTGCTCAAGTACCTGCCGGGTTCAACATTTTTGGGTTGGTTGCATGTAGCAGTTGTGCTCATTAAACTTTGATAATGATCCCGTAGAGGGATCGAAACGCGTCAGTGTATGTATGTAAACTCTTTATTGTGCAAAATAAACAAGACAAATACAATTGACAAACACTGAGATACATGCACAAAGGCGGACTTACCCCTTTAAGGGATCTCTTCCAGTCAACCTTTGAGTGGATGAAAGGAGTATTATATTAGGGATGGACGAGTGAGTTTAAAAATTGCAAACACTGAGAGCCACAATACATAACTTTACCGAATATAATGCATAAACTCCTAAAACCTACCAGTCAATAAACTACTTTACACTATCTATAATATATATCAATAAAATATATTACATAAAATAAATAAATAAAGTGCGCAATAAACAAAGGAATATTTCCATTAATTTAAGAAGGTGGTGCGAGTCAGTGTTTGTGTGGTGTAAGGGATAATTAAGTTTGTGGGATTTATGTGTGTTCTATTGGCAGTAGTGGAGAAAAAACATATATATTTCACACAGGCTTGGTTATCTTGCACGTGAGTAGCGGAGTAGCAAGGTAAATTTTTTGTTCATTGGGTTCAAATTAAATAACAATATCAAAACACGCCGCCTAGTGCTCTTTCTTCTTATTATTTGTGGCGTATCAAGTCATTATAGCGACAACTTCGCCAATGTCAAAATAACAAAAATATAATTAAAAAATCTTGAGACAAAATGTCGGCAACGTTGTACGGTAATGGATGGCAACCCTGTCGGGCTCTCAGCCAACGGTCAATGATATCCCTCAGAAACTGCCAGGAAATCATTAGCCGATGCCCAGGGTGCACCGGACCAAGCACTGCTCTTCCCCCTGGACGGATCCAAAAACGAACCGCAGCTCTTGACCACACGCGGAGGTAACCCGACTCGCACCCTGACTGCTCCTTTACATGTTTTATTATTAGCGTTTACACACACTCAAAATCCTACTTCCTACTAATATTATAAATGTGAAAGTTTGTGAGTATGTTTGGATGTTTGTTACTCTTTCACGCCAGAACGGCTGGACAGATCTGGATGAAATTTGGAACATAGATAGATTATAGTCTGGAATAACACATAGGCTACTTTTTATCCCGGAAAATTGCATAGTTCCCGCGGGATAGCGAAAAACTATTTTTTTGCAGATGAAGTTGCGGGCAACAGCTAGTAATAAATAATTACCAAAAAATGGTGGAGACCAGCAGCCCTGCCCCTATGAAGTCCACAAAGACCACGAAGATGATGAACAGCACCAGCTGCCCCCAGCCCAAGCCCATGCCTAGCGCGAAGCACACCGATGACACTGGAACATAAAAACAAACCTTGAGCAAACCTCGCTTAAAGTACTGTTCTAAAAACTTTTTTCTTTTATTATTTACTGCAGTACTACTACCTACCAGTACTGCTGGGACAGTAACCGGCGGCTCCTGCCAAGGGGAACTGGGCTGAATGATCGCCACAGCGGATCGACAGCCCGCCCGACCCAGCCAGGCGTCCCCACATCAACATCAACATCAACATCAACTACCTACCAGCTAAAAATACATCAGCTTTGAGTTTTTTTACATAAATCCTACTTAATATTATAAACACGAAAATTTGTAAGTATGGATAGATGGATGGATGGATATTTTATTGAATCAGGCGTTACTTTGCGGAGATCCATTTCAATGAACAAAAAATTTACCTTGCTACTACGCCACTCAAAAATTGATATTCGGGATAGCGATAAACGAATTCTATGCAGACGAAGTGGCGGGCAACAGCTAGTACATACAGAAATCAAGTAACAAGGCACGTTTTGGTGGTATAGGTGGAAGGGGGAATCAAAATAGTGATGGGTTGCTAGCCGCATCTCCTATAACATGATTCCCAAGATTTTCGCCTATTCCCTCGACGGGCTTTTACCATGTGCGCGGGAAGAGAAGCAACTGGTACATTTTATGTTTTTTCTTTACTCCCAGAACAGCATGGAACATTGTTTTATTGTGTGAACATATTTATAGTAATCAGGATAGATTTGGTTCTAGAATACTTTGTACTTTGTGCAACTCTGTAGAGATTAATTAGGCTGTTTGATTTGGGTTTCTGTGATGTTGAACCTTTCAATACTTACAAAACAGCCAAATGCTGAGCAATACGAGGAATGCAGGATCATCTCTAGCAAATTGTGATCTTGTGTCTGAAAAAAAAGAAAAACAACTTTTTTAAACATTGCATCATTTTATACCTACCCATATTTAGAATTTATTACTATATTCTGGGAGATATTCATCAATAACATTCATTCTACATCATTATAAAGAAATTAGGACTTTTTGGGGGGGTTTAAAACCCCCTTTAAAAACTTTTTATCAACCGTTTATGTTATACTAGCTTCTGCCCGAACTTGCAAAATCTGGAATGAGCTTCCCGCTGAGGTCTTCCCATCGAGTTACGACCTGGGTGCCTTTAAGAGGCAAGTGTACAATTTTCTGCAGGGCCGACAACGCACTGGCATCGCGTAAAGCGCTGCGGGTGTCTATGGACAGTGGTGATCATTTACCATCAGGTGACCCACTAGTTCGTTAGTCTGGCCTCTCTAACATAAAAAAAACTATCTATTAAAAAAAACTGCATCAAAATCCACTATGTAGTTTTGAAGATATAAGCATACATAGGGACAGAGAGAGCGACTTTATTTTATACTATGTATTGATTAACCGAGTGTGTACCAGTAGTACTGCTTTAAAGGTTTATTCGAGCAGGTTAAGGTGTAGCCATAACCAAGATAAATAAATAAATGAAGTGTTTACAAAACTTACGATTTCTATAATTAAAATTCCTAAACACTTTCTGTGGCGACACGAAAAGATACACCATTTGCCATGCCGCGAACTCGAAGTCCATTTGATTAAATTTGAACAGCCTCCGCAGGTATTTGTAGCGCTTCACGGCTGCGCTGGCCGTGGTGGGCTGGTAGTTAGCTGGAGCAGGCAACGGGGAAGTACTACGAGGATAGTTAAACGAGCTGGTGCTTGGAGTAGGCGACGTAGAGTACTTCATTTTCAACACTTAATTTCTAACCTAACCAAGCGGACAAACAAGTACACTGCCGATTTTCCGGAGCACAATAAGATGTGCTAGCTATAAGAGCATTTGTAATTGGATTAATTGTTTATTTTCATTGAAATTGTACAATTATTGGGATTAGTCATGGAGAACTGACGTCTGTTTTGACAATTTGACAGTGACAAGTGGCAGTGTTGCTAGTGCTATTATAAATTTACCTTAAAAAATTGCAAGGAATTTATGCTATAAAATGTCGCTAGATGGCACTGCATTTAATTTGTGTAGTGTTACTTCCGCTCCGCTGCGGTGCAGTGTTACTTGGGTGATGTCGAACCTACATTTACCTTTTTTGGCTCCGATTTAAGAATGGGGTTGAGGAAATAAAAAAAGTAAATATTTATTCTATTCAGTTTTATTTACACTAAATAAACTTATCTCGATACTATTCCAGGAAGGAAGGGTGAAAAATGAGTCAAAGAATACATAAAATTTATTATTTTTTTTGATTCACACGCTTTCCCATATTTTGACACGTACGACAGGAATTGCAGTAGGTACTATGATAAAAACTAGCGAATTAATTAAAAATATAAAACTTCATTATGTATTTACAAATTATTTAATTAATTAATTTTGTATCCAGCTCTACCAGACAACCCTTCGCTTCGACTTACCAGTAAGTTCATATATTCAATATGTGTCTTAATTCAATGTTTTAATAGAATGAATGCAGAATGCCAATATCGCGCTGCAATCTTAATAAAAAGTAGCCGTGGGTAGACTGGCCACGTTCCTACCTAATTCTTAACTCAAAATCCTATAAATAACAGTCATTTAACTTTATCACAAAAATGTTTAACCAGTACCAAAAGCACGAATAAATTAAAAAGCCAGGATTTAATAAATATGAATGCCACATCTTTACAATTTGTATGGCAGTTTACGCGACTAATTAAATTATGGTTTTCTGTATTTTGGTAACTGGCAGATTTGATCATTGATACATTCTTTTCACCACTAAATCACTTGCACTGGATGACTGCACACTACACTTGTTACTGTATCTTTTTGTCAACCAGTGAATCCCTTTCACACAAAATATAGATAAAACAAAACTGTAAAACGTTGGCGCGTCATGGTTTGAGACACCTAACATACTTGAAGAACTTTAAAGTATTCAAAGTATGTATATTATTATTTAACCACAACAAGACTAGGAAAAGGTCTGACTGTCATTAAATATTCACGTAATAATTAAATAAAATGCATACAAAATGACAGATATTTATATCTTACTCACATTGCGCTCTTATAACACTTAGATACAAATGATATCTCGTCTGTTCTCAATGTTCTCATACACGACGAGCCAACTTTTTGCATTTCAAACAATAGGTCTAACATTTTGTTTAATGCTAGCATTTTAAACCATGTGCTGCTGCATCCAGCCAGCGTAGTGCGTGAGCCGGGTGTAAACGCCTGGGTATCCAGGCTCCCCGCACTTGTTGCCAAACGAGACGACCCCGATTTGTGTCCAACGGCCGTTGACTTGCAACATTAGGGGGCCACCGGAGTCTCCCTGAAATAGAAGACGATAAAAGTCTCAAAAATTACAAATAAACCCATTATTCGTCAAAGTTGCAAACCGTATTCTAACACGCGAGCTCTCGCAATTGCATTCACCATCTCTTTTTACCCTCAACTTTTATCATTTGACAGGAAGATAAGGTAATTTCTAAATGTCTGTGAAAATCAGAACACATAGAAAAATCCGAAAAGTAAAGCTATGGCCGGGAATCGAACCCGGATCCTCGTCATTCCGTGACGCGTGCTATACCACTACACCACCCATAGCAGGTCAGGCAGGTCCGGGTTCGATTCCCGGCCATAGCTTTACTTTTCGGATTTTTCTATGTGTTCTGATTTTCACAGACATTTAGAAATTAAATTTCTAACGGTAAAACCGTAAAAGTAAAAACATAAAAATCAAGAAATAAAAATTTCTTGATTCATTTGATAGGAAGATAAGGTGTTTAGCTTTGTGATTCCGGGTGCATTAGAAAATAAGGCTCTGTTTCTGTTATAACAAAGAGCACCTATGTTTTGTTTGTCTGGCAAAGCCGAATATTAAAGTACAAATTAATGTGAACTTAACATCTAATCAAGTGTTTTCAAATAAGAAGATTGGTCGTTAGTGTAGGGAAGTTCATAATATCATGTATCAATTAACCGAAACATAATTCTCAAAGAAATATTTATCGGAATGAATTATAAGAGAGTGGCAAATATCCAGCTTCAGCCCTCACTGGTATCGGATTCGCTTATTCCGCTACCCCGCAGATATCGCAATGCAATATAAAAACACGCAAACATTAGCAAGCGCGCAGACATCAACGCACTTATAGATAGACTAGCTTTTGCCCGCGGCTTCGCACGCGTGAACCATGAGCATTTCAAAGAAGCTAGCAATTAAGCAAGCGAGCAACCAAACCTGCAAGCTTTCAAGCATGCATGCAAGTATGCAAGCAGGCATGCAAGCCTTCAAGCATGTAAGTATGCAAGCAGGCATGCAAGCAGGCATGCAAGCAGGCATGCAAGCAGGCATGCAAGCAGGCAAGCAAGCATGCAAGCAAGCGTGCAAGCAAGCATGCATGCAAGTAAGCACCCATGCAAGCAAGCACCCATGCAAGCAAGCATGCATGCAAGCAGGCAAGCAAGCATGCAAGCAAGTGTGCAAGCAAGCATGCATGCAAGTAAGGACCCATGCAAGCAAGCATGCAAGCATGCATGCAAGCAAGCATGCAAGCATGCATGCAAGCAAGCATGCAAGCATGCATGCAAGCAAGCGTGCAAGCAAGCATGCATGCAAGTAAGCACCCATGCAAGCAAGCATGCATGCAAGCAGGCAAGCAAGCATGCAAGCAAGTGTGCAAGCAAGCATGCATGCAAGTAAGCACCCATGCAAGCAAGCATGCAAGCATGCATGCAAGCAAGCGTGCAAGCAAGCATGCATGCAAGTAAGGACCCATGCAAGCAAGCATGCAAGCATGCATGAAAGCAAGCATGCATGAAAGCAAGTATGCAATCAAGCATGCAAAGCAAGGACTCAAGCAAGCATGCAAGCCAGCCCCCGCATTGCCCCGCTGCCTTAATTTTTCTGAAACTGTAAATATTGCAGGATTTTTATAAAACAAACCTAACCTAACCTATAGGGCTGTCCTAAAATACATCCTAAATAGCTTTTGCCCGCGACTTCGTACGCGCTAAGATGTAAAATGAAAAAATAATTTTTTTCCCGTTCCCGTGGAAATTTTGGGGAGTGCTTTCGGAGTACACTTAAAGCCTTTAAAGAAACACACGTTATAAATGTTAAGTCTCTTTCTTCCGCTGTTTCGTCTGGAAACGTAAAATCCGGTTTTTTCCCGTCCTTGTGGGCGTTTCGGAAAATCCTTTCTTAGTGTTCCCCTACGCTCCCGAATAAACCTACGTGACAAATTTCAACTTTCCCCCGCTTTTCGTTTTTCCCGTTTCCGTAAGAATTTCGCCAAATAAAGCATTTCCCGAAATTCTTACGGGAACGAAGAAGAAGAATTTTGGGAAATTATCTCATAATGCTCCCCTACACTCCCCAAGGAACCCACTTGCCAAATTTCAGCTTTCTACGACCAGTAAAACGTAAAATCCTGTTTTTTTCCCGTTCCCGTGGAAATTTTGGAAAGTACTCTCTTAATGCTCCTCTACATTCCCGAAACAACCTACATGCCGAATTTCAGCTTTCTGCAACCAGAAAACGAAAAGTCCCGTTTTTCCCGTTCCCGTGGGAATTTCGGGAAATCTTTTTGTAGCGCTCCCCTACACTCCCCAAGGGAAATTGAAGGCCAAATTTCAATTTTATACGACCAGTAAAACGAAAAATCGATCCCGTAGAACTGAATACATAAATCCCGTTTTTATCCCGTGGGAATTTCCAAAAAGCATTAAAACATTATTTTACTATTATAATCACCTACTTCTATGCCAATTTTGAAGAGTCTAGTAATTATAGTTCATAGGATTTCGTTAAACTGAATATATAAATCCTGTTTTTTTCCTTATCCCGTGGAAATTTCCAAAAATCCTGAAATGAGTTTCTTAGTTTTGTAATCACTTACTTTTGTGTCAAATTTGAAGAGTCTACTTATTATAGTTACTGAGATAGTGTCACTCGGAATCGAATATATAATTCCCGTTTTTTCCTTATCCCGTGGGAATTTCCAAAAATCCTTTCTTAGCGGATGCCTACGTCATAAGATCTACCTGCATGCCAAATTTCAGCCCGATCCGTCCAGTGGTTTGAGCTGTGCGTTGATAGATCACTATGTCAGTCAGTCAGTCAGTCAGTCAGTCACCTTTGAGTTTTATATATATAGATACTGCCCCAAAATATACAGAAATCAAATAAGTACGTGAATTCATACACGATTGATCTCTAGATTACTTTTGCTTTATAAAGTGCGCACCTATTGATCAAGTAACGATTTTAGCAACCTTATGGCCAAGTAATTACCGATATATTACTATAAAAGTATGCAGGATATCTTAGAATTGTTTCGAAATATTTCAGCAAATACTTGGGTTAGTTTGATCAATGTATCCATACATTGATCGACGTTCAAAGTGAGATCTTGTGTTTATGTTCCATGTATATCTATGTTTGTAACCATACCTGGCATGCGTCTACGCCACCCCTGGTGTACCCAGCGCACAGGAACGCCTCAGTGATGGGCTGGAAGTACGCCTTGTCACAATCTTCGTTCCTCCAGACCGGCAGCCTGGCTTCCAGCTGTCGACTGCTCTCTGTGCCGCCGTACCGAGTGGTGCCCCAGCCGACCACGGTGGCTACGGATCCGTCAAACTGGCGGTGGTAGAGGTCGCTACCCGGCAAGCAGATGGGGATGACGTATTTAGATTTTTGTACGTTATCTGGAAATGAGAGGTTCGATGGATTGTAAACATGTCATGACGTGTATCAGTAATTAAAATTAGTGTACTAAAAAGTTTACCACAAATCTCAATTTTGAAGAAAAACCTAAGAATGAATCCTGTCCGGTATGAGTAACATTATGTAGAGCAAACAGACTTGAACCTCAGAGCTGTAGGTATTGAATAAGAGTAGCAGATGAGGCCTGTGCCTAGCAGTGGGACGTATATAGGCCGGAGATGAGGATGAACACAGGAGCCTTGGAAAAACCCCGATGGGCATACTATCGTTTTGGCCTCTGTTTTGTCTGACACTTAAAGTTCCTTATGATGGTGTGATAATCATAATCAATCGGCAAGCAAGAGAGCGGATACATTTAGCTAATGGTCATCAAGATCTTCGCCAACCGATGATCCAGGGGGGGCTAGTAGAAGTATAGCGTACTGCCTGTTGGCAGCATTTCATCTGCAAAAAATGCGTTGATCGCCATCCTGTGGGAACTTCGCATTTTCCGGGATAAAAACTATTCTAAGTGTTATTCCAGACTATAATATATACATGTTCCAAATTTCATCCAGATCTGTTTAGCCGTTCTGACGTGAAAGAGTAACAAACATCCATACTCACAAACATTCGCATTTATAATATTAGTAGGATAGGATGCCGGTTGGTCAAACAGTGTGGCCGTACTAGATTTTCGATTTTATAATGGCTGCCCTCCCCTGCCCCCTTAGCGACGCCTTCGATGCTACTTGTAGTCCGAGACTTACCAGCAAGCACAAGGACCGCAATGTCATTGTAGTATCCCACTCGGGAGAACTGCTCGTGCGCCCGGACGGCCACGACGCGTAGTGTGACGGGACGCGACGGCTCGTCCTCGCGAGCCAAGTCCACGTCTCCTAGACGCACGCTGAACTGGCGCGGCGGGAACCTGGAACAGCGGTTCAACACCATTAATTCTTAACCGTGAAATGCAGACAAGTACACTGAACAGCTACGGTCGAAGATACTGATCCACTTACGTCTGTGAAACCTTTTCTCACACGATTTCGCAATAATCTCTTTGGCAGGAGTATGCTAAGTCATTATGACAATTTCAGTGAAAAGGTTCCACAGTGGTACACAATCCAGTTTCTTTCACTGTACACGGCAAAGATGTTTGAGCATAGAAGGGGTTGTAAGTACAGGGGTCCGATTTTTGAAAGCACATCTGTTAAAATACTACTCAAAAGTGGTGAAATATTGTGCTGAATTTGAAATACGAGTAGCTTAGAAGACACTTACAGCTCTCGTTAATCTCGTGAACTAGTTAAAAAGCTGGTAGGCAAGAGCTGTAGTTTAGAAGATATAAGCTGATTTATACCACTTTCGAGTGGTATTTTCACATAATGTGCTTTCATAAATCGGGCCCCAAATTCATCTTTACCAATCGTTGCCATGCTCATATCATAACTTGTAAGGCGCTAAACTGTTCCTTCTAAACTCTAAAGCACAACTAAGTAGGTAGTAAGGTATGGATCCTAATCTTGTTTAAACTCTTCATTCGCAACGATTAACACTTACTTATAGTTCTTTCGAAACAAGTTGGTTACAGACAAACGACTCA
The DNA here is from genome assembly GCA_949127965.1 of Pandemis corylana. Lineage (NCBI taxonomy): Eukaryota > Metazoa > Arthropoda > Insecta > Lepidoptera > Tortricidae > Pandemis > Pandemis corylana. The sequence continues at coordinate 12,098,879 of OX421869.1, read as the reverse complement.
ACCGAAAGCCAATTTTTATGAGGTTGGTTGTGGGAAGGTCACACAGTCATGATCATCGTTTACTGTACCTACCTTAGTTTTCTCCTACGTTTTGTGTGTAGTACCTATAGTTAGTTCCTGGGGTTCAAATCTTAACAATACAACTTACGGCCTCTGTTTCGAGTCCCTTGTACAATGAGCAGCAGTAAGCACGTGTTTCGTGCCCACCAAGGTCCCCCCGCACCAGAATTCTCGGCGCTTGTTGCCGTGTAGGTAAATAGCTACCATCCATGGCCACGCTCCAGGTTTAGACTCCGTGCCACCAACGATACGACCACCTTCGTCTTCGCGCTGACCACATTCTGAAAAAGACGTTATGTGTACTGTGTCAGGCTAACAAATGGTTGAGGCTTCTAGCATGGATCTGACAGCAAGCAAGACGTCGTGGTGAGCTCCAGATCATTCAGTAAAGATGTGGTCAAAGTATAGTGTTAAAAGATCTTACCACTGATGTCAACAATGTTGGAGAAGTAAGATATAACTGGAGGTGGTACTGTTGCAAACGTTGGTGACGTTGGCCGAGGAGTAGTAACAGTGGCTACACTTGTAGTCGGCCTGCTAGTAGTCACGGGCCGAGGCCGCTTTGTGGTCAACACCAGAATAGCAGTAGGCTTTTTAGTAGTCGTCGGCTTGGATTGTGGTTTTGGCGTAGTCACTGGTACCAAGTATGTAGGTTTACTTGTCGTTGTTAACACAGGTTTTTCAACCGCCGGCGTAGACGAGACTATAGCGTTTTTGGGGCAGCAAACTCCAGGTACGAAAAGGTCCTTGAAACAAAGAGATTCTCGCAGACTGATTAAATTAAGAAGTAATTGAGGACAGTTACTTAAGTCTTCACAACTTCCTGCATCACCATCAGGTGTAGTGCATGATTTAGAATCCTGTGCGTCTCCTGTCGCTATTTTTGTGATAGGAGCGTCTGGTAACACCCTTGGTAGAGCTTTTTTGACTATGGGAGCGATTTTGTCAGTCACGTTTCTCCCTAGAACGTTTTTACTTATTGTATACAAAGCTTGCGGAAGCTGTTTAAGATTAGGATCTGTTTCATCTTTTTCTTCTTCGTTCACCATGTCTACGAGATAATGACCGACTGTGTTTATGGCACCTAAAGTTTCAGATATTCTTGTGAACGCAGAGTCGGAGAGTAACCGACCGTCATTTGGATTGTTGGTTTCTGATCTAATTAAATCAAAGGCACCTCTGCTTTGGTAGTTTTGCGGGCTTTGCTGGTTCGGATCGTAAGAACTGCTTTGATAGTTGAGCCCTTCTGGCCTGGAGCTAAAAGGGCTTTGGTTATATGAGTGTAATGTTACGCTAGGATTGTCTTGTGTCTCTGAATGAGCCAAATCAAAGCCGCCTCTAGTTTGATAGTTCAAAGGGCCTTGCTGGTTAGGATCGTATGACCCACTGCTGTCGAAGTTAAACGCCTGTACTGGCCTACGGCCAAAAGGGCCCTGATTGTGGGAAGTCTGAGTGTTGTAGTACTGCGTGGAGTCTGGCGACCGTTTTCTTGGTGTCGAGAACTGCCAAGGCGGATTTCTGGGTTGGTGAGAATTGTGCCATTCAGCCTGGCTTTGCGCGTGGGAAACTGAAAGGAAAATTAACATGCCATTGATATGAATCGAAAGAAGGTCCTTTCAGTTTACTTTGGTTACACAAAAAAGCTTGATTTACAAATACGCGACTGTTTCTTGCTTTTTTTGTTAAAAGTTATTTTCAAATTTTCTGTGCAACATGAACTCATCACTGTTGCTGTCATCGAGATGGAATATCTTTATATTGACGTGTGTTTACATTTGCTAAAGTATACAATTAATAAATACGAAGATTTGGGCATTGATGCATACCTACCCGGGTGAAGAACTTGATACTGGCATTGTATTTGCGCGATCACTAAGCCTGAAACAAAGAACACCATTATTTAACTAAGCAAAAAAACACAGATAAATAACTGGAACTGAGTATTAAATATTTTGTGAATGTCAATTGGATAAATCACAGGACGGTAGCCTACCTGTGTAGGAGCTAGGAGCTAATATTAATATGATGCTACTACAATCAATAAATACATAATCTTTAAATGGAAATATTTTGCGTATTAAATATCCGTTTAAAATCGGACATTAGAAAACAGAATTACAATGTCAAAACATGTAGATACATTCCGTACACATATATTTCATCTTTCAGATGATATTAACCTTTTACTATCACTCTTCTCGTGACTTTTTTCTTGCAAGTCACAGTTCACGTGTTGTTTACGTTTAAATATTAATGACCCGAACGTAGATGGAAGTCCTTTCCCTTGTGACGAAACTAATATCTCAGTTTGGTCTTCATTTCCAAATATGTTATCAGTTATACGCCCACAACAAAAGGACTTCGTTTCGACATCACAAATATCCACAAGAGAAATCTCGCCTTATCAAGGCATCGTAAACTCAAATTAGAAACCATGTCACGCTTCCCACGCCTTTATGATACCCAAAGTACATTTGTAATGTAAGATTAACAATCTTCAAAATGTTGGTGCTTGTTGACACTTGAAAGTTTTCCCTGAAATAGGGTAATTTTTTGTTAGGTGGCCTCCCTTGGCTTGCGTTGGGATTAAAAGAAAAAAGAAAACTTTGACGCGGTTGAATCAACCCGTGACCAGTGATTATCCTGTCCTTCTCCAGGACGGAAACTATCTACGTACCAAATTTTATTAAAATCGGTTCAATGGTTTGACAGCGCAATAGACAGACAGATAGACAGAGTACTTTCGCCTTTATAATATTAGTAAGGATTTGCACATGTGCGTTTGTATGTATGTATGTAAACTCTTCAGTGTGCAAAATAAACATAAAACAAATACGATTGACAAACACTGAGATACATGCACAAATGCGGACTTATGCGGTCTTATAAAGGGTTAAGAGGTGTCTTCCAGTCAACCTTTGAGCGGATGAGAGTATGTTATATTACGATACCTGACGAAATCTCAGCCTGACAGCGGCAGCGAATGCGGTACTTAGGGCCGTTTCACCACTCTCAGTTAAGACCCTGATATTTTAAGTGTTAGTTATCTATGATGTCGTCTCTGTCTGTTTCGTAGTAATAAATAAAGAGGGAATCGTAGATAACTGACAGTTAACTTAAGATATCAGGAACTTAACGGAGAGTGGTGAAACAGGCCCTTAAATACATAAACATAATTGATAATGATATACGTACGTATGTACATACATAAATCACGTCTTTATTCCTTACGGGGTAGGCAGAGCCAAAGGTAACAAGACCTAAAGAACACGGTTAGCATGATTGTGGGCGTATGGATGGAAAGGGGAATCAAAATAGTGATGGGTTGCTAGCCACATCGCCTATAACATAATTCCTAATATTTTCGCCAATTCCCTGTATGGGCTTTTACCATCTACGCGGGTACATTCTATTTTTTATCTTTGCTCACTGACCAGTATTGAAGCATCGATCATTGCGAAGCATTTAGGTTTCCTGTTTTAAATCAGATTTTAACTGGAAGAGATACCTTATTTCTAAGAATAAGTGCGCCGTTTTACTAATTTCTGTTATAATAACGGTTGTCCCTACATAGTATGTAGTATATGTATCCCTACATAGTATGTAGTGTATACATTACATATACATATAAATCATGTCTTATCCCTTACGGGCCAGTACGGAAGTAGTGGATGATGGTTATAAAAATAGTAGAACTACCCGAAACAATATATACAAACAGCATTGTTTTTTTATAGCTTCGCGCTCTTGGCGCATTTAGCCAAAGAGCATTGTTGATAATGTGAATTTATTTTTGATAGCTTGCAACACAAACGCACTCTTCAGCTATGGAATACAATGGAAAAAAAAAATTAGTAATAATAAATAAATAGACTCCGACTGAAGGACTTCGAATCCAAAGGTCATGCAATAAATTAAAAAAAAAACTTCAGCTATGGCCGTCGCGCGGTGTAGTTTATCACAATACAATTTATTTTGTTTTAATTGTAATAAACAGTCTTAACAATCTAAATGTGTTATTGAATAACACCAAATAATAACAAGCATTTGACACGATATTCTGTATTATTTTAAAACCGAAAGGTTAGGTGAGGAGTACTCGAAACCGACGAGCATGTATGAAGAGATTGATGAATGTGGATGAAGCGAATGAAGTATGTCAGGATCGTAGCAAGTGGAACAAAGTAGTCTCTGCCTACCCCTGTGGGAAAGAGGCGTGACTGTATGTATGTAATTCGAAAGTAAATGCAATAGGCGTGTAATAATGAAGTAATAGTTGTTATCTTATTATAATAATTTGATCTGTGACTGAGTCAGACAGAGAGAGCGATGCGCGGGCACGCGGAGTTGCGTAATATAAGTCCGTCTTTATTCGGATCTCTTCACCCGGACCTTGCCATTACTTAATGCTTAAGAATGTTGTTGTTTCTTTTATTTTTAAGTTTACCGGCTGGACTGATTAGCTGGTGGGCGTAAGTTCGGTTCTCGGTAGCTAAATTGAAAAACCCCGTCTTTAGTACGCCCCCTATCTGCGTGCGCTATGTCTTCCCTCCATGCTAGAATTGGCATTGTTCATTTTTTTTAAGCTGTGCTTTTAACACCTTTATTTGATAAAATGGACTATTTCAAGCAACTAATTTGAATATTATGCTTTTACGTAGCTTTGTTAATTAATAATAAATATTTTTTCGCTGTTTGATAATTCGTGAATTTAGACAGAATCCCAATCGCCTTCGTTCGGCTGGCTATAAAAAAAATGGCTTTGTCTATGGTTTTGTTAGATTTGACAGTGACACGTGACAGTTGCTATAGCCAAACTTTTTTTTTCATTTTTGTGGCAAACATTCGATGCTGGATTCTGTCTAAAAACCCGGTCGTTCGGTCAAACAAAGGTTCAAAGTACTTTTACAAAAATATCTGAAATCATAAAGTATTTTTGAAATCGGACAAGACAAATCGGATAATTGACGGTTTTCCTCGAATAGGTTTTCGAATTGGAGCATACTAAAAAAAATGAACAATGCCAATTCTATAGAATGTACCAGTTGCTTCTCTTCCCGTGCAGACTGGTAAAATCCCGAGGGAATGGGCGCATATGTTAGAAAATCAGATAAAAAGGGGAAAAGACGTGATTCACGTATGTACAACTGCTTACGCGACTTCGTCTGCAAAAATTAGTTTGTCGCTATCCCGTGGGAACTATGCAATTTCCCGGGATAAAAAACAGCCTATGTGTTAAACTAGGGTATCAGCTATCTCCGTTCCAAATTTATCTAAATTCATTTAGTAGTTTTTACGTGAAAAAGTAACAAACATCCATCCATTCATAATACAGACTTTTTTTTTATATGAATAGGAAGGCAAACAAGCAGGTGGGTCACCTGATGGTAAGTGATCACCACAAACCAGTGACCAGTGAGTTACACCTTTGGCCTCATCTGCACCTTCCACCAAGTGAGATAGAGGTCAATCACTGGTCAGTTCGTAATAAAAAAAAAATTAAGAGAACCTGAAATATACAAAATATTTACTCACACAAAAATACTTTCAGTGAGTAGCTCAGCTATCAGACGTAAAATAAATGTATTCGAACTCCATTCAAGCGTGTACATTGCATAACAGAATAACAACGCTTGGCCCCATTTCCTTAGGAAAATACGGCTCGTTAGTGATTCAATGTTGATGCCATACTGGCCGACTACTGTGGCGTAGGCGGAGTAGGCTTATTCAGCCTCTAGTGTAAGTTTTCGCATATAAAAACGTCTCAGTTACTATGGGAAAATTGGCAGCGCCACTAGCGGATCGAAACGGCAACAAACTGTAGGCAAACGCATTCGAGACGTATTTTGTGACCGAAAACCAACACTAAGCAATGCTAATCAGTTTGTTGCCGCTTCGATCCGCAAGTGGCGCTGCCAATTTTTCCATAGTAATAGAGACGTTTACGTGAACACGTTCGAGACGTTTTTATATGCGAAAATTAGAGGCTCTGTATTAGAGGGGCTGTCATGGTAGGGTGCGAGTCTGTTACCTCCACGTGCAGTGAAGAGCTGCGGTTCGTTTTTGTATCCGTCCGGGGCGAAGAGCAGTGCTTGGTCCGGTGCACCCTGGGCAACGGCTAATGATTTCCTGGCAGTTTCTGAGGGATATCATTAACCGTTGGCTAAGAGCCCGACAGGGGGGGAGGGGGTCTGACCATTACCGTACAATGTTGCCGACATTTTGTGACAAGTGATAACGACTTATTAGAAAGAAAAGATTGATAGTACCTATCGGTATTACACGCACGTGTAAAGTCTAGTTTTGCCGTCGGTTTCGGAGCAGATAACGTCCGTTTTTTTATTAAAGATCTATACAATTAGCAATTGAAATTTGCATGCGCAAGACAAATGCGCCGGCGCTGACATTCACCGAGTAAGTTGTTGCGAAACGGTGACATCATTCACTTTCACTGTATGCGGGTCATGAGTCAGATTCGGCAATGCCGGTCAACATGTCACACTGACGTTTGTGACGTCAGTGACACTCGTCTTTGACGTACCTTAAATGAGCCCTCAATCATATTCTTTTTTTTTTAATATGGCTTGGTAACTGGACCTTTAAGCCAAGTCTTTAATCGAATCAACTGTTTCACATTATGGAAAGTGGTAAGAAGCTTCGAGTTTTTCAATAGATCTGTGAGGCGGCGGGAGGATTCTTCTGATTGGTTCACATACTCTTTATACCCATACCTATGCTAACTCGGGGCACGTTCTAGGAATTTTATATCGATAAAAAATATGTCGATATTTTAAGAATGCCCGTTGACCAATGAAGACGTTGAGAGAACGTTCAGAGGCCTTACCATGACGTCTTAATGCGATTCAATCCCGATTCAGTTCAGGTTCGCTCGCTGTCAGATCCATACTAAAAATGACAGCTAAAACCTGAACTGAGTCGGAATTGAATAGCATTAATACGTACGTCATGGTAAGGCCCCAGTAATTTTAAGTGAATATTTTCATCTAAACGGCAATCTTTAATGCTGACATATAAATACACGTTTTAATTTGTTTATTGTTTTGATTTAAAAAAGAAGAGAAAATAAATAGTATTTATTTATGTTGAATCACTACATAGTATAAAACAAAGTCGCTTTCTCTGTCCCCATGTCCCTATGTCCCTATGTCCCTTTGTATGCTTATATCTTCAAAACTACACAACGGATTTTGATGCGGTTTTTTTAATAGATAGAGTGATTCAAGAGGAAGGTTTTTATGTATGATTCTACGCAGTAATATATACCTAAACGTAGACAGTAACGTCGATATATATATATAAAAAAAATATATATTTTTTGTCGATAAAATATTTGACTTAGTAAAAGTGGCAAATTAGCTCAGATAATTATGTTTATGACCTCTTTCCCAAAATAACTTAAATCTTCTTGCATTGGCACGCACCTCCCTTTCCCTGTCTTGCACTACTATGAGCGAAACGAACAGCGACATTTCGAGATTAAATCTTGATGTTGGTTATTTTATAAATATTTTTTTCTATTTCTCCGCACGTACTTAAACTGTCTCCAACTTATTTCAATCATTGGTTGTCTGGAAGAGATCGCTATTAAGCGATAAGACCGCCTATTGTCTACTTTGTTCTTTGTTTCTGTATTGTTTTGTACTGATTTGTGGTGTTCAATAAAGAGTATTTGTATTGTATTTGTTGTATTTGTACTTATAACGTCTGTTTGCCTATCTTTGTTTAGTTTATACATACATACATACATCACGTCTTTGTCCCTTAAGGGGTAGACAGACAGAGCCCAAGGTAACAAGACCTAAAAATCCCCGTTTAGCGTGAAAAATCCCTACTAATATTATAAATGCAAAAGTAACTCTGTCTGTCTGTTACGCTTTCACGCCTAAACCACGAAACCGATTTTAATGAGACACAGAAATAGGTCCGTCCCGGGTATAGGATAGTTTTTATCCCGGAAAATTCATCGCTCCCGCGGGCGATAAACGGCTTCTTCTCAGGCGAAGTCCCGCTTGGGTTCCTAACCTAGGGGTTAATTACCCCCCTCCCCCCGGGGGTAAAATCGGTTTTCCGCGGGGCTCATAAGCTGGTTGGCTGGATGATTTCCTAGCCTTGACGAATAAGCTCTGTGAGGTGTAAAATCTGTGACCCTAGTTAGGTAGGGAAGCCAGCCTTCCTGTTCCTCAAAGGGCCGGCAACGCACTTGTGATTCCCCAGGTCTTGCAGGTGTCCCTGGGCGACGGTGATTGCTTTCCATCAGGTGACCCGTCTGCTCGTTTGCCCCCTTATATATATAAAAAAAAAGGTAACGGAACTGAAAAGGTTAAGAACCACTAGGCTAGTACAAAACGCGTAACCTTTTGTAAACAAATTTACACAATGAAGGATGCGTTTGCGGATGCCATATGACTCAATGAGGTAACACGTGTGTTGGGTTCGGCGACAATGGTCCACTAGAATCGCATTAACCTGAATGAGGTAACATGGTTATTCAAGATTCACTACATTTGGAGGCTTTTCTGTACCACAACAAAAAAAGCATTACATCTAGCGACCGCGGTTTAACCTGGGGGCCGTCACTGGCTTTACCATGACGTCTTAATGCGATTCAATTCCGACTCAGTTTTGTAGGCTTATTAGTTATTACCTAACTCGATCGCAATCGCCATCGTGTTCATTTTGACAGTTCATGTATGGGCTGACAATTGGCATCGGAATCGGCTAGCTGTCACATTCATACAAGAACTGTCAAAATGAACACGATGGCGATTGCGAGCGAGTTAGGTAATAAGCCTACTGATTTAGCAGTAATTATTATCTGACATACTAATAATTACTGCTCCATGCTGGTCTGGGAGTAAAGAAAAAACATAATTTACCAGTTGCTTCTCTTCCCGCGCAGATGGTAAAAGTCCATCGAGGGAATAGGCGAAAGTGTTAGGAGTTATGTTATAGGCGATGCGGCTAGCAACCCATCACTATTTTGATTTCCCTTTCCACCTATATGCCCTTAATCATGCTAAACGTGGCCTTAAGGTTTTGTTACCTTAGGTTCTATCTACCCTATAAGGCATAAAGACGTGATTTATGTATGTATGTTTGTTTTTGTGATTGAAACAAGCATGAAGTTGCCATTTCTACTAACTTATGTACGTGCGGTTAATCAAATGGATCCCATGGCCATATAACTTTATCGCAATAAGTGATCGGCTTCTTATTTGTCTTTCAGTGTCAAAGTACTGCGACGTTGATTGTGAAAAAACAGAGGCCGAGGGTTTCATATGACGTCTTAATGCGATTCAATTCCGACTCAGTTCAGGTTTTAGCTGTCATTTTTAGTAAAAGTTATTAAATCTCTTAATTATCAATTAGGCCTAGGTCTTAAACGTCATAACTTGACGCTTCTTGAGAAACGTCGAGTCTACTTTGATCAAATATTTTTGTTCAAATTATTAAATCATCACATCGACTCAGCTGCCCTTCTTGCAGAGGTTAAACACCGAGTCCCTCGTCGTATCCCCTCACGACATTTTTCCACTTTTCACGTTAGTTTTTGTCGATCAAATTACGCGCGTAACACTTTCTTCAGACGAGCTTGTCGCGATTACAATAGAAGCTTTATGGATTTGGACATCTTTTCATCATCACTGCAGAGGTACAGAGACTCACTATGTAATTTGCTTTATGATTAGAGGTTATGTTGTAGCTGTTCAATGTTTTCACGTAGGTTTGAAATATATTGCAAGAAAAACAGTGTAAGGAAAATAAATTATTTCATTTCATTTCATTTCATTTCATTTCATTTCATTGTAAAGCAATGTATGTAGGTAAAACTGTTTTGTTAGCGTAGGCATGATTCCTACATTTGTTTATAATATATGGAACTGTTGGTTTTTATGAACTCATATTGTAGGTATGTTACAATATTTAAATGTAACCGTTTGTTTCCTAAATAAAAAAAAAAGGATCTGACAGCGAGCGAAGCTAAACTGAATCGGAATTGAATCGCATTGAGATGTCATGGTAAAATTCTTGTTAGCTGACTGTACCTACAGGCAGCTGTAATTTACTCACCACAAAGCAACACTGATGCTATCAAAGACGAAAATTGTATTGGGTCTCCGAAAGTGTAAATCTGACAAACGATTAAGAAAAGGTAAACTCGTTACTTCGAGCCCTTTTGTTTTTGTTTTATTAGCGATAAAATCAGGTGTCGAACATAACTTGGTAAGTATCGGGTTGTTCACATTTTGTAACAGTAAGGGGCGTTCACACGGACCCTCCCATTTTTTACAAATTTTATATTAACTAGCATCGTATATACGAGTATGTATGTATTTTTGAAGCTGTAGGCTTATTACCTAACTCGCTCGCAATCGCTATCGTGTTCATTTTGACAGTTCATGCATGGGCTGACATTGGTGTCGCGAATGTGTGAGCGGCTTAAGTTGCTTGGCGACGGTTGTTGACAAAGTTGACAATAAAATTCTCGTTGAGAATTTGCTTTTTCATACTCATTTTCATTTTTTTTTTTTTTGCTTTTTTTTGTCCTGTCACGGTCGCCATATGAAAAAGCAAATTCTCAACGAGATTTTTATTGTCAACTTTGTCAACAACCGTCGCCAAGCAACTTAAGCCGCTCACACATTCGCGACAATTGGCATCGGAATCAGCTAGCTGTCACATTCATACAAGAACTGTCAAAATGAACACGATGGCGATTGCGAGCGAGTTAGGTAATAAGCCTACAGATATCTTCATCCGATTGAACTGAAATTTTGCGTATTCAAGTAAGTCGGATGACAATACAATAATCTGGTAGTGGAGTTCTGGTGACCCAGCCAGGATCGTCGCAGGGGGGAACTCTTCAACGGTTGGTCCGGTTGACTTGAAATTTGGTACACATATGTAGGACGGATGACAATGCAAGTACAGTTAGCAAAAATTAAATAACCAATATTATACATACACACATACACAAATCACGTCTTTATCCCTTACGGGATAGACAGAGCCTAAGGTAACAGGTACCTACAGGCCACATTTAGCAAGATTGTGGGCGTATAGGTGAAAAATGGAATCAAAATAGTGATGGGTTGCTAGCCTCATCGCCTATACCATGATTCCTATGATTTTCGCCCATTCCCTCGATGGGCTTTTACCATCTGCGCGGGCAGAGAAGCAACTGGCACATTCTATGTTTTTTCTTTACTCCCAGACCAGCATGGAAGAACATGGAAAATTAAATAATCAATATATAATTTTTAAATAAAAAGTTTCTAACGAAAAATTCGTTTTTTAATACAAGCTTTTTTGCTCACTATGCAAGTATGCATTGCCATCCCTCTTACATATTGGTGTATCAAATTTCAAGTCTATCAGACCAACTATTGAAGACTTCCCTCCTGCGGAGACTATACTAGCTAGATCACAAGAACTCCACTGCCAGATTATTGTATTGTTATCCGACTTACATACATACAGACATATATCACGTCTTTATCCCTTACGGGGTAGACAGACCCTAAGGTAACAAAACCTTAAGGCCACGCTTAGCATGATTAAGGGCGTATAGCTAGAAAGGGAAAACAAAATAGTGATGGGTTGCTAGCCGCACCGCCTATAATAGTCATTCTTAAATAATTCTTAATTCATTCTGTCTTATTATTCAGTAATTCCTAAGCTTTCGCCCATTCCCTCGATGGGATTTTACCATCTGCGCGGGAAGAGAAGCAACTGATAGGTTCTATGTTTTTTCTTTACTCCCAGACCAGCATGGAAGAAATTTACATAAGTATGCAAAATTTCAGCTCAATTAGTTGGAAGTAAAATTGAGTCGCAAGATTCCACCCATACATACATACACTTGCTTGTAATAATAAAACGAAATTTTCGACAGATTTTTTTTTCATTTTTGTCGAAACTTTGGAACCAATCGGGTCGACGCTTAAACCGTACCTCTGAAGTGCGTGCGCCTGTAATTGACAAAGTGGCCGATTTTATGCGGGCATGTGTATACTCCTTACAAAGGTTTGATGACCCTGCGCCGGATCGTAAAACTGGTTTTATGTGTTTTAGGGTACACGGAATTGTTGCTAATTTTAACCGTGTGGTCAATTTGTGTTTAAAGCAGGCTTAGCTTGATTTGCAGGTTCTCGAATGTTCTGAGCAACCAGTGATTGCATTGTTTTTCACATACAAGGTGTCTCTGAATGGTTCTGGTATAATACAGTCACGCCTCTTTCCCATAGGGGTAGTTAAAGACTACCTTGTTCCACTTGCAACGATTCTGACATACCTCTTTCGCTTCATCCACTTTCAACAAACTTTTCATACATGCTCGTTGGTTTCGGGTACTCCAGACCTGCCCTTTTTCAAAACATCTCCTATTTGGTCTCGGAACGTGCGTCTAGGCCTTTCCCTCCCAACGCCACCCTTCACACTCCCAATGTAGATCTGTTTAGTTAGTCTACTTTCATCCATCTTCTCCACGTGACCTAACCCACTAAGCATAATTCTTTCTATCCTAGACATTAAAACAATATAGCTCAGATAATAAAAGGAGAATGATGCTCGACATGTAAAATCGTAGATTATCGTTAACTAGCGACCCGCCCCGGCTTCGCACGGTATATTATGCATGTATTATACATACCTGTCTGTCTAACCCGTAAGGGATGAAGACGTGATTTGTGTGTGTGTGTGTATTATACATATACTTGAATCACTCTATCTATTAAAAAAAACCGCATCAAAATCCGTTGTGTAGTTTTGAAGATTTAAGCATACATCGGGACATGAGGACAGAAAAAGAGACTTTATTTTATACTATGTACCTAGTGTAGTTACTGTTAAAGTAAGTCCATTCTAATATGTACTCGTAGGCGGAACGTAATACAAACAAAACACGACCAGTAAAGTCACCATTGTACTAAGTAATCCTAGCTTAAGCCTCATTCGCTAAACAGGCACGTGTCGAAAGTACAGGCGAAAGTTAATTACGGATAAGTTGAGTAAAGCCGCGTGTTTGTCCATTTCTATTATTGTAGATTTAACCCCGTTACCCTTTAAAGTATCGTTTAGCTCAAAAAATGTGTTAAAATGTATCCAGAGATACTTAGTGCGAAGTGACAAGTACCGAGAACCGGGGCGACTTAGATTTACGGGGTGACTTTAAAAAGTAGTTATAATGACGAAATCATTAATTTTATTTGCGTTTACTGCTTCCAAGCGATGTCTTCATCGATCGCCTTTGCTACACGCCAAACATTTACCGCATATGGACAATATCGATTTTATAGCAACTTTAAAACGATCAAAGTAGCCCCAAAATTATCAAAGTCACCCTAGTACAACTTTCTAAGTGCTTGCACTTGGCTGTCACACTATTTTTTTACGACAAGGAATGCAAACGAGGAAGTGGGTCACCTGATGGTAAGCAAGCACCACCACCCATGGACACCCTCAATTTTTTTTTTTTTTTTTTTATTAAAACCAACAAACGGGCATGCGGTGCACCTGATGGTAAGTGATCACCGCCGCCCATGGACAACTACAGCACCAATGGGACTGCTAGCGCGTTGCCGGCCTTGCAAGAAATGGTACACTCGCCTCTTGAAGGTACCCATGTCATAGCCAGTTGGAAATACCCCAGCCGCCAGCCCATTCCAAATTTTGCACGTACGGGGCAAGAAAGACCGCTTGAATCGCACGGTGTTGGAGCACCAACTATCGAGGTGCAGAGGTGCAATACTGGATTGCAGATTACCAGCCTAGAGGGCCAGGATAGAATACCCCTTGCAATGACTGCATTAAGCTTAGTTATCTTAGAAAAGCGTTTGTCAACCCACACGGCGTTGTACAAATTTAATGTAGAAAAAACCAGATGGAAGAAAGTAGACAGTGGCGTAACTATAGGGTGGCAGGGGTGGCAAAATGCCACGGGCCCCGTGGTCTACGGGGCCCCCAACTGGCTTGGTTTAGAGCACAGAAGGTACGCTGATGCACTTGTTTCTTTAAATTGAGAAAGGAACCCCACCTAACGAATTTGCCACGGGCCCCAGACGTTATAGTTATGCTACTGAAAGTAGACAAATTAAACAGATCTATATAGGGCGTGTGAGTGGTTGCGTTGGGAGGGGAAGGCCTAGACGGACGTTCCTGGACCAAATGGGAGAAGTTTTGGAAAAAGGGCAGGTCAGGAGTACCTTAAACCGACGAGCATGTATGAAGAGATTGATGAATGTGGATGAAGCGAAAGAGGTGTGTCAGAATCGTAGCCAGTGGAACAAAGTAGTCTCTGCCTACCCCTATGGGAAAGAGGCGTGAGCGTGACTGTATGTACGTATGTAAAAACCAGCCAAATGCGAGATGGAACACCGAGGGCTCCGTACTCCGTACCGTTCATAATCTTTACTAAATTCCCTAAAGTCTGCAGTGTCTTGAAGCTGTTAAAAAACAATTCTCTAAGGCACATAATCCAAAGATACAGTCATTAGAAAACGTGTTTGCATACCAATTGCCGTGCTCCAAAAAATGGGGCAAGTACCTACATTTAAAATTCCAGTAAATTTGTGGTGTGAATAATGCCACCTTAGGTGGCTTTTATAAATACAACAACTAATTAGCCACACACACGCGCACACACACACACACACACACTTTTTCTTCTCTTTTTCATTTTGTATCATTGTTGTGTTTTGAGTACTTCGCTTGGCCACTCGCGATACAGACCCAGAGTCTAGTGCAAAGGCCGCTGTTTCACTTACCGCATAAAATGTCATCTACATATCTCTATGTAACGATGTGTCTTTTGTAAAATGTTATGCACTATGTAACTTCTGTGGTGAAATAAAGTTATTCTCATTCTTATTCTTAATTTACTCACTTAGTGATCCGAAAAGTGCTAAGCGGGCTTCTTTTTTGCGTTAGCCTTATTGCAACTTCTATTTTGCATCGTCACGAATACTGTATGTATAAGGTGTTCTGCGCAATAAAGATCTCTTATACTTATTCTTATTCTTAATGAAACTAATCTAATAATCTAATTGGTATGCTACGGATGAGAAAATGGCACTAGACTTGAGTAGCGCCGCTTCCACTATTGTCAGCTTTTCCGACGCGATCTGACGCAACAATGAACTCGCTTGTTCTGCTAGAAACCCACGTTTAATTGCGATTTAGTTTCTCCGCGACAAAATAAGCGGGCGGCGGCACTGTGAGCGGAAAAAACCCTCAAAACATACTTTCATGCTGGTTTAGGAACAAAGAATGTGCCAGTTGCTTCCCGTCCCGCGTAGATGGTAAAAGGCTAAAAGGTCATCGAGGGAGTGGGTGAAAATTTTAATCGTGTTATAGGCGACGTGGATAGCCAACCCATCAGTGTTTTGATCCCTATTTCTGCCTTTACGCCCACAATCATGCTAAACGTGGCCTTTAGGTCTTGTTGCCTTAGTCTCTCTACATACAATCCGTTATACATACATAGATCACGTCTTTATGCCTTGCGGGGACGAATGAGCCTAGGATTTTTTTTATGTTAGAGAGGCCAGACAAACGAACTATTGTTAAATGATCACCACTCTGTCCATAGACACCCGCAGCGCTTTACGCGATGACAGTGCGTTGTCGGCCTTGCAGAAAATTGTACACTCGCCTCTTAAAGGCACCCAGGTCGTAACTCGACGGGAAGATCCCAGCGGGAAGCTCGTTCCAGAATAGAATAACATGATCGTGGGCGTATAGGTGGAAATGGGGATCAAAAAAATGATGGGTTGCTAGCCGCATTCATTATATTCTCGACGGGCTTTTACGATCTGGTCAGGAAGAGAGACAGCTGGTATATAATTTGTTTTTTTTTAGGGTTCATTAGTTGTTAGAAAACATATGCTACGGCTCGTACTAAAACACAGACTAAATATACTTTCTGCATGCATACCTGTCGTCTATATTAACGTCAATGAATATATGTACGTTACCTAGACGTCAGAAATATCTATACAGCTTTATACCACAAACAATAAGGACGACACATATATTTGACGTGATGGGTGTATCGATATTTATGCTCCCGACTGTACCTAATTACAAGTTTAGCTTACTTTTTATTTGCCTTGATTATCATAAATATTATGCGTATCACACCGAATTCGGTTGTTCTGAAATCCGCGATTATACTTGTACTCTCTATTGTCACACTTTACATGATTGACCTGTGGAGAGTTTAACAAACTTTTATGATTACATTGACATACCAGTATTACCGTCTAATCCATGCCATTGGAACCAGGACAATACTGACCCATTGCGCAAATTGTCCCATACTATTTATTTATTAATCAAACGAAATAGTAATAATAATAATAATAAATTTCTTTATTCGGGTAACTGGGACCCACAACTTGCTAGTTACATAATGCTAATGTTAGTAAGTATAAAAGACATACACAAATCACTACTGCACGTGACCGTTCGAAATTGCACGGCAGTCGGTCATGAATGGCCAGTCTAGCCTATCCGAGATCATTTTTAAGATACTGTTGGTGCTGCCCCTCGCCCTTCGCACCACAATAGTTTCTTGCGGCGCATTCTTCTTGGCAATGATGGTCTTTCCGAATGTGCTGGTAGTTTCAAAAAGACATGTAAAAGAGCCCCTGGCGGCCAATTTGCAAAAATAAATTTTCATTTTCATTTCATTTTCATTCATTTTCATTTCATTTTCATTTTCATTTTCATTTTCAATAGTGACAGCTTAAATATAATTAAGTAAATTAGGTAATGTGACTGTTCAAAAACACGTGTTAAACAATGGCGTTCGATTTTGCCATGTTTACCGCTTCTTACTAGAAGCCACGCGCCATAGACAATGGTTGCAGAGCAAAGGAAGAATGGAAAGCGTTCGAACGCACTCTGGACGGAATTTTAAGCAAATTTTTTTTGTGACTTGAGATGTCGCAATGCTGCCAATACCAGAAAATGCGTCTTCAGCAATACACAAATCACGTCTTTATCCCTTACGGGGTAGACACTGCCTAAGGTGACAAGACCTACAGGCCACGTTTAGCAAGATTGTGGGGCTAGGTAAATGGAAAATGGAATTAAAATAGTAATGGGTTGCTAGCCGCATCGCCTATAACATGATTCCTATGATTTTCGCCCTTTCCCTCGCAAGCAAGCATTCTTCGGCAAGTAGAAGGTTACGGCAGAAAATCAAAATAGACTATTTAGCCTATCAAATATTTTATTGCGTAACAGAATTATATTAGGTATTGTGTTTCTTCCATGCTGGTCTGGGAGCAAAGAAAAAACATAGAATATACCAGTTGCTTCTCTACCCGCGCTGATGGTAAAAGCCCATCGAGGGAATGGGCGAAAATCATAGGAATCATGTTATTGGCGATGAGGCTAGCAACCCATCACTATTTTGATTTCATTTTTCACCTATACGCCCACAATCTTGCTAAATGTGGTCTGTAGGTATCTGTTACCTTAGGCTCTGTCTACCCCGTAAGGGATAAAGACGTGATTTGTGTATGTGTATGTGTAACAGACGGAAAGGAATCAAAAAAGTTCACATAAAATCGTTGTCTTTAAACACTTTGCGTGAAAATTATGACATTTACGAATATAAAGTGGCCCTCATATAATTTGTACTCTCTATTGTCACACTTTACATGATTGATCTGTGGAGAGATTTCCAACTTTTACAAGTATTATTTCTGTAAGGCCTAACTAGAATAAAATGTTTTTGAATTAACGTTGACTGAAATATAACCACGAAGATATAATTCAATATAATTATATGTAATTATTACTGATTTTCGCATAGTTTTTGATCAAATCTGCATGCATAGCATTTTAAAGCAGAGTAATAAAATACTATTAGGAGCAGTAAGATCTATTAATAAAAACTTATTTAGCACACGGCAGGATATGTCCTCGAAATGGAAGATCTATAAATAAAATATGGTTTTAGGTATCCAACATGGCCGATGACAGTTAAACCAATTTGCAAGGAAAGATGCCGTAAAGGTCGCGGATAAATTGGTTTGTATTGATTTGTGGAAGAACTAATTTCATAAGCCGGCTCGCTGTCGGAAGAGTTTGATGTTTTATTTTTAAAGAGATTAATACATACATACATACATAAATCAGGTATTTATCCCTTACGGGGTAGACAGAGCCTAAGGTAACAAGGCCTACAGGCCACGCTTAGTATAGGGTGGAATAAGGAATCAAATAGTGATGGGTTGCTAGCCGCATCGCCTATAACATGATTCCAAAGAATTTCGCCCATTCCCTCGATGGGCTTTTACCATCTGCGCGGGACGAGAAGCAACTGGTACATTCTATGTTTTTCCTTTGCTCCCAGACCAACATGGAAGCAAATGTCAAAATGACTCATAGTTACATAATATTCATATAAGCTGTCATTACGCGCATAAATATGAATAATAATAGTTTCCCGTAAGAAAACGTAGTTCATTGGCCGCGGCAGTGACATAAATCGACGCGCGCAGCTCGCTATCGATACGCAGTACTTGCTATTGGCATCCATACAACGCACATACATAAATCACGTCTTTATCCCTTACGGGGTAGACGGAGCCTAAGATAACAAGACCAGAAGGCCACGGTTAACATGTTTGTAGGCGTACAGGTGGAAAGGGGAATCATTTGCGCTTCTGGCTTTTGACGGTTCTGGCTGAAAATCAGTGCTGCAGGTGTCTAGCGCCTCAGCGTAATGCTGAGCCAGCGACCGTTTCACTTTTGCGAAGACACACAACGCTGATGATCTATTTTTCATGTCTATGTTTTTTTTTGTTTTGCCTTGTTTATCTATACTAATATTATAAAGAGGAAAATTTTGATTGTTTGTTTGTTTGCATTGAATAGGCTCCGAAACTACTGGACCGATTTTAAAAATTCTTTTGCCGTTAGTAAACTACATTATCACTGAGTCACATAGGCTACTTTTTACCGCGGGAAAATACCTATTCCTACGGGAAAATTAATTTATCGCGGGCGAAGCTGCGGACGGAAGGCTAGGTTTTCTATACGTATAAAATTGAAATCGGTCCAGTAGTTTCGGAGCCTATTCAATTCAAACAAACAAACAAACAAACAATCAAATCTTTCCTCTTTATAATATTAGTATAGACTAGCTGCTGCCCGCGATTTCGTCTGCAATAAATTAGGTTTTCTCTATCCCGCGGGAACTAAGCAATTTTCCGGGATGGAAAATAGCCTATATGTTAATCTAGGGTATCAGCTATCTCCTTTACAAATATTATCCCAATCCATTCATTACTTTTCACGTGAACGAGTAACAAACGTCAATATTTGAACTTTTCGGAGGGGGGTGGGGGGGGGGGGGGTTTGAACCCCCAAAACCCCCTTTGGCTACGCCCGTGCCCTCGATGGATTCCATACAACACAGCTCCAAAATTCAAGGTATATCCATACTGTTAAATGAGTGGATAGATAATAGGTACTCACATGGAAATAATATTATGTTTGACACCCAATTGGCCTAAACAAAAATATGTATTGCAGCACATAAACAACAAACTACCTTTTTTAATTACTCATTTCATCATCATGATAACGTGACCTTTAGGTCTTGTTATCCTAGACTCTGTCTACCCGTACGGGCTAAAGACGTGATTCATTTACGTAGGTTACGTATGATTTTTAGAAATAGGTTTATATATATTTTGACATTTAGACGTGGTTATTTTTAGGCTGAACTGAGAACATTTAAGTAAGTAACACGATTAAAAGACACAATTAAAAAAAACGTTATATATATGCACAAAGGCGAACTTATCCCTATAAGGGATCTCTACCAGTTAGCCTTTGAGTAGATGAGAGGAGCATTAAACAGCGTTCATCTTTAAATTCAATAAACAATTCATAAAATAAACTACTACTAGGTATCTTCCATGCAGTCACTGCAATTTTATTCATGATTTCGTGTCATTGGTATCTATTTGTCAAAGTAGTTAACTACGCGTTTTATTGCACATTAAACAGTTAATAAAATTTTATAAATTATATGTATTTCCGACTACGGAAAGTAGTTCGCGTGGGAATACTAAAGTAATTTATTATATATTTAATAATTGCAAAGTAAGTAAGTAAATGATTTATTATACAAATATAAAGAAACATACATGTGAGAGGAGCATTAAACGAGGGACCGACAAGGAGTGAGTTTAAAATATTCATATAGTGAAAGCCACAATAGAGCGTACATCACAAAATACAACAGTTAAAATAAAAATATTTTTCTTTTTATTCAGCTGCCGGTTAAGCGCCCATAATTAGATAAAAATCCAATAATTAAACTTTGTCTAATAAAGTCAAGACGTATTATTTTAGATAGATATCTTATATTATAATAGCGCATTTACTTATTCACCTTTTCCTCATTTCTTTATAAAAACTAAGCAGCAGTTGAATCGAAACGTTTTCGTTTTTATGATCCTCGCCTTTATACAATTTGTCATTTCCCATCTCAATATTCGTAACATAGTTCTTTATTTCTAAAAGCACCAAATTTAAAATTTAAACCTAACTCTAAAAACTCCTAAATAAACCACGGCCTCAAATTACACAACAACATTACGTTACATCGTTCAAAATAACATAAAAAACCGTAAACTCACCGATGACGGTAAGACACCGCGTTCCAAAACCGATTTCCGTCATGTCTCAGCTCTAGCGTAGCGTTGCGTCACAACACTTTCACTCCAACATACTACAACAACAATGACGAAACGGCCGCACTCCGCGCGGTTCAACGCTCGATTAAAAAAAAATAACCGCCTCTATGGTAGGGTTTTTTGGCGGGAGATTTTGACGTTTAACTTTTTTAAATACGTGTGCCGCGTTCACTTTCGTGAGGCGCTGTGCGGGCGCGTGGTGCAGCCAAATGCTTTTACTTTTCTTAGACAGTGGGGATTACGATACGGATTTTAGTTTAAGTCATTCGTTCCCTTGTTACGGCATGGCGGATGACAAGAGTTTTAAGAAACGATTGCGGCGAGTTAGAACTAGTACTTAGTGACTGGACTTTGTTAAATGTTGGTAATTCCAATAAAAAAATAAGAAAGTGCCTTTGTTTTAAAATATATTAACCTGCGCTATGGGGTGGTGCAGCGGCATAGCACGCATCACGGAATGATGAGGATTCTGGCTCGACTCCCGGCCATAGCTTTACTTTTCGGATTTTTCATGTGTTCTAATTTTCAGTGTCGTTTAGAAATTTAATTTGTAACTGTAACGTAAAAGCAAACATAACAAAATCGGGAAGTAAAACTTTTGATGGTTTTATTGTGCAAAATAAACATAATGATTACTTTTGATTCATTTGATAGTATGTAAGGAAATTAATTTTACAAAAAAGTCATTAAGTTTAGCTTTAAATTCAATGTGACTCAACATCGTCACACGTCTTCGTAAGATTTTTTTAGTATAGTCCATTTGATAGAATAGAATAGAATAGAAGAAATTTTTATTCACCAACACAAAAAATTCACAAAAATTCAAAAATCAAAAAAATCAAAAATTGATCAGTTAATTATCAGCATTTAAGGTGCGACCACACCGGTGCGTAAAAGACGTTGACGGTGCGTTTACGCAACAAAGTGTATGAAGAAACGGTGAGAAAACGTGACGCCTACGCACGTCACTGTCACTCTACCTATAGGTACGCGGCGGTGTGGTTGCTCCTTTATTTGCATTTTGTGTTCCGTTAAATTGTCGAATTCCCTCAATCGGATTAGCTATGCAATAATCGAGTAATGTCAAGAATAGAAGCCCGAATTTTCATATTTTTTTTTAACTGGAAATTCCAAGCAAAGGGCAAGTCAGCTTTGCGTAAAGAGTTCTGCCTGATACAGCGACCTTTTTAAGATCGGACCAATAACGCCGAAAATAAAACGTTTCTTGTATTGGACCCCTTCAACTCATTTTTAACACTTAATTTGGCAATGTGGACTTAGTGCACACGTTCTAAGAATATAGTTTTGTATTTTTACGACTCTAAAATTACGATGAGGCTTGAACCATGATTTCTTTTTAATTATGTCAAACTAGCTGCTGCCCGCGACTTCGTCTGCAAAAAATTTGTTTTTCGCTATCCCGCGGGAACTATGCTATTTTCCGGGATAAAAAATAACCTATGTGTTAATCTAGGGTATCAACTATCTCTGTTCCAAATTTTATCCAAATCCATTCAGTAGTTTTTACGTGAAAGAGTAACAAGCATCCATCCATCCATCCATCCATACTTACAAACTTTCGCGTTTATAATATTAGTAGGAAGTAGGATATAAACATATAACCATATTATGCGGACTTGCTTTTGTAAAGAAAAAACATAGAATATATTAGTTGCTTCTCTACGCGCGCAGATGGTAAAAGCCCATCGAGGGATTGGGCGAAAATCATAGGAATCATATTATAGGCTAGCAAGCCACCACTATTTTGATTCCATTTTCCACCTGTACTCCCACAATCTTGCTAAATGTGGCCTGTAGGTACCTGTTACCTTAGGCTCTGTCTACCCCGTAAGGGATAAAGACGTGATTTGTGTATGCATGTGTTACTTTTGTAGATGATTAAGACTGTCAATGTACAGTCGAGGCCACATTGATACAGGCATCATGTCTAATATATGTCACCTTATTGTTTGTAGCATAAAGGTGTATAGATGTTGTTTGATGTCTTGGTAACGTACACACAGCAAAGCTATTCGGTAAGCACCCTAGTTGTCCATGTGTGTCATTCTATTCACACATCCGCTCTTATCCGCTGCCTTAATTACGCACACAACAAAATGGTTCGGTATCCACACGAGCATTCACACTAACATGGCCTATGTGTGCTGATTGTGTTTCCTGACTACCTCCACAGATCCCGTATTGAATAGTTATTCAAACATGCTGGTATTTTGTTCAATGAAAGCATAATTTCGCCATATGTGAAAATGAAAATAAAAATTTTATTTTGCAAATTGGCCGCCAATGGTCCTTTCACATGTCTTTTTGAAACGAGCAGCGCATTCGGAAAGACCATCATTGCTAAGAAGAATGCGTCGCAAGAAACTTGGCAGAAAGTCATTTTTTCAAAATAAAATACAGTAAGAATACTTAAATTCTACTTAAATTAAATACTACATTTATAAAAGGGATGTATAAGGTCCCCGAGCCTTAAATTATATTAATCTATAGTAGAGATGCTTACCGGATTATTTTGGCGTGTGTACATATATTTATGCCCCTGATTGTCCGGGTGTGTCAGGCCACTTTGTAACAAGGGACCCGCAGATACTTTCTTTGAAGTAAGAAAGTATGTATAAGTACGACTGTAATGATTACCGGTCCTTTTCCCGCATTTACCAATGTGGAAAGTCCTTTGTGCCAAATTTTTAGGGTTCCCTATCCAAAGGGTAAAAGGGACCCTATTAAGACTTCGCTGTCCGTCCGTCTCTCTATCACCAGGCTGTATCTCATGAACCGTGTTAGCTACACAGTTGAAAATTTCACAGACGATGTATTATTTGTTGCCGCATTAAAAACATAATACTAAAAACAGAATACTTTTATGCAAGTACAGTCGCAAGAAATAACATGAAATTTAAAAACCTCCCACACATTAATAAAAAAATACAATACAATACAATACAATAACTCTTTATTGAACACCACATATAACAACCAAAACAGAAAAAAGGTATACAGAATATTACAAGGTAACAATAGGCGGCCTTATCGCTACAGAGCGATCTCTACCAGGCAACCATAATGGACTGGAGAACAGAACAGATCTGAGCAGGTGGTGCAATTTAGAATACCAAATAAAAATAATTCAATTTTAACACAAAAATGCCTGACATCATTTTTTTTAATGTTAGAGAGGCCAGACAAACGAACTAGTGGGTCACCTGATGTTAAATGATCACCAGTGTCCATAGACACCCGCAGCGCTTTACGCGATGCCAGTGCGCTGGCGGCATTTTGTAAAAGAGCTGATACTGTTCAAACTACTGGACCTGCTGAAGCTGGCTTTCGAATGAAAAAATGCGCATCGAAATCGGTCCATCCGTTGGAGAGCTACGACGCCACAGACACACAGAGAGACATCGACGTCTAACTTATAACCCCTCTTTTTTCGTCGAGGGTTACAAACAGGTACGGTCAGTAAAAAACCTGCATCATGACAAAACAACCGGATAGTCCATGTGTTAAGACCGGACCTCAGACTTTACAGTTTTGTAACATACTCAAGAAGGCAGTTGCGCAACCTCCTTGGGTTTTACATCTGTGCTTGGAGCAGAAATACATATTTTCCTTTTGAAAACCTTGACCTACTGTTTGGAGTTTCGAGCGCATTTTTCCGCTCACGAAATATTGAATATTGACGAGCGGGATGATTAATAACTATAACTAATAATGTTAATTTCCTACATTACAAAAATGCTATTTCAATTCTGTTAATAGTGTTCTCTTATCAAAAGAAAGAAAGAAGACATTTATTCCTTTTTGCAAGACACACAAATATAAGAGAATATACACAATTTTATAGAAAATAAACAAGAAAACAAAAACACAGACATGAAAAATAGATCATCAGCGTTGTGTGTGTCTTCGCAAAAGTGAAACGGTCGCTGGCTCAGCATCACACTGAGGTGTTACTGCAGCACCGATTTTCAGCCAGAACCGTCTATGACTCACGAAACGATACACAGAAAAAATATACTACATACAACGAACCCGACTTATGTGTAACTAAAAAATACATAAATTAATTAAATAGTTTACATTAAACAAAAAATAAAAAGGAGGGAAAACTAAATTGTTCAAAAACAACAGGTTGGGATATCAAAGTGCAATGTGCTGGAGGGCTATTGTAAGGATTTTTGGAGCGTCAATAAGGTGATCCTTCAGCTTATCAGAAAGAAAGAAAAAAGACATTTATTCCTTCTTGCAAGACACACAAATATAAGAGATTATGCACAATTTTTCAAGACCATTGAGGGAATGGGCGAAACTTATAGGAATCATGTTATAGGCGATGAGGCTAGCAACCCATCACTATTTTGATTCCATTTTCCACCTATACGCCCACAATCTTGCTAAATGTGGCCTGTAGATCTTGTTACCTTAGGCTCTGTCTACCCCGTAAGGGATAAAGACGTGATTTGTGTATGTGTATGTGTATGTACACAATTTATTAGAAATAAAAACACAGACATGAAAAATAGATCATCAGCGTTGTGTGTGTCACAAGTATTTTGTATGTATACTTCGCAGGGCACCAGCCCAGATACTGTTAATCTCCTTGTTCATGTGTTTTATGTACAAACTAGCCTTCCGTCCGCAGCTTCGCCCGCGGTAAATTAATTTTCCCGTAGGAAAAGGTATTTTCCCGCGGTAAAGGGTAGCCTATGTCACTCAGTGATAATGTAGCTTTCTAACGGCAAAAGAATTTTTGAAATCGGTCCAGTAGTTTCGGAGCCTATTTAATGCAAACAAACAAACAAACAAACAAACAAATTTTTCCTCTTTATAATATTAGTATGGATAAAGAGTTATTACATTACATACATACATTACAGCTAAATAATTTAAATAGTTTTGATAACCTTTTCCAACTACTTACAAAGTGAACTTACACCAAACTACTGCACAATTTTAACCTCGCACCGGAAGTTCGTACCTGTCGGCACAATACCCCGTCTTCCGCGCCACACAATACCTACCGTACAATACCGGTACACAATACCGGTATACGTCACTGCGAAGTCAGGAGACCCGGAAGTAGCTCATTACCCCGGGAAGCTCTTGGCACTCGTCATGAAAGGCTAAGTAGTGTTCGGAAATAACTTTTTAAACCTATATATACATACACATATATCACGTCTTTATCCTTTTCGGGGTAGACAGAGCCTAAGGTAACAAAACCTGAAGGCCACGTTTAGCATGATTAAGGGTTATAGGTGGAAAGGGAAATCAAAATAGTGATGGGTTGCTAGACGCATCGCCTATAACATGATTCCTAAGACTTTCGCCCATTCCCTCGATGGGCTTTTACCATCTGCGCGGGAAGAGAAGCAACTGGTAAATTCTATGTTTTTTCTTTAAAACACATTCAATTTTACAGCTTCCAAAGGCGTACTTACAGAAAAACAGATTTCCAAAGGCGTAATTATCCCTTAAAGGGATCTCTTCCAGCTAACCTTCGAACGATAACAGAAACCAGAGTATAGAGAGTAATGCTTTTTTTAAATATTTATTTCAAAATTCAAAACTTTATTTTGCAAATAGGCCGTCAATGGCTTTTTACGTGTCTTTTTTATTCGAAAGCCAGTTTCCTTGCGTCGCTTCTTTGACATGTTCGGTAAAAATCGGCCCAGTACTTCGAAGAGTACCAGCTGTTTTCCAAAACAATGTAAGGCCCTAAACGCTACTAACCTTATCTTTGAATCTTGTTCGATACCCGTCTGGGTATAGGCTTAAAATAAAACAAAGGAACAGCGTCAAGTCTAACAGTTTTTTTTTTTTTTTTATGAGAGGGGGCAAACGAGCAGACGGGTCACCTGATGGAAAGCAATCACCATCGCCCAGGGACACCTGCAAGACCTGAGGAATCACAAGTGCGTTGCCGGCCGTTTGAGGAACAGGAAGGCTCGCTTTTTAAGGATCCCTAAATTGTAGTTACCGCTCAGGGAAAGCTGCAGCAGCAAGTTGGTTCCAGATCTTTACCGTTCGAGGAAAGAAATTGCGTTTAAAACGCACGGTGCTTGACTGCCAACCATCAAGATGTTGAGGATGGAAGGACAGACGGTTCCGCGAAGTACGGTAGTGGTTCCGCGAAGTCGTGAATATTGACTTAATATCTAGGGTTAGGTGCGCAACGGGTTGTCACCCGGTATATAAAAACAGAGAGATCCGACTGCTACCGTGACAATATGTCTATTGTCACGGTAGCAGTCGGATCTCTCTGTTTTTATCTTTGTAAAGACAGAGAGATCCCACTGCCGCCGTGACTATGTTTCCCGTGCTCGCCTAGTCTAAGGCTTACGGGGAATTCCACATCGGTATCCATTTTGCTTCAATAATGAATGTAGGATGACCATGTATCCAGTTGTTATTGCTTTTAACAATATCATAATCATAATTAATAAAATAGTAAGATAATCGCGTAAGACCTCACATATTAAATTAAGTTTTGATTGGTTGTCAATATTTTTCAACTCCTGTAGGCTTATTGTCTAACTCGCTCGCTATCGCCATCAATGTTCATTTTGACAGTTCTTAATATGAATGTGACAGCTAGCTTCTTATTCGTTTATTAATATGGCCCCATCGATCGATGCGATGATTTCGCCAATGTCAGAGTAATATATACAGTATTCAAAAATCTTGTGACAAAAATGTCGGCAACGTTGTACGGTAGAACACGGTCAAAAGACCCAGTCGGGTTCTTAGCCAACGGTCAATGATATCCCTCGGAGACCGCCAGAAAATCATTAGCCGATGCCCTAGGTGCACCGGACCAAGCACTGCTCTTCCCCCCGTACGGATCCAAAAACGAACCGCAGCTCTTGATCACACGCGGAGGTGACCCGACTCGCGCCACAAAGCTAGCTGATTCCGATGCCAATTGTCAGCCCATACATGAACTGTCAAAACGAACACGATGGCGATTGCGAGCGAGCTAGGCAATAAGCCTACTGGTCACCGATTAAATATCATCGTGTATAACGCCTCTCAGCCTACCTGAGATTTCAATAAGGCATATTAATACCAAACAGAATTAAATATAAACTTTCCACGGTCTCGTAATCCCGTTTTCCCGCTATTATATTTCTGTACGCCTACACAAAAGGCTGTGAGCCGTTGAAAGGTATTGCTCGCATAGATTTGCAGGCGCTTTGCGGAGGAAACGTGATTGTACTACCAATATACAAGAATGAGAGGAATTTACATGATTTACTGGCAACCCTGTGCCTTAATTATATATTTGTAACTAGCTGTTGCCCGCGACTCCGTCCGCGCGGAATTCGCTTATCGCTATCCCGCGGGAACTATGCTGTCCCTGGGACTGAAACTAATTGTATACCAAATTTTAACTAATTATATGTATGTAAGTTTAATGTAACCGCGGCAATATAAGCACGCCAATTTTACTTAATTAGATTTAACTTAAGTTGTTCTGTACGGTCAAGTGCAAAAATAAGTAGGTATCATACGAACTTCTCATAAATATGTCCCACGACCTTATTACGCCGGTGTAAGAGCGTATGGTACTTATTTTTGAAACTTTGACTAGATACATATTATTACACTTGACTGTACTAAGCTGCATAAGTTATTAGGTACCTATAGTTTTTTACTATCCCAGGGGAACTATTAAATTTTCCGGCATTAAAAATATCTAAAATAATGACCAGGGATATAAGGAACCACCACAGAAAATTTCACATAAATCGGTCCAACAGTTTTGAAAGAAAGAAAGAAAGAAAACATTTATTCGTGATAAGTATACCATAATTAAATTACAAAAACAAAAAAAGAAGATTAGATTTTGGAGATTAGCGAACACAGACATAGGTACATAAACACATCCATACACATGGGCATATCCATACACACATAACTACATACATACAAACAGACAAAAATTATAAAATCTACTTTTTTGTGTTTAATTGCGCTTCCCTGATCGTTAGCACTCCATTTTTGCTGAATTTATTTAATGTACAGACACGAACTTTCTACTGATTAAACTATAAACTAGCCGTTGCCCGCAACTTCGTTTGCATAGAATTCGTTTATCGCTATCCCGCGGGAATCACGCAATTTTCCGGGATAAAAAGTAGACTATATTCTATCTATGTTCCAAATTTCATCCAGATCGGCCCAGTACTTTTTGAGTCTATTCATTACAAACATACAAAAATAGGTACAAATCTTTCCTCTTTATAATATTAGTATGGATATAGATGTATAGACGAGGAAGGAGCAAACGATTGATGTCGCCTCTACCGGCGTGTATTGGGAACTGTTGTCGTGCATAATATTTGACACTTTGAATCATTGGTTTAGAATACACTAGCAACACCTCCGGGTTTGCACACGCTAATAAATTACACATAAACATTCCTCTTCAATAATTCTACCTATTGATGAAAATCGTATTAATAATACTGTTAACTGCCACGCATGCTGGTCTAGGACCAAAGAAAAACAGAATGTACTAGTTGCTTCCCTTCCTGCGCAGCCCATCGAGGCAATGGGCGAAAATCATAGGAATCATGTTATAGGCGATGCGGCTAGCAACCCATCACTATTTTGATTCCCCTTTCCACCTATACGCCCAGTCTTGCTAAGCGTGGCCTGCAGGCCTTGTTACCTTAGGCTCTGTCCAGTGGCGGCGTAAGGCGTGGGCGACGTGGGCCACCGCCTACGGCCTCGCGGTACAAGGGGCCTCGCTCCTCAAAATTTTTTATGCATTGCTTCAAAGCGAGAATAAAATAAAAAAATATATAAATTCAGGTCGCCACAGAACAGAGCCTCGCGAAATCTGTGTTGCCCACATCAAATTTAGATCTTGCCCCGCCACTGGCTCTGTCTACCCCTTAAGGGATAAAGACGTAATGTAATTCTAAAAGACCTTGTTTTTGATATTATCACGTCTAAGACGTGATTTGTGTGTGTGTGTATTAGTGGATATCCACGAGTTTCGAAATTCCCCCAATTTCAAATTTACCCCAATGCTTACTTCGAATAATTGTGCTTATTACCTACCTACTTATAGGTATAAGTTAGGAAAGAAATCTTACAGTTGTAATTAAAAAAGACCCTTATTTATACAGGAACTTTTTCAATTAGCGTTAAACGAACCACTCAGTGACAGGGATTAAATTATGATTAGATGCTCTGAAATTAGTTGCGCAGCGACAAAATACCTCGCTCACTCACGAACAAAATTCATCCGTACTCAGCTTAATAGAGCATTGATTTTCGCATGAACGTGAGATGGGAGTTGGAACGCTGTCGTATTCAAGTTGGTGTTGATGAGAGAACTTTCGAGAAAGCGGATTTAAGGACGTTCGATATGTCAGAAATGTCATGGAAATTATGTTGAGTTTGAGCTGCCATGCAAAATCGAACTATCAGGATCCAATTCATTTGTGAACTTAAAAAAAACGCCATCGTGTGGCTTAATTAGCATAATTACATAAATCTTGTCTTTATTCCTTACAGGGTAGACAGAGCCTGACGTAACAAGACCTAAAGGACACGTCTAGCATGATTACACAGACGTTTAAAACATGACAGTAAAGACCTACCCCCTTATTCATAAACGCTCTATAGGCTTCTGCTAACTTAGCAATCGTTTGTCCTTATCTGTGAAAGGTAAATGTCAAAGTGATAGATAAGGACAAACGATTGCAAAGTTAGCAGAGGCTTACAGAGCGTTTATGAATAAGGGGGTAAGAGCGGTTAAATGCGGTTAATAACGAATTAAGAACAATAAACTGAGCAGTGGCGTAGCTACCTAGGGGCTATTCGGTGCAGTGCCCCGAGGCCCCCAAGCCCAGGGGCCCTCGGATCCTTACCAGAAGTAATCTATACTAATATTATAAAGAGTAAAAATTTGATTGTTTGTTTGTTTGTTTGCATTGAATAGGCTCCGAAACTACTGGAACGATTTCAAAAATTCTTTTGCCGTTAGAAAGCTACATTATCACTGAGTGACATAGGCTACTTTTTACTGCGGGAAAATACCAATTATTACGGGAAAATTAATTTATCGCGGGCGAAGCTGCGGACGGAAGGCTAGTCTATACTAATATTATAAAGAGGAAAAATATGATTGTTTGTTTGTTTGCATTGAATAGGCTCCGAAACTACTGGACCGATTTTTAAAATTCTTTTGCCGTTAGAAAACTACATTATCACTGAGTGACATAGGCTACTTTTTACTGCGGTAAAATACCTATTCCTACGGGAAAATTAATTTATCGCGGGCGAAACTGCGGACGGAAGGCTAGTATGTAATATTTTTACTTGATAATACCTTACTAGTTTAGATAGTAATGGGGCCCCATTTTTTTATTTGCACCAGGGCCCTTGGTTACCTAGCTACGCCACTGCCATTGAGAAAGTGTCATGTCGAGAATACATCAGTTTTTAAGTCATCCCGGGCCGTAAGTAGCAATTTACCGCCGCGGAATTTGCCACTTCCTGTAGGCTTATTACCTAACTCGCTCGCAATCGCCATCGTTTTCATTTTGACAGTTCATGTATGGGCTGACAATTGGCATCGGAATCAGCTAGCTGTCACATTCATACAAGCACTGTCAATACGAACACGATGGCGATTGCGAGCGAGTTAGGTAATAAGCCTACTGGCCATGGGAAGACGTAAAATTGTGTACTCACCTCGGGTGGTGATAAAGAAAGTCTCAAGTTGCATGTTTGACGCCCTCGCCTTTGGCTCGTGTTGGCAACACCAACAAATCCTAATTTAATAAGTAAATACTAAGGATATTTTATATTTTAAGTTGGCAACATGGCCAGTCTCCTTGGTTAATAAATGCATGAGCGCATGTGAACTAATCTTTAAAGTGAATTTTATGAGCCTGCCTACAACAATACAGAATCCCTGCTGTCAACAGCTCGTACGATAAGTTCTTGCGATTTAAGACAACTTAATGCGATTCAATTCCGACTCAGTTCAAGTTTCAGCTGTCATTTTTACTATGGATCTGACAGCGAGCATTTTGCATAATTGTGGGCGTATAGATGGTAAATGGAATCAAAAATCTTGTGAAACAAATGTGACGATAAAATTGATCAATACCTTTAGTAGTTAGGCATTTCCGAAATGCGATTAGGCAAAGTTGATTTGATCGAGTAGATCCGTCCCCGTGACGTACTCCCTGATTAAGGATTTCAAGTTGATCCGAAACGGTATCGGGTCCTACCGACATAACGCAAATGAACGTTATAATTTGCAGTTTCTCTTAATTAGTGCCTGATTACGATTTCTGGCCCTGAAATGATTTCATTGCATTTCTCATCTAAATATATATATAACACAAAGGTGACCGACTGATTGACATAGTGATCTATCAACGCACAGCCCAAACCACTGGACGGATCGGGCTGAAATTTGGCATGCAGGTAGATGTTATCAGTGGCGGATTTACCATAAGGCTGAGAAGGCTCGAGCCTAGGGCGGCAGATTTTGGGGACGGCAAATTTGGGATTTTGGGGGCGGCAAATTTGGGGCACGACCTTTTTTTTATTTTACCTCATAATAAAATTTTTAAGAAGTCTGTAACAGATTTTGCAACGGCGGCAAAAATTCAGCCTATACCTTGAAAATTTGTAAATCCGCCACTGGATGTTATGACGTAGGCATCCGCTAAGAAAGGATTTTGATCAATTCTACCCCCAAGGGGATAAAATAGGGGATGAAAGTTTGTATAAAACTTTGTCAATTTTAAACCGATCGGGCTGAGACTTTGCATGCATAAAGCTACTATGACGTAGGCATCCTCTAAGAACGGATTGCGTAATTGCGGGATAGCGATAAACGAATTATATGCAGACGAAGTTGCGGGCAACAGCTAGTTCAAGTTATAAGTGTCTATTCTCCAGCTCAGGAGACGTGACAACCTTGACTTTTATTTTCACATCAAGGAAATTAAATGTCGCTAATGTCGCTACTGAGTCAATATTGGAACGAGCTGAGCGACACGGGACAAGCAAGCGGTTAGTCGTTGGTTAAATAGGCAATCAATGATTAAAATGATATGCGAGCGTTCCAAAAAAGTCCACATGCACATATTTTCCACAATTTAACTATTTTGTGTTTTTCTTACTCGTTTATCCTATCGATCCTTATACCAGACAAGATGTATCCCAAAATTTCCATTCCGGTTCGTCACTTTTTTTAATATAGGTTGTACGTTTTTTGGGAAAACGCTCATCCACGTCGAGATAATATTGATAATAATCTAAAACAAGCTCTTTTATAATTACACTAGCTTCTGCACGCGACTTCGTCTGCGTAGAATCCTTACTAATCCTTACTTCCTTACTAATATTATAAATGCGAAAGTAACTCTGTCTGTCTGTCTGTCTGTTACCTTTTCACGCTTAAACCGCTGGGCCGATTTAGTTGAAATTTGATATACAGATATTTTGAGTCCCGGGATAGGACACAGGATAGTTTTTATCCCGGAAAATTGCATAGTTCTCGCGGGATAGCACAGCCCAAACCACTGGACTTAGAGACTTGAAATTTTGCACATAGATACTTTATACAATGTAGGCATCCACTAAGGAAGGATTTTTGGAAATTCCCACGGGATAAGGAAAAAACGGGAATCATATATTCGATTCCGAGTGACGCTTTTGATTTTGAAAATTCTTTTGCCAATAGAAAGCCACAGTATTTGTGAGTATCATAGGCTATATTTATAATAATTCTGCGTGGACGAAGTCGCGGGCAACAGCCAGTTATACATAAAAACCTTCCTCTTCAATCACTCTATCTATTAAAAAAACCGCATCAAAATCCGTTGTGTAGTTTTGAAGATATAAGCATACAAAGGGACATAGGGACATAGGGACATAGGGACATGGGGACAGAGAAAGCGACTTTGTTGTATACTATGTAGTGATATTTCGGAATATTTTAGCAGGCGATTGTGTTTGTGAGATTTGAACAGCCCTGGTGCCTTACCATGACTTCTTAATGCGATTCAATTCCGATTCAGTTTAGGTTCGCTCGCTGTCAGATCCATACTAAAAATGACAGCTAAAACCTGAACTGAGTCGGAATTGAGTCGCATTAAGACGTCATGTTAAGACCCCTGTACTGAATTTTCATCGTACCTAGTTCAAATTAACCTTGTTGCTAGTCAAAGTCATCCTACTAATATTACAAATGTGAAAGTTTGTGAGTATGTTTGGATGTTTGTTACTCTTTCACGCCAGAACGGCTGGACAGATTTGGATGAAATTTGGAACATAGATAGATTTTAGCCTGGAATAACACATAGGCTACTTTTTATCCCGGAAAATTGCGTAATTCCTGCGGGATAGCGATAAACGAATTATATGCAGACGAAGTTGCGGGCAACAGCTAGTTTAAAATAAGGGACAGCCTGTAATGAAGTACATTTCATAAATTTTGTTTTTCTTTACGTAAGTAGGTATTTAACGTAACCCTAAATAATCCTTTTTTCCGTGCTGATCTGGGAGCAAAGAAAAAACAAAATATACCAGTTGCTTGTCTTCCCGTGCACATGGTAAAAACCTATCGAGGGAATGGGCGAAAATCTATGAATAATAATAAGTCAAGAAGCGTAATTCCCTGAGTTGCCGCTTCGATTGTCATTCCACTTACGCACACAAACTAACAGCAATGCAAACGTAACACTCTCACTCCTATAGACAATTACTTGCACGCGATTAGTCCGCGCGTCATGATCGTGTCCGCCCACTTGCGGTAAGGGAAGGGTGCGTGGATCGCATGCATCCAGAGTCGTCAAGTATGGTGTCCTAAAATATTTATTTACTTACATATGAAAGGTGACTCCTCTATTTTTCATATCTGAATGGCTTCTACACCATTTCCCTTTCCAGCTATATCTTAATCATGCTAAACGTGGCCTTAAGCTTTTGTTACCCTAGGTTCTGTCTACCCCGTAAGGGGTAAAGACGTGATATATATGTGTAGGTATATATGCCTTCGTATTCGTTTAATCTGCAACACAATTTAATATCAGATGCTCCATATCGCAAAGGTCACGAGTCGCATCCAAGAATGCTTTGAACAAAGTCACTGAGGGATTCCATTCCATTCCAGTATAATAAATAAATCGTATATTTCCCATTTAGAAGCAGACGGGGAGTTAAAGAATGCAGTACAATAAGCTATATTTTCTCTATCATATTAAAGGTCAAATAACAATCAATTTTATTACAATTACAAGCTCATAATTACACATAAACGGATAAGTCACGTATAAAAAGTCGAGTGATGCTCGACATGTTTCGGACTATTTCGTAGTCCTTCTTCCTAGAGCGCTCGCCCCGGCGGCAGCGAAACGAACACTGCGCGCCAGCGCTCTGTTCGCGCGGCTGCTCGACGCAATTGACAGCAGCGCACAACTACCCTCGTTTTCATCGTCATTTTTATTACTGTCAAATGTAGGGCAGCACACAACACTGATCACGTCACTCCGTAAAGGTTCGCTCACACTCACCGTTTGGTCAATAAACAACAAGCTTTCTATTAACTTGCAATGTATGTATTTATGTATATACTAGCTTCTGCCCGCGACTTCGTCTGCGTAGGATTATAGATAAAAACCTTCCTCTTGGATCACTCTATCTATTAAAAAATACCGCATCAAAATCCGTTGTGTAGTTTTGAAGATATAAGCATACATAGGGACATAGGGACAGAGAAAGCGACTTTGTTTTATACTATGTAGTGATAGTGATTTATGAGTGGCGTGGCGTCCATAGAGCTTGATTCCCACTGGCTTGCCTATTTTGAGGCAGTTGGGCACTTTATTGTGCAGAATTAAAGGAAAAGGCTATAAAAATGCCTTTTGGCTTGCCTTCTGATATACTTGCGCCATGCCACGGGTTTATGTATGTATTTATGCATGTTTGTCCGGGTAGAACCTTGCAACTTGGTTTGAAGCAGATATCTTCAACCGATTAAGCTGAAATTTTGCATACTTGTGTATCTGGTGGCCCGGTCAGGACCGTCTCCGCAGGAGGGAACTCCTCAACGGTTGGTCCGATTGACTTGAAATTTTGTACACATATGTAGGACGGATGGCAATGCAAGTACATCTTCATTTAGATCGTCATCTCTAGCCTATATATGTCCCGCTGTTGGGCACAGGCCTCCTCTCAGAATAAGAGGGCTTGGGGTGTAGTTCCCACGCCGGCAAAGTGCGGATTGGGAACTATCAACCATTGAATTGCTTCGCAAATGTTCGCAGGTCTCCAACTTATTTCTATCATTGGTTGTCTGGAAGAGATCGCTATTAAGCGATAAGACCGCCTATTGTCTACTTTGTTCTTTGTTTCTGTATTGTTTTGTACTGATTTGTGGTGTTCAATAAAGAGTATTTGTATTGTATTGTATAGTCTCCTCACAATAATTGATGTTTTCCTTCACCGAAAAGCTGGTGGAAAATTTCAAATGTAAAATCGTACTACATAAATTATGTAGGCTTACTACCTAACTCGCTCGCAATCGCTATCGTGTTCGTTTTGACAGTTCTTGTATGAATGTGACAGCTAGCTGATTCCGATGCCGATTGTCAGCCCATACATGAACTGTCAAAATGAACACGATGGCGATTGCGAGCGAGTTAGGTAATAAGCCTACTGAAAACCCAGAGGCGGGCTCGAACCCGCGACCTCCGCTTGAGAGGCCACAGCTCAAGCCACTAGGCTACTAAGACTAAAGCTTATTTAATTTTATTCAGGATTCCAATTCCATTTTTATTAAGCTGGGCTTTAGTAAGCCCACGGGTATCTGGTTCATATTTTGCAAGTCAATTCTGATCAAATTCCGCTACAGGGAAGGAAATTGAATTTCGATCCAACTCAATAACACATTTCTATTGAATTTTGTTTCGAAAGGTTGTGATGGTTCCCAGTACGGCTAGCACAAAAGCGCGTGGAAGCTGTGTCGCGCGCGAAATATACTAGGGGCCGTCCATTAATCACGTGATCTTTTTTTAAGCAATTCTTAACCCCCCTCCCCCTTGGTGATACATGGTGAGGTTTAAGACTACCCCCCCCCCCCCCCCCCCACCCCCATCCAACATCACGTGTATTTTTCGTATCTACAAAAAATCTTAAAATTTTTAGAACTAGAATTGTCTTGCGCGCGCAAGCGCGCATGTTGAATTTATATATTAATTTGGTATCGTATATGTCATGATATATTTTTGTGTCATTTTACTATAATACATGTAACTGTATTCTTTCTTTTGTTTTTTTTTCTTTCTTTTTATACGTGAGTTATCCGTTTATGTGTAATCATGTAACTGTAATTTAAAAATCGCGCGTTTGAAAAAATAATGAAAAAATAAATACACGTGATATCTTACTACACCCCCCCCTCCCCCCTTGTGACATTTCGTGATTTTTGTCAAACCCCTCCCCCCCTTTCAAGCCTCACGTGATTAATGGACGGCCCCCTACCTGTCTCTTTCTAGAGCGAACACTAAGAAAATATCATGTCAAAAAGTTCATTTACACAAGCTTCTCTTGCTGACTACCTAGGCATTTAGAATTATTTTAGGTTTCGATCGGTTCCTTTACTTTTTCTGTGTGTCTACTCTTGCTTAATACTGTCCTGTCAATCGTTCAAAGGTTAACTGGAAGAGCTCCCTTTTAGGGATAAGGTCGCCCCAGTGGCCGCTCACCTAAAAAATGACAACAGTTTAACCCAAACCCCTTTCAAGTCAATCGGACAGTTGAAGAGTTCCCTCCTGCGAAGAGATTATTTGTCATTTGACTTACACAAATATGCAAAATTACAGTTCTGAGATATCTGCTTCGAAATTGCGAGGTTCCGCCCGGACAAACATACTTACATACATACATAAATATATAAAAAATGTATAATATGGACGAAAAGCATAGGAATCGTATTATAGGCGATGCGGCTAGCAACCCATCACTGTTTTGATTCCATTTTCCACCTGTACGCCCATAATCTTGCTGAACGTGGCCTGTAGATCTTGTCACTTAGGCTATGTCTACCCCGTAAGGGATAAAGACCTAATGAATGCATGTATGTATACAAAACAAATCACAGTATTACGTTAAGTCAATCAATTTACAAAAACTTCATAAATTCTATGTCGTATTTCCAAAGATACGAAAGTAAATTTTCGCTTCGAGACTACCCAATACATACATAGACATAATATTTTCATTTTATTTACAGAACAAACCGCAGTAATCAATTTCCAACATCACCAATGTTATTTCCTAGACCTTAGAAAAATAACCCTAACAATTTAAATATAAATGCATTATCAACATCTATTTTTAACCGGGTGTTGCGGTCCGGAGGCTGTGCGGCCGGATCAATAGCGCCAGTAGGGAGCCCCGGATCGGGCGGGACACACGCCCGGATGGGACGGAGCTGAGGTAACACAGGACATGGATGCCCTGGCCATGGCCGCGGGGACCGATGAGAGCCTGCCCAGGTTAGTGCCGATCTTACTTTTTTTTTAAACTTGGCAAAGGCTTGCGCGGACTGAGGTTCGGTCCGTTCGTTCTTTCCAGCCAGCAATAAAATTGGAATTTTGCGTCGGAGGCTGATTTAAAAGCACTCGAAAATTACGTTTAGAAGTGATAAAAATCTGTGTATGCAAATGCAATTAGAGATTTTTGGATCGCCATTTTTATTTTACTAGTGACTTTTGTCTATTAAACTCGTATTTCAAATTGAGCTACATTTTTCGCCGCTTCAAATGGTGCTGAGTGATTACGATAAACGGGCAAATGGAAATTCTATAGTTTCCTTAATTTTTTACTTAAATTGAGCTTAAAATTAAATCTAGACTACATGCGAAACGCTCCTAAGATATACATTATTATTTATGTGTCTCGACATTTCATGATGTTGTTGAAAACTAGATTTTTTTATCTATATGAGGGCATTTTTGAATAGCGCATGTGTTCACACTCACACACAATAGCACTGTGTTGAAAAGTGTTGAAAAATCGTGGTGAATTTGAAATATGAGTAAATTAAAACACCTGAGGA
The DNA here is from genome assembly GCA_949127965.1 of Pandemis corylana. Classification (NCBI taxonomy): domain Eukaryota; kingdom Metazoa; phylum Arthropoda; class Insecta; order Lepidoptera; family Tortricidae; genus Pandemis; species Pandemis corylana. The sequence goes on along the minus strand of OX421869.1, from coordinate 12,059,951 downwards.
AACCTGCACACATCCGTGAAGCAATTCAATGGTGTGGTGTGTGTGAAGTTCCCAATCCGCACTGGGCCCGCGTGGGAACTATAGCCCAAACCCTCTCGTTCTGAGAGGCCTGTGCCCAGCAGTGGGACTTAGATGGAGATAATTAATCTGATCTACTGACTGAAAATTTAGTTTAAGGTGTGGGTGTGTAGAAATACACAAATTTATACCATTTTCGAATACTTTTCAGTGATGTGATTTCAATAATCGAGCCCCTGTTGGCAATTGCATTTCTAAACGAAATTGGATGGTTTTTCATTTTCATATCTAACGCTCCACAGCCTTTTCTTATTAAGTTGGTGTATCAAGTATCGTTGTGTATAGTTGCTGTGTTTATCGATTATTTTACAAGGCAATAGCTAAAATTTTATAAAAAACGGTCAAGCGCGAATCGGACTCGTGCACGAACGTACCATCCTACTAACATTATAAATGCGAATGTAACTTTGTTTGTTACGGTTTCACGTGAAAACTACTCAACCGAACATCATGAAATTTTGTACAGATGTTGTTGGAGGTATTAGAAGTAACATAAGATACTTTTTATTTAAAAAAATGCATTTTTATGTCGTCACTCTGACGTTATCTGCGCGGACGAAGTCGCGGGCAAAAGCTAGTTAACTATAAATATCAGCAGAGCCCTGCTCCAAAGCAAAATGTACGCAGTGTGGGGTCACTTTATATTGGTCATTTATATATACAGACATACACACATTATTCTGGTTTTTAGTATTTGTTGTTTTAGCGGCAACAGAAATACATCATCTGTGAATATTTCAAGCGTCTACCTGTTGCCGCTATTAAAATCGAGCAAAAACCGCAAAAAAAAAACACGTTTGTGCTATGGGAGCCCCCCTTAAATAATAGTTTTATTCTGTTTTTTGTAGGTATTTGTTTTTATAGCGGCAACAAATACTAAAAACTCTCGGTTCATGAGATACAGCCTGGTGACAGACGGACGGACAGCGAAGTCTTAGTGATAAGAGACCCATTTTTACCCTTTGGGTACGGATCCCTAAAAAACGGTGCCTTCTCTAAGCTTGTGTTTATAATATTTTAGTGTGTACCAATATTTAAAGATTACAAAATTTTATAAAAAAAATGAACAATACAAGTTTTTTATAATCTGTTTTTTTACATTTAAACCAACTTTAAAATAATAGGTATCTTCTGAAAAGTACTAACAACTATTTCACTCAAAATTGTCAGGTTTTTTAATAAAAACAATTAAATTATGCAAAACCCTTACCTAAGTTCCTTGAAATTATTGTGAAATAATGTAAAATACTGAATGTTTTTTTAACATGATTGTCACTACATACATACATTCAAAATCACGTCTTCATCCCTTACGGGGTAGACAGAGCCTAAGGTAACAAGGCCTAAAGGCCACGTTTAGCATGATTGTGGGCGTATAGATGGAAAGGGGAATCAACATAGTGATGGGTTGCTACCCACATCGCCAGAACATGATTCCTAAAATTTTCGCCCATTACCTCGATGGGCTTTTACCATCTGCGTGGGAAGAGAAGCAACTGGTACATTCTATGTTTTTTCTATACTACCAGACCAGCATGGAAGAAATGGAGATTGTCACCAAAAACAACCTTTTCTTTGTTTCTTAATAATTAAACAATTTAACCTTCAAATTTCTAAACGACATCGAAAATTAGAACACAGAAAAATCCCAAAAGTAAAGTTATGGCCGGGAATCGAACCCGGATCCTCGTCATTCCGTGACGCGTGCTACCCCTACACCACCCATCGTTCGCAGGTTAACCTTCGCTTAATTATTTACCTTGAACATCGGGTCGGTGGTTATTTGACAGACATAATATATGTAAATAAATCACACGCCTCAGCTGCTACGACGTAGCACCGACGCCTACGACCTACGAAAGGCTACGAAGGCTCCTGTTCGTATAAAGGCTCTATTCAAATTGTCTGAGAGAAAGACTGTCGGTACTGGTACAGAATTACGAGTGTAAGGTTTATTCAGGTACTTATAATTCCTAAAATCATTAAAATCAGTCATATTACGTTATAATAATAAGAGTCCCATTTCGGAAGTAATCGATTACCGAAATGGGACTCTTGTTTATTGTTTGTAATTGTGTCGTACAGACACATCATTCAAACAGATGACGCTTGGCGAGAAAAAATCGCATAGTAACAAGGTCACGTGACAGATAGTAACAGATAGAAAAATTCGGCGGCTTACCCACCTGCTATGGGTGGTGTAGGGGTATAGCACGCGTCACGGAATGACTAGGATCCGTAGGCTTATTACCTAACTCGCTCGCAATCGCCATCGGGCTCATTTTGTTAGTTCATGTATGGGCTGACAATTGGCATCGGAATCAGCTAGCTGTCAGATTCATACAAGAACTGTCAAAATGAACACGATGGCGATTGCGAGCGAGTTAGACAATAAGCCTACCGGATTCGATTCCCGGCCATAGCTTTACTTTTCGGATTTTTCTGTGTTCTAATTTTCCGTGTCGTTTAGATTTTTTTATACAGGGTGTCAAACAACCCTTTAACGTTTTTCATGAACTTGTTAGCTATGTCGGTTTGAACACCCCTGCAAAGTATGAGACTAAAAAAACTTAAAAAAAAATGTTTTTCTACTGTCAAGTTACTTCAAAAGTCATAGTACCGATTCAATGTAAGTGTTTGAAAAAAGTTATACTTGAAGTAGCGGAGCTAATATAGCCTATAGATGCATAGTAAAATAACGACAGAATATGATGATGTGGCAATATTTTTGACACGGTAAGAAAAAAAATAGAAATATGTCGCATCACTACATAGTCACTACATAGTATAAAACAATATAAAATAAAGTCGCTTTCTCTGTCCCTATATCCCTATATCCCTATGTCCCTATGTATGCTTATATCTTCAAACTACACACCGGATTTTGATGCGGTTTTTTTTAATAGATAGAGTGATTCAAGAGGAAGGTTTTTATGTATAATTCTACGCAGACGAAGTCGCGGGCAGAAGCTAGTTATACGTAATATAAACAGAATTCATGACGGCTAATATAGTTCTATACCTAACTAACTAATATAAAATGCTGCACGAAACATTTTAATATTTTTCCGTTGGCACGATTCGAATAATTGCAGCGAATAAAAAACACAATCACGCTAAACGTGGCCTTTAGGTCTTGTGACCTTAGGCTCTGTCTACCCCGTAAGGGATAAAGACGTGATTTATGTATGTAAGTATTTGTGTAATAAAAAACAATGATTTGTTGTATTTACGACGCGCAATGCAGATGCGTGTATTTTTTCTCATGTCTAGGCAAAGGTGCCGTACGTATTCAGCCACCGAACGGATCGCGTTAACCAGCCAGTAACCGACCCGCTGTCACCGTGATCGGTTCACAGCTATTCCGAATTCGAGAGTTCACGACTTAAAAACAAAAAACGAAGGAAAATTTGTTTTGTGCCACTTTTGATTTGCCTACCTATAATTGACTTCGGGAAGTTATTTATAAAATGCATTTGGCACACTCCCAGTGCAGTTCCGCTATTTATAAAGTTTAGTGCAATTTTGAAAGTGCGTGAAGTGCTGGTAATTATTTAGAGCATAACGAAAGGTATGTGTATTAGAGTTTGTATAATAAAATAAATTAAAAATTAGTTGGTATTTCTCCCTGAAAAAAAAAGAAGATTTTGTTGTAAAGACGGTTCACTGCAGTGTAATATAATGTAAAATAATAATCGTTTAATATTTTAAGAGTTAATATTAAAAATGCTCGTAAATTAAATAGCATTTTTAAATAGTATGTACCTACTACCTCGCGAAAAGGTAGCAAAGTAAATCGTTTATCTAAAAAGATTAAAATTCTAGTTTTCCCGCGATTGACTTTTAAAACTTGTAAACTTGTAAAACTTGCAAGCTCATAAAACTTGTAAGTCAAAAGTAACTAAATATGTTAAGTGTGCAACGGAATAGTTAATAAACACGCATTTTTTAAATGTCGTAACATCTAACATTTTTAACATTCGCCTGCCAAAAATCTAACACAATTGACAAGGCGGTTACTAGTCAGTTAACTATAGAGTTAATTATCAACAGTTGGCGTTTATCCAAAAGACTATGCTAGCATTCTAAATATTTGAACAAGCTTCTAACCTTTTTGTCGCCAAAAAAAATTCGGCAAACCATAGAGATAATTTTTTTTTAACTACTTTCTTATGTTTTTTTTTTAATGAAAATATGACACTGGTAATTGAGTCATGTCTTCTAGTAAGTAATAATAAAATAATTAGTATTAGGTTTTAATGTTTTTAAACTTATTTAAACAACAACAACAATTTAACAAGCCTTAGCTTGTTTTTCAATTGGTTTATTTTATTTACGAAAACTTAAAATTAGCTTTGATCAATGTTTATACTCGTAAAAGATAATGGTATTATCAGTTGCTTAGACTATCACGTACTTTATAAATATTTTTTAATGTTCTTGATCACTCTAATTCTGTCTAACCAAAATTTAAAAAATTGGTATTAAATATTTTTGTAAAACAAAAACAACTTGGAGCTGTACTTATTTCGAATTCCACGTAATGTTTAACAATTTCGCGTGGTATTTTCACATGTGTGGTTTCAAAATCAAATCTGAACCAAAATATTTACTTTCCAATGCTTTTATAATATTCCCAATATCTTCACAAAGGTAATTTAATTTAAGAGATCATTACTCCAATATTCAAATAGGATACCTCCACCTATGACTAATGAACAGTAATAGATGTGAAACTTCAAAGCAAACGGTAAATGAGTCTGCATCGCAACAATATTTATTGTCTGTGGTAGTTTTTTTAAACGTATTCGAGTCTCTTTAAGACGAATGGCGCCAAAATAAATGTATTTCTTAACGAGGTGTTGATGTTAGTAGGTATTTGTAGCATGTTTAAAATGTAGCTACCTAGGTAATACTGAAAATAGGTAGCAGGCACATAAACAAAGTAAGTAAATATGTGTGGATTATAAAAAAACTTCATTGATTTGACTACATTCTTACGTATGTAGGCTTTTTGAACAGAATAAATTACAGCACCTGTAATGTGTATAGCTGCGTCTATGTGAGTGTTTATGCGAATTTACACGATTGTATCTCCTGTAGGCTTATTGTCTAACTCGCTTGCAATCGTCATCGTGTCCATTTTGACAGTTGTTGTATAAATCTGACAGCTAGCTGATTCCGATGCCAATTGTCAGCCCATACATGAACCGTCAAAATGAACACGATGGCCATTGCGAGCGAGTTAGATAATAAGCCTACAGGAAACGCGGCTTTCCGCTTAAAATACAAGTTGGAGGTCAATTTCAATGACCAAATGATGAAAATAACAGTTTCTCCTTTGACACTTTGGCTGAAGTCATGTAGTGTGCCACTCTCACTTATGTTATTAAATAAAGTGGCTCGCCCACAGACTGCACAAATTTAGTCATTAGTCACTTGAAAGCCAATGGCCACAACGATGTCATCCTCAAACTGTAAGTATCAAATAAGACTCACAATATGAATATTAATAAAACTAAACGGTAGCATACTTCGTAAACATCTCGCTGTCATAAACACTTGTTACATGTCTTTACATTCTTCTTCTTCTTCTTCTTTGTGGCGGTCAGGTCATCACTGCCACGCCAATTTCGCCAAAGTCAAAGTAATAAAAATATATTCAAAAATACTGTGACAAAATGTCGGCAACGTTGTACGGTAACACAGTGACAATGATATCCCTCAGAAACTGCCAAGAAATCATTAACCGATGCCCAGGGTGCAACGGACCAAGCACGGCTCTCCCGACGGACGGATCCAAAAACGAACCCCAGTTCTCGACCACACGCGGAGGTAACCCGACTGCACCCCGTCTTATCATACGTTTTATAGTTTTTATCTGTTATTTGGACACTTTCGTTTACCAAACGCAAAAAAAACATATTTTCAACAACTTTTCATAAAACAAAGACGTTTTTTTAATCAAGACTCGATCGAACCAAAAGACGTAGCCAGTGTTTTAAAAAAATAAAAAACCACAGACGCTGTAATAGCCAAACTTAAGTTCATTTGAAGCAACTTTTAAAAGCCCCCCTTGTTTGCGCAGTTTGCCGGCAGGCAGCGCTAATGCGCGCGCTTCCGCTGCCATTTCCGGTAACATGGCCGCCTGATTCAATTTTCGCGTGCCATCGAGAGTTAGAACAACAAATATTTAGTGTGGAATACTGTGGCATAGTGCTTGTTAAGTTATGTAGGGACAGGAAGCACTTAGGCGAAACATGTTTCAAACGAAAGTGACTGAACAAAGTGAAAACTTTAAATTGACTTTGTTTAAGGACAACGAGATTTTAACTGATTTTTAACAATCAAATCGTGTCACTTAATCCAGCCATATTAAGTTATACAACTGCGTTGAATCCAATTCACGCATACAGAGGCTTATTACCTAACTCGCTCGCAATCGCCATCGCGTTCATTTTGACAGTTCTTGTATGAATGTGACAGCTAGCTGATTCCGATGCCAATTGTCAGCCCATACATGAACTGTCAAAATGAACACGATGGCGATTGCGAGCGAGTTCGGTAATAAGCCTACAGGACCTACGAAGCCCAGGGCCGTCTTAAACTAGGCTTAATCCCTTGGGCACACAAGAATTTGGGGCCCTTTTGGGAAGTAAAAAAGGAGAAAAAGTCTAATGTACCCTACAAAAATGCTTTGAGAAATGTGTGAGAGAAATTGTCGGTCCTTCGCGGCCCCCTGAGAATGGGGGCCCTGGGCACGGGCCCCGTGTGCCCTTATGGTGAAGACGGCATTGACGAGGCCTCAGACAGACCGAAAAAGACTTTAAAATTATGTGTATCAAATCAAAGAAAGTAAATGTAACAAAAATGTATAAAAAAAAATTAACCGTTAGGTATGTAATTTTAAATCATGGGAGGCGTGGTAAAAAATCAACCTGCAACGACATCCCAAACGATGCAAATAAAATTGAATTTTACCATCGACATCGAATTGAGATTTTGTGACGACTCTACTAGTTTTTTTAGTTTAAGAATAAGAATAAGAATAAGAATAATTTATTTATTTTTACAGATTTATGTAGGTTTTTGCAACAAAACTTCTCGAACCATTCTCAAACGCGTTCGTGTAGACATGCTTATCTTTCTAACTAATAAATACTTATCTATCCCATACTGGTCTGGAAGCAAAGGAAAACATAGAATGTACCAGTTGCTTCTCGTTCCGCGCAGATGGTAAAAGCCCATCGATGGAATGGGCGAAATTCTTAGGAATCATGTTATAGGCGATGCGGCTAGCAACCCATCACTATTTTGTTTCCTTTTTCCACCTATACGCCTGCAATCATGCTAAATGTGGCCTTTAAGTTTTGTTACCTCAGGCTCTGTCTACCCCGTAAGGGATACAGACATGATTTGTGTATGTATGTGTATATGTACTTATCTATCTACTTATATGTAAGAGCGAGCAGCCACGGCATGCATTGATTTGATTATAAAAGTCGATCCTCAGCGCGCTCCAGTGAGCGCAGTCTCCCCACATCGATCGCCCGTGCCGGACGATGCACACTGAGTGATATCCTAATTATTGTGACTCTGTAGACATTCTTTGTTATTCGTTCAAGACCTCCAAAGACATATATTATAAAAAATAATCCCCGTTTCCTTGCATCACGGTTTTCCCGGCACCAAGTAAATTCTATGTTTTTCCTTTACTTGGGAGTAGTATGGAAGAAATGGACCAGCATGGAAGAAAACAATGAAACAAAATTTTGGAAAATGAAGAAAATACTGGAACGGTCACGAATTCGCGAGCGCGGGCAAAAGCTAGTTACAATAAAATATAGGGAGCGCCACTAGCGGTTTTTAGACGCAAAAAAAAAGATTTCAAACCTTTAACATTTGTATTTAAAAGTTCACACCGGAACGTGAAATGTCTTACGTCACAGTGACAAGTGCGGTGTTTAAAACAACAAACATTCCGTGTGGTCTATGGTGTTTGTCTAACCTGCCAGTCACTGAGCGATCAATAATTCAGCGGACTGTGTAACCCAGATCATTAACTAAAGGTACAGGGTTACCTTCCATGCTGGTCTGGGAGCAAAGAAAAACATAGACTGAAACAGTTTCTTGTTGTTAAATAATTAAAATAGGCAATTCTTCATTGAGGAAATATATTACGAATGTCTGTCAAAATCATAATAAACGGTAACTAGGATACTAAGTCAAGTATATGACACTTGTCTTTCCATGCAGACGCTAAGAGCCCACCGAGGGAATAGGCGAAAATCTGAGGAATACATACATATATATATATCACGTCTTCATCCCTTACGGGGTAGACAAAGCCTAAGCTAACTAAACGTTAAGTATTGTGGGCGTATAGGTAGAAAGGGTAATCCAAATAGTGATGGGTTAGCCGTATCGCCTATAACATGATTCCTAAAACTTTCGCCAATTCCCTTTGGGCTTTTACCATCTGCGCGGGTAGAGAAGCAACTGGTAAATCCTACTAATATTACTTCGATCAACAATACAACTAGATTCACGGTCCCATACAAAATCAAAGCGAAAAAGTGGCCCTGTTGCTTATGCTTATAGCTATATCTGTTTTACCTTCTTTATTAACGTAAAATAAACCTTAAGTCTAAGCAACAAAGATCCAAATAATTATAATTGTATATAATACTTACGACGTTTCGTCACAAGACGAGCGAAAGCGGTCGATAAACAAAAGAACTACCTTCGTTTCAAAAAGATGTCATTCTATTTGAGGAACAGGGTAATAATGGAGTCGCAATTAAGTATATAACTCAGATTTTTTTTATTTGTCAGATATTTACAAACACAAATACTAACATGAATTTTAATAATTAAGCCTATCTACGTCCCACTGCTGGCACAGGCTTCCTTTAACAACGAGAGGGATTGGGCCATAGTTCCCACGCAGGCCCAGCCAGGCAACAACCGTAGTAGCCTAGTTGTTCGACCTACCGCCTCTCAAGCAGAAAGTCGTGGTTTCAAACCAGGCCTCGCACCTCCTGAGTTTTTCCGAATTTATGTGCAAAATTTAATTTGAAATTTACTATAAGCTAATAAAATTCAAAGTCCTGACTGACTGACTGACTGACAACTATATATCAACGCACAGCCCAAACTACTGGACTTAGAGACTTGAAATTTTGCACATAGATACTTTATATAATGTAGGCATCCAGGCCTGTAAAGTTCTTCTTCTCTTTCTCTCGCGACAATTGTTATCCATTCCGCACAGCAAAAAGGATCACTAGGAAATCTACAAAAAAAACAATATATATTTTATTTTAAAACGAGAACTACTCCATGAATTTCTTGTTCTAAAACCACCGATAATTGTCAAGATGGTGGGCCATCATTGCCAAACAATAAATTATTGATTTTAAAATGTAAACTGCAAATTATCACGTACTTTATGAAATACTGACTTGTACTTACTTAAAGAAAGATATTCCTTCCGAAACCTTAGTGTTTCGGTGGCTGTTTTTACAATTTTTGAACGCACATTGTGGCATTTTGACACGTCCTCACGTTGGCCGAGGTTGGCGCGTACTGTCAGAAAGAAGGCCACAAATTTATTTTGTGGTCTTATTTCATGGAGCCGTTTTCAGAGCTATCACCGTGAATCTAGTTGTATTGTTGATCGAAGTAATATTATAAATGTGAAAGTTTGTGAGTTTGGATGTTTGTTACTCTTTCACGCCAGAACGGCTGGACAGATCTGGATGAAATTTGGAACATAGATAGATTATAGTCTGGAATAACACATAGGCTACTTTTTATTCCGGAAAAATGAACGGTTCCCGAGGGATATATGATGATGATGATGGTGATGAATATATTACTACTAAGTGGGTACTATTACTACTATTACGTTGAGATTTGTGATTGCAGGTAAGAAATCAAATTATTAGTAAAATTAGTAAAATATGTCCTACTAATATTATAAATGTGAAAGTTTGTATGGATGTTTGGATATTTGTTACTCTTTCACGCCAGAACGGCCGGACAGATCTGGATGAAATTTGGAACATAGATAGATTATAATCTGGAATAACACATGGCTAATTTATTTCTTTCTTATTCCGGAAAATTGCGTAATTTCTGCGGGATAGCGATAAAGATAAAGCTAGATAAAGCTATTTAGGATATATTTTAGGACAGCTCTATAGGTTAGGTTGGGTTTGTTTTATAAAAATCCTGCAATATTTAGTTTCAGAAAAATTAAGGCAGCGGGGCAATGCGGGGGCTTGCTTGCATGTTTGCTTGAGTCCCTGCTTTGCATGCTTGATTGCATACTTGCTTTCATGCATGCTTGCATGCTTGCTTGCATGCATGCTTGCGTGCTTACTTGCATGCATGGATGCTTGCGTGCTTGCTTGCACGCTTGCTTGCATGCCTGCTTGCATACTTACATGCTTGCATTCCCACGGGATAAGGAAAAAAACGGGATTTATATATTCAGTTCGGGGAGCGGGGGAAAGTTGAAATTTGTCACGTAGGTTTATTCGGGAGTGTAGAGGAACACTAAGAAAGGATTTTCCGAAACGCCCACAGGGACGAGAAAAAACGGGATTTTACGTTTCCAGACGAAACAGCGGAAGAAAGAGACTTAACATTTATAACGTGTGTTTCTTTAAAGGCTTTAAGTGTACTTCAAAAGCACTCCCCATAATTTCCACGGGAACGGGAAAAAACTTATTTTTTCGTTTTACACCTTAGCGCGTACGAAGTCGCGGGCAAAAGCTATTTAGGGTATATTTTAGGACAGCCCTATAGGTTAGGTTAGGTTTGTTTTATAAAAATCCTGCAATATTTACAGTTTCAGAAAAATTAAGGCAGCGGGGCAATGCGGGGGCTTGCTTGCATGCTTGCGTGCTTACTTGCATGCATGCTTGCTTGCACGCTTGCTTGCATGCTTGCTTGCCTGCTTGCATGCCTGCTTGCATGCCTGCTTGCATACTTACATGCTTGCATGCATGCTTGAAAGCTTGCAGGTTTGGTTGCTCGCTTGCTTGATTGCTTCATGTTCAGGTTCATGCATTCTCGCTGAGTGCTTGCTTGCACGCTTGCTGCCATGCTTGCTTGCATGCTTGCTTGCATGCTTGCTTGCATGCTTACTTGCCTGCTTTCATGCCTGCTGCTTGCATGCCTGCTTGCATGCCTGCTTGCATACTAACATGCTTGCATGCTTGCTTGATTGCTTGCTTCTTTGAAACGCTCACGGTTCACGCGTGCGAAGCCGCGGGCAAAAGCTAGTCATGTTATAATTAGGCGATGCGGTTAGCAAACTAGCACTACTTGATTCCCCTTTCTACCTTAACGTCCACAATCGTGCTAGACGTGGCCTTTAGGTATTGTTCCTCTAAAGTGGAAGAGGAATCAAATAGTGCAGTTTGCTAACCGCATCTTCTGATTATAGCATGATTCCTCAGATTTCCACCCATTCCCTCGGTGGGCTCAGAGCTTATACTCTGTCTACCCCGTAAGGGATAAATAAATTCTGTAAGTCTGTATACATAGTTACAATTTTTAAAATTGAAAGCTCTGCTCAAAAAATGGACAATAAAAACTCACAAACATTGAGCGACTTCAATGATTAATAGATTAGGTACTAAACAGAGTTTTTCAAAACTTACGTGGGAGCACCTTCTCGAATCGCTACTACGGTCTCGTTAATCCTGCCACCAAGCACTTGAGTTGCTGCGTTCCGGCGTAGAAAGTGAAGCAACCAGTGAAATTACTGATACAAGAGGTGGATCTTTAGCTTTTTAGTTCAGCAATGCATTTGCGGCACTTTGGCGTTGGGGTGTCCATGAGCATTATACCATCTACATCGTTGGTCAACCTATTTCATAAAAAATAAATAGCATTGAAGTCTGACAAATGGTACATGGTGAAAGATGGTAACCCTGACTGATGGAAAAAGTGGGTACATTTTTAAAGATTACGTCGATTAACGCGTTGTGTTCGTGCCCTTAAATAGTTTAAGCTGACGATGAAGACAATTTGACATTAATTATTAACAGGGTTAATTTATCGTCGGCCATAGCTTTACTTTTCGGAATTTTCCAATGTGTTCTAATCATCAGTTTCGTTTAGAAATATATTTTCTAACGGGTAAACTGTAAAACCAAAAACAAAAATCTGCAAGTAAATTTATCGATTCTTTAATAGAATCTTTAATTTATTGCATTATTTTTCAAAATACTGGACTACCCAATAAACATGGGAGCTGCGCAGTGCTTCTGTATTTTTTCTTCCATAAAATTATTTTTTTACATTTATAAGCATGGCAACCTTTTCTTCTGAGTTTACAAAAAAAGAAAATGGCGGGCTAGCAATTTCGATAGCAGCAGTTACAACTTTACTGTGTATTCCTTGATATAGAATATTGTCGAGAGCATAAATATCGATACATCCGGCATGTCAAATATATGTGTCATCTTATTGTTTGTGGCATAAAGGTGTATAGACAGATGTTTTTGACGTCTTGGTAACGTAATGTTTATGCCGACTGTACAGGCACGGTCTGTGTCTGTATAGTTCGCTTTAGTCTCCCTGACCTCTATAATTTTAATGTATCAGATAATACCCCAATTATGCAAATACCTAACTTCAAACAAGAACAGTTAATTGAACAACTGGGGAGGATCGCTCGTCTCTAGGTATTGTTACAAAATATTACAGTAGTATATAGTCTGGCGTATTTAAAAAGACCTTCGGCCCTGTCTTCCTGTCTCACTCACTCTTATGGGATGGGTTTGATAGTTGTATGAGCCGATGGTACCCGAAACCCGAATGTTTCTTGTAGTTCATGGCCTGTAATAGTGAGGTCAAGACTAGCCGCGTTCGCATTAAATATTTTAATTAATGCATTTAATCCACCAAAAGAAAGCCATGGTAGCCTATCGAGCCCGGGCTCGCACCTCTGAGTTCTTCGAAATTTATGTGCAAAATTACAGTTGAAATTTACCGTGAGTCTTTCGGTGAAGGCAAACATCGTAAAGAAACCTGCACACATCTGCGAAGCAATTCAATGGTGTGTGTGAAGTGCCCAATCGTTCAAGAGAAAAAGGCTAGTTAAATGTCCTTGGTTTGCCTTCTGATATAATTGACGCCACGCCACTGGTGTATACACAATGTAAAGTATGCTTGTGGTTGCTAGATCTTGTATTACTCTGTTTAATACTCAAATATAAGGTACTAAATTACGAATACACACTCGCGCGCATACGAATTTCTCACAAATTCTTTGCATATTGCTCACCGGCAACATTGATAGTTTGTTTCTCATAAATTTCAGTACGTACAACTGCATGTGGCGCTTCTTGGCGCCTGATGGCTTTTGGCATCGAAGATATGTAGGCTTATTACATAACTCGCTCGCAATCGCCATCGTGTTCATTCTGACAGTTCACGACATGTATGGGCTGACAATTGGCATCGGAGTCAGCTAGCTGTCACATTCATGCAAGAACTGTTAACTGCTACGATAATAATAACGTTAAAAAAAATAAGCCGCAAGTGTACCATAAAAGGCACTTTTATGTCCTAATAATATAAATATATATAAATTATTGATACCAATCATTGGCCAGGTCCAAACTAAGCAAATATATGTATTTACCTATACATATGTATGTATGTAAACTCTTTATTGTGCAAAATAAACATAAAACAAATACAATTGACATACACTGAGATCCATGCACAAAGGCGGACTTATCCATGTAAGGGACCTCTTCCAGTCAACCATTGAGTAGATGAGAAGAGTATTATGTTAGTGACGGACTAGTGAGTGGGGTTATTGGTACCTACTAGACAACGCATAAACATACTAAATACGGAAAAACACATATTAAACAACCAAGACTCGAGAACAAACATTCGTATTTTCATACAAATATCTGCCTCGACCGGGGATCGAACTCCGAGACCTTAAGCTTCATAGCCAGGTTCTCGAACCACTAAGCTATCCCTTCGTCAAAATATTATTAATGCTTAAGTTTATGAGCATGACTGTCTGTATATATGTCTGTATCTTTCACGTTTTAAAGGCAGGACGGATTTCTATAGAATTTGAAATTTAACCACCAGCCAAGTTTTATCCCAATATTTGCACAGATTCGGGATTTATTCATGTAAAATTCCGAAATCTGAGCAAAGCACAACCTAAGTGAGTGAGAGAGTATGAAATTTATCTCGCTTGACGTAATATTTATGAAAAAAAATTGCGGGTAGACGTAGATAAAATAAAGCTTACAAATTTTTTTAAACACGCTCAAGGCACGGATATGTGACACACGGCCGTATCGCGTGACTGTTTCAGCCGCAAGCCGCGGGGGGGGCGCTAATTTGTGCAACTTCATCAAAACTGAACGCGGCGTTAAGTTTCAGGCAATTAAGCTCTGTTGGCGGTAAGGGTTGAAAAAGTTACTTTTTTATAGCTTCGCGTACGCAACTAGCTTCTTACCGTGATTTCGCCCGCGTATACGTAGAATAAGACTTGTGGGACATTAGGTATGTAACAATGCCACTAGAAATAGTTTAAAAAATATGCTGATTATAAAATAGGCTAGCTTAGAAGAAAATTATACACATACATAAATTCCGTCTTTATCGCTTACGGGGTAGAAAGAATTTAGCAGTGACAAGACCATCGTCACGTTTAGTATGATTGTGGGCGTATAGGTGGAAAGGAATCAGGAGAATTTAAACTCTAATTAATCTACTCAGATAGTCGAAAATTATTTTTTGTACGTACAAACCTAGTTTTGTAGCAATGCAATATTTTTTCGAGTGTGCCTTAAAAAATGGGGCCCATGGGGATCATTTAAACTCAAGATATAAATTGATTTCATTTCGCGGCGTAGCAAGGTATTATTATATGTGTTTTGTTCAATGAAATGGACCTCCGCAAAAAAACGCCGATTCCACAAAATATTTAATATACCTCCACTCGTTCCTGAGCAAACAGACAGACGAACAACGAAGGTCTCCAAAAATCCAAAAAGGATTTATGTTTCAGAACGAAAAATAAACTTCAACATTGTGCATCACTACATAGTATAAAACAAAGTCGCTTTCCGCTGTCTGTCCCTTTGTATGCTTAGATCTTAAAAACTACGCAACGGAATTTGATGCGGTTTTTTAATAGATAGAATGATTCAAGAGGAAGGTTTATATGTATAATACGCAGACGAAGTAACGGGCAGAAGCTGGTATAATTAAAAACTTTGTTCTTAGTTCTACGGTTTTTAACCCTAATTTCCATTCGCAAACTCAATTAACAAAATAAATGCGAGCTAAAACCTCTAGCGGTGTAAAACAAAATTACAGTTACTCCTAAATGGTGATTTTTCATGCGATATTCTTAGCGAATTCGGTGATAATTACGCACCAGGAATACCCTAAGGACTACTGTATCCTTGTATGAAGTACTACTACTAATATTGTACACACATGCGAACTTTTGCGAGTGTGCATTTACCGTGTTTCGGATGGAATTTAACACACAGATATTTCATGCTGGTTTGGGAGCAAAGAAAAAAAAAACAATATGCCCATCGAAGGAATGGGCGAAAATCTTAGGAATCATGTTCTGGCGATTTGGGTAGCAACCCATCACTATTTTGATTCCCCTTTCCACCTGTACGCCCACAATCATGCTAAACGTGGCCTTTAAGTCTTGTTACCTTAGGCTCTGTCTGCCCCGTAAGGAATAAAGACATGATGTATGTGCTGGATGAAGTATGTGTATGAATTAGTGCTTTGGCTTGTCTGTAATGCTGTGTAATTATTTCAATAAATAAAAAATAAAAAATATAAATAAATGAATGGTTTATGTATTTATATATTTTATAACCTGGATTAACACATAAAATACTTCTATGCTCCGGTGTTGCGGACGGCCCTGGGAAGTAGTGATTACTTACCATCAGGTAATCCACTTGCTCGTACAGCGACCTTGTTACGTAAAAAGACTTTCCTAGTAATGGTAGTAATATATAATTAAATGTGAAAAAATACAAATTCACAAAACAAACAAAGCAAATACTATTTTTTTTTAAGTAGAAATAACTGATTTTTTCACTTACGCATGACAAAAAGCGTGTCAGAAACAATTATGAGTCCCCGCACTAGCCAAGGGTAATTACAGCGACATCTATATGTCAGGGCGGTCATTAGTCTCCGCGGCCGCACCTGGTAGCTCATTAATAATTCGCCGAGATTCTTATCTGTGGCATGTGTTTGCGTGTTGACAGCTCAGCTGATTTTACGTCTACAATCTTAGACTATTTCTCTGGGGTGCGAGTCGGGTTACCTTCGAGTGTCGTCAAACGCTGGGCTTGGTCCGATGCACCCTGGGCAACGGTTAATGATTTCCTGGCAGATTCTGAGGAGTATAATTATCCGTTGGCTAAGAGCCCGACAGGGGAGAGGGGTCTTTTGACCGTGTTCTACCGTACAACGTTGCAGACATTTTTGTCACAAGATTTTTGGATACTGTAACTATTACTTTGATATTGGCGAAATTATCGTATCGATCGTTGGAGCCATATTAGAAAAAAAAGAAGAAAATTATTTCTCTTGGAGCACAATGCTGTACGCATATTTTAATTGTTTATTCGTTGCATAATACTAATCTAATATCCATTGTAATAAAGCTATGCTTAGCTAGGGACTCAGTACCTGTTCTATTTTTTTAAACTATTGTTTTTATGGAAAATCCATAATAATTGTGAGACCAACCATACCACACAATTAATTATACTTCAACTTACCGTAAGGGACACAAACTCACTTTCTCACATTGTTGCATATTAAAGTAAAAACCGTAGCAAAGTCCACTTAATCAAAGTCGCGTGCGTTAGCTAGTGTATCTAAATAAAAAAAATGCACACCAGACGTCACACACTTGTACAATAATCTGTACGCACTCACACCACTACCACTTTGCGCTCTTAATAACCAAATTCACACTATTCAAACTTACGTAGGTAATTACTTATTTTTTTAATATCTAACTTTAATAAAAAATAACTACAACAACAATGCATTCCACAAACTTATAAAAAAGACACAACATCGCGGGTACTAACGCATCCCAAATACCCACCTACCCTCTTTATCAACGCAAAATCACCACCATAACATGACCCGCGTAGCACCACCAATCAAGTTCAACCAAAGCTCTCGCTCGCTGGCTGTTCTGCATCGCGCTATAGAAGTTTTTAAAATGTTTCGCTATAAATAAATGGATTGTAGGTGAACCTTCGGGGGTCAAGCCGCCTTGAGTTAGCCAGTTCATTACGCTGGGCTAAGTAATGACCACACAGAAAGTGCACCCACCTCCAGTTCAATGGCCAAGGACTTAGCACAAGTAACACCTCGAGGAGGGGCTGAGGGACCTTTCGGTTATCGCGACTCCCACTTTTGCCCCCAACGACGCCATTTGCAATATAAACAATCAGAGAAGTCTCTGCCAATATCGTATTGAGGAAACGGAGCGGAATTAAAAAAGTAACATCCTTGATTAAGGTTTGGTTTAGGCTGGTTATATGGTATCGCCGTGCCTTTGTTTTGCTCGACTAGTGCCTCGGTGTGATAAATACAAATCCTACTATCGTACTTCACTAAATAGTATAAAACAAAGTCGCTTTATCTATCCCTATGTCCCTATGTCCCTGTGCGCCTATGTATGCTTATATCTTCAAAACTACACAACGGATTTTGATGCGGTTTTTTTTAATAGATAGAGTGATTCAAGAGGAAGGTTTTTATGTATAATTCTACGCAGACGAAGTCGCGGGCAGAAGCAAGTAATATTATAAATGCGAATGTAAATTTTTTTGCTAAGGTTTCACGCGAAAACTACTTAACCGATCATCATGAAATTTTGTACACATGTTCTTGGAGGTATTAGAAGTAACATAGGATACTTTTTATTAAAAAATAAATAAATTATGTCGTCACTCTGCTGACGTTATCTGCGCGGACGAAGTCGCGGGCAAAGCTAGTAGGTCTATCTATCTATATATATATATGAGGTATGGGAGCAAAGAAAAAACATAGAACGTACCAGTTGCTTTTCTTCCCGGGCAGGTGGTAGGTTATTTTTTAAACAAAAGTTTCGTCACAACTGCTAGTGTTTTCTTTTTAATCGAGACCGATCCTGTTGAAGCTGCCAGTTTTTTTTAACTGTCCACGTTTTTTAATTGCAAAAAACAGGCAACACACGTAATGTACAATTGACGATCTTATTGTGACTTTCTTATGTTTTGACATAAAAATATAATGTAATTTACAAATAGAAATAAATAAATAAAAAATAAAAAAAAATGTCATTTTTCAATACAATACAATAACACTTTATTGAACACCACATATAACAAGTCTTAGGAATCATGTTATACACACACTATTTTGATTTCCCTTTCCACCACGTCCTTAATCATGCGAAACGTGGCCTTAAGGTTTTGTTACCTTAGGCTCTGTCTACCCCGTAAGGGATAAAGACGTGATATATGCGTATGTATGTGAACATTATAACAAACAAAATAGAATAAAGGTATACAGAATATTACAAGGTCTCTACCAGGCAACCATAATGGATGCGAGAAAAGAACAGATCAGCCCCGCTAGCACGAGAGCGCACGAAAGTCGTGTCGCGCGTGAGTTGGACTACCCGTCTCTTTCTTGTTGGTACAGTAAGAAAAGGACGGGCAATCTATCTCGCGCGCGACGCGACTCTTGTGCGCTCTCGTGCTAGACGTGCTGAGCAGGTGGTGCATTTTAGTATCTGATATAATATAATAGACTTTGGTACGCGATGTTTCATCGATTTGTAAACAGGCGCCACAGACAGTCGACCGGTGCACTTTATTTATAATGCAATGTTTTGACCCAATTGACTAACGAGAATAGACAGGTAAATTGTTACTAAGTGCCTAAGCTTTAACGTGTATTCAGTATAAAGATAGATTTAGTATTTAAAGATTGGTGATGAATGATATCAGGCAATCGCAGACTGTTGCTACCCTGCGCAGTCGCTTGAAGGCGTATTGGCTCGATGGATCCTCTTAAATGAATGTGATGTATGATGTCCCCGTGCTAAGCGTGTTAAAGACGTGATTTATGTATGTATGTATGTATAATCAGTCTAGTAACTGCGGGTGTGTGTATCGATAATCTAGGTCACAAAAATCGTTCTATATTTAAACAAGAGCACTATCTACTACATAGTATAAAACAAAGTCACTTTCCGCTGTCTCATGTATGAACATCTTTAAAGCTACGCAACGGATTTTGATGCGGTTTTTTTAAATAGATAGAGTGATTTAAGAGGAAGATCTACGCAGACAAAGTCGCGGCTAGAAGCTAGTTAAAATAAAGAACCGTGACATTGCGTTTAATTTATAGCTTTGTTTCGCTAATAAATTGTAGACTCGTGTGCTGTCCTATAATTTGCAATTTACTGCCGAAACGTCGAGGTGATTGCGATTAAGAAGTTTGTTGTTTAAGCACGTCGTTAAATCCCGAACTATTTAGATACGAATGTATAGGTGAAAAGCTTAAGTAATTGAACTGTTGTATGTGTGAGTGATGTGTGCGAATAGACAAACTGACGTTCCAAATTAGAAACCTGACTTAAGTCCCATATCAGTTCTGTACACTACTACATAATTACAGTCCGTGAGCTCTTAAAATGACATTCGGTTTTCGGCATAGAAAAAAGAGATATAGTAGAAGTGCGTAAGGTGTCGCCAAACTTTGACATTGACATTTTACTCATACCTTGAAATCTAGGCAATTATTGGTCGTAGCTTTTCTATTACAAAAATGTAGTGTGTTCTGAATCTGTGTTATAATTTGAACTTTCCACCCATAGAATATTGCTTAAAGTCCATTGTACCGGTATATAAACACCATCTAGCGTGAAGTAGCCAAAAGAAAATCTGAAAATGTCATTTGTCTAATCTAAATAATAGTTTTGCCATTGCATATGCCTAGCGAAGCGACATACGTAGTTAAGTAGCAATACATAGATTTTTAACATCTTCAAATGGTATTTTGGATGTGTTTAAAAAAAACAGGCCCCTTGTTGCCGTAAAGCTGGTTGCGTTTATCCCTTCCATGGCAAAGCCACGTTACCCGAGTAAACCACCCGTGTGGTCAACTATAGATCACACCATCTTACTTATATTCAACATTTTATTATAAATTTACTTGTTGCAGACGGAGGATGGTTGTCTCGCGCCCCTCGTGCGCCGCCTTCTTCTGTCTGCTGGTCCTCTGCTTAACACAACTGTCAGAGTAAGTACAAACTTTCTTCCCTTTAATTTCATGATAATGACAGTGGCTCTTGCTGTGAGCAAAACGCAGAGATAACGAAGGATAGCCTTCAAATGCGGTCGCGAGGGGGACCAACGAGGCGGTGAGTGATTCAATGCGCGGTCGAGATGTTAACGACATGACGGTTAAATGACAAGACCCGC
Organism: Pandemis corylana; assembly: GCA_949127965.1. NCBI lineage: Eukaryota > Metazoa > Arthropoda > Insecta > Lepidoptera > Tortricidae > Pandemis > Pandemis corylana. The sequence goes on along the minus strand of OX421869.1, from coordinate 12,039,336 downwards.
AATGTATTAGAGAAGTATGTTATAATATAGTATAAGTGTATGTATAAGTTTTTTTTTACCATTACATAAGTATTTGTATAAAATTCACCAGGTATTTGAAAGGGGTGCAAAAATAACAAAAAAAAATCAGAAGAACTAAAAATGTTCATAATAAATTGTTTCCATGTTCAAACAGTTTAACGTCAAAAATTTTACAGTTGTGAAGAAAGTGGCGCACTCTTTTCTACTGTTCATATTATAAAAAAAAATAGGAAACTTGCGTGTTATCCAAAGTCAACGTAAAATGACGGAGTGAATCAACGCCCAAATTACAAACGAGCTCATTGCGTAATTGTCGCGATTGGCATCGAGCGCCGGGCCCCGCTATTACTATTGTGGAAGTTAAACTGCGTGGTTAGACTGCGAACAAGAAAAATAAATTAACATGTTATAGGTTGACGAGGTTGCCGTATACATTTGTCGTTTTGATTTTGGCAGCATAATTGTTAACAGATTATATAATGCCGCTTAGCGGTCGAAACCATTTAAGTACCGGTGATCCTAGTGGTTCTAGTACACAATGAATCACTGCCAGCCACCGCCATTATGTAGGTATAGTCGAAGCCTATTTTCACTCACAAATCAAAGCGACAATTAGCTTTATTGTTTTTTTAGATGGAGGAACTGTCATAAAAAAGGATAAGGCACTTTCTTAGTCGAATATACCTACAGAGACACAGGGAGCAATAGCGCAGGTTGGCAGGCAATTATTTTCTAGTGGGCATTGAATCGTAGCGCGCAATAATGATGCACTTACCAATGGCCGTGCTTGGTTCATTGTGTACTGCAATGGCGCAATGATGGATAAAAATTAGAGATATTCACTGGGTAAAGAAAACTAAATTCTTATTTAATCAATCTGGTATATTATAAAAATAATATATTGGACACGTATGTAAAATTACAAAGAAACGGCGCGATTTCCGTCCGTTATTACTGTGGCGATATTTCTGCCCGAGAACATTTACCACTGTTAGCCATCGTCTATTACTTTTAATAAAAAAATAATGTCTTATTTTAAACCCACACTTATACGTTACTTACCAACGTGCATTGCCAATTTTTTTATGCAAAAGACACTTACTTTTTGACAATTCTGTTTACTTTACTCAACAAGAATCTACGCCGGTTACTATTGACTCCATTGTAAAAGCTATCGGGGGCTAACAGCAATAGTCCGTTAGAAAAAAAAAGAAAAGCTATCCGTTATTTTAGCTGGTCACTTTATTACAAATTCCGAAGTAACACCCGATTTCCGGCATTCAGCGCGTAGATTACATTTTTCACGTCATCATTGTCTCTGGTACGGTTTTGGCGCCAAACCTCATGTTCCCGCCATTTGTCTATGCCTCTTAATATATATTTCCCGAGCGTTCTCAACAACATTTTTCACATTTTATATCATGGTTTTTTATGATGCTCTAGGAATGTGCGTTATGATTTATTTAACTGTTTGTAACGTAACCATGGAATATTTTATCTCTTGTTTTTGAAGGGGTATTTTTTAAACGTTTAGTACTTATGTGTCGCTGTGAAAAATTCGACTTCAACGTTTGTATTTCATTGTATTTTTAACGATGAATACCAGATTTGACTTATTCAGTGCCTAGCCAAATTATATTTTGGAACTATTGACTTGTTTTATAAAAAAAGTAACGAATAAATTAAGCTGTAACAATGAACACACCACGAACAATGACAATTACATACTTGTGAATATCTTTTTTGAATTGCCTGGCAGGTGTGCATAGATTTTCTCACGATGCATAAAAAAAAAAAAAAAAACCTAACTTTTTAATGTTATTCTTTCCAATTGTCTATGTCCCGGAATAGTTTCTATATATTCGTAAAACTATTAGGACGTCGTAATACGCATTGTTTAACTTGTAATAACGTTTCCCGTTATTCTTGGCTCACTCGACACACTACCAGACGGGCTGCCAAAACATATCCACATCGCGAACATTGCTTATACGTTCCTTTAATTTAATTGAGTTACAAACAAAGCAAACAAACTAATTGCGAAGTAAGTTGAGCGATTTGTAATAACATCATTATCTCAACCAAGCTTATACGACTAGCTTTTGCCCGCGACTTTGTCCGCGCAGAATTATAGTCTGCTAACATTTGCTCGCGTCTGCGTAGAATACGCTTATTGCTATCCCGCGGAAACTATGAAATTCTAAAAAGAAAGAAAGAAAGAAAGAAAAACAATTTATTGCCACAAAAAAAAGATTTACAAAAAAACAAATTAAGTAAAAATACTCAAACGGTATTGTGACAAAAGGTACAAACGGTATTTTACATACAAACATACATATATCACGTCTTTATCCCTTACGGGACAGACCTAAGGTAACAAAACCTTTAAGGCCACGTTTAGCATGATTAAGGGCGTGTAGGTGGAAACGGAAATCAATATAGTGATGGGTTGCTAGCCGCATCGCCTATAACATGACTCCCAAGACTCACCCATGAAATTTCCCCGGACAAAAACTACCCTATGTCCTTTCCCAGGACTTAAACTATCATTTATAAACGTTTCGGGGAAAATGGCGCATTTTTTGCTCTACATGCTCTATGGACATCAATCGGCTACAAATACCTGGATGGTTACCATGACGTTTTAATGCGATTCAATTCCGATTCAGTTTAGAGTAGCTCGCTGTCAGATCCGTACTAAAAATGACAGCTGAAACCTGAACTGAGTCGGAATTGAATCGCATTAAGATGTCATAGTAAGGCCCCTGAATGAGTAAAATCACTACATAGTATGTATGCTTAGATCTTTAAAACTAAGCAACAGATTTTGATGCGTTTTTTTTAATAGATAGAGTGATTCAAGACGAGTTCATTCGAAGTCGCGGGCAGAAGTTAGCCGTCTATAAAGTAATCGAAATTAACCTGACAACAGTGTTGCCGTTTGGTTCCGTTTCTTCCGTTTTTCGGAACTTTTGACACCCCCGCGGAACTTGGAAGGAACTTTGTATTTTGGTACATTTTTCGGAACTTTTAAGGTCCCGGCTCAAAATATATTTTTTTCCTGTTATTAACACTATTAACACAAATATTATTCCTAATTCCTATAATGAGGTAAAAAAAAAAGCTCGTTCCCCAAGATTTAAATGAAAATGGAACTTTTTAGGGATGCCAATGTAATTTTCAAGGGAAGTGACCTGGCAACACTGCCTGACAAAAGCGCTAGCTACAAAATCGATCATAAATCATATTTAAAATACTAGATTTGTTGAAAGCTCAAAGAGATCGTGAGAAATTGTATGAGAAGTAAAATAGACATAAAAAATATGTGAAACAAACGACATTAATCAGTTGTCGAACTACCCACGCCCGCAGAACGCGACCGAAGCTATTTCTACGTCCACATACCGTGTATTGTTATTTTTACTTATTGAATGGAAATGTAGATAGTATTTTGTACAATGGTTACATAATAAGCATATTACTCTACATACATACATACATACCGTCACGCCTCTTTCCCACAGGGGTAGGCAGAGACTACTTTGTTCCACTTGCTACGATCCTGACATACTTCTTTCGCTTCAACTACATTCATCATTCTCTTCATACATGCTCGTCGGTTTCGTGTACTCCTGACCAGCCCTTTTTCCAAAACGTCTCCTATTTGGTCTTGGAACGTCCGTCTAGGCCTTCCCCTCCCAACGTTACCATTCACACTCCCCATATAGATCTGTTTAGTTAGTCTACTTTCATCCATCCGCTCTACGTGACCAAACCAACTAAGCATACTTTTTTCTATCCTAGTCACTATTATCCTCTTTCACACCAGCACGTTCCCTTATCACACTATTCCTTATTCTATCTTTCAGTGATACACCTTCCATATTACTCTATCCGAGATAATTTAGCGGAAAGTCTGTAAATTTGCATGTACATATTTCAATGTTACTTCATGTGTTACTTCAGGCTCTGTCTACCCCGTAGGGGATAAAGACGTGATTTATGTATGTATGTGTAATTTATTCCTTTTTCAACAGATGCGTAAACGCGAAGATAAACTTCAGGGAAAAAGAGAAACAGATCCTGGATCAGATCCTGGGTCCGGGGCGCTACGACGCGCGCATCCGTCCCTCCGGGATCAACGGCACTGGTAGGTGTAGTTTTTTGCTCCCGGGTCCATATTAAACATTTTGCTCCCGGATCTATAATTGAGCATTTAGCTCCCGGGTCCATATTAAACGTTTAGCTCCCGGATTTATGATTCAGCATTTAGCTTTCGGATTTATACTCAGCATTTAGCTTTCGGATCTGTATTAAGCATTTTGCTCCCGGATCTATAATTAAGAATTTTGCTCCCCAGTCTCGATTGAGCATTTTGCTCTCGGATCCGTATTGAGCATTTTGCTCCTCGGTCCATACTGGGTTTTATTATAAAAATACATAATAAAACCTGTGATCGAGTGATCGTTTCACATAAGTAAGTCCAATCTAATATGTACGAAACAACCTACCCTAAAAAAAGATGCGAAACGATCATTCGACCAAATATTACTTATATTTGGTTATTTTTTTGCGAAACGAACAGCTGTCTTTGCTCCAATTAATCGAGATGATTTCCAAACAGCTGAATTAAAAACATGGCTCTTGAATTCAAAAGGTTTGAGTAATGGCCCTGTGAATTTTTCACTTCACCCTTTTATGAGACGTAAAGCTAAATAAAAAGTCTAGAAGCCGAACTCTGGATGATGCAAGCGAGATAGGACGACAAAAGGGACCATGAGAGGTGCGGGCGGGGAGTGCGCCTGCCGCCCGCAGCTCTCTCGGGCCTTGCGGTCGTCCTACCCCGCGCCCCTGTGCCGCGCGGGCGAGGACTCGAAAAGTTTGCTACGTATGGTTTTATTTTCACTATTAGTTTTATACCTATCAACTAATGTAACTAACTTAACAGTGTATTAAAATCCTAAGACGAATTAGTAAAATTTGGCCCAACAGATAAAAAAGGTGAATGAAAGCGGGTATTGAAAACGAAATTTATAACAAAAACTTATTAATATAGGTACTGGTTTTGTGAGTCATATTATTATGTATAGAAGATATCCGGTATGGAGCTTTTAGGGTATAAGGAAGTGATGAAGGAAGCTTTTGTAGGTCGAAGCATTAGCGTAAGCACGTGTGAAGGGAGACCATAAAATAATGTTTTCCTTATGTTGGTATTATGATTTTTATCGCTCTGAAAAACGCCTTTATCTAAAGCATCTAAGTTAGGTTGCGTTCCCTTGGAATTTTGTCAAGTCATAATTTGATTTGAAGTTCTAAATATTTTGAATACTACAATGTAACTGCCGTAGATATTCGCATTTTTTTTAGGCTCAAAAAGGCTGCGGCCATTCTCCGTATGCGTCATGAAAGTGTAAAAAAAACGACACGTTAATTAAATGAATCTCTATGCCTCCAGTGAAAGTTTTTACTATGGTAATATTGGCAGTGCCCCTAGCGGCATGAGAGGGCAACAATCAAAGCCTTGTACAGTGCTTCTAGTTTCTGAACGTATTTAAAAGATTGCACATCGGTCTTCTCGGCTAATTTCGACTTTGTAGAGCGTTGTCTCCCTTTTATTTACGTGACGCCGATTGTCTCTTTCCAAAGATCTAAGTGCAATCTTTATGCCCGGGTACTATAGAAGGCAAAGACCGTACTCTTTTTTTTTTTATTAGCTTCGCGCTCTTGGCGCATTTAGCCAAACGGGGAAACGGAATTAAGAAACGAAAATACAGAAGGATCGGAATTCGGAAAAAAGGGAGACGAAAAGATCAGGAAGGACGTACTCTTTCTACGATAGAAGCCCTGTATTTGACACTTCAACGCGATGCGAGAAGTTTCTTGCGACAAAAACCATGAAACTAAATGAAAAAAATGAAATGAAATTTATTCTTGGTAACAGGCATTACAGGTCACTAAAGCATATTTATATTTATTCTGCGAGTGGCAAATCAAAAAATTCACCGTAATCCAGTGGCGTAACAATAGGGTGGCAGGACTGGCAAAATGCCAGGGGCCCCCGACCCAAGAGGGCCCCGGCCCAAGAGGCCGCGAGCCCAAAAATATTAAAATTAAACTGAGTACAACGTGACGATTTTTACTGATAGGGCCCCTTCAAAAGAATTTGCCACGGGCCCCAGATGGTATAGTTACGCCACTGCCGTAATCATAAAAAAAAAGTTATCAAGAAGCCACTTTTTCAGTCGGCCTTTAAAAATCGTGATTGAAGCTGCATTCCTGACATTCGTCTGGCAGACGGTTGTACACGGAGGGCCCCAGGCCAGGCCAATCACTAATTGTTATGGAGAAACGGATGATTGGTACTTAGGGGTACATTATATATGTATAAGCCTATGTACGTCCCACTACTGGGCACAGACCTCTCAGAACGAGAGAGCGTTGGTAAATGAGAACGACCATCATTGCCAAGAAGAATGCGCCCCACGAAACTCGGCAGAAAGTTATTTTTTCAAAATAAAATACATTAATCTACTACAATACTTAAATTCTACTTAAATTACATTTATAAAAGGGATGTATAAGGTCCCCGAGCCTTAAATTATTTTAGTCTATGGTAGAGATGTATAAAAAGTCTCTACTAGTCAAAGTAAAACAAAGTAGTAAAGCAAAAAAATAAAGAGAAAAAAAAACAAAAAATAATTTAAGTTCAGCGAAGGTGTAAAACTTATTAAACTTTTATACATACGAGTAGGGTTTTGATAATTCTCGATGCATGACAACAAATAATAAATAAAATTATAAACGAGCTAAACATATCAAGTTACCAGTCATCCTGTGTCGACTCGACAGCATTGAATGTAATGTACCCACTACACCAAACTTCTATAGCATCGCACGAGTTCCTTAAACCCCGCCCAGAACAAACAAATTCACCCCGTCACTTGACAAATCTGTCACATTTACCAGTATTATAATACCGGCAACAAAATGCTGAAATTTTTCGAACAAACGGTATCTAAGTACCCCGCTCAAATACTTTTCATAACCTCTAGCACCATATTTAAGCTACGTCATGTAGTAACAAAGAGTTTCTTTAGGGTATAAGCCCTCCAAGTAAACTGACAGTCACGCCGTCTCCAGTTATTTTTGGGATGAAAATGTTGGAGAGGAAATCCCACTCTTTACTTTAATGGAGGATGATAAGCAGAAAACTGTTTTGGGAATCTAGAAAATTCTAAACCTTTAGCTTTGACACGGAAGATGAAAAACATACTTATAAAAAGTTATAAATATCCGTTGTTCCCTTAGTACCTACCATCACTGTTCAATATGTCGTTCTTAAATTGATATCTTTCTATTTATTGATTCTTCAGTCAAAACTTAAGACAACCTGATCTTTCTGAAACTAAATTTAACTATAGGGAAATGTAAAATCTGTCCAATTTTATTGATTATGGCGGCCGAAACGTCGAGGTAATTTAAAAGTAGTCTGTAACTTGAGTCCCGTGTTGTAATTTGTTAAAATCGAGGAAGTTTAGAAACTTATAAATAAAAAATATGTCCCAAATCCCCGCCAAATGGGGAAGATGCTCAGAAATGCAAATGAAAAATTAATTAAGAAAATTTCTAAAGAAAGTTCTTTTGGCGCGTCTTCTATCATCATGGCCAATACTTCGCTTAACGAATAAGCATTGTCATAACAACTTAAATACCTACTTGAAATGAAACTTGGTTTCATGTTTAAATTAAGTTGAAAAAATTACTCCGTCGATTTCCTTTATATCCCAAAAAAAATTGCATTTTTAATTAATGACATACCAAACTACCCAAGCCTATGGAAAGTTTCCAAAATTCTAATATTTTTATTTAGGAATTGAAACTTTCTATGTCCAATATAATTTTTTTGGAAATTTTCCTTAACTTGCACATCTGTATTCCCAACAAATTATCGTTAAAATTGATCGTTTCTCTTTGTTCCTACACTGGTGATGGTAAATTGATTCGGGTAAAGGCTTTCAATTTGGGACCATTTGTCACGGGGATGTCTTCATAACGATCGCACGAACAAAAGGTATCGATCAGGCGCTTTTACTCGGTTTTAATTTAATACTACAGAAATTTTTGGTGAAGGGAGGTCTGAAATTGCATGCAGGCGTGCAGAAATTAAACATTGTTGTGACTGACAGAATACCTACTTGATCAACGTATTATATTTGATACATTGATGATTTTTGTACTGTAAGTAATCTGAAATAATGAAATACTGGGATATCGTTTCGTTTCATTATTTATTTTGTAGGTCACGTTGCACGCCTTCTAACGACAGAGCAGCTTGAATAGAAGCGGACTTGAATTCACTAATTACAGAAAAAAATATAGAACATCTAATTTATAGCTCAAACTTTAAGTCTCACAGAAAATTTAACAGAACAGACTAAACAATCTTGTATGTATGTGTCATGTTTGTTAATTTAGTTTCTGTTTGCTTTGATGAATGATCGTTAGGCGAATGTTAATTCTCCTCGTTTTAAAATGTTCAATTTCTTTTCACCTGTTAACGATTTAACGTATAGGTTACTATTACATATACCTACTTATTCCGTCATGCCTCATTCCCTTAGGGGTAGCCAGAGACTACTTTGTTCCACTAACTTTATAAATGTAATGCCATAAAGGTCTTTGGGTTTTAGTTCGTAAGTCATATTATAAAGAACATTTTGCTGTTGTACTGTGTTTATCGGCAGATGGACCGGCAATCGTTAATATAAATATCTTCGTTCGAACAATTACTACCATAAGCGACATAAAGATGGTTAGTAATAAAAACCGTTATTCGTAGTCGGTAGCGCTTGACGAGAACTCGATAAATTTCTCGAGAAAATTACGAGTTATTTTTTAATTTACCGAGTTTCTCGTACCTTAGTACCGCACCGTCCTCACCTTTGGCGAGTTGTTAGTGACGTTGCGAAGCGACGTCGCAGCAACGAGGTTCAGTAGTAAGGGTTCCGATCTCTGTGTTTTTCTTTTTGTACCTTAGGTATTTTAGACCTTCAAGATGAAAACATAGTTAGGCTTAGTGATTATTTGGCATTACCGATTGTTAACAGCCGAGTATTTTTTTAAATTACGATCTATTTAAAATTAACTCGTCGGTCGTCAAGGATTCCTACCGATGCTACGGCCGAGTTTAAAGTTTTGCCAATTATTCATCTTGAGCGTCTACTTCTTTCAGATACTAACATCAGTTTTCACGTAAAAGTAGTTCACAGTGAGAACTTATGTCAGCTTGTATAGCCAGTAATTTATAGGTATTTTATATAATTTGTGTTGCAACAAACCGCTCGAGTGCGGGCGTCATACAATGAGCGAAAAGTTTACACTGACGCAAAGGCTTATTGCTATGGTGCAAACATGAATAAATAATATGTTTGATTAACCGTCATTTGCTTGTGTCCACACTTTCTGTACCCGTAATAACGATTAAATGCAGTGCTATTAAAATAATGTATGCCAGCTCCCAAACACGCGACCCAGAGTACTTTTATCGCGTTCGATCGATTCGTATTTATGTACCCTGTCATGTCAGTTATTAATATTCAGGGTTTTGCCCTAAGTCGTAGAAAATACGGGTTAATCTCCCCCTGTACCGTGTTATCCGTACTTTCACGGTACAGAAACGTTAATTTCCGTTTCGCGGCAGTCTGGTTCATATCCGGATTTTCGTGGAAGAGTTTTCTAGTTGCGAAACTGTATTTTCCCACCGGAAGCATATCGTCGACGTATACGTACTTAGCCCAAGATGTTTTGCATAGCTTCAAAGGAAATATTACCTAATTGTTTGCCGCTTTGATTCTATGTAGGTACAGGAAATTGGTGGATTTTTAAATTCTCCACGGATTTCGTTAGCGTGTTTGGCCTCGTTCCGTAAAAGCTTTTTAACCAAAGTTTGATAGAGAGTGGGGACTAGCTCAATGCATAGCCTTGCTCCAGACAACTTGTGTAAACTTGCCTCGGACTCGCTCAACTAAATGGAACTTTCTTTTCATTTTCAAGATTAAAATTCTGCTCTATTTATACACTAACACAAATTCCTATAAACAAGCAAAGCCCGTCGAGTCTTATCCCGGTGCCCATCCATCCGCCTCCTGTTTTATTTGGATTCACAGATTGTGTTCTGTTTCGATTGTTTGTTTTTCATCAGTTAACGTTCACGATTCTTGCGTAGGATCCAATATTCCAGGTGAGTCTGTACTAAAATGTATTATTTTCAGAGCGTCATCCCACGGCAATAAAGTTTAGCACAAAATTATCGTTAACCTTAGGGCTAGCTCTTTAGTTTGATAACTATTTATCAACCGATATATTTTGCTTGGTACTTAGATGGGCCAGCGGTTGTGAGCGTCAATATATTTGTCAGAAGTATATCAAAGATCGATGACGTCACGATGGTAAGTGCACGCGGAGCCACATTAGCCTAAGCTATCTCGTCCAGAATCGGTCGCGAGGTAAACAAGTCAAATGAATGGGCAACTCTCTCTGCCTGAGAGGCTTACCCCGATTATGTGTAATGTTTATTTCATACTTACTTACTTATTATTTTATTCTTCTAATGAATCCCATTTGGTGTCAACGACCAAAATCGTTTTTTCACGCGTTCAATTGTTCCAAATCGGCTAGTAACGTGTCTCAGCTGTCCGCTTCATCACCAGTAAGGACATCGGAAGGGACTTCTTCTAGAAAATAGATTTTTTTGTTTATTTTAGAGTGGCTGGTTGTCCTTATGGTTTTCTCGAGGGGCATTTAGCTTTTTGTGAAATGGACTGAATATGTTCGAATTATTTGAAATCGAGAATACGTTGGGTCCATTTTATGAAGGTGTGATCTAGCAGCTGGTTTTAAAGCTTGTACTTGTTGAACCCCATTCGTTTTTGATATGGATAAATTCGATGCACAATGATTGGAAACCACCTGGTAAAATTGCACCAATATTTTTTAGCATCAGACATTAACCCATCAAACCTCGTCGAAATCTCGGAGTTCTCTTGACGGCAGCGCTGGCCACCGACCAGGTTCAGCCGTACATAGTTAGGTGTTTCGGAATCCTTATACAACCTAAGCTTTGCTATTTTTTCTTACCTAAGGCGACGCACCTACGTTAGTGCGAGTCAACCTGTATCTACGATCCATCAGCAAAATAGATGATTATAAAATGGTGAGTGAATCCACATAACCAAACGATATTTGACACAATGCTGCTTTTATTATTGAACAAAGTTCCACTGACATGTTCCGAGTACATCTCTTGCTCTGAAGCTGTGAGTCTGCTTGTGCGCCAAGAAAGGCAGCAGTGAAACAGGATGTAGCTGCATATAATGAATGGTGATGATAGATGAAACTTTGTTTGTAATAAAACTGAGCATTAATACCTACTAAAATGGATATTGGCAATTGCACTTTGCTGAACATTTTCAAGCTGCCGTGTTACCGTGTTTGGATATGTGACTGTGGTTTGTTTCTTCATTATGTTCCTTTTGTTTCGTTGTATGATTTCATTATGTGGATGTTTTGAGTTTTGCACTGTCTTGTTTGAGTTTATTTTCATATACGTTTTTGGAAAGGAAAGTTGCCCACGATATCGAGTATTCGAATTGCTATGGTTATTTTGAAAGCTATAGTTTGCTTTTTAAATTACAGAGTTACACCTACATCGTGTCCAAGGTTCCTATATGTCTTATATTGCTACATGAAGCCATATTGTAGGGTTTTAGCAATATGGCTGGTCTTGTATTGAGGTTTGTCAGGAAAAGTGCCGTTTTGTTATTGCTGCTTGTGACTTTTTGCGCGTAAACTTATCCAGCGTGGAAAGTTTTGAATGACAGTGACGAAATGGTATGTTTTCTCGGAATAACTTCATAAATACAGACACTACCTAACTCTATGTGAACTTGTGAAGTAACCACAATAAGTTACATTTTAATTTTACGGTGCGGAGCCGTTCACCCTTTTTTTGAATAAAACAAATACTAAACTAAATTTGTTTAATTTCATTTCAAACTCACGACCATCAGTCAACACAACGGTTTCATGATTTATTTAAATTTTGTTTTTGTTATTAGGTTTGATTTCGTTATTTATCAGTTTTTTTCGTTAAAAAATAACTTACTGCTAAATTGTAAAAAAACACCAACTGATGGACTATTGGCACAGGTAGTTAGCACTAAATTATTACAGTAATTTTTTTAAACAAAGCAATAAGATAAGGTTTCGCACTCAGACCGACTGGAAGGACCAATCCGGTCGAAAGCACAAACAACAAGTTCTCTAAAGTATTTAGTTCACGTTCACTCGGAAGGTACAGCACATCAGCACTTGCCTTCACGCTACTCTCGATGCAGCGTAGCGCAGACTCCGTCCAGCACTTGTTTGCAGAGCAAAGTGCTCGCCGCATCGCCTCGGCGCCGGAGCGAGACGGGTCGCTGCGACCTGCTTGCACTCGTAGGCTAGGCGAAGGGAAAGACGCGGCCCGCACCATTCATCTCATGCCTTATTTCCCTTATTTATTTTCGTGTCATGCTTTACTTTCACCTTTCTGTTGTCATGCATTTGATGAGGATATAAAAACTATTTTGGTCGTATAATAATGTACGTGCCGTTGTTAATATTGTCTTGTTCATGTGAATTTGTGTTGTGTAAACCCGGGATGTACCGTCGCGCCCGCACTCAGCCCGCTTGTCGTGGCGCCCGACGCTAACTGACCCGCCCCCCCAACGATCGCTAGACGTACCGTAGCTCTAGTTAAGCTGGCCGATAACCTGCATGCAGGTAATTCGATTGACAAGCATTCCTTCGACGAGTGTCCGAGACGGTGAGTTAGGTGCGCTTCGCTTCTTGCACGGCTCCGCTTCAACTGTCCTGTCCTTCTCACTTGGCTTTACTGTGAGGGAGACAGGACTAGTTGTCTTTTGATAGGAAGGATGGAGTTCCACTGTCACGCTGGCTTTAATTGAACCACAAGCACTATAACACTTTCTCCATTATAACTGGCTTTTGTAGATTAGTTCCGTTGTCGGCTCACAGGTGGTTCTGCAAGCCTTCCTAAAGTACAAGACGGCATAAGAATCGAGACTCTAGAATAATAAAAGTATTGTAGCTCCGAACGTTTTGATTCTTTTACCGTTCTCGTGCTCCTTGATTCGGTTTCAGCAGGACGCGTCTAAGCACATCCTTAGAACATAGATTAACGGTTCAATACTTGAAGAAAGGAGCAACGAACACCTCAAGCCAGCAAACGCGCTAGGTCCAACAAGTTTACACTTACTTAATCTACGTGCCGGGATGGCTCTGGGATATAGTAGACGCACGGCATGCGCATGTATGTCGATATTGTCAATTAGTATAATGCCCTGTTCAACCAGCCCTAGATTAGCGTCACAAGGAAAAGGCGTCTTACGTAAAGACCTCGCTGCTTTGGCTGCGAGCCAATTTTGACTAATACATTCATAATGCCGCCGCATCCATCAACGTCAATGCTATCTCTGTTTATGCCTTCTCCTTGCTCAATGAAAGCGTAATCATCTACCTTCATCTGTTTACGCAACTTGACCAACTTTTCAGCAACCCAAAGGTTGTACAACGCATTTGATTTGCTAACTCTCATGTCTGAAAAGTCTCTCAAGTTGCTTTGTCTAGCCGCATGCCCGATAGGTTTTTGCAAGCTTGGTTTTAGTTGAACTAATTCATTTGACTTGCTCCTGACGTGAGGGACCGGTTTACTTCCTTGACGTCAGTTCAATTTGAAAGAACCTCCGACATTCCTCCTCCCATTCTAGATGTCTGGAACTATGTGTTAATGTAACTAAGATTTGTGTCAATAAGCCTCGCACTAAATTGGACAACGGGACTATTAGGCGCGGTGCCTATTACCTCTTAATTAAACTAAACAGTTTTAAATCAGTAACTTTTAAGAGACCGCAGAATGCGCATAATAGTTCCAATTTTTACACATCTTAGATGGCTTAGCTTATGAATTGGCAGACACTTTGTAGGCAACATGGTAATATTGGCACAAACAAATCACCTGTGGAAGCTTTGGCGACTAATGTGTAAAGAAGTAGACAAACATACATAAGTATGTTATAGCTTAACGCATTAAATAATTGACTAAGAAAATATATAAACGCTTTGATTAGAAACTTGCAAATTAAATACAGATTAAATAGCGTCTAGTTGTTATTAAGAAATGAGAAAATAAATAGATGAATGAAGCTGACGAGATATCGTCAAGAAATTAATTAAAGTTTCAAGACTTTGACGATATTTCGTTTTTGTTGAGTGGCGAAACAAATGTTATAGCTTGGGTTAATGTTTTAGGAATACTCAGTGCAGTTGACATTCCGGGAACAATGGTTGGACGAGCGGTTGAAATTCAACAACTTGGGAGGTAAGTCCAGCGAAGAAAAATAACAAACTTTTGGGAAATTAGATCTATAGCAGAATCTGCAACTGAGACCAAAGAGCTGGCAGCTTCCTCGCACAGCGAATTAGTATTGCAATACAGCGGGGAGCTGCCAGCGTCTTTGGCTCAATGCCGCGGGGGAGTACGTTTTTAGATTTATTTTAGTTTTGGTTTAATTAATTTATCTTGTAATAAATTTATATTTTTATATTTAAGTAATTACACATTAAGTTTGTAAGTGTTTTTTATAATAAAAAGTAATTTATAATAGCAAAAACTAGACTTATCGATATAGCAAAGCACATTGTATATACAGCAGTGGTATAGGTGAAAAAAATTAAATAAACCTGCTGTATGTGTGAGTAATGTGTGCGAATAGACAAATTGACGTTCCAAATTAGAAAAATGGCGTAAGCCCCATATCAGTTCTGTACACTACTACATAAACTTAAGTAGGTAAATTAATTTTTTCGCCTATAGTAGCAGAGAGTAGGCACAGTAATTTTAGCTTCACTCGCGTCCTACTTTTGTTACGAGTCGCAGCGACGGTAGCAATATTTATAGTGGATTGGGGTAAATTCGAAATTGGGGGAATTTCGAAACTCATGGATGTCCACTAAAGCTCTAATGTCTTTGGCTTATAGATAAGCGTTGCATGGATTCTAGAATTCTTCCCTGTTTGGTGGAAATGCACGATTTTCGAAATTCCCCCAATTTCGAATTTACCCCAATGCACCCTACCTGAAACTGTATTAATACAAGAAACCCTTAACCCTTTTTCGACACTCTTCAAACTAACGTCTAATATAGACTTAACTAGGAGTATGTAGAGTCGTAGTATGTAGAGTCGTAACTATGTAGAGCCGTCTCAACATTAATTTACGCAACTACAACACCGACATCGAGATCTGAGACGCGGTAGCTGTTTCTACGCTGCACTTAGCGGCCCCTGCGCCCCTCTACGATTCAAACGGAGCCGCCAACCTTCAAAAGGACTTCGTATTTAAAAATGTATGGAACATTTGACGCTCGGTCTGGCTTTAGACACTCGAAGTATGCCTTTGTGTAATCTATGGTTCATCAATCTGTACTATCAAGGCGGGTTCCCGGCCATAGATTTACTTTTCATATTTTTCATTGTGTTTTCATTTTCAGTGTCTTTTTTGATTTTTTTACATCTATCTGTGTTTCTTAGGCTCTTTTGTTCAGTGGCTGATTATATATAAACAAAACTCCCCAGGTCGCCTGAAGTACCTGACCCTCACCGAAGCCAACCGCGTGTGGATGCCCGACCTGTTCTTCTCCAACGAGAAGGAGGGCCACTTCCATAATATCATCATGCCCAACGTGTACATCAGGATCTTCCCCAATGGCAACGTCCTCTACAGCATCCGGATATCCCTGACCCTCTCCTGCCCCATGAACTTGAAGCTCTACCCGTTGGACAAGCAGACTTGCTCCCTGAGGATGGCCAGCTGTAAGTATTATAACATAATCATCATCATCATCATCGTCATCATCTCCAGCTTACATACGTCGCACTGCTGGGCACAGGCCTCCTCTCACAATGAGAGGGCTTGGGCTATAGTTCCCACGCAGGCCCAGTGCGGATTGGGAACAACAAACACACCATTGAATTGCTTCGCAGGTGTTGAAGGTTTCCTCGCGATGTTTTCCTTTACCGAAAAGCTCATGGTAATTATAACATAATGATGTACCTATATTCTTGTAATAAAATGCGATCATACATACACACATAACACATAAACCACGTCTTTATCTTCCGGAGTAGACAGAGCTTAAAGTAACTACACCTAATGGCCACGTTTAGCACGATTGTGGGGTGGAAAGGGGAATCGAAAATAGTGATGGGTTTCTAGCATTGCTCATAACATGATTCCTAAGATTAATCGCTCATTTTCTCGATGGGCTTTTACCATATGCGCGGGAAGAGAAGCAGATGGTACATTCTATGTTTTTCTTTGCTCCCAGACCATCATGGAAGTTTTGTCTTCTACGCTACTCATATTTCAATCGGGCCCCAGGGGGCGATTTTTGAAAGCACATTTATGAAAATACCACTCGAAAGTGGTGAAAAATTTTGCTGAATTTGAAATACGAGTAGCATAAAAGACAATCACAGCTCTCATTAATCTTGTGCACTAGTCAAAAGTTTGATTTGAACTGTAATTTTGAAAATATAAGCAGATTTATACCTACCACTTTCGAGTGGTACTTTCGAAAATCGTGCGCCTGGTTACAAGTTTGATATACGACTACACAAGACAAGCACTTACTCACTGCTAACAAAGTCTGAATTTTACCACAGCTATTTGATTCACTAGGAAATTATGTCAGTTTAATTGGCTATATTTTATAAACAAAATACGGACGAATATCAACAGATTCCGTGACGCCACATGGCTGTGATTTATTCGTCGTATCACAGACTGGATACCGCCGTAAATTACGTGTATGGGTAGCGTAAATACAAACATGTTTTATAAATAGGAAATTCAATATCATTCATGAATTCCTCTAGGAACAGAATCCAACAAGCTTTTAGTATTTATTAGACAGCCCGCGACTTCGTCTGCAAAGAATTCTTTTATCCCTATTCCGCGGAAACTACGCCATTTTCCGGGATAAAAAGTAGCCTATGTGTGTACCATAATCTATCTATGTTCCAGATTTCATGAATCTGTTCAGCCGTTCTGGCGTGAAAGAGTAACAAATACGCATTTATACTATTAGTAGAACTATATTATTATTATTATAAGCCTATTGTGTCCCTATGTTAGCTTATTATTATACAACTAGCTTCTGCCCGCGACTTCGTCCGCGTTAGACTTAAGAACTTGACTTGATGATATATTCTGCAATAATTATTTACGTTGAGACTCTTGGCAGCTACGACCTTGAGATGTTTATCGCTATCCTGCGGGAGCTATACAATTTTACGAGATAAAAAGTAGCCTCTGTGTTAATCTAGGGTACCAGCTATCTCCGTTCCAAATTTTATCCAAATCCGTCCACGTTTCAGCGTGAAGAAGGAACAAACATACACACACATCGTCACATCCATCCATCCTCACAAACTTTCGCATTTGTAATATTAGTAGGACATACTGGAAGCCATAGTGACGTCATTGACGAATTTAAAGGCAAACGCTATCTTGGCAAAGCTTCTCTGTAAAACGAAATAAATATCTGTATTGTTATGACAAGCCGAACCTACAGCGTAAACATCTCAAGAAAACTGTTGACGTAGTTATTATGCCGTCTCGCAAAAGCTCCTGGTGCAATTAATTACATATTTAAAGTTTTGTTATTCAATGTGCTTCGTTACAGACGGTTGGACGACGGATGACCTGGTCTTCCTATGGAAGGAAGGCGACCCCGTCCAGGTTGTGAAGAACTTACACCTACCACGGTTCACTTTAGAGAAGTTCCTTACAGACTACTGCAACAGCAAAACCAATACTGGTAAGAACTCCTCGGAAGACCTATTATAATGGGAACATCATGAATTGTTCAATTTGGCTGAATAAGCTGTCTATTACAGTCCATTCTAATCAATTAACGCTTTTTTAAACAAACAAGTTCCCCCAAGTTTATAAAAAGTTTAAATACATGTGGCATCGTGAGCAGGAAACAAAAAGAATATTAAAAAGTAATTAAAAATAAAATTCTAGGCAACTGAAAGACGTGTTCGCTGAGGCCACCCGATCGTATCTCCCGCTTTCTAACTCACTCGCTCTCACCATTCACTCGAACGGAAATCTCTTCCAGTCATTCAATCAGCTCTCTCGCATCAATCATTCGTCCACAGATTCACCTTCATTCCCACATACATATAGTAATTACAGTATCATCATCATCATATCAGTCGAAAGACGTCCACTGCTGGACAATCCATGGATGATTTTTTAACAATCTATGGATGTATGAAAGCGGCCACAGTCATACCTAATTGTTATAGAATGTCGGAACCTATCAAGTATGAAAATAATCCTTCAACACTCCTGTCGATGTGATGCTAATGTAGATGAAATTGATGAACGACTAAAGTATGTTCGTTGTTCCCAATTCCAGGTGAATACAGCTGTTTGAAGGTGGACCTGCTGTTCAAGCGCGAGTTCAGTTACTACCTCATCCAGATCTACATTCCCTGCTGCATGTTGGTCATCGTGTCCTGGGTGTCCTTCTGGCTCGACCAGGGCGCCGTGCCAGCTCGTGTGTCATTAGGTTAGTACATACTCTTCAGGTGGCACTTAATCTGGAGGTGGTTCACGGCTTGTTAAGGTCTTATTAAAACTGTTTTCAATAAACCTTTTTCCGTCAAAGTTTTCATGAAATTAGCATCGCCTAATCCAGGGGTCGGCAACCTGCGGCTCGCGAGCCACATGCGGCTCTTTGGATGTGAGGCTGCGGCTCTTTAGTTCCATTCGCAAATATTATTTATTTTATAAAAAAAAATGTTCTGAAACGATTAACGAGGTTTAGGCATTATTTCTATCTCTCAGCTACTTATACTCGCTTTTCACCGCAACACCCCTGTAATTTTGTGGCTCTTTAAAAACTTGAAATTTTGTAAATAGTAATTTTTGGCTCTTCCGACTCAAAAGGTTGCCGACCCC
Source organism: Pandemis corylana (assembly GCA_949127965.1). Lineage (NCBI taxonomy): Eukaryota > Metazoa > Arthropoda > Insecta > Lepidoptera > Tortricidae > Pandemis > Pandemis corylana. Next base: position 12,020,220 of record OX421869.1, on the reverse strand, counting down.
TGGCCTAATCGCATAGACGGGTAATGGCATCGTGATACTACTCGTACTGGTATGTGGATTTCAAAACACCCGGATTCGCTGCGATACTCAACAATAGTTTGTGATGAGGATCGCAACATAAGCGTGGATCATACTACGTATATTGACGACTATAACTGTGTTCAGTGTTCAACCAACTATTTTGTCTCTAGGAGTAACCACGCTCCTGACGATGGCTACCCAGTCCTCGGGTATCAACGCTTCCCTCCCCCCCGTGTCCTACACCAAAGCCATCGATGTGTGGACAGGCGTCTGCCTTACCTTCGTGTTCGGAGCCTTGCTCGAGTTCGCGCTCGTGAACTACGCGTCCCGCTCCGACATACACAGGGAGAACCTGAAGAAAACGAAACGGGAGATGGAGAACGCGAACGCCAATATGGACGCGGCTTCGGATTTGCTGGACACTGACAGCAACGCCACTTTCGCGATGGTGAGCTCGCATTTGATTTGAAAAGGTCCTTTGTTGCTCTTGAACTTGCTACTTGGCACCACCAGGTCTGACTTATTCTCTATTTCAATCCATTCTAACGCCTCTGTAAAGAAACCAATTACATCTCAAGTCCCACACAATTGCATCATACCTACTGGAATGTCAAAGGATCATACTTGATAAGTATCTCACGACCGTTTATAACAATTAATTCTTTCGCTTCATCCACACTAATCAAACTCTTCTTCAATTTCTTCTTCTTTTTTTTCTTCTTTAGTTTATAAAAGCGCTAAAATGGATTGGGATGGTTTGTAGTAGTGCCAAGCAAAAGAATCGCGAGCAATAAAGGTGGGTAGTTAGTTAGGTTTTGTAGGTAGTTCGGTAATCTATATAAGTAGATTTTGATTGTAAGAACTGATAAATTATGAGTTTTCTTAATCCTAAATCAGGTGCCTTGTGCCTTACCATGACGTCTTAATGTGATTCAATTCCGACTCACATCAAATTTTTGCTGTCATTTTTAGTATGGATCTGACAGCGAGCGAACCTAAACTGAATCGGAATTGAATCGCATTAAGAAGTCATGGTAAGGCCCCAGATCTCAGATCTTGGTAATGTAAAGATCATGAAACAAACTTCATCATCACTTCATGTGCGGGTTCGAATCCCGCTTACCATAATATCTTCATTGTTTATTTAAATACAGAGGCCCGATTTTTGAAAGCACATCACTCGAAAGTACCACTCGGGAGTGGTATAAATCAGCTAATATCTCCAAAACTACAGCTCTAATTCAAAGTTTTGACTAGTTCACAAGATTAATGAGAGCTGTGATTGTCTTCTATGCTACTCGTATTTCAAATTCAGCGCAATTTTTCACCACTTTCGAGTGGTATTTTCACACATGTGCTTTCAAAAATCGAGCCCCAGGTATTATAAAGTTTCCATAACTCCATTTTGGTGAAAATGAAGTATCTATCCGTTAGGTAGGTACTTCTTGTGTGAAGAATGTCTGAGGTGAAGAATGTGACACTGTGACTGTGACCATTTGGTCAATATGTTTGTATTTAACCAAATTGGTGTTAACTATAAGTTGTCCCGGGGGCTTACTAAGTAAGGTCTTATATTCGTTCTATGTTATGAGTGTCTATGGACAGCGGTGATTACTTTCCATCAGGTGACCCGCTCTTGCCCCCTATCATATAAAAAAAGTCTAAATATCTTGATAGAAATACTTAATATTAATACTATTGTTCTTCTCCCATTACACAATAGAGGAAACTGAATCCAGTACCTTAGTTAGTACAATCTATTTTATAGTTTACACCTTCTGCCCGCAACTTCTTTAGCATCGAATTAAATATATCCTATGACACTCACTGATAATGTGGCTTTGTATTGGTAAAAGAATTTTCAGAATCGGTTCATTAGATCCAGAGATCGCCCATACAACATCACAAACCTTATCTCTTTATGATATTAGTGCAAATTATTTCCAAAGAGCTACCAGATTCCGATTCCTCATACCTGTTCGCGGTCTCTATTGAGAAGGAACCCAGTTTAGCCTTAAGTAGGCCCCCAGGCGTCCGCACAAAATGCTCCCCATCCGTGTTCCCTGACTGGTCTGCAACTACAGAAGCCGCTGCGTGGCGCGGACAAGATGCGGCAGTGCGAGATCCACATGAACCCCACCAGGAAGAACTGCTGTCGGCTGTGGATGTCCAAGTTCCCGACGCGCTCCAAGAGGATAGACGTCATATCCAGAATTACTTTCCCGCTAGTGTTCGCGCTCTTCAATTTGGCCTATTGGTGAGTACGTTATTGGTGGACGAAGTTTGTAGTTAAGTATAGGCGGAACTAAATTTTGAATTAAAAATTTAAATGAAACTTAGTAGTAGACTACAAGCCCACGGACAAAAAAAAACATGTGAAATGAACCAGCGTGAAACACGCTTAGAAGGCTGCTACTATATCATAAAATAACTCTGAGTACTATGCCGTCTTTTCTGAGCGGTACATTAATGGAATTTCTCAGGTATAAAGTGAGGAAGTACGACTAATTATTAATTTACGGCGTTTTTATAGCTTATAGATGATCAAAAATAAATGTCGAAAGACCTAGTGCCGCTTTAAAGTGGATGGTGCCGGAAGTTAGTGCATTTTTTTTCAATGTATGGGAAAAAATCTGTACTGCTCAGAAAAGACGGCATAGCGCTCAGAGTTATTTTATGATATACCTAGTAACAGCCTTCTAAGCGTGTTTCACGCTGGTTCATTTCACATGTTTTTTTTGTCCATGGGCTTGTAGTCTATAGAGGGTGTTCTGAAATAATCCGGAACTATTTTAAGACACCTTGTTTTATGGTAGCTAGTTTGATAGCATGCGAGTGAAGTTTGAGGTACAAACAATGACATTTTGAGTACCTAGCGCTACTTATGAACTACTTATGTAACTTATGAATGAAAAGACAATACAACGAGAACATACTACTGAAATGCATCTTAAGATTCGTTAATTATCCACGTCAAACTTTGCAAGGGTGTTCAGATAGACTTACCTGACAATGCTGTGAAAAAAAGTTAAAGGGTATTTTGCCACACTAGACTACAGATGATCATAACGTTGGTTCTTTTTTTATACCCTCAGGTCAACGTACCTGTTCCGAGAGGAGGAGGATGAAAACTGATTCGCGCGCGACGTGGCGGGCGCGTCGGAGCACGCGCGCGTGGCCGCCGCCATCGTCGCGCCGTACGCGCTGTTCCTGGTGGCGTACGCGGTGTGCCTGCGCCCGCGCAAGCCCCGCGCGCCCGACCCCGCGTGACGCTCCGCCGACGAGTGCTCGCTCACCGACACGACCGAAGCCTAGACATCCACCAACATGACTATTGGGAATGGATGAATATTTTAAAAGTGCTTGATTTTTCTATTGATAGGAATAAACATCCTTAGCTACGGAAAATAGTTACAGATTTTTCCGTTGAGCTATATATTTTATAAAAATAAAAACATGTTACTCAGTCTCTTGTCGGCCCTATATGCTTAGAAGTACGACCATAACATAACAAAAAAAAATTTTAAAAAAAATGCGGTTTGAATCTGTGGTAAGCTCTCTCGGAAGCTAAAAAAAAGCAACGGCCAAGTGGCGCCCTCTGTAACCAATCGGTGTTAACTACCCTACATGTGGAATTTAAATATAAAAAACCATAATAGTAACACCGACAGACAAAGTAAAATGTTTTTGTTTTTGTTTTTAAATGTTTTTTTTTTTTTTTTAAGTAGAATGTTTTTGTTTTTTTTTAACGAAAAAATCTGTAACTTGTTTCTGTAGCTAAGGAGGTTATTCCTATCAATAGAAAAATCATCAACCACTTTTAAAACAATCATCCATTCCAAATTGTCGGTGACAAGTGACTTCTGTTTCCATTATGAACTCGACCAGGATCTACGCCGGTTGGCTTCATATTGACTACGCCTTGCACTTTGAATTGTCACAAGTCATCGACAATTGTCAGGTTGGTGAAATAAGAGCCTAGTCACTGCTATACTCCATTCCAGTACATTTTAACGCTTTTGTAAACAAAGTCCAAGTTTAATAAATAATAATAATAATAAATATCTTGGGACAAATTACACCAATTGACCCAGCCCCAAACTAAGCAAAGCTTGTACTATGGGTACCAGGCAACGGATAAACATACTTATATAATGTAGATAAATACATACAACATCCATGACTCGGGCACAAACATTCGTATTCATCATACAACTGTCTGTCCCTACCGGGCTTCGAACCCAGGACCTCTAGCTTCATAGTCAGGGTCACTAACCACTAGGCTATCCGGTCATCAAATGTTTATACATTTAAAAATAATTATCATAGCAGTATTACAATGGTATCCGCAGTACAACTAAGACCAGCATAGCCCGAAGAATTGCGAAACTGAAGTGGCAGTGGGCGGGCACGTTGTTCGCAGGACTGATGGCTGATGGGGTCAGAAGGTTCTCGAATGGCGTCCGCACCGGGAGACGAGCTGTCGCTAGGCCTCCAACAAGATGAAGCGACCTGATTAAGATCGCGGGATCGCGGTGGATGCGAGCACTAGACCGGTCTGAGTGGAGAGCCGCGGGGGTGGCCTATGTCCAGCAGTGGACGTCTTTCGGCTGACATGATGATGATCATAGTATAATTGAAATGCATGGTCCACGAAGGTTTCCAAAGTGGTCCGGGCGGACAAAAATATGGGGGTTCTGGGAAAACAGTACTTTGAACGTAATCTACGAGAAAATAGTTTTGGAACCTTCGTGTTAGACGGTCAATGTTCTTGTGATACTGTTATGTCAATAGGATCGTGGTTTATTTCGTGATATGGATCGCGATATCCGTGGATCACACTACAAATAATTTACATACAACCCCGCCTCTTTCTCATAGGGGTAGGCACTAGGCAGAGACTACTTTGTTCCACTTGCTACGATGATCCTGACATACCTCTTTCGCTTCTTTCGTTATACCTATCATTTAACCGTCTAATCTAATACATGCCAAATTTCTAAGCGACACTGATAATTAGAACACATAGAAAAATCCGAAAAGTAAAGCTATGGCCGGGAATCGAACCCGGATCCTCGTCATTCCGTGACGCGTACTATACCACTACACCACCCATAGCAGGTGGGTAAGCCCTCGAATTTTTCTATCTGTTACTAGCTGTCACGTGACCTTGCCATGTGAATTTTTGTCGCCAAGCGTCATCTGTTTGAATGATGTGTCTGTACGACACAATTACAAAACTCCCGTGGAACATCTACTGCTCACCAAGGAGAAGAGAAGGCGCTGTTCCAACGGTAAAACCGTAAAAGTAAACATAGAAGTAAAAATTCTTGATTCATTTGATAGTAATACAAGCCATTTGTCGAATGTCGTGAGATATCAAGTATGATTCCTTCAACTTTCCTGTGGATGGTGATGTTAATTGCACAAAATGAGTGATTGTGTGGGAATTTAGATGAAACTGATTTGTTTACAAACACGTTAAAATCGATTGAAACGGAGAATACGTGACGCGTGCGCTACGTCTACTCCCAAGTACAAAATCCGAATAGACATAACATACACAATAATCACGTCTTTATCCCTTACGGGGTAGAGAGCCAAGTAACAAGACCTAAAAGGCCACGCTTAGCGTGATTATGGGCGTGGGCGCATCGTCAACATGATCCTTAAGATTTTCGGCCTTTCGCTTAATGAACTTTTACGATCTGCGCGGTAAGAGGAATATTCTATGTTTTTCTTTGCTCCCAGCATGGAAGAATTCGAATAGATATGTTAGTATTACTTTTACCGTGCTCGTGGTGTCGAATTTTGTATTTGGGAACATAAGACTAGACTGACGCCTTTGATAGCTACTAAAGTCTAGACGGATGTAAACTTTTTACGACGTAACTGGTTTAAGCTTCCATGATTTGTGCTCAGTTAATTATTTTAACTAAACGAGACTTAATACCATACACGTTTTGTTAATTACCTCGATTCGGACGGAAGGATTTTAGCAGTAATTATACTATCGCACTGACTCCTCAAACACTGCTAGAATGAATCTATTAATTTGTTATCCTAAACCAAATCAAAACATATACAACTAAAATATGTAGGTATCTATATATTATCAAAATTGGCTTTATCCGAGTAGACTTTTGGCTATTGGCGATTACTTCCGCGTGCGCAGTTACTAAGGTTAACATTCTCACATCGGCGTGTGGCCGCAGCGGTTGTCGATGCAAAGCTGACACTGGCCCCAAACAGCCAAACAGCCACCCACAACGAGCAGTTGTGGACCCTCTTCACAACGGACCATGACGACTGAACTATCTTTCACATACTCATACTCACACTAACATCGATACTGTTGTCTCTGCAGAAACCATCGATAGCCTATCGAAACACTATCGAGCGACAATAATAGACCGAACTATACAGCACGCCGCGCATGCGCGATCCTAAGTGCTATTACACCCCAAATAAGACTATGTACATGTAAATAAGACTAAGATGTTTTGTAATTTAGATGTGACGCAACTATCGAATGATTTTAATTACTCTGTTGATGCGAAGGTGAAACAAAAATCAAACAGTAATAATAACCTCGATATGTGCCATTTAATTGTGTATAACATGAAGCGTAGAATATACCAACATTTTATCACGTATGAATATAAACTTAAGGACATAATAGTAGATAGAGATAGATTAAATGAACATAAAAGGCGGCAGTGTAGCATGAAGTGGTAAGAGCGAGGCATCAGCGTTGTGTACAAACAGACGTTTTGATTTCAGAAGGGTTTTTGATAATTTTACCATAACTCCGTGTATGGAGACTTACGTAAGTAGCGTATGACTTAGGTAAGGAAATCGCGCGAAATTTGATGTATCGCATTCAAAATACAATCAAGTCGTGTGGTTTCAACCGATCATGATAATGTGTGTGAATGAGAGCGTGCCTGTAGGAGTGTTAAGGGTCATAATATTAGATGATTTACTCAATGAACTCGGCTCTATTTCATAGCACGGAGTCCAATATCCAACTTTTAGAAGTAATCTAAGTACAATGTAAGAAGGCCTAGTATTTGTAGGTTTCATTCATCATGATACAATAAGCTCTCGTCTATAAGACACAAGGAATTTATAAAACAATTTAATCGTTACTAGCGTAGATAAATATAATATTAATAGGGTCGTGTATTTCTCATTAAAACTGGAATCCTGTTCGAAGGACCATTGTAAAAAAGGTCAGCTCTCTAGGTTATATATAATGTCTGTGGGTTTATGAAATTATAGTTTTAGTGGGAAATGCAAGAGGAAACGTGTAAATAGTTGGGCCTCCAAATTTCTACACCTGTGTCGCTCACTGTACAGAACTCTGTTATCTAAGACAGTTATTTAATCAATTATACAATATTCTTAGACTACGTTAAGGTACTTCGATGTTCATTTGTAATCATCTATTCGTAACTCTTTGTAAATATTTTAGGTTATGTTATGCAAATATTCGTAACTTTCAATGTTTCCTACCTACTTATCGATGTTTCATGTCAGTATTCTTCACATTCACATAACATAATTATATAATTAACCCATTCACTGAAATGTTGTAAATTATATCACTGAAGCTGTGTTCGTTTGATATTCGTCAGGACGCCATTTTGAATTGCACCGCCATTTTGTTTGCGCGCGAACAGTCAGTTCGTATCCACATTTCATTGTAATTACAGAATAAAATACTATTTGCTCATCTTTCTATTTCCGTCCCTATTTATTTTCGTGTAAACTTGAATTTGGGTTGTAACATGGTTAATACTAGATTGATATTAAGTAGCAAAAATACTTGGTAACTAGCATGTATTCTTATTTACTTAGATATGTCCCTATTAGATATTCTTGGGCTGTGATGATCCTTAAAAGTATCGGTATCTACTTGCCTAATAAAAACAAATTATGATTTTATGGCCTGGCAACAAAGTTTTGATACAAATTTAAATTTATCATCCGTTATGTCTAACGTCAATTAACTTTGAAACATACTACCCCAACATATCGATCTCTGGTTAACTTTGAACAAAAAGAAATAACTAACCTGAAAAGGAGATTACCAACTATTAATCAAAATATCGCAATATATTTAGATATTTAATAAGCATTTTGTTAAAATAATGATCATCACAAACAAACGCAAGAGAATGCCTTTACAGAAAATGATTAAAATAATACAAAACGACTGGGTCTATCGGTGGGTTCTTTGGATTTTCAACAAGTGTAAGTAAATATCAATCATGTCAAGAGTGATGGACGAACAAATAAAGACAAACACATTATACAAAACTACTGTTAAATAATGTAACGATGATCCGGTATATACCATCTCACTATAAAAAAACACGCCACCAAAATCCAAAGAAACACTAATTTTACATAATTTTTACATAATTTTTAATTTTGATCACACTCGGCTAGCTAAACGAGTGTTCAAACTGCAACCACACAAACGTACAAATAGCCAGCCAGTATCTACTTGTCGCTTCATGCGTCAACGATGGACCAATCACGTTCAAGCATTCTCGGCTCACTTGACAGCTTGGCACTCGTCTAGCCTGCCCGTAGTAGCCGATATGCCCTTTAAGTTAAGGACGGCATAAAGAAATGCGAATTTCAAAAAGTGATTTTTAATAAATGTATACCCATCTCGACTGTGTTTTATTGACTAAATAATGATGTAAGCAAGCGTTGGATGGTGCAATCGATTTAGAGTCGTGGGTTACTTCTGACAGGCCAGCAGTCGCTCTGCTTCCCTCTGAAACAAAAAAAGTCTATTAGCTATTTATCGTCAATATTTGCATATTGGGGGAGTGAAATTAAGACGGGTACCTACTCATCTGCGACCTGTAAACGTAACTGTTGCATGTTAAAATGGTTATAAATAGGAAAATGTGGGCATTAACTTGTTAATCCGTTAATTGTTAATTAACGAAGTTAACAATCTGCTTAACGGATTAACTTTTAAGTTAACTTCAAAAAATGTTAACGCTCTTGTTAACTTCCGTAACTTTAGTCCGTTACATTAGTTGTTTTATTAAATAACTCTGCTATCCCATCTAGAGCTGTACAACGTATTTTTTCTAGGGGCAAAGGTATTTTACGGATAGGTATTTTATTTTAATTTTTATGAAGGGGAACCTAATGCAAAATTACGATTAATAGTAGCCTTATTTCTACCTACTTTATTATCGAAATAAGTAAAGGTGTGTTTAATTCTTCTTTCTACCTGTTTTTGTTTTTTGGTTAACTTTTAACGGTTTACTTTGACTTGCGTTAAATTTTCGAAAATATAACGCTCTACCGATTATCGAAATTAACTTTTTAACTAACGAATTAACAAAGTTAACTTTTGGTTTAACTATGCCTACTTATGGTTATTTACTTTACAGTTACGGTTACACCTTTAGCTTTAGCTTTAGTTATTATTTTAGCTATGTTTTGAGATCTCGAAGACGACTCTAAAAATGTCGAAGAATTTGCGTTTTAGGGGCCAAGAATCAGTTTAAATACTACTAGATGGGAATCTCTGGGAAAACGCAATTTCTGATTTCGTGAACACCTAAAAAAATGATGAAATGGCATACTGATTCACGGGCGTAGCCAGGGAGGGGGATTGGGGGTTCGACCCAGTGACTAGGATAGAAAAAAGTATGCTTAGTTGGTTTGGACATGTAGAGCGCATGGATGAAAGTAGACTAACTAAACAGATCTATATGGGGAGTGTGAATGGTTACGTTGGGAAGGGAAGGCCTAGACGGACGTTCGGAGTGGACGTTGATAGGAGACGTTTTCGAAAAAGGTCAGGTCTACCCGAAACCGACGAGCATGTATGAAGAGATTGATGGCTGTGGATGAAGCGAAAGAAATATGTCAAGACCGTAGCAAGTGGAATAAAGTAGTCTCTGCCTACCCCTGTGGGAAAGAGGCGTGACGGTATGTATGTATGTATGTATGAAGGTTTTTAGGTTTAGGTGTCGTACAGACACACCATTCAAACAGATGATGCTTAGCGACAAAAATTCGCATAGTAACAAGGTCACGTGACAGCTAGTACCAGGTAGAAAAATTCGAAGACTACCCACCTGCTATGGGTGGTGTAGGGGTATAGCACGCGTCACGGAATGACGAGGATCCGGGTTCGATTCCCGGCCATAGCTTTACTTTTCGGATTTTTCTGTGTTCTAGTTTTCAGTGACTTTTAGAAATTTAGGGTTAGAAATCTAAAATAACCACCGACACGAAAGTTTTATATGAGTTAATTTCGAGTGATGTTCTTTCAAAAATCGCCCCCTGTCCCAACCGCAGATTGAACCCGAGACGCCAATCTTCGAAGTCAGCTCGCTCCACTAGGCCCTGCCCATCCAATTATGATTACTACGCCCACGTGGCGGCCCCAATGCCAGTAAATCATTGCTTTGCAAATACGCCATCGAATCAATTCGATTGCAATCGGCTTCTGATTGATAATGGCCGTATTTGTGAGCCCCGGGAAACCCTCTGATGTCATATGCCAGGATATTGACCTTTCTAGCCGAATCAATCCTTAATTTATGGTCTTGGTGCATTCGCATCAGTTATTGGAACATGTGGAGTTTTCTCGAAATGATTCTAGACGAGAAAGGTCCGGTTGTTACTTCCATGTACACACGGAAATATAATCAGGTAAGCACGCTCGCGCCGTATCTATCCTGCTTACCGAATAGCTTTGCTGTGTGTACTTACCAGTTGCTTCTCTTCCCGCGCAGACGGTAAAAGCCCATCGGAATGGGTAAAAACTTAGAAATCATGTTATAGGCGATGTGGCTAGCAACCCATCACTATTTTGATTCCCTTTTCTACTTCCACCTATGCGCCGACAATCATGCTAAGTGTGGCATTTGGCTTTGTCTACCCCGTAAGGGATAAAGACGTGATTTATGTATTTATGTATTTAAACTTTGTATTACATACTGCTATGGATTTCTAGCGTACATTTTCCCGTGTCACTGCACTAGGCCAGGCCTGAACCTCTAGTGTAAGTTTGCGCAAATAAAAACACCCACAATGTTGCCACTGTTACCTTAGGCTCTGTCTACCCCGTAAGAATTCCAAAAAGCACGCTAAATTTACTACGATTCCTTCGTTAAACTGTATTTCGCGAGCTTCTAGAACAACATTGCGGATTCGCGTACCATCGACTGATTCAAGTATCATACCCGTGATTAAGAGTGAGTGAGACAGAAAGACGGACCTGAAGGTCTTTTCATTCTTTTCAAATACTATCGCGCTGTACAAAAGATTCTTAATACCAGAATAGAAAATTCCAACACTCGATATTTACCCGAATACAGCGAGAATATATCATTCAAAAGTAGCGCAAACATGCGGCATTTTAAACACGAGCGGAGTATTAGGTACTAACGAATCTGGATCTGAAGGGCTGCAGTGGTTAGACGAGTGTACCCCTATACGTAAAGCCGGCAACGCACCAGCAGTCCTAATGGTACTGTAGGTGTCTACGAGTGGCGGTGATCACTTAAAATCAGATAGACCGCATGCCCGTTGGTCGGCTTTAACATAAAATAATAAGTTTAACGCGGTGTAGCAAAATATGCACTTATCCATTTACTGAACTGAAAAACATTTACAAAGGTGTTCAGACATAATAATCCCGATTTTTATTTTTTATTTTTAAGACAGTAAGCGATAAGACTGTCCGTTATCTACATCACTTACCTTTTTATTTTTGTGTACTCGCTGTGGCACTGATTTGTGACGCTCAATAGAAAGTATCCTTTTGCATTGTACCTAATACACAGTAAAGTAGGTATCAGAACAATCCCTTACCTCGATCAGCTTGTATATAGCCAGCAGAGTCTCCCCCGGCTTGCAACCCTCGTTCTCATGGCCCAGAGACCGCTTCCCCCAGTTCGGGGTGAAAGTCAGCTGACCCTCCGCCATAAACAAGATGGCCGCTACCACCATAAACAACAGAAGAGCGCGACACATGCTTAATACAACTGAAGACAATATCCAACGGATAGGAACCACGGAATGAAGCCACAGACGACACCGCCGCTCTTTTATACTCCAGAATTAATTACAAGTTCTTGTTTCATAGGCTTCGACAAATCAAGTGAAGCCTGCCCCATGAGAATGGGAGTAGTCTGTTGGAGTTTAATTAGGATGCAATTTTGTTCGGCGTGGGCAGCGGTACCATACAAGTAGATGTTAGTGTGGTTTTATAATAGAAAAATATATTTTACTATCAAACGAATCGCGAATTTTACTTCTTGATTTTTCATGTTTACTTTTACGGTTTTAATGAAAATGAGAACACATGGAAATATCCGAAAAGTATGGCTGGGAATTGAATTCGGATCTTCATCATTCCTTGATGCGTGCTATACCGCTACACCACCCATAGCAGGTGAGTAGGCTTTCGAACTTTTCTATCTGTTACTAGGCTGTCACGTACTATGTGAATTTTTGTCGTCAAGCGTCATCTGTTTGAATGATGAAAAATGGAATCAAAATAATGATGGGTTGCTAACCGCATCGGCTATAACATGATTCCTATGATTTTCGCCCATTCCCTCGATGAGCTTTTACCATCTGCGCGGGAAGAGAAGCAACTGGTACATTCTATGTTTTTTTGCTCCCAGACCAGCATGGAAGCAAGTTTATTTTACTTAATTGTCGCATATAACAAACTTATAGTCTAAACATTAGCGATAGAGAGAAATAATGTATTATAGTTTCTTCAACTAGGGTAAGCCATAGGTATTCCTGTTTAGGTGTATAAGGACTATGCCCTTCTTCCATGCTGGTCTGGGAGTAAAGAAAAAAACATAGAATTTACCAGTTGCTTCTCTTCCCGCGCAGATGGTAAAAGCCCATTGAGGGAATGGGCGAAAGTCTTAGGAATCAGTTATCTAGGCGACGCGGCAAGCAAACCCACCACTATTTTGATTTCCCTTTCCAGCTATGCGCCCTTAATCATGCTAAACGTGGCCTTAAGATTTTGTTGCCTTAGGCTCTGTCTACCCCGTAAGGGATAAAGATGTGATATATGTATGTATGGTAGGACTACGTACCACTGTTAAGCGAGGTTTCTTCGATTTTTTCCGGAATATTTAGCAGGTAGTTGAGTTTTTTTATTTAAATTTTTCATTCAAACTTTAGACTCGCCCTTGCCGCGGTTCCCTTTGGACATCGATCAACATTTGGAAACATAGTCAACTATGATTTAAAAAAATCAGAAAAATATTTTCCTACTTAGGCAAACTAATCTAACTACCTTTTTTACACCTCTGAACGCAGGTTAAAAACGTTCCTAACAAAAGACTTAGTTAATCCTCAATCCTCAACCACTTAATGTTAAATTAATAGTAATTCTTAACTTTAAATTATTTTTATACGTATTTCATTTGTAGTGATTACGTTAGATGGTACCTAATCATTTTTTTTCATAACTTCGCACAAAGTTTCTTGCGGCGTATTCTTTTTGGTAATAATGGTATTTGTGAAAGCGCTAGCGGTGACAAATTAGTATTTTATGCACAGGTGTATAAGTGTGGTCAAACAAGGCGAGTGGTGTGAAAAGACGCCACGAGCTTTTTTTTGCCACCGTATTTGGTCCTGAACGACTGAATGGTTTTTGACCATAGCCTGTCTGAATGGACAAATTAAAAAATGTAGAGCGACATAAGCCAACAAGTGCTTTTAGAGGGAATAGACAATATAGACTTATCCAGTCTTATTATGAGTGTTCTTAGAGTGGTGCTCATGGTTACCTATTATTATGTATACATCATCGATAATGAAGTTGCAATGAAACACTATTGATGTACACTTATTACTTGAGCTGCTACGAATTTACTTGAGAAAGTCTTAATTTGGCTCAATAGTCGCTTTAAGTACCTACCTAGGTGCCCAAATATGTACCCAAATATGTACAAACAAAGCGTGAGGAATTTAATAACACTTCATCACTGACATATGCATGCAGAAGGCGCCATAACTCTTATATTTGTGACATCACTGTATGTATACTCCGCAGTTTCGTAAAGTATAGATACTTAGTATGCCTTTTATATCAGAAGAAATATTAGTTAACACATTTCATTTCATTTCATTTAAAAATAATCTTCAAGGCACAGTAAAGTTGTGAGTCGTCAACAAAAAAAAATAAGAAAGGTTTATGATTAAGTCTCACGGTAGTTTCATGTTGGAAGAAAGGTTTAGATAATTTGTCAAGGTTTTTTTAACTTCCATGCTCTGGAACGGATTTCTAAACTACACAGGCAAATCCGATAAGTAAAGCTGTGGCCGGGAATCAAACCCGGATCCTCGTCATTCCGTGATGCGTGCTATACCCCTACACCACCCATAGCAGGTGGGTAGTCTTCAAATTTTTCTACCAGTTACTAGTTGTCACGTGACCTTGTTACTATGCGAATTTTTGTCGCCAAGCGTCATCTGTTTGAGATGTGTCTGTATGACACAATTACAAACTCCTGTGGAACATCTACTGCTCACCTGGGACGACCAAAGGCGCTGTTTTTCAAATGATAGGTACTATCAAATGATTCAAGAATTTTTACCTCTTGATTTTTTTATGTTTACTTTTATGTTTTAGTATGACTTGTACTGTCGCACAAGTGAGTAGAAGCCCGAGCGTCAGCGAGTTCGTCTATGGTATTCGAGTCCGGCGATTACTTCCGTTTGGTGTGTGCAAGCATATGTACGCTTTGCTTACTAACTTTCCTCAGACATCGAATGCTTACGAAAAGTATATTTCTGTCACGTACTCTCAGAGATGGTGGAGGGACCCCTGTATTGTGTCATACGCGTATTTCCCCGCCAACGAACGTCGATAATTCAAAGGAGCCGGCTGTTAACACCACGTTTGACCTAAGTCCATACATACATACGCAAATCACGTCTTTATTCCTTACAGGGTAGACAGCCTAAGGTTGTGGGCGTATAGGTGGAAAGTGGAATCAAAATAGTGATGGGTTGCCAGCCACATCGCCTATAACATGATTCATAAGATTTTCGCCCATTCCCTCGATGGGCTTTTACGACCTGCGCGGGAAGAGAAGCAACTGGTACATTCTATGTTTTTTCTTTACACCCAGACCAGTAGGCTTATTATCTAGCTCGCTCGCAATCGCCATCGTGTTATTTTTGACAGTTCATGTTAGCTGTCACATTCATACAAGAACTGTCAAAATGAACACGATGGCGGTTGCGAGCAAGTTAGACAATAAGCCTACAGCATGGAAGGTTTGACATAAGTAGCTATCTATGGAATTCTATGATGCTCGATACGGCTAATTCGTTCATAAACAACCGCAACCCCCTCATTGTAGGAGTAGTTTCGGCGCGGTGCCGACAATGAGGCGTCATGCTAAAGTGGTAAACATTGGTCTGATTAATATTAATAATTAATGAGGCTCTTTGCGCTCTATCTGCAAAATAAGCTTTTAATTTGATACACTGGGACGTTATTCACGTTTTTTATTCAATAACCTATTTGTCAATGGTGTGCAGAAAACTAGATGATAGCTAAGTAAAGTCAACCAAGAAATTCGTTTGCCACATTAAGGTTCAATATTTCTTACTTGGTCGACTATAGTGTTCAAGGGCCCAATTTTTGAAAGCACATCACTCCACAAAGTGGTATAAATCAGCTTATATCTCCAAAACTTCAGCTCTAATCAAAGTTTTGACTAGTTCACAAGATCAATGAGAGCTGTGACTGTCTTCTATGCTACTCGTGTTTCAAATTCAGCACAATTTTTCACCACTTTCGAGTGGTATTTTCACACATGTGCTTTCAAAAATCGGGCCCCTGAGCTTCATCAAAGAAATATCTTGCAGGAGTAGCAGTCAGTAGTATTATTTTAATGGAATGACAACCGTGGATCTCTCGTCCAAAAATAGTAGGTATTTATTTATTTATTTATTTTATTTATTTATTTATAAAATATCTTACACACTATAACAGTGTGGCATATAGTGGTATTAGATGGTTTGAATGAACATTAAACTTCCCGAATTCAGATTGGACGATTTACCTAGTTAGTTCTTTTTTTTTATATAGCCCCATCGCTCAATGCGATGATTTCGCCAATATCAAAGTAATAAATAGGTAGGTACAGTATTCAAAAATCTTGTGACAAAAATGTCGGCAACGTTGTACGGTAGAACACGGTCAAAAGACCCCTCTCCCCGCCCTTGTCGAGCTCTCAGAATCTGCCAGGAAATCATTAACCGATGCCCAGGGTGCACCGGACCAAGCACTGCTCTTCCCCTCGGACGGATCCAAAAACAAAACCACAACTCTTGACCACACGCGAAGGTAACCCGACTCGCACCCCTAGTTTTATATCTAATGCTAAAGTGTTTGTTTGGTATCTGTCAACCGTCAATCCAAAACCGTATCTAATCGACATACATTAGCGCCTATAACACCTTGCTGCTCATGTACAATATCAGGCCTCAATTAATTGTGAACCAATCTACTCCAGAAACGTACGGGTTGAGAGTGCGTCATAATTACGATATAAAAACCGTTGTAAGTCGAACGTTTTCATCAGATTCATTTCTCCCTCCACCGCTACTAGTCGACTTGACAGTTAATTCCCGCCATTTTGAAAATTAAAAATGTACAAGATTTGTCTATTGCTTTTGTTAGTGGCGTGTGCGTGCGTGATCACGGAAGCTCAGTTGACTTTTACGTCGAGTTGGGGGACCGGAAAGAGGTCTGCTGCCCCCATGCCCTGTAGGAGTGACGAGGCTGTTGCAGCGATTTACAGAATGATACAGGTAATTAAGCTTTTGTGTTATGAATCGATACTTAGGCAAATGTCTCGCTCTCAAATTTCAGCGTTAGCATTGATTACTCATTGCCGATTGATTGAATATTGATTTTTAATAAGATCGTTCAATGACATCGACATTTTAACACGTCGGATTTAGTGGGCACCATGATTATGGGTCCCTGTGTGTGGTTCAAGCGAACTCTACCCGAGAATTAATAGTTACGACAAGTCTAGCGCAATTCACAAACGACATTCACTGAGAGAATCCACCCCAGGGGGCCGATTTTTAAAAGCACATCACTCGAAAGTGGTATAAATCTGTTTATATCTTCAAAAAACAAAACTACAGCTCTAATCAAACTTTTGACCAGTCCACAAGATGAATGAGAGTCGTAAGTGTCTCCTATGCTACTCGTATTTCAAATCCAGCACAATTTTTCACTACTTTCGAGTGGTATTTTCACACATGTGCTTTCAAAAATCGGGCCCCAGGGTGACGTGTTCGAAGTTAATTCGAAATGCGAAGTGTTCGTACCTTATCGTCCCTTTTACTTCCATATCATTGACTATTGGTGTGAGCGGAACGTTGTTTTTATTAATTACTAGCTGTTGCCCGCGGCTTCACTCCCGTTTTTTTCTTCTAAGTTTCAATCTTTTCTCACCGTTTAAACCTTCCCTGGGCTTCCACGAATATTTCAAGACTAAAATTAGACAAATCGGTTCAGCCGTTCTCGAGTTTTAGCGAGACTAACGAACAGCAATTCATTTTTATTTATATCGATGTTTCTCTACTATACAATACAATACAATAACTCTATTGAACACCACATATAAAAACCAAAACAGAAAAAAGGTATACAGAATATTACAAGGTAACAATAGGCGGCCTTATCGCTACAGAGCGATCTCTACCAGACAACCATAATGCATTTTTCCTACTAGTATTATAAATGTGACTACCAGTGGCGTAAGTATAACGTCTGGAGCCCGCAGCAAATTCGTCAGGGCTCCTTCCTCAATATAAAGAAGTGCGTCAGCGTCCCTTCTGTGCTCTAAAGCAAGCCAGTTCGGGCCCCTGGCATTTTTCCACCCGTTACAACCCTATAATTACGCCACTGGTGACTACGTAGAGATTGCCTAACGTATTTTAATTCATTTCAGTCTGAAGCGGAAAGACTACTCCTATGCCAGAAACCCTGAGGATTTTCAGAAGTGGGATCGGAATATCAACCTACCGGAACGATGACGCCTCGATAATTATTACTTAATTACTTGTCATAATCAGTATTATTAATTAATATTATGTGCTAGCCTATAGTGTACTGTTAAAGCCGAACTGTGTTCCAATGGCGTGTTATCGATTTTAAAAGAAAAGTTATTAATTAAATAATGTAGTTATCAACTTGGTTGTTTATTTCGAGTTTCCTTTTGTATGTTAGAGAGGCCAGACAAACGAACTAGTGGGTCACCTGATGTTAAATGATCACCACTGTCCATAGACACCCGCAGCGCTTTACGCGATGCCAGTGCGTTGTCGGTCCTTTCGTTTTTCAGAATTGTGTTAAGAACTCAGATAATCCAACACAAGAAGGTATAGTGCATTAGATATAGGGGGGATTTCGAAACTTGTGGATATCCACTAAACGGGGAACAATTACATAATCTAGCAGCGCTTACCTAGAAGCTCCAATGTCTTTGGCGTCTAGATAAGCGTGGCCAGATTATGCAATTGTTCCCCGTTATTTGGATATCCACGGGGTACGTATTAAAATACATAAAGTTTAAAATGTATAATGGGTTAAAATACATAATGGTTTATAATACATACCTAATGCGATTTTCTCAGAAAGTTACAAATTAACAGGATTGTTATAAAACAAACCTAACCTAACCTGAACCAATCTATAGATTACGATATCAAAAAAGTTCATTTAGCTAATAGTTTTACAGAAAATTGCGTTATATATTTTGAACCATTATGTATTTTAACCCATTATACATTTTAAACTTTATGTATTCTGATCCGCTCCCTATCCACGATATTCAAAATTTCCCCAATTTCGAATTTACCCCAATGCACCTTACTGTACGTAGGTACGTATACCCAGGGCCAACTGGACGATTGTCTGTGATAAGTGACAATTCTGTATACATTACAAACTCGACGAGAATCTACGCCAGTTGGCGTCATATTGACCACGCATTGCAATTCGAATTGTCAATGGTCACCGACAATTGTCAAGGGTGCAGTAGGGGCCAGTCATCCAAAGTGTACCTTTTTTTTTAACGAGTGGAAAATGCGCCTTATGCATCTCCGCGCTCGGGGCAGCACGAACGGAGGTATGACGGGCTCTCCAACTCGCCGCTGGATTCCCTATGGAAGGAGGGGAGTGGCCTACCGTCTAAAAACACACACGTTCCCTCCAGGCCTTTAACTGTGGGCGTTGCGGGCGCACTCGGTGACCACCGCAACGTCCACTGGCCGCCCCGGGATGGGGCAGATGGCAACGGCGGCATCCAAAGTGTACCTACCCCAGTCCAATGTAGGACCATTTCGCAATCAACGTCGGAGTACTTCGACAGTGACAGACAAATAACAAGCCGATCACTTATTGCGATAAAATTACAGAGGTAATCTAGGATAGATTTGGAAATTTCGCACGCAAAGAATTCCTACTAATGTTAAAACGCTTAAATTGTGTTACCTCCACTTTTGATCCGATGAACCGATAAAGATGAAATAAGGTATGCAGATAGTTTTATACCCCGGAAAGTTGGGAGCCAGTCAAATGGGTAATAACATATTTTAAGCCCCGCCCCCTGCGGTTCACTTCGCGTGGAATTATTTTTCGGGCTTAGTTACGCTTCTTGACTTAAAACTTAAACAGAAATAAGACAATTACATGAATAGGTTTAATATAAAGTTTATTTGTCTATTACCTATCTTATACGTAACTTACCTACATATCATTTTTAAATTACTTTTGTCGTCAAAAGTTAAAGTCCATACATATATTCTAAGTTTCTAACCCATCCACTCATTGCACAACACATATCCGTAAATCCATACATGAGTTACTATACTTGCATTACATTTCACCCATACAATCTGCCCGCGAGCTCCAAGGCAACTTAGGGAACAAAATAACAGAATGTAATAAAATATTGACAACTAGCTTCTGCCCGCGACTTCGTCTGCGTAGAATAATCACTACATAGTATAAAACAAAGTCGCTTTCTCTGTCCCCATATCCCTATGTATTTCTATATCTTCAAAACTCCACAACGGATTTTGATGCGGTTTTTTTAATAGATAGTGATTCAAGAGGAAGATTTTTATGTATAATTCTACGCAGACGAAGTCGCGGGCAGAAGCTAGTTATACATAAAAACCTTCCTCTTGAATCACTCAATCTATTAAAAAAAACCGCATTGAAATCCGTTTTGTAGTCTTGAAGATATAAGCATACATAGGGACATAGGGACATAGAAAGCGACTTTGTTTTATACTATGTAGAGATAGTGATAGTGATTTACAAGATCATTACCATACTCTCCAGTCAAGACCAAGCTTGCTAAGGATTGCGGATTAGATTCCCGCAAAACGCTGACGTTTCTATGATTCTTATGATGCAAGTTCGCACCTTAGTCATGCACATATTAGATTTTATATAGCTACTGACAATGCTTATCCCTTAATCTCCTGAAATTGTAACTCAGTTCTTGGAATGTTATCTATATTAGGTAAAGGAATGAAGTAGCGAATCTTATTTGCCAGCCAGCTGCTAAACAAAAGTTTAATTCTTCTTCTTCTTATTTGTGGCGACAGGGCGTATCTGGGGCCCGATTTTGAAAGCACATCACTCGAAAGTGGTATAAATCTGTTTATATCTTAAAAACTAAAGCTCTAATCAAAAGTTTTGGCTAGTTCACAAGATTAATGAGAGCTGTGATTGTCTACTTGCATTTCAAATTCAGCACATTTTTTTTTTAAATTGCTTTTAAAAATCGGGCTCTAGGTCGTCATTACAAAAAGTTTACACTTTGTTTTAAATTCACTGCAGCAAAAGTTATGGTGTCAGCTCAGGTTATCTATACATATAATGAAGCTGAAGAGGGTCGGAAGTCTGTGCATGGAAGATACCTATTTAAAAAAATATTGGCTGGGTACACTTAGAATTGATATCAGAACACGATCCAACAGTTTTTAAATTTTCGTCTGTTTGTCTGTTTATTTGCGAGCGCATCACGTGAAAACGGCTAAACGGATTTCGACAAAAACTTTGCTAAGTCGAGAAAATTACCGGCCAGTTAGGCTACTTTTTATCGAGGAAAATTGCATAGTTCCCGATAGCGATAGCGATAAACATGTCAATTGCTAATTCTACGCGAAGTCGCGGGTGAAAGCTAGTTATTAATAAAATTAATCCAGTCATTAATTTTTTTGCTAAACAAAACTTTATTGGTGTATGCCATTATTCAACCTTTTTTTTTTTCAGGGGCCACAAACACGATTCAGTCATGATGTCGAGGGCCACAGCCAAAAATTATTTAGGACTTAATTAAAACATAATTATTCCAAGTTAAAGCTGTATTTTTATGAATGTAATAATAAGTTTAAACAAAGATATTTTTATACTCAGCCCCCTAGCACGAGAGCGCACGAAAGTCGCGTCGCGCGCGGGTTGGACTACCCGTCTCTTTCTTGTTGGTACAGTAAGAAACGGACGGGCAATCTATCTCGCGCGCGACGCGACTCTTGTGCGCTCTCGTGCTAGACGTGCAGCAGATATGTATGTGGCCCTCGTATGTGCAATATAGATAATTTATATGGAGCCTAGACCAAATTTTTTGCCGCTGATTTGGTATGCTTTTGGATATTGTGAACACTTTTTCAAAACTTTGTCACATCTTTGCTTTGAAGTTTAAAATGATTTACAATCAATTTGTAACTTCAGATGGGCCAATCAAGATGGCCCGGGGACTGCTGTTTGAGTATAGCTGGTCTATACTTGCAAACTCTTATAAAACAGACAATGACTGAATGATTGATTGACAGACTGGCTGATTGACTGCATAGCTCAACCACTGGATTAAGAAAATGAAATTTGGCAGGCATGTACCTTGAGTATCAAGTGAAGTAAAAAGGGATTCTTTGTAATTCCCATAGGATAGAGAACTATACTATTTTATGTTCTTCCATGGGGCTATAAGCTCATTTACACATAACATAGCATGCATAGTTCATCTGCTTTCAAATATGTTAAAATAATTATATATCTATGAAGCAGAAGGTGACAGCACTTGCGTTACGCCACTAGTGTCCAAAGACATCCTTGTCTGCCCCGTGTACACCAAGTCATCCTCGTCAAGGGCCTCTCGCATCCGCCGCTTGTAAATCTCGCTGTCCGGATTATTCTCCTCATTACGACACCTGTCTAGTTTCTTATCAATGATCCGGACTCGCTCCCTCGCTGGGCTCTCCACCATTTTAACCAAGGATCGGATTTTACGCACTGCCTCTATCAAAATAGCTAGCTTATCTGGCCCCGCATCTCTGAACAGCATTTCAGTTACGTAACTGTCCAAGTTCTCTTGTTCTTTACTAGCAGCGTGTAGAACTGCGGCTAAAGCTATTTGCGACGGTGCATAGAGTAGACAGCCATCAGTCAAAAACACTTTTTCTAGGAACTCGTCAATTCCATAGCGAAGGCGCTCGGGATTAGCGAGGCTACACCTCGTTTTTATGTCAATTAAGAAGCCTTCCACTGGTCTGAAGGGGTTGTGAATAGTCAGATGGTAATTCAACTGCTGCATCAGTAACAATTCATTGTTCAAGATTATATCTGATGCCTTATCTCTGTCTCCTTTGATATTAGCCACAAACTGTCCGATAGAAACATTGAATTCTTCTACCTTGCATGCAAGATACACGCAAGTGGCCAGTATTTCTTTAGGATGGTAGTCCATTGTAGAGTTATACAAATAAAAACGCTTGAAGTAATGGAACGCGGTTCCGACGACGCCTTTAGGCATGGGCGGGCTGAAACGCTTGCAGAACTCCTTTAAATGCAGCTCGTATTGTTTAAGAAGCAGCCTTTCTTCTTCAGGGGACAAAAATACGTTGTAACGCTGGTACTCGTCAACGTGAGCGCCATGCTTTGCGATGAACTCCAAATTATGCTTTTCTCGAAGTTGTGCGAGCTCGCTTTCGTCATTGAATGTCCAGAATTTTCGTTGAGAGCTTGTTGAAAACATTTTGAGCACTAAATTTCAGTCAAAACCAGTGGAAATTTGTCAATATTTATATTTTAACGGCCGATACGAGAAGAACAATAAGCGTTCTCGTACTTCTCGTGGTTTTTTTATTTAGCTGTCAGTTCGATGTATGTATTGACACTATGACACTTTTGACAGGACGAGATTGACACATTCTTTTTTCTTTTCCCAAGATAGTCCTTTGTGCCCATGCAACCACTAAGGAAGAAATAAAATTAAATAAGTGAAAAAAAGAATAAAATTCTGCAAATTAATCTAATTAATCTTAGCAAAAAAACGATTGGTGCTAGTTTTTAGTGAAATAAATTTCAATTTGATTCAGTTTTTATATTATTTTACGTTTAAAAATTATTGACTGAAAGGTCAACACCTTTGCTTATAGCAGAGAAGGAACAACAAAAAAAATTGAAGTCAATAGAGTGAGGTTATGTGGCTGGAACGAGATTTCATAATAAAACCATAAAAACCTAATTAAACTGTTTTCCTGATTTCGTGGACACATAAAATGATTTCTCAAAACATTCTGTTAAAACGCACGTTGCCCATAGTTCTGCAGAGCGCGGGCGCTCATCGTAAACCACGATGGCTGCCAGTTGCAAAAAGCAAAATTTTTCGTATTCCAAAACGACCAGAAGTCACAGTTGAGGAGCGTTTGGAGCTGTTACGCATCAACAATAATTACCACACACAAATGAGGGCCATACGTCGGTTTTACCATGAGGAAATGATCAAAGAAAAGTCTACTTTAGACAGTGCTAGTTCGGAGATGTCCATTCGCGTAGAGGCTGATGAATGGGATCGGTGCATCAAATTAAACGAGGAGTGGAACGCTAAGGTGGCTGCGGAGCGCGAGGAGAGGAGGAAGGTGGAGCTGGCTGCGCAGGAGGAGCGTATCCTCGAACGGATGCAAATCAAAGATCAGCTGCTAAAACAACGCATTGAAAAGGCTGCAGAGGAGATAAGAAAGCAAAAGGTATGAATTCCACAATTGTTCTACTATACCTTAATACTTTCTATTATACTTTTGTAAAATAAGTTTTGATTTACACTAATTTCATTTAACTAATTAAAGCTTTGCAATTCCAGGAATTGAGCACAACTTTCATCACCCCCGATACCCTGGATGATGCCATCGAGAGAGCCCTAGCTAACCCCAAAGACTACAACTTCGTCATCGACCTGCAAGGAAACCAGATTGAAGGCAGGGAAACACCCATCCCTGTCAAAGAAAAGGCTGCTAGTACAGCTTGAAATGTTAACCCATGTATTTTGCAAATTCAGGACTAAGTTAAAACAATTAAAAAACATTAGCTCTTAAAATATTGTCTATGATCATACATATTTTATTAGACAAGTTTGTTCATAAACATGACTATCGGATCACAAATAGAATATGAATTGGATGCTTAAATTTCTTATAGAAACATTCTTGTTCACTAAAGAGCGCAAAACATGAAACAATACATGATAAACCTTAGGTTAAAAGATAATTAAAACATGTAAATAATATACAACATATTTTATTAACTAAAACACATACAAAAGTATTGCAAACACTTATCTATATTTACATTAGCTATTGGTCTAGATCATCTATATGGGCATATCACAGAACATGGCCTCCCAGTCGGGCGTGAGGTTGAGCTTGTGCTGCAGAGCTCCAAGGGACACAATGTCTGCACTGCGAGAGGCCTCATCCACAGACACTGAAACTGCCTCCTGGTGGAACGCGGCTTTTGTGCCTGCGCTTACCTGCATAAACAATAGTACATCAGTATCTGAACCTCTAGTGCAATGTTTCTTACACTTTACGGTCACAAACCATTTTCAGAATTGCTTAAAAGTCCATGGACCACTATCTAAGCAAGCTTATTAACCTTTTCGACTCCAAATACATGTTTATAAGCATCGCAGGTTCAACACCAACAACATATACGTCCATTACTTAAATCCAAAAGCAACTTTCGTTCAATTGGGTTTAGATTCAACTTAAGGCATCGCAATAAAGAAGCCTAGCATATGGGAGATGTCTCTCGTATTTTGTTGTGGTGGCGAAAAGGTTAAAACAAAAGAAGACAGCCTATTGTTAAAATAATCTCCAAATATATAATATACGTTAGGGTTAACTGTGTTGCTGCGGACCCCTGGCACACAAGGGGTCCATGGACCCCACAAAGAAACCCTGCTCTATTGTAAATTTTCTATACGAAAAACGTCTTGAACGCGTCCAAATGAAATCTAAAATAAAAATGAATCGTCGAAATGTAGGTACGCGCATAACTTCCGAACGACTGCACTGAATTGAATAATTCTTTTTTAGTTGCATTTGTTACTGTTTGTATAAAATAAAATTTTGAAAAAAAAAAGCAAAGCCCCAGGCAACAGCTAGTTAAATATAATTATTTGCTATACACTAACCCCCTTATTCATTAACGCTCTATAGGCCTCTGCTAACTTAGCTTAGCAATCGTTTGTCCCTATCTGTCACTTTGACATATACCTTTCATAGATAAGGACAAACGATTTCTAAGTAGTTAGAGGCCTATAGAGCGTTTATCAACAAGGGAGTAAGTGGATAAATGTGATAATCGATATTTCTTATTACTTATGTAAACAATGTACTCGCCTCGAATATGGTGTCGCCGAGCGCGAGCGTGACGCGGCCGGAGCTGTGCACGCGCAGCGACCCGATGCGGCCCTCCTCCAGGTCCGACAAGCGACATCTGTTGTCCGACACCTGCAACAATACAATCGATTGCTTAGATCGTTTCCCCAAACTCGTTAACTCGAATCAAATTCGGGAAAATGCTAATCCTACTAATATTACAAATGCGAAAGTCTGTGAGGATAGATGTGACAATGTGAGTGTGTATGTTTGTTCCTTCTTCACGCTGAAACGATTGGACGGATTTGGATAAAATTTGGAACGGAGATAGCTGGTGCCCTAGATTAACACATAAGCTACTTTTATACCGGAAAACTGCATAATTCCCGCGGGATAGCGAAGAACATTTCAACGGTTTTAGCTGTCTAATTCTACGCGGACGAAGTCGCGGGCAGAGGCTATATAAAAATAAGTTTAAGTAAATAACCATGGTGGGAAAATAATCATGTAGGAATACTTGCGAAAGGAAAAAGAAAGAGATGGATAAATACGTGTGGCAATGTTCACGAATGGAGAGTTAGCTACGCGGAATTAACGAGTTCGGAATAACGATCTATGTTTTCGATACAATAAACAACTTGTACACATATTAGAGACAACGGTGACTGACTGATTGAATAACCTTTTTTACACATATCTACCTCCATTACTTCAATTCAATGCAAAAGCAACCTTCGTTAAATTGAGTTTAAGGTTTATTTGACATGGTGGTGAAAAGGTTAACGCCCATCTCACACCACTGAACGGATTGCGCTGAAATGCACGCAGATAATTATTTATGCATCCGATAAGAAACAATTTGGCGATAGAGCCTTATTAAAATGGTTTGTGGGCTTACGCTCAAAAAATTTAAACTGAAGTCGTGGGCGAAAACTAGAGTATCAACAACGATTAAATTTTTTGTATATAATTGTGGAATTAATCCTTAATTTTTTTGGGGGGGTCGTAAACGAGCTAGTGTCTCTCGGTAACTCCGTAAAGAATGACCGCATCAAATTAGACAATTATTCTTTGTGTTCTTTATTGTCGGGGCAAGGTATTTATGGAACAGTATTAAAAAAAACTAACGAGGGCAGAAGCTAGATTAAAATGAAATAGTTGATGGGTACAGTCGATCAATATTATTCCTGGGCCACAACGGAACCATTAGGCTTATTACCTAACTCCGCTCGCAATCGCCATCGTGTTCATTTTGACAGTTCATGTATGGGCTGACGATTGGCATCGGAATGAGCTAGCTGTCACATTCATACAAGAACTGTCAAAATGAACACGATGGCGATTGCGAGCGAGTTAGGTAATAAGCCTACATGTCTTGGTAAATAATTTTATTTGTCTATGAAAATGTTTATCATAGCCCTTAGCAAAAATAGATATCAATTCAACTCACCGGGGCTTCGTCCTTGGCGTCGCCCGCCGACGTGGAGGGCTCGGGGTCGCCGCTGCCGCGCCCCGGCAGCGTGTCCGGCAGCTGCACACATACACACACACACACACACACCAATTAAACAAGTTGTATTTAAATTTCTAAACGACACTGAAAATCAGAACAGAAAAATCCGAAAAGTAAAGCTATGGCTGGGAATCGAACCCGGATCCTCGTCATTCCGTGATGCGTGCTATACGCGTGCTTTTCAGTTGGTGTGAGAGTGAATGGGCAACAAGGGGGGGGGGGGGGGGGGGCAATCGAAGGTGTGCAATTTATATAGCTCTGAGTTTGGTGTGATATAATAGCTATTTATATATTTAATTCGATTAGATTAGATTCGATTTATTTATCACCCTTTTAAAAATACAATTAAATAACAAACATAAGTAATTCACAAAAGGATTGTCAATTGTAATAAAATAGTAATAATAATTATAATAACTGAAATTAAATAAAAAACAAAATAACAACAAACAAAAATAAAGCTTAATTAAATGTCAATGTAAATTCACAAAAAGATCGTCATGGGTACATAAAAAGAGAAAATAATAATAATTTAAATAAAATCTTTTTTAAAAGCAATTTAAAGTGTCAAATAATAAATATAAAACCACAAAATGTGGAAATATTGTCAGAACATAACCAGCATAACATTGCCAGCCGTTTTAATTGGGGGAAATGTAGTGTCAGGTGATATCCAAGGTGCGGGAAAAAGTGCCAAGTCACCCACCGCTGAAAAGCTGCCAGGCGCTCGAATTAATTAATAATGACAGTATGGCATACTAACTAGAGGGATTTCATTGCTCTATAAATTGTATACTTATTTCCGTAGCTAGCTCTTAGACCAGGGATGTTACGGAGGTTCGACTCCGGTTCCGTTAAGTTGGAACTTCCGATTATTATTACACCTTCGGTTCCGACTTCGGCTCCGACACTTTTAAATCGAAGGTTTTAATCGGAGGTCGAAGCATAACATAGCGGCGGCGGCGGCCTGTGTCGACTGTTATGAACAGGTTCATAAATGTCGCGCGGGGAATCCCCCGACTCCCACTACGTGCACTCTATCGTCAATTATCCGAACCTGCCTCCGACTCCGATTCCGACTCCGATAAAGCAAATTTTAAAACTCCGACTCCGCCTTTGGTTCCGATAAAACTACCTCCGTTACATCCCTGTCTTAGACTTACAACTTTCTAAGGGAAGTGAGCCGGTTTTTTTTTTCTCCCGAGTATAGTATTATCCTCTTATTAGTTCTGTTTCCTCACCTGTAACAGTATGAGAGTGGGCTGCTCTGCTTTGAGCAAATTCACGACGTCGTTTTCTTCAAACGCCTCCTGCTTGACAGACACGGGCCGCGTCACCGATGTTACTGCGGTAATTAAAAAAAAAAATTGAAATTTAACAAATAACGAGGTGTCTTAAGGAGACGCTACTGTGGTAATTAAATTAAAAAAAAACATATTTAAAATGTAACAAATAACTAGGTGTCTTAAGGAGACGTTAATGTGGTAGTAAAATTAAAAAATATATTTAAAATCTAACAAATAACGAGGTGTCTTAAGGAGACGCTACTGTGGTAATTAAATTAAAAAAAACATATTTAAAATCTAACAAATAATGTGTCTTAAGAATAAATTCCATTAAACCTGGGTTTCTTAAGGGCAGCTGACTTAGTTACCCTGTACATACCTACTTAAAGTACGTTTTTTATATTAGGCTTTGTTTTCTGTCCACAATAATTTTGACTGGGGTCTATGGGCTTTTTGAAATTCTAAAAAGGTCCGTGACCGCAAAAAGTTCTCAAATCTCCCATCTCAAAAAGTGATGCATTTTTACTAAACCTAAAACCTGATATTCTGAGCGGCATTAGCAACTTCTAAGTACTGTGTTCATAATCTAAATTAATTTTAAAGATTGCAAAATTGCAAAGAAAAAACATAGAATTTACCAGTTGCTTCTCTTCCCGCGCACATGGTAAAAGCCCATCGAGGGAATGTGCGAGTCTTAGAAATCATGTTACAGCCGATGCGGCTAGCAACCCATCACTATTTTGATTTCCCTTTCCACCTATACAATCATGCTAAACGTGGCCTTAAGCTTTTGTTACCTTAGGCTCAGCTTTTAGGGGTAAAGACGATATATATATATATATATGTAAAATCGCAAAGCGCAAAATTCCTGAAGGACTCCAAAAAAGTTGAAGAATCAGTGACAACTAAGCGGGATTGTTCCGAATACACAATTGAATGCATCAGAACACCCCAAAAGCGTGTAAAATTATTTATATGTATAATCTTCTATAGCTGTTCCTTAAGCCATAGCATATGACGATACTTGGCGCTTCAGAACGGCAGTATTACGACAGACACAGTCTTACTGGCGCAGTCCGTCTCTTCCCCGGGCTCGGCTTTCACTATCACTTCTTGCTTAACCTGGACGGATGGCTTCAGTTTATTGCCCACTATAATGAAATTACAGAAATGTGTAATGTGTAACGAGGTGCTGTAAAAAATGTAGTTTTAGCTAACACAATAATGAGATGTTTGAGAGGGTGCATGACTCAATTGGTCTAGCTGGGTGGAGCTGGAGGAAGCCGCGAGATCGAGCCAAATGTTTTTTTTTTTTATATGAATAGGAATAATAATTTTTAATTTGTGAAACGGAACGCAAATGTGTCAGCAAATACTTCCGAATAATATTACGTTAATTAAAGTTTTTCGTTGAATTTTACTGTTAAAAAGTGATAATCAGCTGCAAGAACATCTAAATTTAGTACAGTGATATAAATATAAAAACATTACTTAGCATAAAAACAGAAAAGTGCCGGACAATAAAATTATAACCTCAAAATTCAAAAAATAACCGTTTAAAAGTGCGTGAATAAAACTTTCGTGCATGATGCCTGCTATTATACACCTGGAAAATGGCTAAATTAACTACCCAAATGGACCTCAATAAGGATACAACCCCAGGACTAAGTACAGACCCGGAAACGATGCATAACAACACGAAAAAACATTACGTCCAACAAGTGTTCCATAGTGGACTATTCAATACAACATCGCGACAGCGAAGTCACTCAACTGAAGACGTACAAAGAACACCACCAGTAGAAAACCCATCTCAAAGCATTTTAGTCCACTCGCGAAACACATCACAAAACCTTGTTGCCAATCAACAAATGACTGATAGTGAGATAAGCAGATCTGGAAGTGATACAGAACAAGAAACAAACAATAAGGTTCCCTGGCAAAAAGTGCCACAGTACAGTCAAAAGAGATATCGCTCACCAGAGCAAGCCATAACAATACATAAACTACCAAAAACAAATGAAGCGCGGCAGCAAAGGTTCAACAAGAACAGACCTAACCTCGAAAATGCAGAATTGATTGAAACCACCAATAGATACTCAAGCCTACCCACTGACGAAGTAGAGCAGGACCAACAACCCACAACTGTGAATAGCGGGAAACCAAAGAGGCCCTCAAAACCGCCACCAATATTTTTATATGGTATTATGGACTTAAAGCAACTCACAGACTGTCTCAATGAAGTGGCCAACCATACTGAATATACATACAAGATAGTAACAAAAGATCAACTCATAGTAACCACATCTACCACGGAGAGTTATAAGAAAATAATAAGTCATATTAGGAACAAAGGACTTATTGGTCATACTTTTACAAGAAAAGAAGACAGATGCAAAAAAATTGTAATTAAAAATTTACATCACACTACTCCCATTGCAGAAATATTAAAAGCTGTTGAAGAAACTGGCAATACAGTGCGAGGAGAAATTGTCAATGTCACTAAAAAGGGCACTAAGGACCCATGTAATGTTTTCTATGTCAATCTTGAACCAAACGAGAAAAATAAAAATGCCATGAATATTAAATATATCTACCATCAATCTGTGAAAATAGACGAACCCTGGAAAAGTAATACCATAGTGCAATGTACCAGATGTCAACAATATGGACACACAAAAAACAACTGTATGCGGCCGTACAGATGTGTCAAATGTGCTGGCCCGCATAGCACTAAAGATTGCACGAAGGATAAAAATACACCTGCACAGTGTGCATTATGCGGAGGGAGCCACCCTGCGAACTATAAAGGATGCAAAGTGTACCGTGAAATACAAACCCGGAAAAGGAACAAACAAAACCAAGACAATATGGACCTCAACAAGAAAACCAATACTGAACTAGAGAAGACACTTGAATTACCAACATCAACATACAGCGTAAGTGTCGAACAAGGCACACAACAGCAACTAACTAGAGATCAAGGTGCAACTGCTTCATATAGTGATATAGTAAAACATAAGAGAAATTATATAAATAAAGAAAAACAACATATACCAAATAATCTAGAATCAACAAACGAACATAGCCATGGTGAATGGCAAGCCATACTAATGCAAACCATTAATAAGCAAACACAACAAATAGAACTACTTATCCAACAGATGGGGACATTAATGAGTCTCATAACCGCCCTCATTAGTAACAAATAATGGCTCAGTTAAGAATTGGAGTATGGAATATAAATGGATTGACCCCAAACAAAAATGAGTTACAGATTTTGATCCACACCAATAAAATTGATATAATTTTAATATCAGAAACCCATTTAAATGATAACAAGGATTTCAAACTGGAAGGATTTGAAGTATACACCACAAACCACCCTGATGGAACTTCACATGGAGGAACAGCAGTAATCATAAAAAGTAACATAAAACACCATTTACATAGCAATTTCCAGAGAGACTACCTTCAAGCTACCACGGTTACTGTTGAGGATAGAACCGGAGATTATAATGTAAGCGCTGTCTACTGTCCTCCGAGACACACTATAGATGAGTCTATGTTCTATAGGTACTTCGAGACGCTTGGACCAAGGTATATCAGTGGCGGAGACTGGAACAGCAAACATACACAATGGGGATCAAGGCTAGTCACCACCCGGGGTCGTGAGCTCAAAAAATGTATAGACAAATATAAGCTGATCACGCTGTCCACTGGTGAACCCACATATTGGCCTACGGATCAAAACAAATGCCCAGACCTGTTGGACTTTTTTATTATAAAAGGATTCTCCCAGACTTATTTTGAAGCGGAAAACTGTCTAGACTCCTCTTCAGACCATTCACCAATAATAGCAACTTTCAGTTCTACAGTACTATACAAAGAACAAGAAGAAACATTATGTAATCACAAAACTGATTGGACTACATTCACGGATATCCTGTGCACAGACCTCGACCTTAAAGTAAAATTAAAAACACCAGAAGATATTGACGAAGCAACATTTTATATCACTAACAAAATTCAAGAAGCTGCCTGGCGCTCAACTCCTTCTCTAACAATATCAAGTAAAATCTATAATACTCCACTACAAATCCGAAATAAGGTACAGGAAAAAAGAAGATTAAGAAGGAAATGGCACCTAAGCAGGCACGCAATAGATAAGGCTGCGCTCAATAGATCTGCTAAGGAACTAAATGCTATGATAAAAGAAAATGAAAATGACAGCTTCAACAAAAACTGTCATCACTAACAGCATCCAAATGCACTGACTACTCACTCTGGAAAATTACGAAAAAGTTCAAAAGACCTCAAAGACACATCCCGACAATAAGAACAGAAGCAGGTACATGGGCCAAAAAAGCAGAGGAGAAAGCAGAAACATTTGCTCAACATCTGAGTCACATTTTCACACCAAACGCCTCGGCAGCACCAGATACTGATGAACTTGTGAATAAAACTGTAGACAGTGACCAGCAACTGTCACTACCGTTAAGACTGATAACCCCAAAAGAAGTATACAACACAATTAAGCACCTGGGTAACAAGAAGGCACCTGGTTTCGATCTTATAACTGGGGAAATATTGAAACACCTACCAAAGAAAGCAGTTGTCTTCCTATGTATGCTCTTCAATGCTGTCCTTAGGGTTCACTACTATCCGAAACTGTGGAAAGTATCACAGATTTGTATGCTGCCTAAACCTGGGAAACCACCTATGGAGCCCACCTCATATAGACCAATTAGCCTACTACCAACAATTTCAAAGGTATTTGAAAAAATATTCCTACACAGATTAAAACCGATACTCGAACAAGATAACATCATACCAGACCACCAATTTGGCTTCCGGGAACAACACTCCACGGTCGAACAGGTTCATCGAGTTGTGAATAAGATAAGGCAATCCCTGGAATGCAAGGAGTACTGCGCTGCTGTCTTCCTAGATATCCAGCAAGCCTTCGACAAGGTGTGGCACACAGGTTTGCTGTACAAGTTGAAAACAAGGCTGCCCAACTCGTACTATATGGTACTGAAGTCATACTTAATAGACAGAAAATTCCAAGTCAAATTAGGCGGAGAAACTTCAAATCTGTATGATGTCAAAGCATCAGTCCCTCAAGGATCTGTACTTGGCCCGGTGCTGTACTCAATCTACACGGCAGACCTGCCGGTCTCGGATGAAGTGATTACAGCGACATATGCAGATGATACTGCCTGTCTTGCAAGTGACAAGATACCTGAAATTGCCTCACGGAAACTGCAGTTACACCTTGAGAAAATAGACCAATGGCTTGAAAGGTGGCGGATCAAAGCCAGCGTCTCCAAATCGATACAAATAACCTTCACCCTACGCAAAGGTGACTGCCCTCCAGTGACAATGCGAGGAGATCCACTCCCAAGTGAACCATGTGTAAAGTACCTAGGTCTCCATCTTGATAGAAGACTAACGTGGGCAAAGCATATAAAAATGAAAAGAAAGGAAGCGGATATCAGATGCAGGAATCTACAATGGCTCATAGGAAGGGGGTCCACTCTAACACTAAACAACAAACTACTGGTATACAAAGCCATAATAAAACCAGTATGGACATACGGAATCCAGTTGTGGGGATCAGCGAGCAACTCCAACTTGGAAATACTTCAAAGATTCCAAAATAAAGCACTGAGACAAATCACATGCGCTCCATGGTTTGCAAGAAACAACGAGCTACACGAGTATACTGAACTACCAACTATAAAACAAGAAGTGAATAAATACTGTACTAACTACAAGAACAGGCTACGAAAACACTCCAATGAACTGGCCAGGGACCTGCTACAAGACAATGAATACCTACCAAGGCTCAAAAGATGGCAGATATTAGAGCTGGACCAAAGACACTAAGCCTCACATACGCTGGAGATGGCGTTCAATGGAACCCACCCAAAGAAATTTTTTTTGCCCTCCTATCTGATTATGGCCTAAATGGCCGATGGCAGATCAAATAGTAAAAAAAAAAAAAAAAAAAAAAAAAAATATGAATAGGAAGGCAAACGAGCAGGTGGGTCACCGGATGGTAAATGATCACCACTGCCCATAGACACCCGCAACCCCGGGAGGATTGCAGATGCGTTGCCAACCTAGAGGACTAAAATGAATGGCCTCTTGTGCCCGTAATTTCCCCGGCTGTCTTACTCTCCACACCGGAACACAGCAGTGCAGGCACGGCTACTTAGCGGCAGGATTAGCGAGTAAGATGGTGGTAGCGATCCGGACGGACCTTGCACAAGGCCCTACCACCCGCAATGCTTCTCGGAGCCATAGGGCTATGTCCCTAAAGAGGGATATAACAGGAATTTATCATCACCATCATCATCAAAGAGTTAATAATAAGAAATCTATAAAGCAACTATACTCGGAGGCAAAAAACGGGGACACTTTTTTTTGTCCCAAGTATAGGTTCCAAAAAAATTTTTTTTTATTCTAAATTTTAAAAGGCAGTGCACTTGTGTAACTAACTATGACAACCTCATTGGCGATCTCTTAGGACGAATTGCTCAGGCAGTCCCATGGCAAAAAGTTGATGGTATTAAGTGTGAAACGAATACAATATAGTCAATAAGTATTTATATAAAATACTAGCTGTTGCCCGCGACTTCGTCCGCGCAGAATTGTATATAAACTATGCTCACTAGAGATAATGTAGGACTCTAATGGTGAAATAATTTTTCAAATCGGTCCAGTAATTTCGGAACCTATTCAATGCAAACGAACAATTAAATATTTCCTTCTTTATAATATTAGTGCATGTAGAAATAGATACATAAAGTAAAAAGAAACAATCACCTCATCGCTACAAATTATTGTTTTGATTATTTTTTTTTTTTACCTCCTTTTTTTGTTAATCTGACCGCTTCATAATTAATGGTAACCGTGTCTTTTTTGATATTTCTTGGCTGCCACGATACAGGCTGTGCCTAGTGTGGAGTCATTGAACTTCCTAACATTGTATGTATTTCGTGTCTATTTTGGAAAATAAATTTTACTTTACTTTACTTACTTTACTTTACAAAGTATAAAACAAAGTCGCTTTCCGCTGTCTGTCTGTCCCTATGTGGATTTTGATGCAGTTCTTTTTAAATAGTGATTCAAGAGTTTATATGTATAATTCTACGCAGACGAAGTCGCGGGCAGAAGCTAGTTATATTATAAACAAGATGGTCTCACAGGAGTTATTTATCTTAGCAACCTTGCCATAAGGCAAGTGCTATCTTTACTAATTACCTCCATTGTCCATAGGCAACTTAATGGGTGTATCCTTTTCGAGAACTTGTTTGAAGTCTTCATCATCGTCACTGGCATCGTCTCGTCCCATCACACCTCTTATCTTCTGCTCCTCCAGTTCTTTGTCAATCTGAATAAACAGCAACAACATTCAAGTTGTGAAATGACAAAGGATAATAGAGAGAGGTACCTTGCTGATGTGAGCCTGTTTAATGGAGCAGTTAACACAACATTAAGTTTTCCGGCATCAGAAAATGCGGTACGAATATACAGGTTTGTGAAATACACCTTTGCTGCCAGAGAATCTGGTAGCGGGCAGGGGAGTGTTTGATGAATCTGACCCAAGAGACATCCGATGAGGCTGGCACAGTCACACAAGTGCACTTAAGCCTCGTAAAAATATTAGATAAAAAAAAAACATTTAAGTTGCCTACCCTACAAACTGCGTTAACCACAGGCCTAGTGGTTCAGATCGAGAGCATGCGCAACAGCTGACTCTGTCTAATGATTTGCCGAGTCTCTATTTTGGTGGATCGAGTTGCAAATATAAAAATATATTAAGAAACTAGAAGCACTGTACTATTGCTTTATTATCATTTTTATATTATATAAATCACCTCTTTATCCCGTACAGGGTAGACAGGGCCCAAGGTAAAAAGACCTAAAGCCCATGTTAAGCATGATTGTAGGCATATAGTTGGAAACGGGAATCGAAATAGTGTTGGGTTGCTAGCCGCTTCGTCAATATTATAATATAGACTCTTTAACATGATTCCTACGATTTTCGCCCATCACTGGGCTTTTACACTGGGAAGAGAAGCAACTGGTACATTCAAATTTTTTTTGCTTCCAGGTAAGCGTGGAATTTTTTGTCTTATACAATGTAAAAAGTGATGTGAACCTTTATGATATCTTTGACCCTGATAGTGGGTTTCTGCAGGGTGACTTTGGCGTCACCGCTGTCCCGGCTGCCGTATGATGCTCGACTGGAGTGCCTCTCCGTTGCTCCCAACCCTACAATGTTTAAATAATATTATATTCATATATGTAATCAATGGAGTAATACTGCTTGGCAGTGCCTGTAGTGTACCATGTATAGTTGGAATTGAATACAAATATTATGTTATTAAATTAACAAGTAAGTGCATTATGAAAATATGAAGAGAATTGATAAATTTTTTGATATTTAATTTATTTTGGATTAGGGTACCTTCTGAGAAAACTCCTCCAGATTTGATAACATTAGGTCCATTTTTGATATTCCTATTTCTATCATTTTTTCTGTCTTTTTTTCCTTTATCATCTCTTCTTTGGTCTCTAGCAGCATTTAAATTTGGGCTGAAATTAAATAAAAAAATACATAAATTGTGCAACAAATATTAACAACAAGCTCTACTTACATAACAGCATACATACATAAATCAAATCTTTATCCCTTACGAGGTAGGCAGAGCCTAAGATAACAAAATCAAAGACCACGTTTAGCATGATTGTGGGTGGTCAGGTGGAAAGGGGAATCAAAATACGCAATCAGCATACACAATAACTTTAATGATAAAGCAATAATATTGAATAAATAGAAAAGCTTACCCTTTATTTTTATTCCGCGCCACGTTCAAATTCGGTGTAAATACTTTTTTGTTAGGTTTTACACCACCCAGGGTCAGGTCTCGGGGCGGTTTGAATGAAGCCAGTCTTTGCTGGGGATCCAGGCCCAAGCCGTTAGAAGTAGACGTCTTGTCATCTTTATTCGACATTTTGTGATACTAACACCACCTTTAATTATTTAACTAAAACAAAAACCACGCAGTTCACACAACTAAAATTGTTTAGTTTTTTCTATAGTTTAGTTAAGTGTTTTGACCATGTTTTGATTTGACATGATAACATGACAGGTAAGGTAAAGCAAGTGTCAGACAGATCTGTCACTGGCTGTCAAGATAATAACAATGCGTTCAAATTAATTTTATGTTTTGCAATTCACGGGAAAACGGGCAGAGATGTACAAAATGGTTTTAAAAAAGCATTTAAATACAAAATGCAAAATACTTTTCAAATTTACTATTTCAAATGCAAAATACCAAATAGTTTTGCGTTTTGTATTTCAAATGCTAAATGCAAAATAGGTATTTTCAAAATACTTTTTCAAAATAAAATACCTTTTGATCAAATATCAGTCATTTTTATTTATTTTAGGTATTTATCATGAGAAATAGAGACACAATGGCGAGCCGAACAAAAACGTCTAATAACATGGCACCTTATGCATGACATTTTGGTCAAATTTATCAGTACGCGTATCAATAAATTCTGTTACGTTAATAATTAATAATAATAATACTCCTTTCAACATGAAACTACCGTGAGACTTAATCATCATTACACATAAACGGATAACTCACGTATAAAAAGTCGAGTGATGCTCGACATGTTTCGGACTATTTCGTAGGCCTTCTTCTTGGAGCGCTCGCCCCGGCGGCAGCGAAACGAACACTGCGCGCCAGCGCTCTGCTCGCGCAGCTGTTCGACGCAACTGACAGCGGCGCACAACTACCCTCGTTTTCATCGTCATTTTTAACGTTTTTTTGTGTTCGTTTCGCTGCCGCCGGGGCGAGCGCTCCAAGAAGAAGGACTACGAAATAGTCCGAAACATGTCGAGCATCACTCGACTTTTTATACGTGAGTTATCCGTTTATGTGTAATGAATAATAATACTCACTTAAAATAATGTTAAGCAAGTAGACTAATGAAAAGAGAGCCATGGCTCCATTTTGTGAATTGTGTGGCCATTTATTTCGGTTGATTGTGCATCTAGTGCGGCAATACAAGCGTAATTCGTTCATTTCATTTTGTTTGACTGGTAATGTTGGCTAAACTTAATCAAAAAGTATTTTGCATTTTGAAATGAATATGAAAATGCAAAATACATCTCGAAAGGTATTTCAAATAAAATACAAAATGGTTTTTACTAAAAGGCATTTAAATGCAAAATACAAAATACGTATTTTGCATTTTGTATTTGCATTTTAAATGGAAGTATTTCAAATAAATCGCATCTCTGAAAACGGGTAAGATTATGGTGAAACCCTTATGCTTCTAGAACACTTTTGGCAATAATTACGATTACGACGGAAAAGAATGATTACCGCAACGTTGTGATTATATTCTCTTTGATTTTTCGTTTCACAACGAATTCACAGGTGAACTTTAATTCAAACTTTATAATTAATCTGAATACTTTTAGCCTGTGGCAATAATGGTAAACTTGACAATTTCGTTTTGAATCGAAAGTTTTGAGTAACGATTTTTACTGTGGCGTATTAATTCAATTGAGTGCTTACTGTGCAGATTTTTGAAACAAGCTTCTTCATTTAATTAATATTTTTGACAAATTCACCATGTCTGAGTTGTTTAACATCTTCGGAGACCACGTAACGCGCCAGCCGACGAAAAATGTCGCGAGGCAACCGTTACACAATATTGGTATGTTTTTTTGCTATATTTTGGTAAATACGTTAGTGTATTATACTTTTTACCGTCGTATTTTGTTTTGATTGAGTTCGTTATTTACAGAGAACATGGGAAAGTCGGTTTCCATGGGTCCCATCAAGCCTAATGAGCCTCTTAAAAAGGGCGCTGAACCCAAAAAGTCATTTCTGTGTAACACCGGCAAAGCACTACAAAGTACACCGCTAAGGCAAGCCTTCACGCCGCGGGCCGTCAACGTGGGAGCCCTAATTTACAACGATGCCAATCCTAAGTCGGATGCTTTTAATTTTGAAGAAATAGAGTTTACAAAACCTGTTTACAAATATGGTAAGCCAGTGACACCTGACTATCTTTCTGCGACTGTTGTTAGAGTTTACACAAAATAAAAAAAAGGAAGGTGAATGCGATTTTTTTATAAGAAAAAAGTCAGGACGGAATTCTGTGAACGGTAAAGCCGATTTAGAGCATTCTTATGATTAGAATATGCCTTAACATGTGCCTGCATACAGTGTTGCACAGCACAATGGAACTTTGCCACCAACCAAGCAAACTAGTTCAGACTTGTATAGTCTGACCTGTAGTCTAGTATATAAGCAATTTAAAACAACTTCAAACACAGAAACACAAGCAACTGATGATTTAATTTTGCAGATAACTACCACAAAGACACATTAGACTACCTCCCCTTGCCAGGGGCTGATCTGAGGCGGCTCTCGCTGTCGCCGCCGCGCACGCCTGCCCCGGACACGAGGCCTGCTGGAGTGGACTTCGACTGCTCCTACCAAGATGAGTTCTTCACAGGTATTGATAGTAATCTCTTAGAAAACACATTTTTTTCCTCCTTTTATAGTGCCAGTGTGCCTTGAAGTAGGCAATCATTATAGCTATACTGATCCAGGATATGGTTGCACGAAACAGCTCT
The DNA here is from genome assembly GCA_949127965.1 of Pandemis corylana. NCBI lineage: Eukaryota > Metazoa > Arthropoda > Insecta > Lepidoptera > Tortricidae > Pandemis > Pandemis corylana. The sequence continues at coordinate 11,979,983 of OX421869.1, read as the reverse complement.
AGTGCTTAAACTGAACAATGTCTTCCAGGTTTCCTGCTGCCCTGTAACTTACCTGATTTAACTAGGTAGTTTTTTCTTGTAGGTAAAGAAGTAAGAGCTGGACAGTCATTTGTCTCCAGACAAATTTTATGCAGAAGACTACTTATTCCTGTTACTCACGCATTTTATAGTGTTTTGTTCTTGCTTTGACAAATAATACTAAGAACTGCACTCAACTGTTATTTTTTTGAATTTTTAGTACTGGTGTAGATGCCAAAGATAAGCAAACAAAACAAAATAATCATAAGTAAAGTATTGTTAATTTGCTTGTTTCAGATGATTTTTCAAATGAAAGTATTCCTGATCCCAATGACAGTGACCTGGGCCTGCCCGCGATCTATTAAATACGATTAATTTAGATTTTTAATTATTTTAATAAAACATGCGCTTTTAAATTAAGTTTCATAGCCTTTGTAATGGAGTAATTAATAAACACCTCTACATTTCTTTTAAACTCGTGCAAATTTTTTTTTTTTATTTGGTTTATAGCGTCATGGCTATCTCTATCTGCTTGGTCAAGAGTTCTGAATGTAATGACATGCTATCGGCGTAGCTTGCTTTAGACGGGTCTTGTATCAAAATGTGCTGAGGAGGCCAAACAAAGGGTAAAGTTGTTTACACTCAGGGCTCCTGTAGCCTGGGGCTCGTGCCGTTGGTACCGCTAATACGGCGGTAGCTACACCACTACAGAATGTAATACCTGTGGATGATTTTACTACAGCACGACTACCAGGAGTGCTCGCAAGAACTGTGACGCGAGATACATTACCTGTCTTTTTATTACTGTTTGTTCTAGAAAGAGATGGATAGTCTTTCGCGCGCACTCGTGCTAGCCGTTAAGTATGAACTAGATACTGGATACACAAAGTACAGTCAAGTGTATAAATATATGTACGTTACCAAGACTTCAAGAACATCTATACACCTTTATACTGCAAACAAGGCCGGTGATACATATATTTGACATGATGGCTGTATCTATATCTTATTCCCTCGACTGTATTATTATCAAGATGGCACAGGATCAGGTGCCTTGGCTCTCTGGGCGTCAACCAGCGAAAGCGGCTTGTAACTAGCTATGGATATGGATGAAGCTCGAAAGCATACTGGCAAAACAACTCTCAAAGTTGCTTTGGGAGACATTTTCAGCGCAGTGTGCGAAATGATGTCTCAAGATATTTAAAAATCATGCATACAATTTGCAACTCTAGTTTTAAATAAAAATGTGAACTTAAAGTAGAAATATTCAGCCAGTTATTTTAATTACAGTATTTTTTCTTTTGGACCCAAGGAAATAACAAAAAATGCATGCTATTTAATTTTTGTATAAGTGAGGCTATAGCTATAAGTATTGTGTTCTAATAAGTGTTTTATATTAATCTGCCAATGAACAAAAAATACCTCCTTTCTTTTGTATTTATATCTTTGCTGAAATAGACCTCGGCAAAGTAACCCTGATTCAATAAAATATTTAATCTGTAATGATAATAAATTACTATTTGTTTAGAATTTAGACATGAAAGATTTAAATAAACAAATCTTTAATAATAATGTGTGTACTATTTACATAATCTTAACAATAATCAACTTCCTCGAATCATTTTAATATACTAAGGGTTGGCTGTTTGGAAATAGGTGGTCTAAGGATCCTCCTGCAACAAAATATCAAGTTGTTGTCAGCTCTGTTGAAATCCAGGTGGTTTTAGGTGGACCATGGTTAAGAAAGGGAATACAGGCCGAAATATAAAAAAATATTATGGATAATCCTGGAGACAGCTTGTTTAAAAAATTTGACTCGTTTGCTTAAATAATTTAGTCCTTATTTATCCGAGTTCATTTGTGATACATAAAGATACATACAATGTATCAAAGCTATATTTTACATTACACAAATGTTGGCCAACCTATTTCCGAACAGCGCCAGTAAGGGTTGTTACAGACAGACTGCAAGTTACCTGCAACTGCTGCCCATTTTATTTAATTGAAATCAAAATATACCTAAAGGCAGTTGCTGTTACGTTGCAGTTTGGAACACAAGCAGTCCATCCTTAAAGGCCCTAAATCATTTACATACATTATCCGGATAGCATTCATTTCTGCTATGTCAAATATTTCTTTCCTAGAAACTGCACTTTTTTATCGAACGCCGGGAGTGTGATGGGAGTGTCTTCCTTGTAAAACGGGTTCAGCATCAGCTTGATGTAAGCTTCATACACGTCCGTGAAGAAGTTCTTGATGCCATCTTCGTTCCGAACATCATGGACCATCATGAAACGCATCTGAAAAACAATTTTGAACAATCTTAAGCATACATTGAGACATTGTCACTGGTAATTCAATTTATGGTTATTGTTAAATTTTGCTTTGGCTATGGTACAATTAAATTTTGTTTCTTTTTCTTAATCAGCCAACCAAATCAAGCCTAATTAAAAAGTGTTTTACCTGACTAGCAGTAACAAAAGCAGACACAAACCACTGGTTGAACTTATCTACTGACTTAAGATATGTGTTAGTCACTTTCCACATGTGTTCATCCACCAGGTCCAATGCTGCATGAGCTATGAATTGGTTGAGGTGTCTATTGTCTTCTTTCTGAAAGAAAATCATTATCTTATTAACATAAAAGGTATGATACTTTAATCTTGCTCTGTAGTTAGCGCGAGCACTCGAGCAGTTTACTTATCGCACGACATTGGTGTTTCTGGTTATGTTGACTATAAAATAAAAATATTTTACCTTTAGCTCCTTAGGAACTGGGATAAAATCCTTTTCGAATATGGGGTTATCCGAATGACCTACTATTACAAAATAGTACGTCCCCGCCATTTTGAGCTGTAAACAGCGAAAACGATTGTTTGGAACTTAATTTAACTTTGAAAAACAATAAGAAAAAATATTATTTTACGCCTACAACAAACTACGGATAATCTCGGAAAAACAGACAATTTATGACAGTCGTTCGAAATACATGTTTCATCAAAATTAGATACAGTTCGCCAAATATATCCTTGTTACTTTGATAGATGACATCAAAATAATTATGTAATTAAGAATTCTAAAGAACTGTTTCCATATGCTGTTTTCGTGTACTTATATATTCTTTCAAAAAATGCATTTTGAAAAATTTTATGAATGCACATTTAAGAAAAGTTTCTAGTTTCAGATCGGTATTGACGTCTGTAAGTTAGGCAAAGATGACATGTCTAAAAATGCGTTCATATTAATTTACTAGCGACTGCCACACGATACTTCAAATTTCATCTGTCTAGCAGCTTTTTGCCAAAACGAGAGCAGACCATCATGTTGGTCGTTCTTGCATACCCGCACTGGTCTAACTGTTGTTGTCTTTAAGTATGGCAGATGCTTTACTGAAACTTCAAGTTAAGATCTTAGCATTGTTACAGTTCGAATGATCATTATAATTGAATTAAAATTTAATTATTTTACGATATTCCATTATTTTATTATCATGAGTATATTCTAGACATGGGATTAATAAGTATGTATATGTTCCATTACCATAAAAAATTCAAATGTCCCAGTTTCCGAACACACTTAAGAAATAAAAAATTGGCGGCAAAGTATGACGCCACTTATTTTGCACTTGTACTGTTTACTGTACGAATTCGAATATAATTTAAGCGATTTGTCGTTTATTCAACTTGGATAAATATTTATGAAATATGAACTGTAAGTAAGCTTTTTAATTACCTAACAATTTGTAAAATACACGTTTATTACATTTTTGCAATCTCTGACTTGTTTTTCATCGTAGATTCGTGGTCAACGTCGATTGAAAAGTTAATGTTTTGGCGGGCTGGAAGCTGGTGCAAACATAATTCAAAAACAACAACGTGGACGTTGAGGATCACTTGCGACGTATTATTTATTATGGATGATACAAGGATATTCGAATCTCTGAACTTTAACAGCAAAATAAAAGGGATATTTAAAGAAGATATACTAATATTAATCGTATGCGGTTTAAATAATGAAGTAAGTATTTATCAAATTATTTTTTAAGTTATAAAAGTAAAAGCTGTTAGGTATGATTTTTCTAGATAATATCCCATTTTTAAGTATTTCATTGCTTTAAATTATTTTAGATATGGAAAATAAAATTTCAAATAAAATATGATGTTGCTGAATGCCTCAGAAAATTGAGTCACCATTTTCCCGTGATAAAACACAATTCAACAGCTTCTGAAAAAATATTTCAATCACGATACCGCAGTATTGAAGAGGTCATGAAGAAAGCAGTTGAAGGAATTGGTAAAAGCTGCGTAGAATAAATAATTTGTTACTGTTTCAGTCATGTTGCATGTTTCACTGCGATTTCAAAACCAGAATTCTAAAACTTTAAATTTCGTTTTACAGGTGTAACCGGAAGTCTTCCTATACCGCCAGAATTAAATAGTTTTGTAAAACTGTGTCTTTTAGATCCTTGTATGCCTCAACTCATCAATGATACTCAAAAAATTCTTGAAGATCTAAATAAATCGTAATGTTGGAACTCAGTAAAATAAAAATGTTTTTTTTTTTGTTTTCGTAATTTATTATTCCTTGCGCCAAACGAGGACTCTAAACACTAATTTCTTGTGACGTGACTAATTTCGTAAGAACGCATTTTTATTATGGTGGCATTCCACTTGGCGTTGCGCGTTTGCAGTGTTTGTCTAAATATTCTTTTGTATTCGTACGTATTCCAAACTTCACAAACACGACATCACACTTGCGATGCCAACAGAAAATATATAAAATACGCAAACATGTTTGCAGTTCAAAATAAATTGAATTTACTGGCGATGACAGTGTTTACGGCTGTAGCAGCATATTTTTTGTATCCTGCCAATACAGATACAATATAGATACAAGCAATATACAAAATTGTTAAAAATATACAAAGTTGTTAAAAAGCCGTGGAAAAGACTGAGTGAGCGAACCATGTGCAGACGATGAACGCAAAATATTCGCCATATTTGCGTCCTTTGATGTGTGACCAAAACCCGACAAGCAGGCGGAAACGCGTGTTTGCCCATTTGCATGATTTAGGTTTAAATTATGTATTCATTCTATAAAAATTACATCATAAATTGTACCTACATTGTCAAGTTAGCAGAATTTAGATTGAAATCGTCAAGAGTAAATAAAAAAAATACAAATCAATTGAATATTACAAAAATGTCAAAATCAAAAACCATAATAATAAAACAATTAGGTACAATTAAATTAATTCTCCGCCGAATTTTAGTTCAATAACAATTCGTTTTTGTTTAGTTTCCTAGTTTGAACAACATAAAGACTAAAATAAAATAATTCTCCGCTAGGGATCGTCACTGCTTATAGGTAAATAATGAAATAAAATAAAAGATTAATTTAATGTAATGTCAAAATGTTTGACTTATTCGTGCAAATATGGGAAATATTAACGTTTTTGGCCAAATAAGGCAAATACGCGAACACGCAACGCCAAGTGGAGTGCCACCATTATACTAACATCATATTGTCAGGTTGTCAATGTCAAAATTCAAAACAAAGTTGTTTAAATTTGTAACGGCCATCTTGTCCAATGGACGGGACCGTAATATAAAAAGTTACTCTATGGACGGGACGTAGGGGCGTAGCGTAGAAAGTAGAAAGGGACAGGGACAGAGCCCTTTTCTGTAATAATAATAATAATAATACAGAAGGGCTTGGGCTTGTGTTGTGATTGTGACATTCTTTGTTTGTTGTTTGTTTTGTTTCGTTTACTGCGCCTTAGTTCCAAAGAAAGTGCATAATGCTCCCTACAAGATTTGTGCCTGGGCAGGCTCCCCGCAAATCAAGGTAAGAATAAGAAATCAGTAAATTTGAATTCGGTTCAATCAAGATTCAACAATTCCATGAATGATATGGAATTCCTTTGTTATTCTGTGTACTTATTGAATGTTACACTAATGAATGACTCCCTTCTTAATAGAATTCCTTTGATGTATCCAGTTGTTAACATAGTGTACATTAAATCATCTCGTAGCATGGGCGGATTTATGCTTTTTGGGGTGCAGCCAAAATGGCCCCCAGCCTCCACTAAAGACCTGTTATCAAAGGCTAAAACCATATTTTTTTAAACAAAATGGCCATTATTTGATAAATTGGGGAGAATACAAAGCAGTACCAGCCCAGGGCTCCCACGAACTTACAGTCTGCCTTTGTAGTAATCCAAATACTTCAAAAGCATATACATATACAAAAGTTTTATCAACTTACATCTTTTTTTTATCTAAAACTTTTACAAGGCTCAAGTTCACCTGTGTGACTATGCCAGATCGTCTTTAGGGTCTAATTTCTCAAACGGGGAGTGCCCACCACCAGATTCTGGCAGCAAAGCAGTGTTTGATGATGGATGCCTGGCTACTTGGTGTCGTGTTCACTGCCCCATTAAGCAGGCTCACATCAGCCAAGAACCTCTCTCTATTATTCTCCGTCATTTCACATTTATAGCTCTATATCCGTCAATGTTAGATTGGGTGAGCGGCAGTCGTTCCTGCCGCGCCGCGTGGGGTCGACGGACCGGCTGTCGGACTCGCGGCGCCCGAGCGGCGTCGGGCCGCGCTCCAGCAGCGCTGACGCCGGCCGCTCGAGCGTCCGTCTCAGCCGGGAAGCCTCTGCCTCCAAGGCACCTATCAAAATGGTAATTTAAATCGATTTGAAACAAAAAATTATAGTACTTGCTAGCTAAATTCATAAGTAAAAATCATATGCCACTAAATTTGATGTGTGTATAAAAATTTGCAGGCTGCAGATACGATTTATGTTTTGTAAACATGCCATAGAAGCGGCTGACCTTGTGTTATGATTTGATGTTACCTAAATTACCAGATTTTCTTTTCCGATTTGGCATTCCAATGCCATATTTGTCGCGCCTGTAAAACACTATTTGTTATTTCAGAGGTCTCGCTCCCAGCAGGCAGACCCCCGTCAGACGACCACTCCGCTCCGGAACAACCAGTTCCTAAGACCAACTATTACACCAGTGGTATGAACAATTTCATGTTTTATTAGCTACTACATCAGCATCTGCAGCCATATACGACCCACTGACATATGCCTCCTCTTAGAATGAGAGGGCTAGGATAGTTCCCACACTGGCCGCTGTGGTTCACATGCACCGTTAAATTTATTTGCAGGTGTGTACAGGTTTCCTCGCGATACACATAATGTGATTTCGCAAATAAATTCTGAAAAGTTCAACAGGTGCAAGCCTGAGATTTAAACCCATAACACTCTTGAGCACAACCCCTTTGTCACAATAAGACGGCTTATATTAATATTAGTAATTCTTTACAGAGGACTCCATCAGGAGATCGTATGAGGAGTTGGGAGGCGTCTCTCGACAGGGCTTTGGCATGTGTCACTGTCAAGGATCAGAGGTAAATTCATGATAATTACCCCGAATATCTCATGCATGTGTCAGTATTTGCAGGCTGTCTTTACTATCCACGCCGGCACACAGCAATACAATCGCTGCTACAAGAATACCGAGTAGATGGAAATAGCAATCCAGACAAACCCTGCACAACCCACAAAAATTTGGGTTTCTTATTCTGTGTGTGCAACGCTGTAATCGGGGCTGTTCTAAGCTATTAGGAGCTGTCTCTAAACGGCTTGAGGATAAAAAAGACTGACTTGAAAACGAAGTAGATACCAAAGTCTATGTTTGTTCAAGTCGTGGACTACATTGCCAGCCGAACGCTCGCAATCATGCTAAACGTGGCCTTTAGGTCTCATGACCCTAGGCACTCTTTATCTTATCTTATCTTATCTTAGTCTAGCAACCATACCAAGGACTGAGAAAACAAACAGAAACAAGTGTCAAAAACAAAAAGAAGAAAAGGCGGAAGACAGGCAGTCATGGAGTAAGCTGGAGGAGGCTTACACCCAAAGAGGGGTCCAAATCTGTGGAAACTAATACTAACACAATTAACAAAACTAAACAACCACTAACACTACTAACTACTAAAGAAATTGTTGGAACAAATACCTACTGTAAATTAGTATTTGAAAATAAAAGGCTTTATTATTATTATTATTATTATTATTATCTTAGTCTAGGGGGTCCCTACGGATACACGACCCATTCGTGGATCTTTCGTGTAAAGGTCTACTTTGTAAGAGATAAAGACGTGATTTATGCATGTATATATCGGATTTTTCACCACCGCTTTGAATGTGGTGGTCTCGTACAGTGGGCTCCTGGCTCCTGGCTCCTGGCTCCTGGCTGTAACGTGTGGTGTCGCAGGGCTGTCGCGAACACGGCGTGGCAGCGCAGCACGCTGGCGCGCGTGTCGGAGGCGCTGGCGGCGCGCGGCGGCGGCGCGGCGGCGCTGATGCGGCCGCTCACCATCGCGCGCTTCGTGGACATCGCCGGCACCCTGCTCGAGGCGCTCACCAGCGATGCCAAGCTCAACAATGACAATTATGTCACTAAGGTACAGACGGCTGAACCGCTCGATTTTTTTCCAACTCCACTAATTTCACTGAGTCTGTTTGTGCCATATGGTGAGTTTTTAAATTTTCAGTTTCACTTTAAAATGTTTTTTTTTTCACATTTTGTCCATTTAAATTCGTTAGAAGGGCCCGCGTCTGTCTCGCTATCCAATCATCAATTGCCAAGGCAGGGTCGCCATGTGGGATGGTTTGGAGCGCAAATGAAAGACAGGACTTCACTGACCAGCGGTTGTATTAGAACTGAAGCCTTAACCTAATGACACATGAAAGTGTCTTATATCTAGGTATAATATATCTAAGTATACGTAACGCTACACACCTCAAGCATATCGCTTGAAAGTGCTACTCGTCATATTTCGTTTACAACTTTTATGGTATTATTCTACGATCCGAACCTAAATCGACCTTCACCGAGCTGGTAATAGAATGAACCATATTTTATAATAAATTTGATATATTAGAAAATATATTAAAAATGGGTTGGCTAAAAAAATCCTGGACACAACGCATCGCCTTAAGGTCCGGCCACACCAGTGCGTAAAAGTCGGGGACGGTGAGTTTACGCAATAAAATGTATGAAGAAACGGTGAGAGAATGTGACGCATGCGCACGTCACTGCGTATACGCGCGGTATGGTCGCTCCTTTACCCTGTTGGTCCATGGAAAGACAGAAATTTGGTGAAATGGTCTAAAAGACAAAAGACTAAAAAAAGTGTTAAAGTATTGCATATTAATTTAAAGACAGTGTTCAGTATTGTTAAAGGCGGTTTATTATATGTTTTTGTTTGTCATCAGCTGCCGCACCTGTGCAAGCGTCTCCTGTACCCTGGCCCCGTGTCCAAGTCGTGGCTGAAGACGGTCAACACGCTGCACGCGTTCCCGCAGGCGCTCGCGCTCATCGCCTACCTGCTCGACATGCTGCAGCGCATGGTAACTGCACCACATCTAACTACACTTTGATTTTTTTTAGAATTAGAAAGAAGGTTAACAACTTTGATAATGTCTTTTTAACGAAAAACATCTTTACTTTAAAAGTCGGTAACTGTAAGATCATATCAAAACAAATCACGATATTCCAAGGATTATAAATTGTAACTTGCTGTTATTTGTTATTATGCTGGTCTGGGAGCAAAGAAAAAACATACAATGTACCAGTTGCTTCTCATCCCGCGCAGAAGGTTAACTGTATGATGAACCGGGATGAATGCCTGGTTTTAGCCGTATGGTTGTGGTTGCAGGAGTGCGAGGTGTCCGACGAGTGGCTGTACCGGGACAACGACGAGCTGGACCGCCTGCGCCGCGATTACCTGCGCGAGTGCTTCTACAGGTACACTACGCTACACTACACTACACTACACTACACAACACAACACTACACTATACTACACTACACTCAACTCCACTCCACTCCACTACACTACGCTACACTGCACTGCACTACACTACACTACACTCCACTCCACTCCACTCCACTCCACTACACTACACTGACACTGCACTACACTACACTACGTCTCTGCTACGGTTCCTAATGTGGTCCAGGTAGACCCCCAGGGGTTCACGGAAGACCAGACGAGATCCAAGTTGGGGAGGAAACGAATGGCAGTTTGGGGAATATAGTAGAAATGTGGCAGCAGAGGCTCTGCTGAAAACGGTATGAGTAAAACTTTGAATGTGGTCTATGAGAAAAAAAAAAGGTTTGGGAATCTTTGCACTACACTAAACTAGTTGCGTCACGGGTCATGTCACACGATACTTGACTACTAAACACTACACTGTACTACAGTACACAAAACTATAGTAAATCATGCTACACTACATTTCCTTACAATCACACTGCACTAAAACATAACATTAGTATGTTTTGTTGCTGTAGTTCAGTGAAGTGTGCAGTAGTCAAGTGTAGTGTGATATGACGCGTAACTAGTTTAGTGGAGTGTAAAGATTCCCAAACTTTTTTTTTATCATAGACCACATTCAAAGTTTTACAGAAATACACCACACCACTCTGCTTTTTATTTTTAACTGATTTCAAAAAAGGAGGAAGTTCTATGGGTATATTCGACTACATTAGACTACCTTCTATACTGGACTACATTTTATCACTATATCTATGATCAGGACGTCTAGCACGAGAGCAGGCGAGGGCCGTGTCGCGTGAAATAGACTACCCGTCTCTTTGTCAAACGAAATGTAAGCATTTGTGCTAGCCTTGCAGCTATAGATGTAGAAAAAGCAACGCTAAATCTTTGCGTAAGAGACCGATTCGAATTTGGCCTATGTCATTGTTCAGGTTCCAAATACCTGATGCGACGTACGACGACCTGACCCAAGACTATCTGCAGCGGCTGAAGCTGCTGCTTGGCACTGATGATGACAAGATCAGGGAACTGCAGGAGGTCATCGAAGGTGAGGACTAACTAAACGGTGCTTCGGTGATGTATGTATATAGGACGATAATTTGGTTCTACATATCTGTATAGGATCTCATTAAATTGTCCCAGAATATTTCTGAATGTATTTTTTGAATGTATTATGAATGTATTTAATTTAAGTATTCTTACTGTATTTTATATGGAAAAATGACTTTATGCCAAGTTTCTTGCGGCGCATTCTTCTTGGCAATGATGGTCTTTCCGAATGCGCTGGTAGTTTAAAAAAATACATTGTAAAAGAGTCCATGGCGGTCAATTTGGAAAAATAAAATCTTGATTTCGATTTTGATACGTTTTCTACTCGGTACCCCACCGTGTTGCATCGCGAAATCCGATCACTGCGTACATAAATCACGCCTTTATCCTTAACATGGTAGACAGAGCCTTAGGTAACAAAACCTAAAGGCCACATTAAGCGTGATCGAGTGATCCGATCACTGGTTATGTTTTGGTTTAAGCAACTTAGTCCAATTGAAAGAAAGAAAGAAGACATTTATTTTTTGCAAGACACACAAATATAAGAGAATATACACAATTTTATAGCAGAAAAAAAAACAAGAAAAAAAACAGACATTAAAAATAGATGCTTAGCGTTGTGTCTTAGCAAAAATGAAACGGTCGCTGGCTCAGCATTACGCTGAGGTGTTAGACACCTGCAGCACTGATTTTCAGCCAGAACCGTCTGTGACTCACTAAACGGTACACAGATAAAATATACTACATAATCCATAAACTTTTACGTAAACAAAGTAATAAATAAATAGAACCCGACTTACGTGTAACTAAAGAAATAAAAAATAAAATACAGAAATCAATTAAATAGTTTACAATAAACAAAAAACTAAAAAAGGAGGGGAAACTAAATCGGAGTGTTATCGTGTTCGTAGTGCACGAGCAAGCGCTGGCCGAGGAGATGGAGTCGACGGCGGCGGCCCGTGCTAGCGAGGAGAGCCGCCTGGCGCGGCGCGGCGCGCTGCTCGGGGCTCTACGCGCCGCCCGGCTCAGCCGCGACGCCGGGCGCGCCGCGCTGCAGGCCGCGCGCGCCGCCGCCGCCGACAAAGCCGCCGACCTCAAGGCCGTCGACGCCGACATAGCCCGGGCCACGTACGTATACGCCACTAGATTCCAACGAATGGTGACCGTAACAAATAGTGGCTGATGGGAAAAATAGCGTGTTGGCCACGGTTAGCTCGTTCGTCACGCTATGGTTGCCCGGCGGCGCACCCTATGAACGGAGATATCGACCCTCAGATCAGTGGTTCCTCGACTGATTTATTACGCGCCCCACGGTTGAGTCACATAGTTAATTTTAGGTTACTAATAAAATATAAAGACAGAATTATAATAAGAAATATGAAGCGTTTATTATTTAAAACCGTGTACACTAAAATTGTAATAACATTTATGATTTTCATAAAATTCTTACAAAAATATTCATTTAAATTATAAAAGCGAATGCAAAGTAGAAATTCTCCAAATTTATTTTTAAATTTAGTACCATCTAAAAATTTTATTAATTCAGGCAAATAATTAAAAATCTTTCTATCATTTACAGAGGTGCTCTTTTTTAGTATATAGTTAGAGAGCTAGAAAAAGGGTAGCTTTTAATTTAGCATTTGGGTTTCAAATTAAAACCTATGTATGTTGCAAAATTTTCAAGTAACGCCGCAGGCCCTACCGTAGAGCGTAAACACGGGTAAATAAAAACCTTGTGTTCTAGTGATCCATCCACACCCCTCTTAAAAAAAATCCTGCTTAGACTATCTTGTGCAGCGGAGCGAAACTGTTTTCTTTAGCATCATAAATAAATAAAAAATGAACATGGTATGATGACTGCTTAGTGCGGAGACGGCACAGCTGCGTCGCGAGCTGGAGGGACAGGCGATGTCGCGCGAGGAGCGCGCGCGGCTGCTGGACGAGGTCGACTACGCCACGCGCGTGCACGACTCCAAGCGCGTGCTCGCCGAACAGATCGCCAAGGTAACGCTTGGGCCGCTGTTTGCACGCAGACACATCCACGGTTACGACTGCCTTAACAAATTATAATGAGCTGAAACGTAGCCACCGATACAAGCGGACCTTGTAATTAAATTGAGCACACAAAGAATTTTAGCATCTTTCAGCTGCCAGCGGAGCGAACGAGGTCAGAAAACTAGAATGCTACGCCCTGACTCTTCTAACCTATTTTGACTCGCTCTAACTTACTCGGTCGCGTTGGAAATGCTTGTATGATAATCAGTGCTTCGAACACGTCACTCTTAGGGCCTGTCTCACCATTCTGTAAAGTTCCTGTTATCTTAAGTTAAGTTATCTTAAGTGTCAGTTATCTACGAAACAGACAGGCGACATTATAGATAATCGTCACTTAAAATATCAGTCTTAACTGAGAGTGATGAAACTGGCCTTTGTGCTCGTTTAGTCCGCTCAGTCCTCTTATTTAGCAGAGGTACTTCTATGCACTCTTCACTAACTAAACGGACTTCACACGCAGTCAGTTCCGCTCGCCTGAGTACTTTATCCTGGAGAGAAGCAGGACGAAAATGACGATTGTTTTTGTCAATTTCCTTTGCAGATGGTCCACAGCAAGGAGACGGAGCTGGCGCTGTGGCAGAAGAAGACGTTAGACAGTTGCGTGGAGTACAAGCAGGGGCTGATACACCTCGCCGTGCAGTTCCCGGATCTCGCCGCGCTCACCATCGACGAGACGTGAGTGTCCTTTTAACTTCTGTTATGGTCGAAGATATCCCCTAACAATGATCTTCGCCGATCTGATAGCAGATGAACGTTTTTAAATCAGAAATAATGAGTTTTGAAATGTAATCTCGAGTGGAAACATTCGCAATATGCAATTGGGATCTTTAGGGATCTCTCCAAAGCTTTTGATTGCGTGAAACATGACATTTTATCCGCAAACTTGAGTACTGCAGGCTCTCAGCAAAGGCATTAAAACTCTCATGTTCTATTTGGGTCAGAGAATACAAAATGTGGACATTAGTTGAGTGCAGTCATGCAGTTCACCAGTGAAGCTCGGAGTACCACAGGGTTCGGTTTTGGGTCCTCTTCTTTTTCTAGCGTATATAAATGACCTGCCCTTTTTAGTCGACCTTCTATGGATGATGATATCTATGGATGATGATATCCTGTGGTCCCTCAGCAGGGACGAAGGGCTGGAAGTCAGGACTTCTACGCGTCGCGGTCCTGTGCTCTGGTTTCAATGTCTTGCCAGCTGCAACCGACTCTTTCTCGACGACCGTCCATGGATCGCGTTTGCTTTAATATTTGTTGTAAACATTTGAGTATTGGTGGTGTTGCAGCAAGCTGATGGAGCCGGGCTGCGTGTCGGCGGCGGCGGCGGCACTGGACGCGCTGAAGCAGCTGACGAGCCGGCTGGCGCAGCGCCGCGCGCAGCTCTCGCGCACGCGCCAAGCGCTCGCCAAGCAGCGACACGCCAAGCTGGTACGAATAAAATAACTATCCTTTTTCTTCCGATTTCGTGTGCGAAAAATTCGTAATATTCCTAACATACTAAAATCCTGTAGGATTTTATTTTAAATTCAATGAAAAATTTACGAGTACACGTGATTAACATTAAATATGTATATATTTGACGACCGGATAGCCTAGTGGTTAGTGACCCTGACTATGAAGCTAGAGGTCCTGGGTTCGAATCCTGGTAGGGGCAGACAGTTGTATGATGAATACGAATGCTTGTGCCCGAGTCATGGATGTTGTATGTATTTAAGTATATATTTATCTACATTATATAAGTATGTTTATCCATTGTCTGGTACCCATAGTACAAGCTTTGCTTAGTTTGGGGCTGGGTCAATTGGTGTAATTTGTCCCAAGATATTTATTTATTTATTTATTTATATGTAAATTTTATGGTTCTGGACTTAGCCTTAAAAATACAGACTCTGTTGAAATTTTAGGATTTTTCATGCGTCAATTCCGATCCCATGCCAATATCTGGATGACATTAACCCATGTGTTAAGAGTTTTTGCTTTTATAATATTACTAAGCTGTACCTGTAGCTTTAATAACGCCAATATCGTTTCGAAAAGCAAACACAACACTGCTTCTTTTTGCAGAATGAAGCGCGAGCTGCCATAGCGGACTTGAAATCCAAGCTTCAACAAACTGTCGACGGTCACGAGAGCGAGGCGGCGGCCGAGGTTGCCCAGGAGGCAGCGGCGATGGAGCGCCAGGCCGCCGTGGAAGCCGCGCTGTTGGAGGCGCGCGCCAAGCTGGACAAGTACCATAAGGTGCAGGACGATCTGGCGTTTTGGAAGAAACAAGATGAGAGGTGAGTGTCATCTAGTCTATAGGCGGGTTCTTCGTATTTTTTTAATAACATGGCTTCTGTTTATAGATTATAAAAGCAATTTTGACAGTGTCAAGTAAAAGACGGCTAAAACATGGCCGTCAAGGGCATACATTTAATAACACGACGAAAACGTCTACACCTTTATGCCACAAGCAATTAGGTTGGTGACATGATGGCTTTATCAATATTTATGCTCTCGACTGTACAGTAAGAAATCGTACTTAAGCACCTCTATTGTTAGATATACGTTATTGCCCAGGGTGCACCGACAAAAACATTGCTCTACTATTTTTTTATGAATAAGTTAACAAAACTACACCCCTTGCATAAAAAGCGGGTACCCATGGTTTTAGTATTTTACGTGCATAAAGGCTTTACTAAGCTTTAATGCCTAAAAATCTGAAAAACCATAGGTGCTCGAATTTTTTGCAAAGGGGATGTAATTGACATAAAATTGCAATGATTAAGTAATAGCGAAATCGTTTGTAGTAAACTGTAAATCTTTTAAATTGATTATGATATTTAATGGATCAATTATTATTATATTATGCTGAGTGGGGCCCATTTTACACCATATCGGTACTATTGCTAATTGTATTTCTTCTTACTATTATATATCTACGTGTATCGAATGTGTGTAAATAAATGTTTCTCTCTCTCTCTCTCTGGTGTTAATTTGTCCCTTTTTTTTGCATCTAACTTTAAATTCTCGCTTCACCTGTTTTCTCCAGATGGCGCGCGAAGCTAGCATCTATGCGGGAGCACGTTCGCACGGAGAAGGAGAACCTTCCCGTCGCTCTTGAGATAGCCTACAAGGAGCGCACTCAAATCGTCATGGAGTGCCTGCAGGCCTGGTTGCACAAGAGGGGGATATTTTTGTGATTTCTTAGTTTTATTTTTAAGTCCTGTGTGTACTCTTTATTTGTATTAAATAGAGTTAAGAACAGTGTTGTTGTTTTTTTTAACCCTGCGTCTGTGGCGCGGAGCGAAATTTAGAGACCGTCGTCTGTGGCGATTTATGACAGTTTCGCACGCGCTCCGCCGGCGTTCAGTATATGTTGAAAAAAACATTTTTTTTGTATGAAGCATACAATTGTAGCGGTTGTTATCGAAATTTATATAAATTTGCTTGTTTGTTATCAGTAATATATACCTCGAAACTAAATACTTAAGTCTTGCGAGAGGTTAGAATACGATGTTTGATCAAAATTATACACGCATACATAAAAACCACTTTTTGAAATGTATTCTTATATTTTCTTAAATTTTTCCGCATTACCCCGTAGGGATGACCTACTAGGCAATCTATTTCTGTGAAATAAATACGCTGAAAACACAATAGTACAAGAATATCTCACTTTGAAATTTAAAATTGAGAAGTCGGTCATTCGCCATTTTGCACGTTTTGTGACCCCGGTTTTCACGATGATTTACGTGTGAAAACTTGGCGTATAGTAATGTTTATTGGTAACTTACCTAGAAAATATATTTATATTTGCATACACAACAAAAAACACATCAATGTATGCAGAAAAACCTATGTTTTTCACTGATAAATGCAAAGGAACCGCATTTCGGTAAGCCCGATTTCATAACTGATTTACTCAGCCAATCATTGACTCTGCTCAAATAGCAGGATGTAACCATAGACTAGAGAAACAGAGCTTTTCAAGGATGTGTCACACTGCCTATACTTTACATTGAATGAATAATAAAATAATAAAGAAAAATTGCTAAGTTTAGAACGTCTATTACCTCCTCCAATGAAATATTTACATGTGTGTGTGAGCATTTCATAAACGTTATCTGTGCATGATAAGGATCCTGCCTTGGTGGTTCACCTGTTGTCTGTGCATGATAAGGATCCTGCCTTGGTGGTTCACCTCTTGTCTGTGCATGATAAGGATCCTGCCTTGGTGGTTCACCTGTTGTCTGTGCATGATAAGGATCCTGCCTTGGTGGTTCATCGGTTGTCTGTGCATGATAAGGATCCTGCCTTGGTGGTTCACCTGTTGTCTGTGCATGATAAGGATCCTGCCTTGGTGGTTCACCTGTTGTCTGTGTATGATAAGGATCCTGCCTTGGTGGTTCACCTGTTGTCTGTGCATGATAAGGATCCTGCCTTGGTGGTTCACCTGTTGTCTGTGCTTGATAAGGATCCTGCCTTGGTGGTTCACCTGTTGTCTGTGCATGATAAGGATCCTGCCTTGGTGGTTCATCGGTTGTCTGTGCATGATAAGGATCCTGCCTTGGTGGTTCACCTGTTGTCTGTGCATGATAAGGATCCTGCCTTGGTGGTTCACCTGTTGTCTGTGACTGATAAGGATCCTGCCTTGGTGGTTCACCTGTTGTCTGTGCATGATAAGGATCCTGTCTTGGTGGTTCACCTGTTGTCTGTGCATGATAAGGATCCTGCCTTGGTGGTTCACCTGTTGTCTGTGCATGATAAGGATCCTGCCTTGGTGGTTCACCTGTTGTCTGTGCATGATAAGGATCCTGCCTTGGTGGTTCACCTGTTGTCTGTGCATGATAAGGATCCGGCCTTGGTGATTCACCTGTTGTCTGTGTATGATAAGGATCCTGCCTTGGTGGTTCACCTGTTGTCTGTGTATGATAAGGATCCTGCCTTGGTGGTTCACCTGTTGTCTGTGCATGATAAGGATCCTGCCTTGGTGGTTCACCTGTTGTCTGTGACTGATAAGGATCCTGCCTTGGTGGTTCACCTGTTGTCTGTGCATGATAAGGATCCTGCCTTGGTGGTTCACCTGTTGTCTGTGCATGATAAGGATCCTGCCTTGGTGGTTCACCTGTTGTCTGTGCATAATAAGGATCCTGCCTTGGTGGTTCACCTGTTGTCTGTGACTGATAAGGATCCTGCCTTGGTGGTTCACCTGTTGTCTGTGCATGATAAGGATCCTGCCTTGGTGGTTCACCTGTTGTCTGTGCATGATAAGGATCCTGCCTTGGTGGTTCACCTGTTGTCTGTGCATAATAAGGATCCTGCCTTGGTGGTTCACCTGTTGTCTGTGACTGATAAGGATCCTGCCTTGGTGGTTCACCTGTTGTCTGTGTATGATAAGGATCCTGCCTTGGTGGTTCACCTGTTGTCTGTGTATGATAAGGATCCTGCCTTGGTGGTTCACCTGTTGTCTGTGCATGATAAGGATCCTGCCTTGGTGGTTCACCTGTTGTCTGTGACTGATAAGGATCCTGCCTTGGTGGTTCACCTGTTGTCTGTGCATGATAAGGATCCTGCCTTGGTGGTTCACCTGTTGTCTGTGCATGATAAGGATCCTGCC
Source organism: Pandemis corylana (assembly GCA_949127965.1). Lineage (NCBI taxonomy): Eukaryota > Metazoa > Arthropoda > Insecta > Lepidoptera > Tortricidae > Pandemis > Pandemis corylana. Next base: position 11,961,395 of record OX421869.1, on the reverse strand, counting down.
TTGGTGGTTCACCTGTTGTCTGTGCATAATAAGGATCCTGCCTTGGTGGTTCACCTGTTGTCTGTGACTGATAAGGATCCTGCCTTGGTGGTTCACCTGTTGTCTGTGCATGATAAGGATCCTGCCTTGGTGGTTCACCTGTTGTCTGTGACTGATAAGGATCCTGTCTTGGTGGTTCACCTGTTGTCTGTGCATGATAAGGATCCTAACTTGGCAGTTTATCGGTTGTCTGTGTATGTTGAGGATCCTAACGGGGTTGTTTATCCGCTGTCTGTGAATGATACGGATCCTGTCATACAAAGGATGTTCTATTTTAGGAATGGTAAATTGGTGCAAATTTTTGTTAAATAGTTATTTTCTTTTCTAAATGTCAGTGAAAATTAGAACACAGAAAAATCCGAAAAGTAAAGCTATGGCCGGGAATCGAACCCGGATCCTCGTCATTCCGTGACGCGTTCTGTACCCCTACACCTGTACAGTATTGTATTCATCATCAGATCAAAAGAAGTTGATTTCATCAAATTGCCATGAAAACTAAGCATTCACCACGTCACAAAGTAAGCATCACTGTCACTGTACCAAATAAAATCGGTTTAACCGTTTTGCCACAAACGAGCAACAAACATCCAAACTTACGAACTGTCGCCTTTATAATATTATAGTAATATCCGAATGCGGGTCAGTGCGAAATTAAAGTAAACAACATAACTTTAAATCACTTTATTCGTCCAAATCATCTCTTCCCTTTCAACGGCATAACAAATTGACTCAGGTCAACACTGTCGGAGACCTGTTCACACAGCTGTTTGAGGTCCGGCTGTGCCCACGCGTGGGACGGCAGGAGCTTGGCGCGCGCCGCGGGTTTCGGCGGCGGGATGGCCGGCTTGAACGCCATCTGGGAACCGTCGTACTGCTTGAAGATTTGGACCGCTGATCTGAAATGGAACATTAAATGAAATATTTGCTTTGGTTTTATAGGGTACACACACACACACACACGCAAATCACGTCTATCCCTTACGAGGTAGACAGAGCTTAAGGTAACAAGACCTACAAGCCACGTTTAGCAAGATTGTGGGCGTATAGGTGAAAAATGAAATCAAAACAGTGATGGGTCGCTAGCCGCATCGCCTGTAACATGATTCCTATTTTCGCCCATTCCCTCGACGGGCTTTTACCATCTGCGCGGGAAGAGACGCAACTGGTACATTCTATGTTTTTCTTTGCTCCCAGACCAGCATGGAAGTTTATTGGGTACATTGAAAAAAATATGCATTTCGCGAGGTACATTGAAATACCTATGGGGGGCGTTCGAGTATTACGTAAGCGCTTGAGGGGGGCGGGGGTCTTTGCTTTGCTTATTTTTGATGACATGGTGGGGGGGGGGGGGGGGGGTCGATATGGTGATTACGTCAGCAGTTATTATTTACTTTTACACAAATGGCAACCCACAAAACGTTATAGGTACTCGCTTAGAAGCGAGTGGGGGAATTACAGCGCGCCACTCACTTGTAACTTGTCTAAATTAAATAATTAAAAAAATCTGCTTACGTAATACTTGAATGGCCCCTATCCATTAGTTTCATCCTTAAACCACAGGGGGGCCCCGCTAGGTATAAACACAAGGTTAGTGTCACTCACAGCTTATTGTCGCTCTTGAAGGCGGCCTGCCTCACGGCGGGGTGGTAGTGTCGGGCGAGCAGACCGAGCTCAGCGAGTACCGCGGAGCGCGCGTGCGCGTGCGCGGGGGACTCCAGCAGCGGGTCGAAGCGCCCCGACCCGGACTCCGCGTCCGGCTCGAAGAGCGCCTCCACTACTTTACTTTGCTGTAACGGACAGTTATTTTTTACATACATACATTAATCACGTTCAACACACTTTTAAACAAAGTCGATATCATAAAAGAAAAAAATAAAAACAATATCTGGGATCCTATACAAAATCTCCAAGTCAAGTTATTATAAAGTGGCAGATACCTAGTGGTCAAGATATAAAAAAATTAAGAACACACTTTAGGGGTCATTCAAGTATTACGTAAGCAGATTTTTTATAATTATTTACCCCCACCCGTTCCCCTTGTCAGCAAAAGTAAGCAAACCTCTTACCCAATGCTTACGTAATCATTGTTAAATATATGGATTTTTCTTCTAATGGATTCTGTTTTTTATTGATTCGTGAGCTGCAGTTCAAATCGAAACTGCTGACGTAAACACCATATCGACCCCCCCCCCCCCCCCCCCCCCCCCACCCACCATGTCATCAAAAATAAGCAAAGCAAAGACCGCCCCGCCCCCATCAAGCGCTTACGTAATACTTGAACACCCCCTTATGAGCTGTCAAATCATTTCCCCCACAGATTCTTCACGGCAATATCGACCTCTGACCCAGTATGAACGCATTACGCCTCCACCTAAAACTGAACTGTCACAGTTGACAGTTCAGTTTCAAGCGCCCCGTAAACGATCAAACTTGTTTGACAAACTTGCTTGTCAAACTTCACGTTTTCATCAAACATAAGCGTAAACGATCAAACCAAATATCAAACAAATTTGTTACAGCGCCCCGCGCAAACGGTCAAACTTGCTTGACAAACTTCTTCTACCGAGAGCTTGTTTGACAAACACCGTCGTACACGTTCAAACCTGTTTGTCAAACTCGACATCAATCCAGATTTTCATCAAACGCATCAAACACGTAGATTGTTTGACAACGCCTCAAACACAGCCGTACACGATTAAATTGTTTGACAAACACGTAAAGTTTGACAAACAATTTGATCGTTTACCGGGCGCTTTAGATTGTTGTTATGTACCTGCGCGAGCTGATGCAGCAGCGTGAGGCAGGCCAGGGCGCCGTTGTGCTGCAGCTGCAGCGCGAGCGTGGCGAGGCGCTTCCCGAACGCGGCCAGCTCGTCCCCGGACACGCGGCGCGCGCGCGCCAGCACCTGCGACACCGACTCCAACACGATCCTGGCGTCCTCGTGCGACGCTCCTGGTGATAAGCATTTGCAATTGATACTCTGGCTCCCATTGGTAGTTTGGTAAAGGTAGTCCCCGTACCACTAGTAGTCTGGGCAATAGCGGCAGTCCTAATACCAATGGTAGTTTAAGTCTCAGTTGTAGTCTGGGTCATAATGGTAGTCTAAGTCCCGATGGTAGTCCCAGTCTCAGGTTCCTGTCCCGATTGTATTGTGGGCCTTTAACGATAGAATAGGTACAATACAATACGATACAAATACTCTTTATTGAACACCACAAATCAGTACAAAACAATACAGAATCAAAGAACAAAGTAGACAATAGGCGGTCTTATCGCTTAATAGCGATCTCTACCAGACAACCAATATGACAGAAAAATAAGTTGGAGAGTTTGAAACACAGCCAGTTTAAATTTGGGTAGTGGTTTAGGTAGTCACAGTACCAAACAATTTGGCCGACTTGAAAGATTCAAACTATATAAAACTGACTGTACCACGTTAGAATAAGTCCGCAACTCTCGGTTATATACAGCAGGGTGTCATTAGTAATCTAGGTCCTAACAGGCCTACTACTGCATTCCAAAAGTAGCTTCGATACCCGATATGCTCTGGGTCCTTATAGTAGTCCAAGTTCGAGCAGTAGTTAGATTTATTGTCCGAATAGTAGTCCTGACTAGCAGATGTACACAAGTAGTTCAAGTTTATTGATGTGTGTAACTGACCAGCATGCACCCTCAGCATCCCGGCGTAGAGCGCGGCGTGGAACCTGGCGGGGTCCACGTTGAGCACGTCGCCGGCGCCCGCCAGCACGGCTAGCACGCAGCGCACGCACAGCAGGCGCTCGCGCGGCGCCACCTGCTCGTCCATAGTCAGCCGGGACAGGATCGCCACCAAGTCCGAGTAGTACTCGAGGTTGATGACGTGGGTGAACCTGAAAATATTCAATGCTAATAATACGAGGGTTGTTCAATAAGTAATGAGATAGGCAAGGAAGCAGATATATTTTAAGTAACACACACACACACACACACACAAATCACGTCTTTATCCCTTACGGGGTAGACCGAGCCTAAGGTAACAAGACCTAAAGGCCACGTTTAGCATGATCGCGGGCGTATAGGTGGAAAGGGGAATCAAAATAGTGATGGGTTGCTAGCATCGCCTATAAAAGTCATGATTCCTATGCCCATTCCCTCGATGGGCTTTTACCATAACTTAATTTTAAATTTCTAAACGATACTGTGAATTAGAACACAGAGAAATCCGAAAAGTAAATATATGGCCGGGAATTGAACCCGGATCCTCATCATTCCGTGATGCGTGGTATACCCCTACACCACCCATAGCAGGCGAGTAAGCCTTAGAATTTTTCTATCTGTTACTAGCTAATTTCTAACAGGTAAAACTGTAAAAGTAAACCAAAAATCAAGAAGTAAAATTCTTGATTCATTTTCACGGCGTCATCTTCAAATTTCTGGTCTCTGAGATGCTCTTTCAGTCGTGGAAACAAATAGAAATCTCTAGGAGCGAGGTCAAAGGAAGTAGATGTGGAACACGGTCCTGGTGACTATCAGCAGCTTGAGACCTCTCCTGTGCGTCTTACTTGGCGAGTCCGTCGCGCGCGGCGGCCAGCAGCCTGGAGCCGGGCGCGGTCTTCAGCAGGCGGAAGTAGATGTGGAACACGGTCCTGGTGACTGTCAGCAGCTTGAGACCTCTCCTGTGCGTCTTACTTGGCGAGTCCGTCGAGCGCGGCGGCCAGCAGCCTGGAGCCGGGCGCGGTCTTCAGCAGGCGGAAGTAGATGTGGAACACGGTCCTGGTGACTGTCAGCAGCTTGAGAGCTCTCCTGTGCGTCTTACTTGGCGAGTCCGTCGAGCGCGGCGGCCAGCAGCCTGGAGCCGGGCGCGGTCTTCAGCAGGCGGAAGTAGACGTGGAACACGGTCCTGGTGACTGTCAGCAGCTTGAGACCTCTCCTGTGCGTCTTACTTGGCGAGTCCGTCGAGCGCGGCGGCCAGCAGCCTGGAGCCGGGCGCGGTCTTCAGCAGGCGGAAGTAGATGTGGAACACGGTCCTGGTGACTGTCAGCAGCTTGAGACCTCTCCTGTGCGTCTTACTTGGCGAGTCCGTCGAGCGCGGCGGCCAGCAGCCTGGAGCCGGGCGCGGTCTTCAGCAGGCGGAAGTAGACGTGGAACACGGTCCTGGTGACTGTCAGCAGCTTGAGACCTCTCCTGTGCGTCTTACTTGGCGAGTCCGTCGAGCGCGGCGGCCAGCAGCCTGGAGCCGGGCGCGGTCTTCAGCAGGCGGAAGTAGATGTGGAACACGGTCCTGGTGACTGTCAGCAGCTTGAGACCTCTCCTGTGCGTCTTACTTGGCGAGTCCGTCGAGCGCGGCGGCCAGCAGCCTGGAGCCGGGCGCGGTCTTCAGCAGGCGGAAGTAGATGTGGAACACGGTCCTGGTGACCTCGGTCAGCTGCTTCCGGCGCGACACCTCGCTCTCCTGCGCTTCTGTCTCCAAGAGCTCACGTTCCACTTCTTTCAGCTTCTTCGCCCGCTGTGAAAAAAGTACATACATACATAAATCCGGCGGCCTCGCTCCCGCTCTACCTTCTAACACCATTCTATCAGCACACCTAGCACGAGTGCCCCCGAGACAAATTACCCGTCTCTTCCTCTACAGCGTACAGTAAGGAAAATGTATTCACGGAACACCGTAGAACCTTAGCGCAATAAGGTGCCATATCACTCGAGTTTAAGTGACGGCGGTCTGTCAATTACGACACGGTTCCATGGTGTTACGTGAATGCATTCCTCACCATGCCCTTTTGTCCTTCTTGGGGTTGGAATTTAGGGATCTTTAAAAAGCGAGCCTTCCTGTTCTTGAAAGGGCCGGCAACGCACCTGTGATTCCCCAAGTCTTGCAGGTGTCCCTAGGCGATGGTGATTATGACTACTTTTCATCAGGTGACTCGTCTGCTCGTTTGCCCCCTTTTATATAAAAAAAAGATTAAAGATTCGTTTCTTTTGCCCCTTCTTCTTGTGCCAGACGCCTGTCTCTGCATCCAGGTCTACGTCATGCGAAGCGCGAACAGGCCGTACACGCTTGCCCCGTCGCTTTTCTACCTAATTGGATCCGTATAATAGACGGCCTCGCTCCTGCTCTGTCCTGTAACACTCGACCAGACAACGCCAGCCTAATACCTCGGCCTCGCTTTCTACCTTCACTCGACGAGTGACCAGACGACTTCCTACGTACCTTCTTCTCCTTCTTGGAGAGGTTGACGATCCGCTTCTTGTGCCTCTCCTCCTGCTTCTTCTTGTGGCGCACGTCGGCCTCCGCGTCGAGGTCCACGTCGCGAATGCGGAGCGCGAGCAGGCAGCGGAGCGCCGCCGGCCGCAGCCGCTCGCCGCGACGCTTCACCAACTGGTTGACCAGCCGGACTATCTGAGGAAGTATTCAAGTATTTTTTCTCAAAAATGTCCGTTAAAGTCGTCATTATTATTATTAACTACATATCAGAACAGGAAGTTAATTGTTGCTGGTCAGTCCAAAATTAAAAAAAAAAACATTACTGTCGCGCTAAACTCCAGTAATGTTGCATACAAATTCCATTACTGTCCAGTTATTAACTTTTTAAAAATGCAAATCACCATTATAAAATAAAGGCACGAGACTTAAAACACCAAATTAAAAAAAAAAACTGGCACGACGACGTGTTTATCTGTGTCTGAAATAGCTTTAGGTGTTCTGGGTAGAAAAATACTCTCTTCAAATGCCATTGATAGAAAAAGGCGGCAAAGCAAAACACTTTTCACTATTTTGTTTTCATTTATTTTTGTTGTTGTTTTATTTTCGATTTTTGAGAAAAGCACTATACTTGCCTCGGCCAGAATAGCATTGCTGGCTTCGTATTATTAAAGGGACTCGCAAGCTCGTCCGTTCAAACCAGTACTCAGCCAGCAATTGCCTACTTCCTGGCCTAGACAGTAATGTACTATTAATCATAGTCTACTCAGTCGAACTAACAGAAGCACATTCTTAACCTCGTAAGGCCCAACGTCCTGATTTTAGGGCTGCAAAATCTAGTCCTTACAGCCAAAGATAATATCGAAACTTGTCAACTAGCGGCCTCAATAAGTAGGACACACACTTTAAGCACGTACCGATCCTTGAATTAGGCGACAAGCATTGACAGTGAGTATTTTTTGATCTTACCCATTTATCATCTCTCTTCGGCTTTTATACAATACAATAACTCTTTATTGAACACCACATATAACAACCAAAACAGAAAAAAGGTATACAGAATATTACAAGGTAACAATAGGCTCTTATGTAGGTTTTTGCGGCATATAATTGATTTATCTTTTGTTTATTACAACATGTTTATATTTACAGACTTTTTGACCGTTGTACATTTTAATAATGACGCATTTTGAACCATTACTTACGGAACTTTTACGGTTGTCTGGGAGCAAAAAAACATAGAATGTACCAGCTCTCTTCCCGCGCAGATGATAAAAGCCCATCGAGGGAATAGCCGAAAATCTTAGGAATCATGCTTTAGGTTAGGCGATGCGCCTTGCAACCCACCATTATTTTGTTTTGGTCTTGTTACCTTAGGCTCTGTCTACCCCATAAGGGATAAAGACGTGATTTATGTATGTATATTTAATATTTAGACAATTGCACCAAAATGCCCTGGTACCAGTGCCAATTGAACTTACAGTGAGAGTGATCTCCCCGCGCGCGTCCTCCCGGAACACGGTGACGCAGCTCTCCGTGGCTATCTCCGCCGCGTCCGGCAGCCTGCTGTCCAGGAACGGCACCACGCTCTGGGCTATGTTGGTCGCGTAGTTGAAGTAGGGCCGCGCCACCAGAAGCCCGCACATGCAGCGGAGCGACACTATGGCCAGGCTGAGGGCTGACTCGTCTGGTTTCCTGGAAATAAAAAAATACATATTTAAATAAAAAAAAAACTAGTGTCCGACCGAAACACGATTTTTAGCCGAGACCGAAACCGAAACCGAATATTCGGTTTTTTTCTGATTTCGGCCGAAACCGAAACCGAAACCGAAATTTTTGAAGATGTATCAAAATATTCAAAATTACTGTACAAATCGTAAGGAAAAGGTTATTGCAAGGATTTCTTATTTGAGAACGTTTATTTTTTTGTTAAACAAAATAAAAAAAGTTTATTTTTAATGAAAATAGATATAGGTACATGAAACTACCGTGAGACTTTAATCATAATTACACAAACGGATAATTCACGTATAAAAAGTCGAGTGATGCTCGACATGTTTCGGAATATTTTGTACTCCTTCTTCCTGGAGCTTAGAGTACATATTTCAATTTGTACTTTTACTTTACGCGCCCGAATTGGCATTGTTCATTTTTTTTAGTATGCTCCAATTCGAAAACCATTTCGAGGAAAACCATCATTTATCCGTGTTAAGTATTAGCGATACCGGGTAGATACGTGAATGAAACACGGCTGTCCATAACTGACTGGCGTTTATTATACACAACAAGAAAGTAGATACATAACACGTTTTCCCCTTTAAATTCAAACAAAACAACTTGTTTTTCTTAACGCTAACAGGTAAATCTAGGCTTATATAGTATAATTAAGTATAACAAGGTTCAATCAATGTGGAGCTTGTTACAACACCAAAAACTGCACCCTAAGTTAAACAAGGTTCCTTTTACAAAATTAAATATACCTACCAATCGAGAATGTTGAGAATAAGCATCATCATTTACCACATTTTTAGCCGCCTCTTAACTTTTCAATACAACGCAAAGCAGCCTGCCGGCGCAAGCGCTCCTGACCATCCCTCGCTGGTGTCCCCGGGCTGGCGGGTGGCGCGGGCGCCGCCCCCTCCCCGCACCCCACCTCGCTATCATAGAACTCGTCTCCATCCTCCGCGCATGGCGACGGTGCGCCGGGAGCTTCGGATTGCGGTGATTCATCAACCTTTTGTTCGCCGACCTTACTTAGCGAATGACGCGATTTTCTGCTACTATTGCTAGTGGTCAATACCTGGTCAACATGGCGCTTTTGTAAGCGACCATCGGTCGTTTTAATTACGTACGATACAGGGCTCGGCCTGTTAACCACGACACCTTCTTCCCATTTATGGCCAGACTTAGAAAAATTTCTGACTAACACCTTATCCAGTGGGTGCGCTACGCGTAGGGGCGCGTCGCGGCGCTGCTCGTGCGCTACCTGCGCGTCGCGCACTGCTTCGGCCGCGTCGGGGCGCAACAGGTCGAGCCGCCCGCGCAGGCGCCGCCCGAGCATAGCCATCGCCGGCTCGCGCCCAGTCGTACTTTGCTCAGTATTACGATATGAAAATAGGAAACGGCTGATGGCGGTTTCAGGATTTTCATTTTCCATTTGTGCTTTTTTTCAAACACGCTTAATAGATCGGACAGCATTTTCCGCGGCACCATTACTAGCTGGATGATAAGGAGCCGTCAATGTGTGCCTTATGCCGTTACGTTGCAAGTAAACTGAAAATTCTGAAGACGAAAATGGTGGCCTATTATCACTGACTACCCTTTTTGGAAGACCAAATCGCGCAAACATCTGCCTTAAATGCTCGATGACGACAGCGGCGGAAGTGGTTTTTACTTTTTCTGCCTCTATCCACTTCGAGTGCGCATCGACAACTACCAGGTAGTAAACATTACAAAAGGGACCGAGAAAATCGAGATGCAAGCGCGACCAAGGCTCGGCCGGCCACGGCCACGAGTGCAGCGGCGCGGCGGGCGGCGCGGGCCGCTGCGCGCGACACGGCACGCACTCGCGGGCTACGCGCTCGATCTCTCCGTCTATGTTTTCCCACCAGACATAGTTTCTAGCGATTTGCTTCATCTTAACGACACCCGGGTGTCCATCATGTATTTCTTTGAGAATACTACTCCGCAAAACTGCTGGCACAACGATTCTATAGCCCCATACTAGACATCCCTGATCCACGTGTAACTTATCCTTGTGATTAAAATATTGCTTTTCCGCTTCGTTCATGGCCCCACCGTCAAGCGGCCAACCGAACATTACATAACCATATATTTTATTTAATAAAGAATCTTTCCCGGTCTCAGTTTTTATGTCCTTAAAACTGAGCGGAAAGCTTTCTTGTACGAAATGAAGATAACTAATTTCCTTAGTACCCTCGCATCTAAATCGCTTATCGTTCGATTCTAGGGGAAGGCGAGAGAGAGCATCGGCAAAACAATTTTGCGCTGATCTAACAAATTCAATTTCAAAATCGTAAGCAGCTAATTTAACGGCGTACCGCTGCAAACGACTCGCGGCAGTCACCGGTATTCCTTTATGTTTACCAAATATATAACTCAAAGGATGATGGTCACTGCGCAATATAAAATGTCTGCCATATAAATAATGATGGTGTCGGGTTACCCCGAATACGATAGCGAGCGCCTCCTTGTCCAGCTGCGAGTAGTTGGCCTCGGCGGCATTGAGTGTGCGCGAGGCGCTGCACAGCGGGCGCTCGCCGCCGTCCGCGCCGCGCTGCGTCAGCACGGCGCCCAGCCCGTACGCGCTGCTGTCCACCGACAAGATCAGCGGCAGCGAGGGGTCGTAATGCGCCAGCACCGGGGCGCTGCTTAAAACTTTTTTTATTTTGTCAAACGCCCGAGCGCAATGCTTATTCCATTCCCAAGGAACATTTTTCTTAAGCAAATTATACAATGGGCTCAAAATATCACTCATATTCACACAGAATTTAGCATAAAAAATTACAAGTCCCATGAAACTCTTCAATTGCGTCACATTAGTCGGCGCGGGAGCTGCTACAATGGCTTCAATTTTTTTTGTGTCGGTGTGTAAACCGGTTTTATCGATTTTATACCCGAGATAGGTCACACAATCTTTAAAGAATTCACACTTATTAAAATTTATTCTCATTCCATTATCTTTAAGCCTTTGTAGCACTGCCCTTAGGTTTGACAGATGGGTCGCCCTATCCCTACCGGTAACACAAATGTCATCTGCAAAAACCGCTGTTGAGGGCAACCCACTTAAAGTTTCCTCCATTATTTTCTGAAAATTTTCAGGAATACATTTTATACCAAACGGTACCCTTTTGTACACAAATGTGCCGATATGCGTGGTAATAGCAGTCATCGGCTGTGATTCTTTATCCAACATACATTGTTGAAAAGCGTTAGACAAATCTAGTTTGGTATATTGTTCGCCGCCGCCTAGCGCAGCAAACAAATCCTCGATCCGCGGCAGCGGGTAGTGGTAGTCTTTCAACAGTGGATTGATAGTGATTTTATAATCACCGCATAGCCGGATGCTGCCGTTGGACTTAACAACCGGTACGACCGGCGTGCCGTAGTCTGACCTATCCACTTTGTAGACCACCCCTTCCCGCTGCAGCCGCTCGAGCTCGCGCTCCACCGGCCCCCGCAGCGCGATGGGCAGCGCGCGCGCACGAACGAACACCGGAGTTGTGTCTTTTAAATGTAAACTCAACTTTGATTTAAATGTGCCCAACCCATCTGCGAAAACCTCTGGGAATTCTGTCTTTAAGGTGTCCGCCATTGAATTGTTCTCCGTAATACTGTGGCATTCAACTACTGATAAATTCAACTTTTTAATCCACGTTCTACCCATCAATGGCGGGCCCCCGTTTTCTATAACATAATAAATGAAGCGTTGTTGAAATATTTTTACAAGTGACATTAACCGTTATATAGCCCAAAGTGTGGATGACGTCACCCGTATAAGATCGTAAAGTTAATTGCTTGTTTTCTATTGTTAAATTCGGAAAGTACTTGTCATAAAAATGCTTTGATATGGCTGATATTTTACTCCCCGTATCAATTTCGAACCTGCAAGCAACATTTTCGACCTTCAGGGATACATAATACGGACCGTCTCCTTCACTATTTACTATCATATTATAGAACGAACAGCCTTCACTATTGTCACTTTCGTCAGAGTTATTTAAAAAAAACTGACCTTTAGTAGCCTTCTTCGCACCATAACCACTATACGCACTTTTAACTCTGCACATTACCTTTAAGTGTCCCTTTTGACCACAATTGTCACAACTATACTGCTTGAACCGACACTTGCCGTCCGCGTGGCCCGTCCTGCCGCAGCGGCCGCACCCGTGGCGCCCTCCGCCGCCGTGCGCGCCGCCCTGCCCACTCTGCCCAGCGCTGGGCCTCGCTCCGAACCGGTGCAAGCCGTCGTCCGCCGCCGTCGCCTGCCGCGCTGCGCCCGCGCTGCCTGAAGCACACGCCGTCACCGCGTGCCGCTCCGCTGCCTCCAGCGCCAACGCCAGCTCCACGGCGCGTTTATAGTCAATATTCTTCTCCGCGAAGATTCTAGACCTCATGTCTTCATTACGCAGCCCCGATACGAACTGGTCTCGTAAACAGGTTTCTAACCAGCTGCCGAAATTGCACGTTTTTGCTAAATGTTTTAGGGCTTGAAGGTAGTCTCGCACGCTCTCGCCTTGGTGCTGTACTCTCTGTCGCAAAATGTGTCTTTCGGCTATTTCAGACCTTTCAGGCTCCAGATGATCCTTGACCAGTTTCACGAGTTCAGTAAAATTTTTTGACTCCGGTGTACTCGGTGCACATAAGTCGCACATTAACTCGTAACACTCTTCGCCTACAACCGTCACCAACGTGGCAACCTTTAACTCGTTTGAGATTTTATTTAAAGTAATAAATTGTTCTACACGTCTCACATATGCGTCCCAATTTTTGTTTCCGATATTAAAACTTTCAATTTGACCGTACGGCATTGTAATTAAGCAAAAACAACAAATCGCGTGGATCGATACACAGTCCTCGTCGTCACTGTTAAGTATTAAGGGGCTTCTAAACGGGCCATGTTTTGCTGCAATTTGTGGCTGCACTATTGGCAACTAATTTCCCGGCCATCACAAAAATATTTTATTGCAACTGATGGCCGAGCAATGTATGGCTGGGCAATGTGTGCATTTATGTCTGCAATAGTATGGCTCATGATGCAGACGCTTTAAACGGGCTACACAAACCGGCAACAATGGCTGACGAGATAACACTTGTGGCGGCAGATTATCTTATTTTAAAAAAGAAGCAAAAGAAAAACGAGAGGTTGTGGATTAGACCTTATTTAAATAGGCGTGAAACTTTGGATAATTTGAGTCTAGAAGTAAGCCTTGATAGTAAATTATTTAAAAACTTTACGAGAATGTCAAAGGGTGATTTCGACTTTCTTTTAAATAAAATAGGACCAAATATTAAAAAAAAAGATACAAATATGAGGACAGCAAATTGTATATTCCGGTTTTTATATCCCACAACTCAGGGTGTAAATGTACTTCATTAATGAAGTCAATAGTTATCTCATTAGACCACGTAGAAGTCATTTTTGCAGCATACCCTCGATAAATAACAATAACAACGAATGCAGCTGATCGCAAAGCACTGAATATAGCATCACGGCGTCATTCACAGCAAACTTCATGTCATGTCGCGTAGAAAAAGATACACTGTGTCATAAACCAAGAGAGCGACTGAAACAGCAATAGAACTGGCCGAGCAATATTGCAGTAAAATCGATCGCCTAGCGATCGTCCGGCAACCCATCGGGGCAATATCGGCCATAAGTGTCAATACGAAACATGTTTGGCTATATGGCCGGGACATTACTGCAATATTGCGTAGTCTGGCTGGTATTGCCTGCAATGTTGCCGGGCCACTGTGTTGCAGCCACAAATTGCAGCAAAACATGGCCCGTTTAGAAGCCCCTTTAGCGATACCGGGTAGATACGTGAATGAAACACGGCTGTCCATAACTGACTGGCGTTTATTATACACAACAAGAAGGTAGATACATAACAATCCGATTTATCTTGTCCGATTTCAAAAATACTTTATGATTGCAGATATTTTTGTAAAAGTACTTTGAACCTTTGTTTGACCGAACGACCCGGTTTTTAGACAGAATCCAGCATCGAATGTTTGCCACAAAAATTAAAAAAAAATGTTTAGCTAAGGCAACTGTCACGTGTCACTGTCAAATCGACAAAAACCATAGACAAAGCCGTTTTTTTTATAGCCAACCGAACGAAGGCGATTGGGATTCTGTCTAAATTCACGAATTATCAAACAGCGAAAAAATATTTATTATTAATTAACAAAGCTACGTAAAAGCATAATATTCAAATTAGTTGCTTGAAATAGTCCATTTTATCAAATAAAGGTGTTAAAGGCACAGCTTAAAAAAAATGAACAATGCCAATTAAGCCGAATGCTCCCGATGCGAGAGCCGCGAGAGGCCGCGAAGTAATTTCGGCCCGGCCGAAGGTTTCGGCCGGATTCTGGCCGAAACCGAAACTTCGGCCGAAATCACTTTTTTGGCCGAAATTGGCCGAAGCCGAAACCGAAACCGAAACTTCGGTCGGACACTAAAAAAAACCCAATGCAAAACAATTCAAAAAGAAAAAAGTTGATACTGTTCAAACCGAGAGAGAGGACCGAAACGAGGCATGGAAACTCTTACAGTAGTAAATAATTGCTTGAGTTTGGTTTTATGCTCTTTATATGGTGTTATACATACACACATAAACCACGTCTTTATCGTTTAAGGGGTAAACAGAGCCTAAGGTACTTAAGAAGACCTAAAGGCCACGTTTAACATTATAATGGGGTAGGTATATCTGGAATGACATAAATATGGATTTAAAATCTTTTTGAAAAGTTTTTGTTATATCCTTTGTATAGTACATTGGACCTAATAAAATTGACATAAAGCAGGGTTTTTTTTTGTAATTTTTATTTCACGTGGCATGTTTCTCGACGCCACAAGTTACAATTTTAAAATTACACTAGCAACTCTGGCATCCTGCGCGATCATGAGCTGGCGTCGCTTGTCATTTTTTTTTTCAATACTATTTTATGCTTTTTCGACTTTACTGCTTAATTCCTCTATCCTATAACCATTATATTGTACCAACCTGGTGTCACCTTTCTTAGGCCTCAAAACTGCACAAGCTTTCTCCAGCCGCTGCAGATACCTCTTGTAGAATTCCAACAGTTCTTTCTCATACTTGTACAGCGTCAGTGTGTCCTTCTTCACTGTGGGAATTCATAACAATAAGTTAACAATCACTTCACCGATAGATGACAGAAACAACATACAGATGTCAAACGTGGGTGTACATTTTACAAATTAGAAATGTGCCTCTTTGTGAAAAAGAACATGCACTACATCACATCAATTTCCCAAATAAACCCACACGCTAGAAGCACACGTCTTTATAAATGATTGTAACCTAAATACAGAATGGCACTGCGTCGAAACAACGTTTTCATTATGGCTATAAAAATTTATAACAAGCTGCCACTTAATCTACTGATTTTGCCACAGAAAAACTTTAAAAAAGCGCTCCTAAAATGGCTATAAATTTTTTTATGACTTACAAGAATATTTTGCGTGTAAATACTAATTGTGTTATATTTGTAAATGTAATAGAGATTGTATTAAAATAAATTTATTTAAATCAGTTTAGATCTTAAGACCGAACAATATTATTTTACTTAAAAAAGGTATTTAGCATTATCTGCCCCGCTAGCACGAGAGCGCACGAAAGTCGCGTCGCGCGCGAGTTGGACTACCCGTGTCTTTCTTGTTGGTACAGTAAGAAAAGGACGGGCAATCTATCTCGCGCGCAACATGACTCTTGTGCGCTCTCGTGCAAGACGTGCTGGAGTCAAAGATTATTATTCTTCTCTATCTAAAGGGACATCTAAAGGGACATTATGTTATGCAAATAAAGAATTTCATTTCATTTGTACACAAATACAATTAAAAACAGGCTTACAACTACACAACTAACCAAGCTAAGAGATGCTCTCATATATACGCCTCAAAAAAAAAATGGCAGTGGGCCGGACACATGTAGACTGAAGAACCAACGGCAGTCGCTAAAGGTAACAGACTGTATGGACAGTAGAGCAGTATGGTGACTCACACTTGACGTTGGCGTAATCCTGGTGCCGTATCTGGTACTCCGGCAGGATGTCCTTGAACACCTCGTAGGCCGACAGGGAGGCCAGCTTGCGCACCGAGTGCAGGTTCAGAGTCTCGTCCTTCAAACGCTCCTCCATCAGATACAGGATCGGGTACAAATTCTTGAGCTGAAATAACAATAATTAGTCTATGAGCTTTAAGAATGTCATTCCAGTTTGTGTCGCTGTTTCACTATCTTACTTATAATTAGGTTTACCTTCTTATCTGGTTCTTCAAGCAAGGATGAGCATAACGCTCCAATCCTCAGCTTCTCATGGTTCAACCGGTCTCTCCTCGCAGCCATCAGCTCCACTGTACTGATGACCCCACCTTCCGGAGCTGCCACGTCTTCTTCTGCTGTGCCTTCCACTCCAGAGTCTGATTCGGCGTCCGTTTCAACTTCTGAGACTTCCTCGTCATATTTCTTCTGTGGTTCAGAATCCTCTTGTTCTGATTCTGTGTCTGTAAATAGTAGAATTAAACAACAGGTAATAAAACTGGGTCTATGGACCAACCTCTCTCGGTGCGGGCGGGTAGTGCGCCTGCCGCCCGCACCTCACTAGGCCCCCGCGGTCGCGCTTACCAATTTCAAACTTTGTAACACTTGAATCCAAACATAAATAGAAATAGCTACCCATAATGTGACCCTAAAGCTCAAAATACATAAACAAAATTTTGTAGCTGCTTGCTTTTATGTTTTATGTTACAACCAAATTTTAAATTACTGGGGGTGTACTGAAAATCAGCGCTGTGTCAGTTGGAGGCTCCTGTGAGAGCTCTAACCCGCAGCAAATGCTGAGTACATCCCCTTTGCCACATTTGTTTTATGTTTTGTGAATTAATATTATATTTTATGTAGTAAAAATAAGGTTAAAGTTGTATATAACTGTTTTTTTTGTAATTGTTGTTAGTGGCAATAAATCATCTTTTATCTTTATCTAGCTTTATCTTTAATATTTAAGGTTCATGCTGCGGATGACTTTAACTTAAAAGCTCCACCTACCCTCGCATTCCTCGGTCCGCTCCATAAGCCCTTGCTTGGTTTTGATAGGCAGCAGAGCTCTCATCCTCTTAATTGGCTTCTCAGACTGCTCCTGCTCATATTTGTCTTCGAAGTCACTCTCGGACTCTGAATTACTTTCAGCACCACTGTCACTGCCCCGTTTTCGTTTAGGAACTTTTTCTTTGTCAATTTTCTTTCGTTTTCTGGTAGATCTGAAATTCCCAGATTTGTTTGTTTCAAGTTTAATAAGTATTCTATATTTGATGGGTAAGTTTGTTGAGTAGTTTCTTAACAAAGCATTTTTTTTATTACCAAGAAACTGACACACACTGTTGAGGCAACCATCTGTAGTTTGTTTGTTATAAAAACAAAAATAACCATATAAAACCATAAAGTAGTAAGAATAGCCAAACTATATGCAAGCAACACTTTCTGTATTAAACTATAAGTATGAACTTTATTACCCCGCTACTGGTCAGCACAGACTAATAAATATTTACTCTAACTTGTTACCCACTTGTTCTGGTCATCATTTTGCGGCACGTTAGCCAAAAACCCTGGCTGCTTCGCCAGTCGGCTCAAGATGTGCTGTTTCTCGTCCTCGTCCAACATGTCTCCCCACTCGTCTGCAGACTCCTCACTCTCGCTGCTGTACTCGGGCTGGGAAGCCGCAGGTGGATTCTGCTTCTGCGGCTTCCCACGGTGTCTCTGCAACTTCATCAGACCCTGCTTCTTCATTTTGTTCGTGGTTTGGTTATTACGTTTCACTCTGCTTATCTTTCCTTTGCCCTTTTTCTGAAAGAACGATATTATGGTTATTTTTGTTCAGTTTCGAAGATACGATATTGGACGTAAAGGTGCTTACAGCCATTTTGGTGAATTGATATATGTGTTAGGACCGATTTAAATTAATTAAAATGTTTTATCTTGATGAGTATATAGCAACGTGCGTTTGACACACGAGGGCTTTCAATCAAAATATTGATTTTGACAGATAAAATGTCATCTTGACGGCTTTAAGACATATTTTTAATGTTTGACTACTATAGTAAGTTTGTTTCTCGTTTGTTTAGCAGAGCGGCGTAGGTCCATTTATCAATTAAATACAAGTTTTTGCTTAAAATCAAAGAATAATGCAAACAAAATACAGGAATTCATTGCATTGTTTTAATTTTCAAAATATTATTCATTCGAAGTTAAAACTAAAATACTCCTAAATCTTATGAATGCGTTCATATTGTTGTTAATTTGAATGTAACTTGTAACCTTACCATTAAAAGCTAATTAAGTAACAAAAAAAGTTGTTCATCCTGATAAAAAAATTAAGTTTACTGAAGTTTCATATATAAATAAGTGTAATTTTTATTTATGTTTTCATTTGTCGACTGTAAAAGTAGTAAAAACTGAACGCACGCAAACTTTCTAAACGTCAGTTAGAGACCTCGAACTCGAAACTTTCTAGTTTTTCTAGTTTTCTTCTATGAAGTTTCGCCTAAAGCGTTTAATAAGAGTCCATATCCGGAGTGTGTTCGGATTTACTAGCCACCTATGATGAAAACCGTTTAAAAGTGTCACTAAACAATGGTACCTCAGCAGCAGAGACGGCGACGGCGGCGAGCTGCGTTGGCTCGGACTTCCGAGCGCCGTGTAGTGGTTGCTAGGGGTGCTGGGGGCTTCGGGTTCACTATAGCCGGGCAGCGGCCTTGTGTCGTGTCTGCGGTGGCGTCGGGAGGCCCAGCGGAGCGCGCTGGTTTGCGCGCTGGGGATGCTTTGATAGCTGTTGACGGGGCGAGCGTAGCGCGCGCTCCTCACACTTCTGTCGCCAGAATGGTGGCCGCTGCGCCCGGGGCTATTGCCCTGAGCGTGGCGCCGAGGGAGGCTCCGCCGACGGACACGGAGGACACGGAGCCCGACGAAAGGGCCAGGACGAGGCGCCGGCACCCGCCGCCGCGGCGCCGTCCGCAGCCTGCAGTGATGCACCATCCAGGTCAGTTGGAAGTGTACAGATTAATTTTGATGATGTCTTGATGGTTTACTTAAGTTTTTGGGGAATGAGTATGAATAAGAGAATATCTTGTAAGGATAAGTAAAAACAAGATGCATTTCGAGAAATGTCCTTTCTTTTTTTGTTATAAACCTCCATGTCTATTGTTATAAACAATGTGGCTAGCAATCCATCACTATTTTGATTCCCCATTCCATCTATATGTCCACAATCATGATAAACAAACATGGCCTAGGTCTTGTTACCTTAGGCTCTGTCTGCCCCATAAGAGATAAAGATGTGATTTATGTATGTATGTATAAACCTCTCTATTTCTGGTGTCCATCCTAAGAAATAAATTATAATTACATAACTAATTTGTTCTTTGCTTCAGTAGACCTTTCAAAGCTAATTTCGTGGTGGTGGTGTATGTAGAAAATAATATGTTGGTATAATAATTATTATGTTAGAGGGTGGTTCATTTATTACTCAATTGTCGAGAGACCAAAGTAATAAAGGTAGTATTGTTTAAGAAAAATTACTGCAGCACAAGGAAAAAGTAACAAATGAACAACCTTTTACTTTTTCAAATACAATGATAAAATGAAAACTAACTTGAAGGTTGTCTAGAAAAAAATATAGATAAATATCTAAACTTAACACACTTGATGATGACTTTGTTCAATTTGCAGATGGCTACCAGATGGGTAATTATGTAAGTGCTGTTTAATATTTTGCACTTATTTGTGTTGTGTTTGCACTAAATTGTTGTTGTAAACTTTGGTGTCCATTCATCACATTTATGTTTAGAATATCAAGGTTTCACAGCTAAACTGATACCCAAAAGTGGTCTTTTAATCTCCAGTTGAAAATAGCTTGTGTTAATGGGAGGATCAACTATTTCTTGCTGTTATTCTGTCCCATCAGCAAAGGGACAAAAGTAGTACAGTTTGTTAGAAGAAATGTTGTGTCTCAGTATACTAACATGCTTAATAGATGACCAATTATGGAAGAGGCTTAAATGCACCGCAAAAATACATGTTTGGCAAATTTTAAACCTGTAAACTTATGTTTTAAAGTGTGAGCGAGGAAAACGTAGCCATAGCAACGAGTGGCAAGAAAAAGTTGATCCACCCAATTACAAAAAAATACATTTAAAAGTTGACCGGAAACCGAAGATAAAAGATTGTACACCTATTTCTTATAGTGATCAGTGACTTCTTCAAAATGATTGAGGATTCGATCTCAAGCTAAATTGAAACATAGCAGATTGGTTGATATTTATTGGTCACATTCAACTTAATATGAAACTGCAGTCTTGAATAATTTATGAATGGAGCAGGTGCCAAAAGGTTAAAAAGAATCGGTTAAATTTGTTTATGTACCTCAATTGCTTAGATTTTAATTTAATGCTAAATTTACTAATCAACTATTTGTACTTATGCTGCTTTCATTGGTTTCTTATCTCAACACATACAGGAATAATTAACCATAAGAGTGGTAATATGGACTATCAAACTGTCTTCCAGTGATGTCACTAATAATATTTTAGGTATTAGAATGAAATTTAAGTTTCCATTATTCCATTCTTCCATTATTCATTACTCTATTGCTTAATTCCTCGGTATGTATATACTAACTGCTTGACTCTTTGTCATTCTTTCATATTACATGGAACATTTACAACGGACACCCACTCTTCCCGAACACAAGAACGATCCACATCCAGAATGTTCTTTATCCTTCCAGCCTGCCACGCGGCGCCCAGCACATCAGGTGTCAACGAGATCCTCCAAAACCTGAGTCGGGTGCAGCTGACTCCCACGCAAGCCGCCAGGCTCGAGTGCCGCGCCATCGTCGGCTACCTCGGCACCATAGAGACTCCCCAGGCCGCCCCCAACGCAGCTCCCGGCAACGTCCGTACAGCCGTCAGGAAACTGAGACAAGAGAGACGCCCTGCTGCACCTGTCCTACTCTCCGTACTCCCTAACGTACTCTATCTCAGACGCCCTAGCGGACAAATCTTAGCCCAGTACCCTAGAGAACGAATCCTTTACGCTGGCTGTGGCTCCGACGCAGACCGAAGATACTTCGGTCTTGTAACAGCTGCGGAATCATCAGATAACGACACGGAAGCGTCCCACAGTTGTCACGTCTTCGCGGTCGATCCGAGAATGGCGGAGCATGAAGCGCATGCAGCCAGAGCTAGGGAGTTCCAAATAACGTGTACTAGAGACCCTGTAGCCGAGAGATGCTTAGAGTTCCCACCTTCAGCCGAGTATGTTGTTGGTGTCGTTAAAGGGATGTATTCGTTACCTGCTGATGATTGCAACAGCCCAAGTTTGCTCCAGCTGTCTAAGCTAGCTGTGAAAGGCGATAGTCCTGCTTTCGGGAATTTCTCTAGGTGCAATCGAGCGGTGTTCAGAGTGCCCCGGGAAAGGAGGCCGTGTCGCCATGACGACAGGGTAGATCCTCAAGAATTTGTTGCCAATTCGCCGCAACCGAGCAATCATAGCGAGATAACTACGACGTCGAGTAACAGCGATTCTGGCATAGGCTTCCATAATGACGGCCGGAATATCGCTGACAGGATTCTCGTCGTCGATTTCGCTGGGCCACAGCCTCCTGTGAACAGGTTTAGACAGGACATGCCGCGGCGGCCGCTCGGCTTAGTCGGGTGTAGTAGCTTCGACGCTGACGGTTCCTTCTTGTCCAATACCACTCCTGTCGTAGACGGCTTCGCTGGCCAAGGGAGGCCTTTGAACTTGGATGATGTTATCCTCAACAACGATCTCCAGCCAGTCAGGCACGTGAGCCCTCGCGAGGAAGATAACTACAATTACAACAACTTATACGGGAACGTCGCATCGAGTTCCAGAAGCTTCCAGAACGGAGTGTTGTATGACCAGGTGTATACAGAGAACGAGGGTCATCACTACGAGTTCATACCTCCTCAGTTAGACGTGGATATTGAGATTGATAGGGTCGCGGAGACGTTTAACTCTGTGGAGATTTATGAGGAGAAGCGTTTGGAGTACAGGTCGAATGAGTCGGTGGAGAATATGACGGAGGTGTCGGGGAGTAAGAGCATGGATAATGTGTCTGTGTACTCGACGAGGAGTCACGAAGAGCCGCGGCCAGCGCTGAGGAAGCACCTGCAGGCATCGCTGGATGATATGCTGGTGTTGGGGCTGAGGGATCCCCCGCCGGTGCGGAAGGATGATGATAACTTTGTTCGCCCTGCGACTGTGAAGAAGGTTTGTGGGTTTTTTTTGCGTGTGGAATTAGCTTTATTAACACTGGTTTAAATGTGTTGTGATGAAAGATATTTAAAATGTTTTAAACCGACCTCATCTATTATTATTTCGAGGTTTTTTCTCAAGAAAACTCAAGCATTGACGGCTCTAGCACAATCGTGGCGTTGTTTTACCTCGAAAGTTTTCCGGGAGTTTAGAAAATGTTTCCATATTTCAACTTTGCCCATTTCGCATCTTTGCCACTACGACCAGTTTTCTTGTAGTATCTCCTTTCCTACGCATTTTATGATAAAAACGTTTAGGTTACACAGAACAATAGAAATAATTCCTACAGTGTAATTTTTTGGAAATTTGTTAGTTTTCACATACAAAGCTCCGCTGACAACACAGTAATCTAGCACATTCGACAAAAAATATTAATTATTTTTCACGAGTAGGTACTTTTATTGCACAGGTCCGCAAGTTGAAACCTCTCAACTTGCTGTCTAAAACGAAGCACATCCTGTCGGGGAAGGAGCGCGAGAAGAAGTCTGCCGCGCACATCCGCGCGCACAGCGCCGGCCCGCGTCACGACGCGCCGCACGAGGCCACCGGAGCGCCGCACGGGGCTCCGCTGCCCGCCGCCAGCAGCGAGCCAGACCTCAGGCAGGTCAGTGCCCCCTTAAGTATTAAGTTTGTAGTAGGTATACGGGCTATCCGATTGTGCTACACGTAAGAGTGAGGCTTCACTGGTGCGCTGCGTTCCAGCGGATCAACGCGTTGTATACAGCTTAAGAGCATCTTTTACAGAAATAATTGTCTTTAATGTTCTGAAGATGAAGTAATTTCTCACTTATACACTGTACAAGCGCTTGTTTTCACGGTGGCTTCTACTTTAACGCCTAAATAAAATAAAGTTATTTTAGTTATGTTATAATTTCAACTTTGCCACCAAGTAACTTTGCCAGTCGTGCCACCATATTATAAAAATGATATCGTGTAGTTATTAGCAGTTTTTTGACAATATCTCCTTTCAGATTTTACTTTTTATTTTTGATGTACAATACGAAATTTTACTCGAAAAAATGCTACCATTCGTAGTTTTGCGTCAGCAATTAAAATATATTTAAAAAAAAAATTGCAAGCCGTAAAGATAAGAACGAGGTGGCAAAGTTGAAATGCGGAGAAAGCACATTGAAATCTATAAAATTACACATCACTACTCCCGAGAAACTTTGCAGCTGAAAATACCCAATGCTAGTAGCCCCTGTGTCCAATATAACCTATGTTAACATTTCCCGTTATTATTCCAGATTTCCACTGCCTCCCAAACCATGGGTAAATCCGCCTCCTACCTACCTCAAGAATATCCCGCGTTTCCTTCACCGAATAAACAAATCAAATATGTCCAATACTGTTTAATTTTTCACACACACAAGGTGTATTTTAAGTAATGTGATTGGTCTACTTCTCTTTCTTTCTAATCTCGTCTGTGAAGTAACAATACAATACAAAAAAAAATCTAATCGACACTGAAAATTAGAACACAAAAAATCCGAAAAGTAAAGCTATGGCCGGGAATCTAACCCGGATCCTCGTCATTCCGTGACGCGTGCTATACCCTTACACCACCCATTGCAGGTGGGTATGCCTTCGAATTTTTCTCTCTGTTACTAGCTGTCACGTGACCTTACTAAGCGAATTTTTGTCGCTAAGCGTCGTCTGTTTGAATGATGTGTCTGTACGACATTACATACAATACAATACAAAATACTTTTATTGAACACTACAAATCAGTACAAACTAATACGGAAACAAATAACAAAGTAACAAAGTAGACAATAGGCGTTCTTATCGCCTAATAGCGATCTCTACCAGACAACCAATAAGACAGAAATAAGTTGGAGACAGTTTAAGTAACTACGCTCGGATCGGAGGCAATCGTAGCGTGACCCATAAGCTAGCAGGCATTATACGGAATCAGGTGTCTAGATGTAAGTCGTGTGTTGAAGTTTACAATTTCAGCTTTCTAAATCCAAAGGTTTGAGCTGGGCCTCGATGAGTGAATAATGATGATCAGGACTATAATTACACACAATTAGTTTATTTGACGGTGGAGGCGTTTTACACCTCCACTGAACTTACTATTATTATTATTATTTTTGTTTTTTTTATTTTGACTAGTAGAGACTTTATACATCTCTACTATTTATAGATTAATATAATTTAAGGCTCGGGGACCTTATACATCCCTTTTATAAATGTATTTAATTTAAGTAGAATTTAATAAGTATTCTTACTGTATTTTATTTTGAAAAAATGACTTTCTGCCAAGTTTCTTGCGGCGCATTCTTCTTGGCAATGATGCAAAAATAAATTTTCATTTTCATTTTCATAAACGGATAACTCACATATAAAAAGTTGAGTAATGCTCGACATGTTTCGGACTATTTCGTAGTCCTTCCACGGTACACGGTTGTCACGGCAGTTTCATGTTGAAAATGATCAGGACTTTTCTTTTTAAGGTTCCGTACCCAAAGGGGTAAAACGGGACCCTGTAACTAATACTAAGACTTCGCTGTCCGTCCGTCCGTCTGTGTCTGTCAGTCCGTCTATCATCAGGCTGTATCTTATGAACCGTGATAGCTAGACAGTGGAAACAGTCTGTCTGTCTATATAAAACAACCTCACACTGCATACATTTTGCTTAAGGCCAAAGCTCTGCTACCACTGAATCCTACTAATATTATAAATGTGAAAGTTTGTGAGTATGAACGTTTGGATGTTTGTTACTCTTTCACGCCAGAACGGACAGATCTGGATGAAATTTGGAACATAGATAGATTATAGTCTGGAATAACATATAAGCTACTTTTTATCCCGGAAAATTGCGAAATTCCTGCGGGATAACGATAAACGAATTCTATGCAAACGAAGTTGCGGGCAACAGTTAGTTTTGTAATAATTTGCTGAATGTGTACAGAACCGTTGGTGCATGAGTCCGACTCGCAATTGGCCGGTTTTTTATTTATTTGTTTGTTAACATTAAAATCTGTTGCTGACTGTACTGGGGCAACATGGCGACTGGCCGACGCGCCCGCACCAGTAATTTACCTCTAATTGGCAAGTGACAGCTCCAGTCGCGCCGCGTGACATTGGCTTTTGGGATCATTTACTTGAAACAATACAGGGTGACATCTAAGACGTAATGCAAAATTAACGTTTCGGGCTCAGTTAATGACGGAGAATTCACTAAACTAACTCATTTGTAAGGGTTAGCCTTGTTTAATCTTTCCTTATTTTCAAACAAAAAAAATAATAAAAATCTCGGAGTGTGGTCACCTTACATTCAATAATCGAATGTCATAAAGTTCTTGTCAAGTTTACGAATGTTACCACTGTTATCCGCTATCAATCTTAAACTTTTGAGTACGTACTGCTAAGTGTAGTACGGTTAAGGACTTTAATTCATTAGCCACCATAGAACCATTTCACAATATCTGTAGGCTTATTACCTAACTCGCTCACAATCGCCATCGTGTTCATTTTGACAGTTCATGTATGGGCTGACAATTGGCATCGGAGTCAGCTAGCTGTCACATTATATAGTCACCAGTCGGGAATAAATCATACATACATACACAAATCAAGTCTTTATCCCTTACGGGGTAGAGAGAGCCTAAGGTAACAAGACTTAAAGACCACGTTTAGCGTGATTGTGGGCGTATAGGTGGAAAGGGTAATCAAAATAATGATGGGTTGCTAGCCGCATCGCCTATAACATGATCCCTAAGATTTTCGCCCATTCCCTCAATGGGCTTTTGCCATCTGCGCGAGAAGAGAAGCTGGTACATTCTATGTTTTTTCTTTGCTCCCAGAACAGCAAGGAAGTTAATTTTTAACGTTTAAATTAATTTATATTTATAAAATTTAAACAAATGTTTTTGTATTTGTATGTACAAACCAAAATATGAAATTTCAATTGCGTGACTATTTCAAATACGTCGTATTGTTAGATCAGCTGATTGTAAGCCATTTCTCGTCGAGCACACTGGGCTCCCCATCAATTGGCATCGGCGCGGGCGCCAGTCAGCCGCGCGACCGACTCCTGCGCACTACCGCTAGTGTTGTCATAATAAAAAAAATAAAAAGGTGCGTGAAATAATAACCACTACGTCTTTCTTTCTTTCTTTATGTTTTTAACATAAAACTACTGTGATAGTGTCCGCATTTAAAAAATCTCATGATTCGTGTTCACCGCGACAATTTAGATATCTCGATTTCATTTCGCAGTTTACCACCGACATTCGTTATATTGCCGGTGAGGACAATGTTGTCGCGGATGCACTATCTAGAACTGACGCCATAACTGACATACTAGACTCTGACTCTTTAGCAGCTTCTCAAGCCACGGACACAGAACTGAGGAATTTGATCAAAACCGGTTCATCCTTAAAGTTGGAAAAGGTTCTTTTAGGAAATACAAAACTGTTTTGTGATGTGTCCGGGCCAGTTCAACGTCCTTTCATTACTTCAGAATTTCGAAAGACAATTTTTAATAATATTCACGGACTTAGCCACCCTAGCGTTAGGACTACCATAAAAATGGTTACTGAACGCTATGTATGGCCAGGCATCAAGAAGGATTGCAGGAGCTGGGCGCGAACGTGCATTCCGTGTCAAAAATCTAAAGTATCTCGACACGTTCACGCGCCAGTTCATGATTTTAAAGTTCCTTCGGGCCGTTTTTCCCATGTCCACGTAGATCTAATAGGGCCACTTCCGATTTCTAACGGATACAAATATTGTCTTACCGCCGTTGACAGGTTTACGCGGTGGCCTGAGGCAGTTCCGTTGACGGATATTACGGCTGAAAGTGTAGCTAAGGCATTTATATCTACGTGGATATCTCGTTTTGGTTGCCCCGAAAAGGTAACCACAGACAGGGGTAGGCAATTTGAATCTCACCTTTTCAGTAAGATTGCGTCAATCATCGGTTCACATCATCTTAAAACTACTGCGTATCATCCCGCTGCCAATGGTCTTGTTGAACGCTTTCATCGACAGTTAAAGGCAGCAATAATGTGCCACGCAGACGAGTGCTGGACAGAAACCCTTCCATTAGTTCTTCTAGGTGTTCGTAGTTCATGGAAGGAGGACTTGTCCGCATCAACCGCCGAACTTGTTTACGGAGAAGTACTTAAGCTCCCGGGCGAATTTTTCGAACCGACTACAGACAGACTGACGGACTATACTGATTTTCTGACTAGGTTGCGTATTCATATGAAGCAATTACAGCCCAAGACCGTAGCACGGCATGGCTCTTCCAAAGTGTTTGTCTTTAAAGATTTGTCGACAGTGTCACATGTTTTTATAAGACAAGACTTTGTGCGACGATCGCTACAGCCACCTTATGCAGGTCCTTACAGGGTTGTTAGTAGAAATGACAAGTTTTTCGCCATAGACGTAGCAGGTCGAATAACTAATGTTTCGATCGATAGGTTGAAACCTGCTTACATCTTAACAGATGAACCAGGTACCACTACTGCGTCATCTACCACCGTTCCTGCGAGAACGCCTGTGGTTGTATCAACTCCTATACCATCCAGGACTACTCGTTCTGGACGCCAGGTTATTTTTCCTGATTTCTATCGACCCTAAAGGTCTCCGGGGGGGCTGATGTGGCGACTATACATAGCTACTTATTATTTTATTGGTTAGCTAGACTTTTTAGAGGAAACTGTTTTCATTGGCAAAGCCGAGCGCTTCCGAGCGCCGGCCGAGGACTGCCGACCTCAATGGTCGAGTGCGCATGTGCGGTTTCAAACAGCAACTGCATAGAGTAGTATAAATATACCAAAAGGAATAGAGAGCGTAGTCGACGCGATAAACTGTCACCCTGTTTGATGCGCCGCCATATTTAAATACTACAGTGCTGACATCTGTAATTTGGTGTCGTTAAACTAAACGCCTACATAAGTATAAATATAGTATAACTATAGCTTCATTTCGACGGACCACTGACTCAACCTGGCGTATGAAATTTTGTCGAAATTGGATTAACTTTAAGTGGTTTATCCAATTTCGACAAAATTTCATACGCCAGATTGAGTGATCCGTCGATTTATTGGGGAAAAGGGATCAAATAAAAATAAATAATACAATATTGATTACTTAACATTTTTATTGTGTTTATGTTTTGTATAATAGACATGAGCGGCTAATTTTAATTCATCGTCATCAGCACTATACGATATTTTACCTTTCAGAATGCGATTTATTGACCGACACCAGCTATAAATTAAAACTTTTATTGTGATGTCCACAAAATAGGCTTTTAATTTTTCGTTGTGTGTTTTACATTTGAATGGGTAATCTATCAACGTATCGCACATCATCTTTATGTTTGATTTTAGGCCATATTTTGGGACATCTTTTTTTAGGTAAATACAAGTTATTCTTTGAACTTCTTGAAAGATCCCTTCTACATTACGACTTGGGTAGCATAACCATTTCTTTTTTTTATTGTACTCCTTTGCCGTTATTAACGAGTTAGTTTCCGTATTTTGATTTTGGCTCAAGTCATTTTTACAAATCATACACGATTTAGTTATATTATTGTAGCATTTTTTAAGGACCCAGCCACACACATAATTTCTTTGACCTTTATCAGTATTCGAATTATTTTCTCCACTAGGCATTAAAATTTCATTGTTAAATGCAAATTCTTCATTTTCCTTATCAGGAATATTAAGGCTAGGCTTTTCTGTGAGGAAGAAATCTAAATTTTGTAGGCAATCGTTTTTGTCTTCCTCACAGTTTGCCTGGATGGAATGTGGCGTGTTGAAGTTATTTAATAATAATGCCTTGTACGCACCTTCAAACGCAACACAATTTGGCCCCACATTCCTTACGCCATAGCTCCGAATATTGCCGAAAAAGTTTTCAACTGGGTCCTGGTTTAGGTTACGTGTTAATAACGTATCAAATGAGTACTTTTCATGCAGGATCTTCCAAATATTCTGTACTCCCTGTATAGTTTTGATAAAATTTAATATTGAGGGAGCAGTCGACTCAACAAATCGCACCTTTCCAGCTGAATTCTTTTTGGTTACGAATTTAACAGTTTTCAAAATTTTTATAGCTTGTTCCCAGAGTACATGGTGAGGGGAATTCCTCTTTACACTTCCCTTGTAAATTTTGCCATTAGGAATATGGAACGTGTTCCCGTTTAACGAATCAAATAATTTGTCCAACAGTAAGACAAAGGGAACAAGGTCGCGACACTCTGGTGGCAAATCGCCTCTTGCGCAGTAATGTTCAGTGGCGACAGCTACGCTATGGCTGAACAATTGAGCTGCAGTTTTCACTCGCATTTTTTTTATTTTTTCTTTATTTATGTGTTCCTCGGTGAGTTTGTATGCGACTCTTAATTCCCCGTACGATTTATCCGCTTCATATACTTTTTCGAAATATTCCCATTTGATTGTTTTTGCCCCGTTTGTTTCATCTACATAAATCAAATCTTTGTTTAACAAATTGTTACGTACTCCTTTTAATAAGTGTGGGACGTCGTAAAGAGGAATTATAATTTTACCATTAACTTTAAAATGAGTAAATCGAAAGTCGCAACCGCTCCGCATGTACTCTGTCTTGGTATCGTCCACTAGACTATTTATTGTACTAACATTGACTGTACTTTGGTCACATACCGTACACATGACTTGCAAACCAGTGGCTTGAACATGTTTAATTACTTCTGTTACAGTCGGTTTCAGTTCATGTTTATTTAAACTGTTGGTAAAATAGTAAGCCACTGGTTGCTTGAAATTAGCTTTTATACCTTTGACCATAAAAACGAGAACATGATCAGCAATTTTTTGCCCATTACTTGTAAAGCCCTTCAACTGATCTTTAGATGAATCATAATGGATTTGTGGGTTGATAGACATTTCATCAAATATGACTGTGCATAACTTTTTGTCATTATTCATTGCTGCCACGGTCTTTTTCATTTTTTCAAACACAATTGTGTTAATTCCTGCCTTTAATTGAACAGTAGAAAGAAGTGCCTTCAAGGACTTTTTAGATGGCAGCGCAAATTGTCTTGCTAACAATGAGTAGCATTTTGCACTCCGTTTAAAAATTGATAACGAAAGGATCTTCTCCTCGACAGTAAACCGACGTCCTTTCGGTTTCTTCAAACCCTCTCTGTACTGCATCCTCGTAAACATTTTGGCAGGATTGGACATATTTCTAGTAATTTTTTCGAATGCCACATTCTGACAAATTTTTTGGGCGTTTTCTAGTCTAGCCTTAAAGTTTAATCCTCTTTTTCGTAGCCTGATAATCTCACGCTTTAAGTTCTTCACTTGCCGTACATTAGTCTTTAACTTCGTTAACAAATGAGTGGGAATGGTTTTGTGTGTAGTTCTTTTACATGTAAATAAAAAAAAATACAAAAAAGTAAAAAAAAGTACAAGTACAGTCAACAAAAAGCATAGTCGGCAAAAACTCTTGTATTCAAAATGAAATTTTTGACAGAAAAGGATCGTCTCCGCAGGAGGGAATTCTTCAACGGTTACTTGAAATTTGGTATGAATATGTATGTTGGATGATAATACAAGTATAGTCAACAAAAAGTACAGTCGGAAAAAAAGCTTAAACTTATTAAAAAAAAAATATCGTTTTTTTTTTAGTATGAATGAAATGAACACGAAGGCGTAATACATATCCCACAAACAATATTAATGTAAAGTAAAGTCCAAAAATATCGGCTTCCTAAACAGATCGAAAATTAGACCAAGTTCGGGCCACAATTTTACTGTCCAACCCCATTTTGACTTAGCAAGTTTTTACTGATCATCTGTATTAATAAATGTTCTGTTTTATTTAATATAGATAGTTTTTTTTATTAATACAGAACAAATAAAAATAAAATGTGTACAATTGTTGCCCCTAACTCTTGTCTAATTTTAAAACTCATTACTTGAGGCCGAAATTTTTTGGGCAGGAATGAGCCTTATTTTGTACTAATGTTTTTGGTGGGATCAATCAATGGAAGCAAATTTAATTACAATCAGATTGCAAACATAAAACCCCTTAAATATAGTCCTTTCTCCCCGTTTAAGTGCGTTCCAAGTAAAAATATGCAGTTTTAGATTTTTTTATTGAATTGTGTCCTAAAACTTACTTACATACCAAATTTCAGTTTCTATTTCCTCGAAAAGTGTCCCTTAATTTTGAGAGTCAGTTTCTTAGTCAGTAGTAAAATGAGTTCAAAACGGGATATCTTAGAAACCACTTGACATAACTTTCCCATTTTTGGTAGGTTTTTGTAAATTTACATGCAAAATCTAGTCCCTATAAGTGGACCGATAGCACTGATCCAATAGGGGTGAAAACACGCTGAAGCGTTTCGTGTAGTATACACACGGCGAGCGACAGGCTGGAACTTGGCATGGTGCACTTCTGCCCGCCGAGATGGATTCGCATTTATTAATAAAAAAGATACAATAATACCAACCTCGTTGAACAAATCCAGGCGAATTCAAAGAATAATTGTGTTCGTCTCTAATGCTGCTTGGTGCGAGGAAGGGTTCGGCAGGTTGTCCAGCATTGTTAACTGCAAATCAGTAGGATTAATCATTAAAACATAGTTTCCGATTAAAAATACTCAAACGTCTAATCGTTGTTTATTTACATCAATAATATAAAATAAAGTTGCGTTAGCTACACCATTCTTAACCTTAACTCAAGAAGGAATAGACCGATTTTTATGAACTTTGATTTGTTTTCTTTATCTCCGTTGGATCTATCAACTTGTGTCATAATACTTTCAATACTAACCCATTAGTGCCGAGCCAGATTTTAAGCAATAGTTGTGGTCATCGTTTATAGCAATCGCTGCAGTGACTAGACTTAATGCAGAGTCAACAGTAGACTGCTCATCAATAGAACCTGAAGAGAATGACATATATCATTATGATTTTTTGTCAGATTTAAGACGTCTGTAATACATTCTTAACATAATTATTACAATCTTAAATTTGGTATTTTATGATATTTCAATTTTATGATACTGGATGAAAATTAAATAATCAATATTTTTATTCAGGATTTTTTTTTAAATCTGCTGTAAAAATAGTAAGCAAGTATAATTACATTTGAGATTTCTTGTATAAAGATCCCCTTCTGGTTTTTGGCACACATATAGATAGACAGACAGGCGGTTTTGCGCTCTTTAAGTATGGATCTCAGAATTAGAAACAAGTGTGATTGTTATTATTAAATGTTGTAAGTTGTAAGAAGGGAATGGAGCTAGTGTCAAGTATATCGCTCAGGCGAGTAGGGCGAGAAATATGTACATGTATGCTTCTCTTTTATTGACATGGGATTCATATCTACTGTACATTTCTTGAGCTACAAAATAATGAATAGCTAGACGCTTCCTTGCCGGTGCTGGGACAAATGCCTAAGGGCGAAACCCCACTGCGGCGCACGCTACCCACGTTTCATACTAAAACGTAGCTGGCGTGGGTTGGCTAGCATGAAAGTGGGCAGCGTGCGCTGCAGTCCCCACTCTAAGGAGAGTACATATGTGTACAGTAGTTTTTTTTGTATCAAACCATAAAATAACTAAACTAAAGCATACACACCAATTTCCTCTGAACATTCCCTTCTGCATTTATTGTCATCTGAAGCTTTTACAACTGCTGTTGTATTTGATGGTCCCGCACATTCACCTAAAAAAAAAAAAAATTCAATCATTATAATATGTTCTCATACGTAAATCGTTAAGATCCAAATTTACTGTTTTTTTCATATATGCATCAGAGTAATTAGTAATGAGGTAGGTATACCTACTCATCTAATACAAATCCTACTAATATTATAAATGCGAAAGTAACGCTGTCGCTCTGTCTGTCTGTTTGTTACCTCTGCACGGGAAAACTGCCCTAATGATCTTGATGAAATTTGGCCAAAAATAGTTTGAACAACAAGGAATAATATGGGTTATCTTTTATCCCGGAAAATTGTATAGTTCCCGCGGGATAGCGATAACCGGGTGTTTCGCAGACAACAGCTAATCTATATAAATAAAAATCAAACGCCCACTTATGTCGGAGCATCACTTAAGAATGGCTGATCCAAAATTGGATGTTCTTTTTAGGGTTCCATACTCAGAGGGTGAAAACGGACCCTATTGCTGGACCTCAACTGTCCATCCGTCTGTCACAGTGCCCTATCTCTTGAGCCGTAATTGGTACACTTGAAATTTTTACAGTCTGTATATATCCGCTATAAAACAAATACTTCAAAATAAAAGGGACCCCCATTCAGGAACCCGGTAGTTTTCAGAGTTTTTCGGATTGTAAATAACCCTCAGTGCGCGAGTCCGACACATACTTGGCCGGTTTTTTTGTTGTGTTCTTGTGTTCCTTAGATTCGCACCAAAGAAATTAAGAACCGCACATTGAAATTTCCTCTATTCTTTAAATACCATAAACATCTTATAGATTTTCCTGTAATCTCCAGGTAAATCATACTTTTCTGTATATTTAGGCTTAGTAGTTTTGGAGATAAGGGGATGGTCAATGTTCACCTACTTCCTTAAATAATTTCAAAACTATTAATACTATTATAAACAAATTAACATACTAAGTTTCTGTCAAAAATTTCATTTTGAATTGGATACAAGATTTTTTTGCCGACTGTACTTTTTGTTGACTGTACTTGTATTATCATCTGACACACATATGCATACCAAACTTCAAGTTAATATGTTTGATCGTGGAAGAGTTCCCTCCTGCGGAGACGATCCTGCCCAGACTACCAGAATTTCATGACCCGATTATTGTATTGTCACCGGAACTACATAAGTATGCTAAATATCAAGTCAATCCGACCAGTGGAAGTGATTTAAATTTCACTTGCAAGATTCCACCGTAACAAATATACATACATACATTGCAAGTCAATAAAAAGCCTTAAAAAAAGAATTATTTGTCATTCTCACTAAGAGCCCTTTTATTTATATATGTTCATATGATAGTGGTAGTATTTTTATGACAACGAATAATAATAATAACATTATGATGACAAACTGACGGACGGATGAACAGACAGTTTTCACCGTTTGGGTATGGAACCCTGAAAACAGTGGTGGTAGAGCCGCAGGCGGAAGCTAATAATATTAAAAAGGTATAATATTAAAAAGTAGTATTTGCAGTTTCACTTACATAGATATCTACTTGTTTCTGCAGTTGAGTCAGCATTGGATTGGGCCAGAGATGAAGGTGTTGCTATGTGAAGTACATTACACCACACTGAAAATAAAAGTAGAAACAAGTTTATTTACTAAATTATATATTAAAAATGAAACAAATACCATTTTCACAACATTACAGTAGTCACCAAATACACAATACCTAATTATCCCTAATTTATCTATACTAACAACCACCACTAACCATTTAATCAGTTTGTAGGCAGGGTCACGACAACAGGGACCTACCCCAATGTTTAGTGTCGTATAAAAACAAGTTAGGATCTCCCTTTTACAGGTCAAAAGATACAGCCCAGACAGACGGGCAGACAAAGGCGAAGTCTTATTAATAGCATCCATTAGGCACCCTCTGGGTACAGAATCCTTAAAATCTTTGATAGCCTAGTGGTTTGACCTACCAGCTGTCAAGTGTAGAAGAAGAAGCAAAGCACTGCGAGAAAACTTGGACAGTGGAATTAAATTCATACCTTCATTATCATTGTTAACGGAGACCTATGTCCAGCAGTGGTACCTATACATATGTATATGCATCTGATGATGATAATGATGCTTTTTAATTTTAACAGATTAATTGAGGCTTACTTGGCAGATGAAGAGAAGGTACTGCTAATGCATTTAAACGGCTGTTTCTATTTCGATCCTCTATTTTAAAATGTATGTCGCATATCCTTTTATGTTTATACTGCAGGTAGTCTTCTGGATTTTCCAATTGTTCTCCCATGACACTCACCCAAGCCTTAAATTGCTCAGGGAATTTATCAGGGTTGGGAAACCGATGAAGTGGAGCTTTGACTGAAAACAAAGATACTCAATTATTGCATTTTCACAGTAGCCAACAAGCTATAACGAAGGGGAAAAAGTTAAGTGTTCATACCCATTTGCATAACAATTTTTTATATTATTTTGATTTGAAATTTCTTAAATGGAAATAAAATTCATAAACATACTAAGTGGTAATTAACGTTGGTGAAATACTGTGATGAACATTAATGTAATTTCTGTACAATTCAATTAATCGCACGATAGATACTATCAAATGAATCAAGAATTTTACTTCTTGATTTTTTTGTGTTACTTTTACGGTTTCACCGTTAGAAATTAAATTTCTAAACATCAGTGACAATTTGGTGACATGATGATAGAAATGAAATTAGTTTGGCTGGTGGATATTATGGGTATGAAGCAGGATCATAGGAGACTAGGAGTTACAAAATAAGCAAGTACGTGTTACTCACCATTCCGTTCGCAGCCTAATGCACAACGCATCTCGAAAGTCGCAATAAACGTAAAACAACACAAAAACAGCGTCCAAATCGCCAAAACAAACAAGCAAATAAATAAGCGTCCTTTCGCAACGTAAGAATTTACCGCAGTCATACTAAACTGTACACAAACACCTAATGAAGACACAGGCGGTCAGAATTAGCAGAAAACCCATGTGAAAACATAAAATCACAGTGTTACAGCAAATTTTAACACACTATAAAGTTTAGGAACTTCCATCCAACAGAGTAAGAGTAACCGACTTTCTGTGACGTATACCGTATACCACAGATTACAAGATTAGCCATGACAGTGAGATGACTAGCGATGAAATCAGTGCCCAAAAAAAAACTAGAAAATAAATAAATTGAATAAACTATTTCACATGATAATTAACTATATAAACTTTGTTAAATATCTATAATAATTCTAAATGTTAATGTTTTAATAAAAAATACATTAAAACCCCCCATTGTAGGAAACTATAGTCCTCTATCGTTGAAAAGCGACAACATGTCGAAACCAAACAGATTTGTTGACTATATTCTTCGATAGATGTCGCTATAATGGTGTTTCAAAACTGTCAAGAACAAGCGTTCTAACTGTGACACCCCTGAGCAACTGTCACACTCTTCTGGCCGTGGAATCTGTCATCCTTAACCACACGCATATTTCTATTTATTTCCTAGTTTTCTCTATTCCTTGTATATCTAGCTGTTCCTTCCTGTATATATTATTCTTCAGTGTTTCCTTCTTAATATACAGTTATATGTTTTATTGTGGAGTGCCTGGTTTCTTTGTAGCATCTGTAGCACCCCACAATTCAAACAGCAAGAAATGGATTAGCATTGTATCACAATCGAGTCTGCTCGACTGGTTTCAGACTAATCCGTGGTCCATTATCCAGGTGGCAGCGACACGAACTGCTAACACTCCAAGGACTACGGATTAAAATCGACTTTGATACGAGAATGACTCCGTTTATGTAAATACTTCGTCCGCGTTTAATTGGTTTTGATAATATCAGTAATTCCTCCTTACAACATCAGGTAAAAAGTCATGTCAAAATCTTCGGTTATGGTGAGGTAATGTTATCAATAAATGAACTGGGTACAACTCACATTAAGTTCTCTAATGGCCGGTAGTATTGCCAGACGATTGTATGATAGAAAAAAACAACTAATACAGACTCAGTTGCCGAATACTTTTCGGGTACCTCCCATTTGTTCTATTGGAACTGTGACGTCATAGGACTGTTAACATTTTTCTTTCCCAGCAGTTCCATGGTAGAACTATTGAAACAAAAAATGTGCTATTTGTTCTATAGAACTAAAAGCACCTCAAGTTTCCTATCACAAAATTGAGGTGCTTTTAGTTCTATAGAACAAATGGCACATTTTTTGTTTCAATAGTTCTACCATGGAACTGCTGGGAAAGAAAAATGTTAACAGTCCTATGACGTCACAGTTCCATAGAACAAATGGGAGGTACCCTACTTTTCTTCCTGTGGTCAATAATAAATCAGTAGGCTTATTGTCTAACACGCTCGCAATCGCCATTTTGACAGTTCTTGTATAAATGCCTATTGTCAGCCCATACATGAACTGTCAAAATGAACACGATGTCGATTGCGAGCGAGTTAAGTAATAAGCCTACAGGTGACATTTATCAATAATAAATTAGGTGGCATCTTGATTATTATAATATAAAATGTTTAGTTGTAAGTTGTGATATTTTGCATCCCAGATGAAGATGATGGTGAAATATGTGACCCACTATCGTGTTTTAAAACCTTTTATACCATATTTCAAGCGAAATAAAGTTATTTGTATGTATTTGACTTGTGCTGTGCTGTATGTACGTTTTAAAGACTGTAAGTCTCTCACCCCCATAGTCTCCATCAAGACCGGCAGAAAAATGTCTTCTTCTTATTTGTGACGTATCAAGTCGTTACAGCGACGACAACTTCGCCAATGTCAAAGTAACAAAAATATAATTAAAAATCTTTGCGAAATGTCGGCAACGTTGTACGGTAATGGTCAATGACCCCCCTTCCCTGCCGGGCTCTTAGCCAACGGTCAATGTTATCCCGCAGAAACTGCCAGGAAATCATTACCCGATGCCCAGGGTGCACCGGACCAAGCACTGCTCTTCCTCCCGGACGGATCCAATAACGAACCGCAGCTCTTGACCACACGTGGAGCTAACCCGACTCGCACCCCCAGAAAAATGTAATTCTTCTTCAAATGATAATTTAGTACCGCAATAACTAAACTACATCAAATTGTTTTGACGTAACTTGTTTTTAATTACCAAGCTTGACACGGATAGCTTCGCTTCCTCGTTTGCTAAAAGTTTGTGGGAACATATTTTATTGAATCAGGCGTTACTTTGCGGAGGTCCATTTCAATGAACAAAAAATTTACCTTGCTACTCCGCTACTCAAATTCCGCTAGTTCAAAATCCGCTAATTTATTGTTGAGTAGCGGAGTAGCAAGGTAAATTTTATGTTCGTTTGTGGGAACGTTTGATTTATTATCTGTCACTGTAGCCACATGCAGTTTATTAGTCAACCACAACCGTGGTTAGGCGCATATTTTGTATTGAAAATTTATAGTACTACTAGCTGTTGCCCGCAACTTCGTCTGCATAGAATTCGTTTATCGCTATCCTGCAGGAATTACGCAATTTTCCGGGATAAAAAGTAGCCTGTATTATTCCAGACTATAATCTATCTATGTTCCAAATTTCATCCAGATCTGTCCAGCCGTTCTGGCGTCAAAGAGTAACAAACATCCATACTCACAAACTTTCACATTTATAATATTAGTAGGTAGGATTCACGCGTTTAGGTCATCCCTCAAAATAAAGTCATGAATAAAGATAAAAATAAAGTTGCGTACTGGAAAATGTTTTCAATGGGGGCTATCGCGTGTGAATTTGCCACTAGAGGCGCTACTGTAGCGTAAGTTTTGGCGGGCTTCGTGACATAAATTATAAATTGTTTCATTTACCTGTTGAAAAGTGATCTCCTTCATGAAATTATCGCATATATGGATTATTAGGCGATGAATGTGAACGCTTTGAAAGCGGAATTAAGAAAAAGAGGCAAAAATAAGCGGCCTTAAAGTTAAATTTAAAGATAGTGACTTATAATTAATAAACTTAATGAGATTCAAGATTTAAAACTTTGTTTCGGCGCCGACCTTCTAAAGTCACCTTTGACAGCTATACCTCTGGACCTTAGACAACAGTAACGCCAACTGGTAAGCAAAGAAACGATAGGCCCCATTATATTCTTTGCCCTACTAAACCATCTGTTGCCAATTGTCATTTGTTACTTTGTTGCATAAAAAACACAATGGCGGTCGTTGGTAGCAGTAACAGTAATTAAGTTTGTTTATAGCTATTTTACGAGCTCACGACTACACGTTTCATCACTTCCTTACTCTGTCTGTCTGCATCCTATGTTCTATTGAGTAAGAGCCGAAACACAACCGATATGTCACACCACGAAACTAAAATCGGCTTCATCCCAACAAGAGCTCCTAGGGGCCCGATTTTTGAAAGCACATCACTCGAAGGTACCTCTTCGAAAGTGGTATAAATCAGCTTGTATCTCCAAAACTACAGCTCTAATCAAAGTTTTGACTAGTTCACAAGATTAATGAGAGTTGTGATTGTCTTTTTTTCACCAGTTTCGAGTGGTATTTTCACTGATGTGCTTTCAAAAATGGGGCCCTACTGCATAAGTTCTTAGTGCAGACGTGAAAATGGAAACAGAGTTCGTTCGGCATATAATAGAAAATAAATAAGAGTCGCAGACTTGTAAGTGTTAATGACACTTTTATTATTTGATTGTATAGTCACGAATGATTGCGCGTGCTTGGTCTGTGTCTGTGACATCATGATAGAAGTGTCTACGTAATAATAATAATGTATATTTTTAAATGAAGCTCGGCGTGGAAAAGAAATACCGATCGATTATAAAAACATTATGTTGATGACTTATCAAGTTTTTTTGTCAATTTTAACACAATATTTAAACTTTGGAAACGGTTGAATCGAATGCTGAGGTTTGTAATTTCTGTCGTTTCCAGTCCAGAACTATTGCTTATATGGTGCTTCAAAGCTACGTTTCGGATGTCGAAGAATTTTCTTTACAAGATTTTGATGTTTGTGTTAAATACCCACTTCTAGTTGTCCGGTTGAGTTTAATATTTAATTATCCAGTGCCGATACATGACGTGATGACAGTGACGGGCGGATGCAATGCAAGTACAGTCAGCAAAAAGCTTGACCCTTATTTTTATTTAACCTTTTCTACACCAATGACATATCAGTCAGCACCGCAGGTTCAACGAAAACGACCTATATATACGTCCATTACTTCAATGCAAAAGCAGCCTCAGTTCAATTGGCAGGTTCAACTTAAGGCATCGTAATAAAGAAGTCTGGCGTATGATTGATATCTGATGCAAATGTCATGTCAAAAGGTATTTTTTTTTGTCAAGTTGGCAGTATCTTACAAATCATATCACACACGGTTCATTATCATTGTGAAATTCTAGGACACCAGTGTGCGAAATCACTTATTAGGTACCTAAAATCTGAGATAAATCCGCATTGTTTGTTGCTCGATAAAATCTATTTCAGTAAAGAAAAATTTTATCTTAGAATTGCTTCAGCATTCTATTTCAGGACTATCTGCGTGTTATCAGTTAATTCTAACAATACTTAGCGTTCGAGGGCACTTAAAATAGAACGCTTTAGTCACAGAAGGACGCGTGTATTTATAGAAGTTTATCGTTTTGTCTTTGGTTTTGTTTACTAAAAATAACTATACCTAAATAGAACGTGTCGAAAGGTATTTATGACTCAAACGGATTTGCGTGGTTACCTATTCTTATC
Source organism: Pandemis corylana (assembly GCA_949127965.1). Lineage (NCBI taxonomy): Eukaryota > Metazoa > Arthropoda > Insecta > Lepidoptera > Tortricidae > Pandemis > Pandemis corylana. The sequence continues at coordinate 11,920,687 of OX421869.1, read as the reverse complement.
AGGGAAGGATTGCAAACATTTAAAATTGAAATTATTTGGTTCATGGCCTCCGCCAAGAGGGCGCAGGGGAGGGCTGCTTGGGGCGAAGGCGGCGGCAGTTTCATGCCCGCCTGAACTCTTAGTACTCTTAGAGCCTTAAATTATATTAGTCTATAGTAGAGATGTATAAAGTCTACTAGTCAAAGTAAAACAAAGTAGTTATGGAAAAAAAGAAAGAGAAACAAAACAATAAAAATAATTTAAGCTATTGTTACCTTGTAATATTCTGTATACCTTTTTTCTGTTTTGGTTGTTATATGTGGTGTTCAATAAAGAGTTATTGTATTGTATTGTATTGTATTAAGTTCAGTGGAGGTGTAAAACGCCTCCACCGTCAAATAAATTAATTGGAGATATCTGTAGCCTTTGAAAATGTAGCCTTTAGTTTTTGCCAGTGTTGCCATTCAAGTCTCGCCATACTGTACAGCGACACTTGAATTACTGTATGACCTACCGACCGATAAACGCAAACGCTATATCACTACTAACCCCGAATCAAGATCGTGGACGCGACGCCTTTGTTTTGGTTAGGTGTGTTATGACTATGGCTATGTATGTTTGATGAGGTATGGTATGTTATGACTCTTTCGGGAACGCCCTATTTACTGTTTTGAAATAATTGTTGAGGACCAAAAAGTTACACACCGCTAAAGTTGTTTAGTAAGGTAGTTAAAATTAGCTATTTTTCCATTGTGACACGAAAGGTATCCATACAAATGAATAACTAATTTTCGTGTCACAATGGAAAAAGTTAGCGAATTTTAATTATCTTACTAACGCAACTTTAGCGGTGTGTAACTTTTTGGTCCTCACCCTAATCTAAAATGGTGGCCGACTGATAGACAAAGTACTATCTGTGTTCCACTCATATTTGTGGCCTGTTCCTGTGTATCTTTTTATAAGCATCTTATTAACTTGCAATGTATGTTTGTCCGGATCTTGCAACTCAATTTCGAGGCAGATATGTTCAACCGATTGAACCGAGTTGAAATTTTGCATACAATACAATAATCTAATAATCTAGTAGAAGAATCTAGTAGTAGAAGTTCTTCCATGCTGGTCTGGGAGTAAAGAAAAAACATAGAATTTACCAGTTGCTCCTATTCCGCGCAGATGGCAAAAGCCTATCGAGGGAATGGGTGAAAGTCTTAGGAATCATGTTATAGACGATGCGGCTAGCAACCCATCACTATTTTGATTTCCCTTTCCACCTATACGCCCTTCATCATGCTAAACGTGGCCTTAAGGCTTTGTCTACCCCGTAAGGGATAAAGACGTGATATATCTATGTAAGTATGTATGTAGAATTCTGGTGGCCCGGTCAGGACCGTCTCCGCAGGTGGGAACTCTACAACGGTTGGTCCAATTGACTTAAAACTGAAGTGACAGTTTAGCGACCCTAGCGCCACGGTCATGGACTACATAAACTGCTACGATATAGGTACGAGTAGCCAGCGCCGGTGTCGTCACACGTTCTATATCGCGCTATCGAAGTTTCTTAACGCGGATGCATAAATACAACTTCCAACACTCTTCCTTCCGACTTCGGTCCCCAGGCATAACATCTGCCTGGAGAGAGATCTTAAAGCCAGGGATATACTAGGGGACAAATGTCCAGCGACGTTGCCAGACTTCGCCCGACATGTCTGGCAACATCACGCGACGCGACTGTCGCTATTTAAATAAGTCGCGCGATGTCGCCAGATATGTCAGGCGAAATCGGCCGGCTTATCCCTATCCCTGGCTAATAGTGGCCCTCCAACACCAGAATCTCGGTATATTCAATCTTCTACGTAACAAATTGTGATCAATGAATGAAGTCGAGTGATTCAGCGACTTATCGAGTCGATGCGATGTATCGAGGCCGAGATTTGACCCCATTACGCGCAAATAGATACAGAGATGCCATTCGATACCTATTTATCGGAGTTCAAAGAAATTGGAGCACGATACCCTCAAGCTATCGTGTTTAGTTTTGTAACCGTTTTTGGGTATTATTTGTCTGATTAAATGTAGGTAAGTACGTTCGGGCACCAGTTTCCTCCATACAGGTCTGATAGTTTGGCAATGTTTCTGTAAATGTTACTTGTACTTGGTGGTGGAGAAGGTCAGTAAATGATTAGTATTATTATTTTCTTGTTTTTAACTCAATCTCTCCCTTGGAGGAAATTCTTCGCACGGGCCTATTCCAAGTGCTTTTTATGCTAATTTATGACATGGACAAGAATTTTCTTACTAATCGGCATGTGTTGAGGATGACAGCTTTTTGTAGGTGTGTGTGCGGAGTGTGTGGAGGTATACCGAGAGCCCGGAGGCTCGCGTGGAGTGTTTTGGGGATAACGCCAGTTGTAGAGAGAATTATTGGTACAGTCTTTACATTATTCACCTGCCATTGTGATTTATTTCAATTGAGAGATCTGTGTATTTGGTCGTTTTGTCAGTGCGTAGCGAGTAAATTATGTGTGTTATTTGTGCCATCTTATAGGCGATGCGGCTAGCAACCCATCACTATTTTGATTCCCCTTTCTACCTATACGCCCACAATCACGCTGAACGTGGTCTTTAGGTCTTGTTACCTTGGGCTCTGTCTACCCGTATGAATATTTTACATAGAAAAGCGACTTAAAGAAAAACTGTCGATCACAATATAAATATGATATGTGTATAGTCCGACCTTCTAGCTATATTCTTAAAAAGAGCGCCTATGTAAACGGTATAAAGATTTATAATCATTTGCCCGAATATATAAAACCTTTAGATGGTAATAAATTTAAAAATAGACTTAAGGATTTTTTACTTTCTATGTGCTTTTATAACTTGAATGAATACATACATACACATACACAAATCACGTCTTTATTCCTTACGGGGTAGACAGAGCCTAAGGTAACAAGACCTACAGGCCACGTTTAGCAAGATAATACTTTTGTACAAATTATTAAAATAAAGATATTACCTAATAATTGATGTTAATAAATCTAAATATTCCACGTCCGAAATGGATAAACTGTTGAAACTTATAAAAGTCATGTTATCACAATGGGGGCTATCGCGTGTGAATTTGCCACTAGAGGCGCTAGTGTCGCGTGAGGTCCAATAACATTCACTTTTCACTGGTTTTGGCAGGCTTCGTGAGATAAATTACAATTTCTTTCATTTACCAGTTGAAAAGTGAACTCCTTCGGGAAATTATCGCAAATATTGATTATTTGGCGATTAATGTGAACGCTTTGAAAGCGGATTTATTTTTTCCGAACAAAACGGAACTGCACTACATCGCAGTATAGTCGATATGATGATAGTTATTTATAATTAATAAACTTAATAAGATTCAAGATTTAAAACTTCGGCGCCGATCTTATATTCGCCTTTGACAGCTATACCTCTGGACCTTAGTCAACAGTGGCGCCAACTGGTGAGCAAAGAAACGATAGTCCCCATTGTACACGATTTTATACAATAAACGTTTCTTATTTCTTATTTCTACCCCGTAAGGGATAAACACGTGATATATGTATGTATGTATGATTTATTCCCGATGGTTACTACAGTTGTGAGTAATATTGCGGAAGTTTAAAGCATTACATGCATTAGGGGATTGAAAGAGTTGTATTATTTATTAGTTTTCATTCAAGTACTTTGAACGTATATTTCTGACATGAGGCCCTGAACCATGAGCACTCCACGTTAATTATGGACCAGCGTTCTTTATTTATTCCAATGTCTTTAAAGTACATACATACATACATACTTACATACATAAATCATGTATTTATCCCTTACAGGGTAGACAGAGCCAAGTAACAAGACCTAAAGACCACGTTTAGCATTGTGGGTGTATGGATGGAAAGGGGAATCAAAATAGTGATGGCTAGCCACATCGCCTATAACATGATTCCAAAGGTTTTCGGCCATTTCCTCGATGGGCTTTTACCATCGGCACGGGAAGAGAAGCAACTGGTACATTCTATGTTTTTTCTTTGCTCCCAGACCAGCGTGGAAGTGAGCGTCTTTAAAGTAGATGTTTATTAAAATATGTCTCGAGTAGGCAGAGACTACTTTGTTCCACTTGCTACGATCCTGACATACCTCTTTCGCTTCATCCACATTCATCAATCTCTTCACACATGGTCGTCGGCTTCGGGTACTCTTGACCTGGCCTTTTTTCAAAACGTACCCTATTTGGTCACGGACTGAAATATATTCTATCTTGTATAAGTGTTTAGAATTATTCCACAGTATTTCGGCAAGTGTTAGGCCGGGGCCGCACTGGTAACGCGATGGCGATGCGTCAGCGATCTAAATCAAACATCGTTCATGTTGAGACCCCGGCCTTAGGCTTGGTGTTATTGAACAATGAACACTCCCGTAAAGATGATTTTAGACCCATTTATTTAACAAAATCAGCCCTTTGACGCCGTACCTACTTTTTGAACATCGAGCAATGTAATGAAAAACATTTACAGTCTCCCCAATCCCAATCCCAATACCCAATCACAATCACCTTATGAATTAATCTAGAATAATTCTGAGAGAGCTCGCATAAACGGACCATTGGAATCTTGCCCCAACATAACATATTTTCACTGGGAAACGTTTATAGACCGAGCGCTTAAATGAGTCCTCGCCCGCGCGGCACAGGGGCGCGGGGTAGAACGACGGCGGGGACCTGCAACGCGCGGGCGAGGACTCATTAAGCGGTCGGTCTATAGATGGTATTGTTTACGAAAAGTTTTCAGAGTGAGTGAACAAATCTATCGGTTCGACAGTACAGTAGGCTTATTACCTAACTCGCTCGCAATCGCCATCGTGTTCATTTTGACAGTGTTTGTATGGGCTGACAATTGGCATTGGAATCAGCTAGCTGTCACATTCATACAAGAACTGTCAAAATGAACACGATGGCGATTGCGAGCGAGTTAGACAATAAGCCTACAGAAGTGACGTAATATTTGTTGAAGACTGAGCCTGCCCTTAGCTTGGTAAAGTCATCAACAACCAACAAACCTTCCTCTTATTAGCAAGTATGTGTCAGAGTATTATTTCTCCGATTTATCCTCAGAAGTCACACTAACTAATGGCATTGAACCTTGGGCTGGTAAAGGAATTCCTTGGTCAACTACACAGTTCATCCACGGTGATTGTAAGTCCGTAAAATTCTTAGAATTAACGATCGAAATTTAAATACCGAAGATAATAGACATTTTGACATGGACAATATGGACACCGTTTCGGTCGAACGAAGGTCGAGTTAATTTAGGCTGTTCCACCCACTGCCTGTTTGGTTTGATGAGCTCGAGTTAACTGGCAAATATATCAATTTGGGTCTTCCTTTTTTACAAACTGCGTAAATCTAGGGTTCCGCATTGTTACGCTCTCGTGGAATTTTCCGTTATCCCACTTGTTTTTAGGGTTATGTTCCTCAAAAAGAAAAAAAAAACTGAATTTCAATAGCAGGTCTGGTAACACTGGAAGTTTATTCGTCGTCGAATTTGTACGGGGCGCTTGCGCGAGTCAGACCCGCATTAGGCCGCTATTTTATTATTTTATAAGCCTACTTATTCAAATCAATGAACTGTTTTAAACTTGCACTATTTTCACATATAACTCACCACACTCTGTAGGCTTATTACCTAACTCGCTCGCAATCGCCATCGTGTTCATTTTGACAGTTCATGTATGGGCTGACAATTGGCATCGGAATCAGCTAGCTGTCACATTCATACAAGAACTGTCAAAATGAATACGATGGCGATTGCGAGCGAGTTAGGTAATAAGCCTACGGGACTTAATTAAATTAGTCATATAATTCGTATTTCTCAGTAGCTACAGAGGCGACAAAGCAAAAGTTAGTTTTTTGTAAAAATGTAAAATAAAGTGTTTTCCCAGAAATGTGATTAGACTTATATTAGCTATTTAGATCGATTTTTCAACCTCAAAACCCTTACATAGCAAATTTTATCGAAATCGTTAGAGCCTTTACCGAGATTGCTGGAATAAATCAATAAATGAATTAATAGACTCAAGATCGCTAGAAAATTATCTATAGATAGAAGATATTTTGTTAATTCATAATCATCAAAACCCGTCGACAAAACGTCATTCGAATCTCGGAGGGAATAAGCATTCGAGTAAGTTCTTAAATTTGATATTGTCTGAATTAAAAAGAAAATTCATTGCAATTTTTTTAATATTTAAATTCGGAACACTAATGAGCCACGTTTCCGCATCCGATGCGGGATATTAACCTCTTTACAATCACGAGGTCGCGTTTCGTTATCGCTCAGCTCAATGAATATCTTCATTGTGCTGCGTTTTGATATCACAGTTTGTTTTTTGATGATTCCGATTTTGAGAATTTTTAGTCGTTTCATTCTGCATCGATTAATGGAATTAACTACTTAATTTTTAACGTCTCTGCGTTAAGATACCTATTGTTAGCCTTCTGTTTTATTTTGATTTGTCTTGCTTTGTTTTGATGTAGTTATATAAACAATACAGAGAGATCATCAAATTTTACTTCTTAGCATATCTGCTTTTTCTGAAGTCACATTTATAATATCAAGATGACAGTGCCTTCAACACCCAGCTTTCCCAATCTAGAAAAAAGTTGAATGTTCGGGATCAAAAATAGAAATTCTCAACCCCAATATGAATTAAGTTGCTGTTTCATTATATTTATAATTTCTACTAATATTATAAATGCGAAAGTAACTATCTGTCTGTTACGCTTTCACGTCTAAGTCTCTGAACTGATTTAGTGAAATATGGTAGATAGACTATGTAAAGCTGGAGAAAGGACATAGGATAACTATTTAATACGAAAAAAGGCCTTAAAGTGGTTGAAACGATAATGTATCTATTTATTACTACGAAACAGACAGAGAGGTCATCATAGATAACTGACACTTTAGATAACTGGAACTTAACATATAGTATTTATGGTTGTTGGTGATGAAATTATAATTGCCCAGGACAGATTGTCAGAACACATTTTGCGGTCAAAGTTAACTGTACAATAGGTTTTTATGTTGTTAGGTTGATAAAACGTCTCATAATGTAGTCCTATGTTGAACATCAGACCCAGCTCAAAAATAATAAGAAATAATCGGAATCCTGTTTCTTTTTTTTTTTTTTTTTTGTATATAAAATTTAAAAGGTGTATTCTGTGTAAACACCTAAAAGCCTGGAGCAGTGGTAAATAAATCCAAGTACAATACTTACTTAAGTCGAGTTTAAAATGCTTGAATGTTCATATTGGAACCAGTAGATATTTAGTCTGAAATAAACGGTGTTCGAATATTTCTCCTCTCCGTCTAATCCGTTGTAAATAAGTCTATTGACGTAGCAGAATATAACTATAACGAATGTTACCAAACATTGACGACATTTCACATGGCACCCTTGCAAAGCTTAGCTAAATAAAAGGCCAATAATTGAATTTGACAGACAAATCTTTGCAGGATGTTTTATATGACAGACTCGTTGAGTATTTGAAATATCTTTAGGCAGTACTGTTTTTTGTGACACTCCACATAATTGCGTTTAAATAAACACTACAAGTATGTCAGCTCAGCTTGAATAAAATTAGTTCGGTTCATGAAAAATATTGCGGTGAGGGTGCCTATTCATTACGATGAATTTAATTTGTATTGAATGGAAGACCATAGCCAATACTTTGTTGTTTTTTTAATAATGGCTTTTTAACAACATTCCCTTTGCATTCATCCCATCTTTAAATCTATGTTTAGTGGGTAAAGCTTTTCCCAGCAGACAGTAGATTTCTAAGAAGCTGTTCATTCTTACTTACTAGGTATATTTTTACGTCAAAAAACTAAGAAAGCGTTGTTCGACAAAGAAACTCCAATACAGTAATATATGAACTCATTCATTAAGATCAATCTTCCCACATTTGGTTGATTATTTACATTCTCGGTGGGAACGGGATGCCACCAGTCTCTCTCAGGCCTCCGCTCGTGTCTGACGTGAAGTTTGATTCAATTACACTGAAAAATACGTGCTAATTATTACTGGCAGTTTCGTAACATGTTACGCGAAACGAAATCTTAGACCGCAACGTATACAACTCAATAGCCATAAACTTAGAAAAAAGTGTTTGTGTGAACCACGTGCCTGATTAGCGGTTGGAAAATTCTAAATTTAAATTTGTAAAATGTTCGTGTTTTGAATTTTGTGGGTTGCCAAGTGGAAATTAGACAAGGTGCAGTATTGTGTGATGAACCCAGAATGGCCAACCGTGTGATGGGTTACGTTATTTGCGGGTATAACTCCGTTGATAATCTGTTGGTAAGTAAACATTGAATTATGTATTTATATTTAAAATACAGATACAGTACTAATACTTAAATCTATACTTGAACTAGTAGTATGTAGTAAACATGCCTAATTTGTAAAATTAAGGGTGCGTTCCACAATTTTAAAGGGGGATAACTTGCAAAGTTATCTAAGTTAGTAGTTATATTGGTTGTTGATATTTCCTGTGGTTGTCTGGCATATTTATATCTTAGCACCAATTAGCGGCGACGTTGTAATTTATTAAGTTTTTCCTTGCAAATAGTTGTAGGTTTACGGAAAATGGCATTTAATTAGGTATTGCAGTTCGTTCCAATTAAGATTTATCCTGTTTCCCCCATTGTCTTCTATAGCAATTGTAATAAAATAAATATCAAGTGTTTTGTTACAAAATATACTGTAAATTGTGTTGAAATTTATGAGATTGTACAATAAGGAGAAAACACTATTATATGTTTAATAACTTTGAGTACTGTACTTACCCCATAGGTAATATAAACTTAACTGGTATGGATGGGATGCTAGGGTGCCACACCTAAAACTCTCGTCGATCATAAAAATATTAAATTAATCATCTGTACATACCCAGTTGACCAATCGAACGCTTAAGTTTAGTGTCTTCCGACGTAGTTCAGCCATTCGTCAAGAGATGGCGCCACACATTAAAATTTGAAATATTTGTTTAATATTCTATTGCATCGTTTTCATGCAGCAAACTTTATCGAAATCGTTAGGAGGCATTTCCGAGATTTCAAAACATATACAAATCTTGCTCGTTTAGGATATCACTACATAGTATAAAACAAAGTCGCTTTCCTGTCTGTCTGTCTGTCTGTGCCTATGTATGCTTAGATCTTTAAAACTACGCAACGGATTTTGATGCGGTTTTTTTTATAGATAGAGTGATTCAAGAGGAAGGTTTTTATGTATAATTCTACGCAGACGAAGTCGCAGGCGAAGCTAGCTATTTAAAAACTACTTCTGAAATGGAACATAACGTTAACTAGGGTAGTAACACAAGTTAATCCTTCTATTAGTTTTAATTCACATCACCACTCCGGCGCACAAGAGCCCGCATCGGACCAATTTGTTGAATAAATGACTGATCCCTATCGGATCCTGTAATTTATGTATGGATGTGTATTATTTATTAACTACAGTGATTTCCAATCGAAAAAAATACGAGTAAACATTATAAGTTGGTTCAAAGTTCATCACAATTAAATGTTTTTTTTTTTTTTTTTTTAATCTTTATTTATAAGCTTGGATCATTTAAATGAACATGTCAGCTCCAAATGCCTATTGTAAAAACCACAACAACCACAAAATACTATGCTTTAACTTAAAAATAACAGAATTGCATAACTATTTACAAAAAAAACTGTATACAAATTTAGCCGGCTCAGAAAAAGGTTTCGCCAATATTGTCTGAAAAACACCCACATCCAAAAGAGAAAAACCCCAAACTCTACACAGCTCATCCCTCTTGGCTCGTGTCTTAACACACAATTAAATGTTATTCTGAGCAAAGAGAAGAGTTCGTAAAAATATAGGTATAATACACTAATAAGATTGGACACAATCTATTAGATACGCAGTCTCTAGGCGTGTGATAGTTCGGAAAAATATACCTAACATATCTGCCTAAAATAAAAAAAGTGCAAGTTTTGGGAAGGTAGGTAACGTACATAAATAAAGTCAGATAAAAGAGGTCAAATAAAACAAAAAGTAGTAGTAGTAGTCACAGGGGACCAGACTTCAAAAGTCGTTATCTGTATACCAATTTACTGTTATTAATTTTAAATAAGAGCCTTTTTATAATACCGGTTCGGTCTCGCCAAAATTCGTTCCGGATATCGGCCAATAAGCAGTGTGCAATATACGGGCATAATCGTCGTTAATTGAATTAGAAGTTGTGTTATAACCGTAGCAGTTCATTGGATATTTAAGTAGGTATGTAAGCATACGCAACGTAAAATCTTCACAACTATTGTTTATCTATTATGAAAGCCGAATTAAGTTTTAAATGTTCAATTGCAAAGCGTATTGGGACGTACGCGTACTCCTTATACTGTTTTAAAGAGCATAAAAATACGTTAGGTATTTTTGATTAATTACTCTATGAACTGACGTATTAATGAACAAAAAATCATTACCTTGCTACTCCACTACCACCTGTAAATAAACTGTATGAAGTCGTCTACATAAAATTCTGTAGTAAGCTAACTTCATTAATCTAAATAGAAGTAGGCGTTGAAATAAATGAAATTTTCATCAATTAGCATTCCTATCTTTATTTTCAAATTTACAAATGATACACAAATTCTTAAACACTACAAAATAAAACAGACCAGGAATGCGATGAACCATAAATCTGTTTTTTTTTTCAATCTCTGACGCGGTATGTCAAGGAGCGTCTGCCCAGAAATACGATAATCCGGGTCAGAAATAGACGGCATGAATGAACGCGTCTATTTCTAGACGTGAATGGTACTCATTGTTTTTGACGCGGAAATGTGCAACCGACAGCACGCATTTATCTTCGTAAGATGCTTGTAAGCGTGTAAGCTAAACAATCGTCTCTTTCGCAAAGTGTATTTAAAAAGAGACTGCTGTCGTGTTTGTAGAAAAGCTGACGTTTTAGGTTATTCGAAATGTATCTCTTCACGTAATCCACAACGCTGTTCCTATCAGGCTTCGTTTTACGTAAAATGACAGCACAATTTGACAGCTAACACGATTAGCTAATGTCATTTTTTTTTTGCTATTTTGTGTTTTTAACCCTCTCTGTATTTTGTCAAGGTCGACGTACTGCCATGACACATTTTAAAAGTTATGTAACTGTTTTTATAAAAGGAACATAAATTATCGCAATCATCTTTACCTGTTGGTCTGCTAATTCTAAAAAAAGCTAAAAAGGAACGTTCCAGTCACACTTTTCGACGTCTGATTTGCGTATCTGCTGCAGTGATGCACTAGATACGGCGGCCCGATCTTAGGTCGTTCACCGGAATATTTTCAGAATAAAAACAGCCTATCGACGGTCACATGACACGATTTTATTGTTTCAACCCGATTCACGTCTGACATCATTCCACTCTATTTAACGCTTCGCCGCCGGTCTTAAACAACTGCTCCAAAAAGTTGACAACGCGTTGCGTCTGATGAATGCGGGGTGTCATTGAACGTCAAATTGGTTTATTGATTCATGAAAACTTAATTCTTTGTAGCATTTCGTGTTTACCTCCTGTCCTTCATGCTTGGAGCCAAGACACACGGGAAAATCGAGACAACTCTTAAAATGGGATTCGAGTTCGAGCTCTTTCAGTCATACCCTCGTAAAATAATGATTGTAATTAGAGGCACAATGACACTAAAATAAAAACAAAAGCTAGATTATATTGGCTGGATATAATTTTGGCGTTATTATAAAGTTAGGTTTGAATTTGACTAAAATTTACCAAAATTTACCAATGTTTACAGGACTGTGCTTAAGTAATAAGGAAAAAAAGGACCGTTATATGATCACTTCGTTCTTCACCTGTCTGCATGTCCGACTGCCAATGAAGACCCTTTTTCTCAGGAACGCTTATTAGAGCAATGCCCTTATCAACTGTAAAAATAATTTCATCATCACCATCTTATCAGTCATAGGACGTCCACTGTTGGACACAGGCCTTCCCCATAGATCTCCAGTTGTCTCGGTTGCGAAAAACATATTTTATTTATATCTTTTATTTCCCGCCGACATAGAAACGTTCATTGCATCTAAAAATATTTTTTATCTGTTAGATATAGCACGATAACTGGTTTTATTTTTATGCACCGAAAACTCGACTATCAGTGTGTGACCATTTATTTTAACGTTATTCCACTGGCTTCTATTTTTAGCCGCACAATTTAAGGTATTTCATTATGCTAGTAAAGGAAGAATATCAAAGCCGAAGCAAAGTTTTCTATTAAATTATCTTGTTTACTTTTAGCACCTTATACGCGTATGCTGATGATATCAAATGCAGAGATACTCAACAAGCAACTGCGTTACTTGTAAACCTTATAAAAGTGAGTCTAATCAAGATACACAGACACTAGCTGTTGCCAGCAACTGTGTCTGCGTCGTCAACTTAGTACTTTCCCGGGATAAAGAGCTTATTATGTAAATAAGGAATACTGTAGCTTTTCATTGATGACATAGTTTTTAGTTCACTTCTTATCAGTCAGATCTAATAGGTGATCTGATAGGTGGTGCAAGGATAGGTGCTCAAAAATATCTGGACGCACGCGTTTGAGAACACGGTCATGTTCAGATATTATATTTTTGAGCATCTACACACCTCGGATGTATCAAATCAAATCAAAATAATTTATCGCAAATCACATTACAGGCATAAGATGGAATATTTTGAATAGGTTTACATGTGACACCCTGCAAGGGCACCTGATCCTGACCCTGAAGGGTATCTGATGGCGATTGTTTCGAAGATTACTCCCATTTCGAAATGTTAACGTGCCGTCTCATTTTATCCGACTCTATTATCTTAATTTTATTCTTAAAGTTGTGGTTGCGAATGAAAGTCTTAAACACTTACTTATTGTTTTTATTGCCGGGCACAGAAAGCAAGCACACAGCAAAAATAGCAACACGAAAATTTTACAGAAGGAGAATACGGAAGAGAAGCGATAGGTATAGCGGTTAATATTATTTACGCGCATACAATGCGTAAATAATTACTACAAAAGTCGCGGAGCAAATGATCGTGCGTCTCGCGTCGTATAGGATAGCGGACTGGTGTCGGCCGCCGCGCCGCGGACGCTTGCGCAAGCGCATCGCGCCGGGCAGGTATATTTGTGACGTAGGCGGTCGCTAGCCGCGCTTCTTAACTAATAACAAAAACGTTGCGCGTGTCCGCGTCAACAGACAAAATGTTTTAGATAAATTATATAATGCAAATTAAGATTTATGATTTAACATAAGTAGATGCATTATGCAATTTGTAAATTATTAATATTATTATTAGAAATTATTATTAGTTGTTATTATTAGATATTATTATTATGATTATTTATTAACAATGTAAATTAGATTATTAGGATTAGATTATTATTATGGTTGATTACTATTATTTATTATTGTTTCATTATTATATTAAACATGCCATTGAAATATTTTGTAATTTACTAATTTATTAACATTCAGTAAAAGTGGACTAATTTAACTAAATTAAGCTAAGAGTTAGTGACCTACACTGAATGTACGCCACATCACCCCCTTCCAGAGACCGTCATGGGCGATAATAGTCGGGAAACCGAACAACGCGGCCTGATCGCGTCCGTCTGGTGTCACTATCTTGGGTTTTGGCTGCAGGCGTTGTAGTGTCTGCTGGAACTGGTGGCGTTGATGAAGTGTTTGTTGAGTTGTTAGTGTTACTGTTGTGATTGTGTATTTGTGTATCCAGTTGAGTGTTAGTGGTGTGTGTATTATGCAGTATGTAGGCCGGCTTTAAACGATCTATCGATACTGTCATAGTTTTACCTTTCACTAATAACTGGTATACTTTGGGATCACGCTTTAACACTTTGTGTGGACCAGTGTACGCTGCTTTAAAGGTCCCACCAATAGTGTCGTCCCTAAGAAACACGTGAGATGATGCTGCTAGGTCTTTGAAGACGAAGGTTGGCCGTCGACCTACGTGACGAGTACCAGGCATTGGTTTTAGGTTCCTGACGAACGTGCGGAGGCGGGATAGATAGTCCGTGACGTCTGTGGTTGCGTGAGTTTCCTGACTAAAGAAGTCTCCAGGCAACCTAAGCGCCTCACCATAAACCAGCTCTGCTGTAGAGGCCTGGAGGTCCTCCTTGAACGCGGCTCGTATTCCCAGCAGTACCAAAGGGAGAGCTTCGACCCAACTGCTGTCGGCGTGGCATTTTATTGCTGCTTTCAGCTGCCTGTGGAAGCGCTCCACGAGTCCATTACAGGCAGGATGATATGCAGTAGTACGCTTACGTCGAAATCCTACTAACTTTGCCAGCTGTTCGAATAGCGCTGACTCGAATTGGCGACCTCTGTCCGTAACAATGTCGATTGGGCATCCGAAGCGAGCTATCCAGCCGTTCAACAGCGCCTTAGCAACGGTCTCGGCTGATATGTCGTGTAATGGTACTGCTTCAGGCCAACGTGTAAAACGGTCGACGGCGGTGAGGCAGTACCGAAACCCTTGACAAGGTGGAAGTGGTCCTATCAGGTCGATGTGGATGTTGAGGAACTTGGCCTGTGGTAGCTTGAACGAGCTTAAGGGTGATGAGACGTGCCGAGTGACTTTTGATCGCTGGCAATCCAGACAACTTCGAGTCCATTCTCGGCAGTCTTTGCGTACCCCCGGCCAGACGTACTTTTCTGCAACTAACCTGGCAGTGGCATTCGCCCCTGGATGGCTGAAAGAGTGCAGACTCTCGTAAACCTGTCTCCTGAGTCCTTTTGGGACGTACGGCCTTACCTTGCCATGTTTTTCCTCGCAGTACAGGTTGACACTTGTTCCGGGCACATTCACTTCCTTCAGGCACAGCGAGCTGCTGCCGTCCAAAAGAAGTCTCAGCTCAGGGTCGGTGTGTTGTGACGCAGCTAAATTGTTGAAATCTACAGGCTGAGTGATTTCCTCAACCCGTGAGAGAGTGTCAGCTACGACATTGCTTTTGCCGGAGATGTGCCTGATATCCGTCGTAAATTGTGACACGAAATCTAAGTGCCGAAACTGCCTTGGGGAACAATTGTCCTTACGAGAGCTATATGCGAAGCATAAGGGTTTGTGGTCGGTATAGACAATGAAGTCTCGTGCTTCTACCATATGTCTAAAGTACTTTATTGCTTCGTATATAGCTAAAAGTTCCCTGTCGTAAGGAGAGTACTTACGTTGACATGGCGTTAGTTTGCGTGAAAAAAATGAAAGTGGTTCCCACGCGCCGTCCTTAAGCTGCTGCAACACAGCACCCATAGCAACGTCAGACGCATCCGTAACAATGGATAACTTGGCCTGAGCGTCTGGGTGGGCCAGCAGCGCTGCATCACACAACCCTGCCTTGCAGCGTTCGAAGGCTTCCTGCTCTTCCTGATTGAAGTGAACTGGATGAGAGCCTTTGAAGGAACCTGTGAGAAGGGAGTTCAGGGGAGCCTGGTGTATGGCTGCTTTTGGGATAAAACGTCTGTAAAAATTGAGCATACCCAGAAATCTCCTGAGCTCCCGTATGTTCTTCGGGGTTGGAAAATCCTGGATGGCGGCTACCTTGGAAGGTAGGGGCTTGGTACCGTCGGCGGATATACGATACCCTAAAAAGGTTACCTCTTCGGCCCCAAAGCAGCATTTGGAGGTGTTTATCACCATCCCGTACTCCTGCAACCGAGTGAACAGCTGTCGTAGATGGGATTCGTGCGTCTTCTGGTCCCTAGAGAAGATCAGGAAGTCGTCAAGGTAGCTATAACAGAAATCTAGACCCCGCAGCATCTCGTCCACGAAGCGCTGGAAGGTCTGTCCGGCGTTACGAAGTCCGAACGTCATGAACGGGAATTCGTATAGCCCGAACGGTGTTGTGATGGCGGTTTTCGGGATATCTTCGGGGTTGACGGGGATCTGGTTATAGGCCTTGACGAGATCGATGGTGGAAAACACTGTGCAACCAGTTATGCTGTGCGAAAAATCCTGGATGTGACGAATCGGATATTTATCCGGAATGGTTCTCGCATTCAGCATTCTATAGTCGCCGCATGGTCTCCACCCGTTGTCCTTTTTAGGGGCCAGGTGCAAGGGTGATGCCCAAGGTGACTCAGAGGGTCTGGCTATACCACTCGAGAGCATAGAGGCGAACTCCTCTTTTGCCACCTTTAACTTATCGGGAGCCAATCGTCTCGGCTTACTAGATACGGGCGGGCCGGGTGTTGTGCGTATGTGATGTACGGTAGAATGTGTAGGTGAACGATGTATGCCAGATGGGCGAGTGATGTCAGTGTATTCGCGTAGTATGCTGTGATATACAGACTCACCAGTGACAACCTTCACCGAAGAAATGACATCAGACGGTCGCGCAGGCAAAGCAGGGGTAGTAAGCCTTGTATTGTTGTCGGTAAGGCGTTGATTCCTACAATCAACCAAAAGATTATAATAGGAGAGAAAATCGACACCTATTATTGCCTTTGTGACGTCCGCAACAACAAATCGCCAAGCGAAGTCGCGGCGCAACCCTATATTAAGCGATAAGTGTGCATACCCGTAAGTGTTAATAATTGTGCCGTTTGCAGCGCACAATGAATAATTTGTTTTAGGTCTGCGTTCCTTTATTAAAGTACGGGGAAACACACACAGGTCACTTCCGGTATCTACTAAGAATTGCACTTTGGTCTTAGAGTCCACTACAAATAAGCGACCGGTGTTTGGGCAGCCGCCCGTCGCCATCATCGACTGCCCGATGCATTTCCCGCTTGGTAGTCACACGGTTTCACGCAGCTCCGAGCCTGGCTTCCAAATTTGTGGTGATACCAGCAGGTGGGAAATTTGCGGTAGTTCGAACTTGACCTGGTGGAACTCTGCCGCGGTCGGCTTCGGCTTCGGCTGCGATTGCTTGCCCTCGGTCGTGATTCTCGGGGTTCCCGTGACATTCGGTCCATCCTGGTCGTCAGGACCTCCATCTGCTTGCTCAGTGCTGCGATTTGGAACACTAGCGGGTCCGTTGGGGAGGCTGCAGCTGGTTGCACTGCTGCAACTTGCGGGGCAGAGGCAATGGCATCGTGCACTTTGTCCGCTAATTCAGCCAATTCTTCCAGGGTGCACTTCGTTTGAGAGGCTAGGATGACCTGGATGCCCTGGGGAAGCCGGTTGGTCCACATCGTCCGCATGAGATCCTCGGGAACGCCAGGACCGGCCAATTGCTGCATGCGGCGAAGTAATTGAGAAGGCTTCCTATCTCCCAGTTCCTCATGCGACAGCAGCTGCTGGATGTCCCTCTCCCGGGTGGCTGACAAACGTTTCACCAGCTCGCTTTTGAGCTTTTCGTACTTGTTTGCAGCCGGCGGGTTTGTTATGATGTCCTCTACTTCGGACGCGTATTGAGGATCCAACTGGGCCATGGTATAATAAAATTTGGTGGTGTCCGCAGTAATATTGGACAGCATAAATTGTGCCTCCAGTTGAGCAAACCATAGTCCTGGTTTTTCTGGGTAGAATGGGGGTATCCGCACACCCATTCTTCAACCACTGAATTCAAACACCCTCGCTCTCTCACCCATGTTGTTACATAAGTTCTTCTCTTTCTCCCACCACACCGTTCCAGGGGCTTTAACCTGTGCGATACAGTTCTTGCGGTTCACGATAAAGATACGGAATACCTTGTTAATGCGTTCGGCGAACGCTATTTTTGGATTCTTTACAACCTTTTGTCATGAACGCAGCTTAAGGTGCGTTAGTGGTTGTGAGAAAGTCTTAAAAGGCGTGGATACACTATACGAAGTTATTATGTTTGTAATCCTAATGGATTGTGAAATCGGGCCCATATTTTTGAAATGTTAATTGTGATAAAAGACGGGAAAATGAGGTTAAGTACGAGTTCTTTCCTATTGATGGCCTCTTTTTCTTGTTCTCAATAGTATTTTTCATTGTAATATTGCACATTCGTTACTTACCGAATAAGTTAAACCAGTAGGCTTATTACCTAAGTCGCTCGCAATCGCCATCGTGTTAATTTTGACAGTTCATGTATGGGCTGACAATTGGCATCGGACTCAGCTAGCTGTCACATTCATACAAAACAAGAACTGGCGAAATGAATACAATGGCGATTGCGAGCGATTTGGGGTGCGAATCGTGTTACCTCCGCGTGTGGTCAAGAGGTGCGGTTCGTATTTGGATCCGTCCGAGGGAAAGAGCAGTGCTTGGTCCGGTGCATCCTGGGGATCAGTTAATGATTTCCTGGCAGATTCTGAGGGATATCATTATCCGTTGGCTAAGAGCCCCACAGGAGGGCGAGGTCTTTTGACCATGTTCTACATTGACATCTACTTCGCGAAATCATCGCATCAATCGATGAGGCCATATTAAAAAAATAAGAAAAATATTGCGAGGGAGTTAGACTATAAGCCTACTGATCAAAGTTATTTTTGTCTGGTGTGTGTTTTTAAGTTAAGCCAACGCTCTGTACTAGTGTCTAGTCTAGATTCTTTGCATCCTCGTCGTAAAAATCGGAACTACCGTTTCCTAGTCCAGGCGTCAATGGGGCTATTTGACACATGTTAACACCTGAATATTTAGTTTGAAGTTCAAATATTGACTGGCACTAACGGAGGTCACATGTATTTGAACAAAAGTATAGTAACGGTGACCTGCGGCCCGTTTTACTAAATTTTCTGGCTGAAAAAGCAGCAATTACAGCAATTATACACTACGAATGAATATTCAAAACCCAATAGCATTTTTTTTATTATAAAAATCCTGTTGATATTGAAACATTAAAAATTATGTCATTGTGATCGGAAAATTCAGAAAAAAGTTTGAACTTCTTAAAACCGGGGTTGCGGGTGTCCATGGGCCGTGGTGATCACTTACCATCAGGTGACCCACTTGCTCGTTTGCCTTCCTATTCAAATAAAAAAAAAAAAAAAAAAAAAAAAAAAAAACCTAATCCTTACTATAATATTATAAATGCGAAAGTAACTCTGTCTGTCTGTCTGTCTGTCTGTTACCTTTTCACGCTTAAACCGCTGGGCCGATTTAGTTGAAATTTGGTATATAGATAGTTTGAGTCCCGGGAAAGGACATGGGATAGTTTTTATCCCGAAAAATCGCATAGTTCCCGCGGGATAGCACAGCCCAAACCACTGGACTTAGAGACTTGAAATTTTGCACATAGATACCTTATACAATGTAGATACCTTATACACTAAGGAAGGATTTTTGGAAATTCCCACGGGATAAGGAAAAAAACGGGATTTATATATTCAGTTCTTACGGGAACGGGAAAAACGGGAAGCGGGGATGCTCATGGTTCACGCGTGCGAAGCCGCAGGCAGAAGCTAGTATCAAAAGAAACACATGCAAGTTATTTTCGTTTCTCACCAGCTAGCACTCTCGTGTCTATGGTTGATAAGCCATAAACAAAGTGCACTTTCGGTTGTTTAGACTGGCGGAGTGAATCACTCGGGTCCTGTACAAAATTAAAAAGATATTGATAAACAACTGGTAAAGTTTACGCAGGTTTCAGGCTTGCAGGACGTGCTGTCTGCAATACATGAGTTAGCTTAATCATAAAAAAAATATATATTAGGTACATAGGTACTCGACATGATGTGATCAAAGGTAACTGTCAAAAGGTCGTGAGTTTTTGTTTAGAATAGCGAGCTCTGGAACTGCAAGTAGGATAATACTTAAAGCACCACGAACAATAACATTAAACGTATTTAAAACCAAATTGGTAAGAATTATACATATATACATACCATAAGTATTTACATATTTGCTATATGGACATAAATTCCTATAAATACATATTTCATTTTACTATGCCATACATACAAATATGTGTACTGCTAAGACTACTACTAAACGATCGTTAATTCGGTCGTTTAATTACCCCGAGTATGTACAAACGAAACGAACATAGATCGGGCGATAGACGCGTGGGAACTAGGCTATGTCGACACCCAACATGAGAACGTATGGATTGGATCTTAGTTTCCTAGTAAGGTATGTTAGAGGAATTGGTACACTGTGTCTAAAGTTATATCTAGTCTCTGTATCTAGTAACTCTTTATTGCATATAACATAACCAAATAAATTAAGTACAATATTGACGGAGAATAGTACAAAGGAAAAGGCCAGCAAGCCCTGTAAGGCCAGCAACTGCTGAGTTCGGACCATTTTGTGGCAATTTACTTCTTTTTCTGTAGCTTTTTATACGTTTTTTGTTTTTAATTTACTTTTGTGATTGACATAAATAAACTCCTTCTTACTTTCTTTCTGAAACTTATCCCTAGAAAAGGATGTTTTCCATTTAACCTGACCTTCTGCCTGACCAAAGTGTCACATTTTTCAAGATACATCTAAATGCATTTAGGACTCTGAAAAAGGGAGCGGATCAGAATACATAAAGTTTAAAATGTATAATGGGTTATGTAACGGTTCAAAATATATAACGCAATTTTCTGTAAAACTATTATAGCTAAATAGGCCAGGGTCGATAATTTTTGAGACAAAATAAAATTATAGTAGGATGAAACCCATCAGGAAAGGTAGTCTTTTCGTTTATCTGCATTTTCTGAGAACATTTACCACAGTAATGTATATATTTTTTTATACCATCAGAAAGTAGAGATTTCAGCGAACAAAACAGGCACCGACTTTTTTAAAAAAGCAGATATTTTGACGTGAGAATTTTCGATTGAAAATTAGGGTGCTTTTTCGATATTAAGTCAAAATAAGGTGAAAAAATGAATCTTTTAAATCAAAAAAATTACCGTATGTTCGGGACATAAAAAGGTAAGTTTTCACCAAGTTTTGTGAAAAAATAATTATTTTTGCAAAAGATAAAAATAAAAAACCAAAAACTTGGTTATTTGAATTTTTCTCATAAATTTTGAGGTTATGTGAAAAAAATGTAAAAACGAAAGTTGTAGACCTTTTTATTACCTACAACTTTGCGGTTTAACTTTTTTTCATAAAACTTGTAGTTTCGCCGGTAATCGAGATAAACCGTTTTTCGCCCTTAAAAACTCCCCCCTCCCCCCTTCCCGACCTCAGATCGACCGTAATTTATTTTTCCTTTCATTTTTGTAATATTCTCTACCTTTCCTGATGGGTTTCATCCTACTATAATTTTATTTTACTTTTTATCATTTTCAAAGGTATCGACCCTGGCCTAAAATGAACTCTTTTGATATCGTAATCTATAGATTGGTTTAGGTTAGGTTAGGTTTGTTTTATATGTAACTTTCTGAGAAAATCGCATTATATATTGTAAACCATTATGTATTTTAACCCATTATACATTTTAAACGTTATGTATTTTAATACGTACCCCTGAAAAAGCATGCAGTTGAGAAAAGTAACTTTAGTACAAGGCTGGGTCTTATATCGACAAGCAGATTGTGGTTATATTTTGCAGCTATGGGTTGTATTGTACCATTTTGTTAGGGTGTACCATTGCTTTCCAGTTTAAGTATACTTTTGCAAATCGAATTCGATACTTGAAATTATGAATTTGATAATTTATCGAATGTAGAAAAGAGTTGTTACATATATTCTAAAACATTTTTAAATTAGCGCATGGAACGAAATGAACATACATTTTACTTAACTGACTTCATAATCCAGCAGTCTTCGTTCTTAAGTCACACGGACCCTTAAATTATACATTGCATTTTATTAAAACATGTCGGCTCCATTATCTCAATCATGGCAGCCACAGACAAATCAAGCAATTGAAGCTCGTCACGCCGCCATGCTCGAATGGCGGGCTTCCGGTCAAAGAGTCGATTTGTTTTTTTTTTCTCAGACTACGGCATTGTTGATTCAGCCAGCGCTTTTTAGGGAAAATGAGTTAATGTGATGATTTTGTTTGGGTAGATGTTGAGTTGCAAGTTATTGTGTTGTATATACATACATGCATCATGTCTTTATCCCTTACGTTACGGGGTAGACAGAATAGTGGACTGAGGTAACAAGACCAAAGGCCACGTTTAGCACGATTGTAGGTGTAGAGGTGGAAAGGGGAATCAAAATGATCTTTCTGCACAAGAACGTTGAAACGAGGTCGCGGAGCCACATTTTAATTGCGTGTAAAAAATCTCGATAAATCTGTATTTAAATTTAAATAATTTAGTCTCTTTTATTTGGCACGGTTGCATTTTGAATGTCAACATTCAAAATTAACAGTTGATGTTCTATTAGGTTACATCGACCGGTTGTTAAGTTGCAGTTTTATAGTTATACTTATGTGCAATTAAAATGTCATACATTTAGTTAATTAAATTCTAACTTCGATACTTAGTGGCGGTAAAAAAATGGTCTATTAACATTCTAACATTGAGAAATGCCTCTTGTCGTGCAGTTGTACGCAAACGAGCGAAACTGTCGATCATGATTAAAAAATACTCGTGATCTTCATTCCACACATACATAAATCACGTCTTTATCCCTTACGGGGTAGACCGAGCCTAAGGTAACAAAACCTTAAGGTCACTTTTAGCATGATTAAAGGGCGTATAGGTGGAAAGGGAAATCAAAATAGTGATGGGTTGCAAGCATCGCCTATAACATGATTCTTAAGACTTTCGCCCATTCCCTCGATGGGTTTTTCCATCTGCGCGGGAAGAGAAGCAACTGGTAAATTCTATGTTTTTTCTTTACTCCCAGACCAGCATGGAAGAAAGTCTTCATTCCATATATTTCCTTAAAGTAATAGACAGATTTTACTCAAGCATACTACTTAAGTATTTAACAGCTAAAGAAAGGTTCTTGTCCTTGAAGTTCTGCTTCGTATGGGACGAAGTAATGGCACGTAATAATAGTCTAATTAAGAAGGAATTCTGAGCAAAACGGCTGCGGCGTCAGTGTACCTGGTGTAATACACGCTGTAATATTTATACAAGATTTTAATGCAATATGTATGTGCATGTCAACTTAACAAGTCAAAGACCCATTTCAAGGAGTCGGATTGACTTGAAATTTGGTATATACATTTTTTTTTAATTTATTTACCTACCCAAGTTATGCAATCTTGAGAAGGAATGATTTAACACCCTTTCGGCTTCAAGAATATTTTTGCTCAACCTACAGAGTCCGTCCGGCCATTAATAGAACCATAATTCTCAAATTTCATACTTTATACTATTAATAATTATTATTATTGAATCAGGCGTTACTTTGCGGAGGTCAATTTGATAATAATAAAAATGCTCGCGTTAAATTTATCTAATCTTATCTGGAATTAACTATACATTTGCATGAATGTCGTCAAAATCAGCATGCGCGGTGCGCCGGCGCCGAATTGATTACTTTGCTTTCTACTTCGTGTTCGTGACAATAGATTCGTGAGCGAGATCCAAAGCAGTCGGTCAATAAAAGTTTCGAGAAGTCTCAATTCAGCCAGCATATATACGGTCTGTTTCAATAAAGAAGGTAAGGCGACAAATTCTGTTTGACAAATCTAGAGGTGAGGCTTCATTGAGACACCCGGCATATTCAACGATTATCGATTATATTTTAGTACTAACAACAATCGGTTTCGTAAACGTATCGACTACATATTTTATATATTAATTTATAAATAAATGCTATGCGTATGCAGACTAGTGTAAGTTTTCGGTCACAAAATACGTCTAGACCACATTTGCGTTAAAATGTCAAATACTATGACAACATGATAGTTGCTCCGATCCGCAAGTGGCGCTATCAATTTTTCCATAGTAATTGAGACGTTTACGTGAACGCGTTCGAATAATTTTTTGTGTAAAAGCACATAAGAGGCTCAAGCCCCTATTTCACTGACAAAATTGTCAGTGACATCTATGACAATCGAAAATGCAAAGCAATGCAGTGAGGGTTAAACTAGACAACTGAAATATGGCTAAAATCTTGCTAGCGGATAGTGTAGGAGGGAACCTCTCGTGTCCCTTGCGCACTTATTAGGTACTAGAGATCATATTACATGATAGTCCATGGAACGAAATCTCTGTCACTAATAGTCCCCATTCTTACATATCTCCGCGGATATCATAAATACGATAGTAACTCGGGCTGTCAGACGAGTCGCAATCGACCGGATGACCATCTCTATATCTCCGTATTTTCACTTCCAAGACTTAAATTTGGCGAAAATGTGCAACCGGCCTTACCTTACGAGCGGCATAGAGCCCTTTTCACACAAACGCCGAGCCCATACGTGGCGCATGTCGGCTAATTAACTGACACCGATTATACTTCATTAACGCCTAATTGCTTGATTGTCGTAATTAAGGAAGTCCTCCGAAACGGACACAAACTCATTGAGCGCTTTCGTATTAATTTGTGGACTTTCTATTAAATAGGAGAGTTAAAAATATCCCATACACTCTAAAAAATGAAGACCAACTAAGAGCAGTTTTCTCTTAGTTGACGTAAAATTAATTATAATAATTAAGATTTTATGTAAATCAAACAAAGGTGATCACTTAAAACAATAAGTGTATCTGTGATTGAACTAATAAAGTAAGTATGTTATTAATCCTAACAGTTGTATACCTTGCATCTATTATTTAACTTGTTGATATAATTATGTAACGTAGGTTAATTCAATCCCTAACAAATTCATTATCACAGATAAGTATGTTGATAGTTATGAACATTTTCATAGTTTATTTGATTATTTTTGTCTTTGTTGATTCACATAAGATTTGGTATTTTAATCTACTAAACATTAATATTTAGAACAACGAAGATAAAACATTCAATTCCATTATGATCAAGTTATTGTATTGAATTACGAAACTTTTATTCCATTCTACTAAGAATTATTTGTTAAAACGATTTTCATAATAATTAAATTAAATAAAATATAAAAAAGTAGGAGGAGAGCGCCTGTACACCCGCTCGGTTAGTTGCGTTGCGTCATCCATCGCCATGCCCTGTGAGCGCGAGCGAACTTGTTTATTTCGGTGCGGCGGTCACAAATAGTTATTTATTTATTTTTCGCTCTTGAGACACTGTCTGTACTGTCGGGAATTAGTACGTATACGTATTATCCAAGTCTGTGTGAACTGTGACCACGTGTGCCGATAATAATGGAGGATGTAATAGAATTACTGAAGACTTGGGAGTTGGATAACTTGATACCGGAATTCACCAGTAAGTACATTATATGTATCTCATTGTTTGTGTTTGTTTGTTTGTTTGGTCAGAGGGTCAGAGAAATATTTTTAGATTAAATGATCGTTATAGAAAATGATAATTAATATTAAATTTAAATATGTTAAATGTTGTAATATGTATGATTCAATAATTATATCAACTGAGCGTTATAGCGATTAATATTATAGCAAAAGTTTTAAAGCCTCGTGATTATTTTTTAGGGTTCTGTAATCTCTAAAGTTTAAGGTGTTCTTAAATTAAGGTAGCTCCTAACTAGCCGCAATTTTTGTTTTAGCGTCCAATGAGGAAACTACGAATATAGCCGCTTTTCTCACCATTCCACTGTTGCTGAACACTGCGGCAGTCCGCCAAAAGAAGAAGCGAGGTTCGGGTGCAAGTCGAAGTTGGAAGCCCAGCAAAGTGGAAGTAAGGGAAGGTTTCATAAAGCATGTCAGGTCCAGTGCAGAAATTACCCAGACCATCGAACTTCGAGTAACCACACTACAAAAAATAGGATTGTCAGCCCAGCCATACATTATTGTAGTGGGTGAGTCTCAAAATCGATACGTTTTTAATTGTTGCGAACAGATTGGTAATGGACCAAGAACTTAGAATTTAAGATTTTTGGAGTGACATCAGCTTTTTAAAAATTAAGTAACACAAAGTTCCATCTTTAAGCATAAAATGATTATTTAAAAAAAAATATTAAAATTTAAATTATAATACAGTGTGTGACAGAAAGTTTAATTTTTAAATGCAAAAGTTTACTTGCAAAATGTTTAAAATGAATAAATAACATCTTGGTATTAATGTTTTTGTTTTATTTATTTAAACTTGTACGAGTATAACATACCTGCTTAAAATGATATCAGCATACTGAACTCAACTCTGCATACAAACGTAGTTTCGTTCTCATTTTGAAACAGCATGCTGGAATAACATGAAATTTTGCCATGGATGTCCAGACTTGAAAAACTAGTTTCTGTTGCTGAATGGAAAAAAAATAGCGCAAGTTTATCAGTCTTTTAGATGCTGCTTAAAAACCTTTACAACGGCTGTATTTTTTTCTCTATTATGATTTTTAACAGAAACTAGTTTCAAGCCTAGATAATAATATGCCGGATCCTATGGTTTACCTACACAAAGTATCATGTTATTCCAGCATGCTGTTTAAAAATGAGAACGCAACTACGTTTGTATGAAGCATTGGGCGTACTGTGACTCTTAACTACTTATTCGTTTAAATTTGATAAATTTCCTTTGTGCTAGTTTTTATACGCGCCGTGCTGAATAATGCTGGTCCTCTTACTCATGTCATACTAAAGACATTGGTCTTAAATAGGTACTAAGATATACATTTATTTCAGATCTTTTTGAGGATCGACCTAGGCCGGTTTGGCTTCATAAACACGCCTCCTACCGTGTTTGTGAAGCTAAACCGGTCTAGGTCGACCGCCAAAAAACTAGATCTGAAAGAAATGTCTTAGTAAATGGGACAAAGTGAGGCATAGTACCATTGAACAAGAATGGTATTGCAGTGAATAAGCTACTTAGTCCAAATGATTAAACAATTAAGATTTAAATTGACCAAAATCTTAGTTCAGTCTAATATGATGCATAAGTCGCTGTAATCATGTTCTTAGTTAAACTTATTTGGGTCAAATAGTTAATACAGTAATTCTTCATGTCAATATTGATCTACATCTTAGTTGAAATGATTAAACAATCAAGATTCAAATTGACCAATATCTTATTTCAGTCTAATATGGTGCATAAGTCGCTGTAATCATGTTCTTAGTTGAACTTATTTGGGCCAAATAGTTAATACAGTAATTCTTCATGTTAATATTGATCTATATCTTAGTTGAATTGACTTGTTTGTATTCGTTGGTTCAGCTACGTATCATGATAATAATTATGAAGCGCTTAGTTGATCTTGCTAGGATCAATTAGTTGGCATAATTATTTTTCATGTAAATATTTAACAAGATCTTAATTGGCTCAGTTACATAGCAATAGTAAGAGCAATCAGAATTACTTTATTTGATGTGTCTAAGTCCTTGTTAGGCTCGTATGGAATCAAGATGCTTGATTATGAATATCAAGATATTGATAGGGCCAACCAAATTTTTTTTACAGTGTAGTGTTATACCTACTCTATATCTGTTCAAGGTGTTTGTTGTTCTGGAATATTTGAGATGGTGGTTAGATTAGTTTGATTGAACACACTTGTAAAGGCTTTTCATCTACACTTTGACATCTACAAAAAAAAAGATTGAACGTCGACCAATGTATGAACTCATTTCGTTTCTGAACGAAGTCCTAATGTCAGAAATAATATGCTTCAATATTATGGTAACTGGCTTGTTTATACTTAATGCTTGTATTTGTTGAATTTTTCAATGGGGTGACTACAATCGTATGTCAAATGATTAATTAACTAAAAACCTATTGTATCGGTGAAACAATGCTAGGGTTTTAGGTTTATAATTTCCTTTATCATCCATTGTGTCGAAGCCGGATTGTCTAATTGGAAATACACAATTTTATTTAGCATTTGCCTATTTGCACTTCAAAAGTTTCCTTCATAGGTACCGTTGACGTAAAAAAGTAGTCTCGGGTACTCGATATCTTCTTGAAAAGCCAAACTTATCGACCGATTAGTCCGGCAACGGTCTACACGTCTACTTAAAAACTAAAATCGACCAAACAGTTCGGCAATTGTTTTAAACTCTCCAATGACAGCGACGGATATACCAATGTCTTATTTTGTGACGAACAAGTGACGATTCATACGACTTGTTAAACAGACGCAGCAATGGTTTAGGAATGTTAATAATGCAATACGCAAATTGTGAATCACCGTTTCCAATTACCAATTGTGTATTTTTACCGTATATGTCCTGGAATATTTGCTTCTAAATCAAAAGTATTATGAGGTGTTTACACATTATAATGTAGCTCCAAAACTATATTACGTTCCGTATAACGATAGACAATTTTTACACAATGGGTTACATTTAAATATGAAGCAATATAAACCTCTAGTTATATATAAATCGTGAGTTAGCCGTTTGATCATCACTGCATATATTAAAACTGAGTCATCTGCCGTATCTGTCTATCTGTCTTTTCGCGATAAACTGAAGAACTTCTAGTCGGATTTCCATACGATTTTCGCCAATTGACAGTGTGACTCATTAGGAAAGTTTAGGTATAAAATTGGTCCAGGGTTTTTTGTAAATTGGTTGCAATATAACGATAACTGTGGCATATCAGATCTGTGGTGTATCTATATTGCACCCGTGTGAAGCCGGAGCGGGTCGCTGGTTTAGCTATAATACTACTAACTCACTCAACTAAGTGAGTGTTAAACTCAGTTTAATAGTGTCAAAATGTATCGAACTGTCAAGCGTAGACCATATTTAACGACAAGGACCTGTTTTACCTCTCTCTGTTAAGTTCCAGTTATCGTAAGAACCAGTTATCTTTGATTCCGTCTCTATTTATTACTACAAAACAGACAGACGTCATCATTGATAACTGACACAAGATAATTGGAACTTAGCAGAGATTGGTGTAACAGGCCCTAAATCTAGAGGTTTGTCGAGTAATGGCCATTAATGTTGGATTTGACATCAAGAGTACGCCCTTAAATAAAAAGCTGTCGCAACTTCGTTTGATTCCTGCAGGAATATCGAATTTTATCGGGATATAGAAAGTGCAGAAAAGCCTAATTTAATCAATCAGAGAGTGTAGTTTTCTACTATGGAAAGATTTTTTAATAAACGGTTTAGTAGGTCCAGAGTCCCCTTCTACAATTTTGAGCATTTTTAACAGAGTTCAAAAATAGTTATTAGTGTAGACTATGGACTAGCAAAAATATTGGCCGTGTTGTATTTTGTTTATGGCTATCTGGAATGGAATATAAAAGTAAAACGTGACGAGAAACGTGTAGATATATTCATCTTTTGTTCAAGATTTGATAGCGCATAACTTTGCAATTGAGCATTGTTAGAGACATTTTATGTTATTATTGTTTACTTAATCGTAACATAAATCTTAGTTTTTCTTTGTCTGGGCTTAGTCAGCTAAGCTACGGAGAAGTTTGGCGCCATATAATGACGACCATTGGGTATTTCATATTGTTTTGTAGAAGTCACCCAAACGTGGACCTGGAAAAAAGTCATGAGCGATATCTATACTAATATTATAAAGAGGAAAGATTTGTACCTATTTTTGTATGTTTGTATGTTTGTAATGAATAGGCTCAAAAAGTACTGGGCCGATCTGGATGAAATTTGGAACATAGATAGATTATAGTCTGGAATAACACATAGGCTACTTTTTATCCCGGAAAATTGCGTGATTCCCGCGGGATAGCGATAAACGAATTCTACGCAGACGAAGTTGCGGGCAACTGCTAGTTTTTCATGAAAACGTACCCTACCTTTTCTTTTCTGAATTAGGTTGAGGGGAGGGAAAGGGGAAAAAAGTGATTTCAACTTACCCATCCCATTCTTATGTGTAACTTAAATGTATTTTGTTTATTATACGAGTTTATTTCATTCAACTGAATGAAAAATAATTACAATAGATCAAGAGCACTTTTTTCATTATAACACAAAAATTGTAAAAAGACTTGTTGATTATTATTAACAGAAAGTCAAAGAGCTGCATCCTATTCTTGAATGAGTCAATGCCTAGCACCAGTCCTGAGTGGTGGTGCTCACTTACCATCACTGACACACTTGCTGGTTTGCCACATAATTGAATTTAAAAATTGTAATAAAATGTGTTAATTTTCCTAGCGTGCCATATGTAATTATTATCTGTCTTTAGCATAATAAATATCCCTTTATCACAATATTAAGTCTATAAAACGGTAAGTCCGTTAACCCATCCACCAATAAAAAGCCGACATTACCGACATAATTAATGGAGGGGATGCCGAAAATAGGAGTAGGGAGCGACGTGTGCGCAGTGCCTACCACGACCGCGCGCTATGCACATGCCTCATGCATATTAAAAAGTTAGATTTTGTGATCGTGACACATTAACGACGATAAGTGAAAACGATTTTGTGACCGATGACAAATGCGGCATAGTGAGTGACACTTGGCGATGTGACGTCACGATTTGCCGATGCAATTTGCTGTCTAGACTGAATCGGCTTTTCGATTGTGTTGTGTTGCTTATTTTGCGGTAACAAGCATTTTAATTGTAACGAATTTAAAGTGATAAAAGTTAGATTTTGAAATCTAAAGTGTTGTATGTATTTTTAACGACTTATAATTTAAGAGTGACGATTGTTTTTTGTTTTAAATAGTGCAATTAAAAGTAAATTCAAATTACGATTTTCGAACTTCAGTGACATTGTGAGTGATGTCACGGTTTGTCGATTAGTTTTGTCGATTTATCGATTAGGCATGTTGTGCGGCACGAACGGCGCGGTGGCAGCGATGGACCGCGCGTATATGTCGTTGCGCGTGCGCAAGCCGCAGGCAAAGACTACGGTTTGTTGCACTTTTTTTTTTGTTTTTGCCATACATAATTTGGATGATAATTTGAGATTTCTAAAGGGTCGACAACACGCATACTAGTTCTCTGGACTTGCAAGCGGCCATATAATCTACGGTAGCCACTTTTACTATCAGGCGGGCTGTATGCTTTTATTGTCATTGTCAACGATGTGGTATAAAAAAAAATTGAGTGGTGGAATATTTTAGTCTGAATTACGATTATATTATCGTAGGTATTTGCCTGCCGGGCCATCATATGGATAAATATGTCACTTAACTACGTTTTTGTGTAGGTATGTATCCTCTTTCTAATACTTATTAAAAATAATGAAGGAAAAAAAAATTTTCACTCGCAAGTATTACAATAAAAGAGATTATTATTGACAATTAGATGATTCTACATTACTTCGGTACTTATCTAGTTTGCAAGGTTAAAAAACAAGGCGATAAAATGCATATTTCATTGTCATATAAATTATTCAATTGAGAATACTACTCTGCTCCCCTTCGCTTAGGTATTGTATTTACTACGTCACTATATAGGTACTAATCAGCAACATGACAGGTACTTATATACCTAGGAGTAATCCTAAACTCTGCCGTAGCGTCTTAGGGACTGTTTCACCACTCTCTGATAAGTTCCAGTTATCTTAAGTGTCAGTTATCTATGATTTCGTCTCTATTACTACGAAACAGAGACGTCATCATAGGTAACTGTCACTTTAGATAACTGGAACTTAACAGCGAGTGGTGAAACACTCTTAGTCTACGTCCTCGCTTACCTTCAGACGTTGTCCATCAAATTTAGGCTTTTAGTGCATAAAAAGGCACTGATTTAGATGATACTAAAAAAAATAATCTAAAAGTCAGTGAAAATTAGAACACAGAAAAATCCGAAAAGTAAAGCTGTGCCCGGGAATGGATCCCGGATCCTCGTCATTCCGTGACGCGTGCTATACCCCTACACCACCCATAGCAGGATGATCTTAGATGATCTTATTTACATAGTTATAAGTTCTTCGAACGGGTCAGCAAAACACTATAATACACTACTGCAATCTACAAGATGCTGTTGCAAATCTCTGCTGGCATGGCACCACCGGTGGTCTGTTTCTCGAAGCTACAAGTGTCAATTTTACAAGTCTAAACTAGCAACATTGGTCAAATCCTAATCGCTGATTGGCTGATTGGACTAGTGTTGCTAGTTCATATTTGTAAAATTGTAACTTGTAGCTTCCAGAAACAGGCTACTGTTGACACCATGCTGACACACTCCGCTTTTCGAAGCTATGTAAGTGTAAATTTTAGAAGTATAAACTAGCAACATTGGTCAAATCTTAATCGCTGATTGGTTAAGTGGGTCAATGTTGCCAGTGTACTTGTAATTACGGGAAACGGGCCACAGGAATATTTTAGTCGTTTAAGCAAACTTTAAAAGACATTTACTACCTTTATAATCATGGCGCCACTTGATTACCATCAGAAATGCTTGAACGCTGTCTTATTTTTATTATTCATTTATTACAATCCTACAATGAAAACATGAATCTGTTTTGTAAAACATGTCACATTCCAATCACGTTAAATCAATAAACAAACCTGTAAACAACAACATAAATAAGAAACAATAAAATGGAAGCCAACATCCTGCCAATACTGGTTACAAAATATCGTAAAGAACTTAATTGCTGCATAAAAAACGATTTGTAGGTTAACGGAACTAAAGCCGCAATAGTTTAAAGCAAGTCTCACCAATTAAATAGATTACGTACGAATATGTTTAATGCAAAACAACAACAACGTACAAGACACAACAGTTGAGTATTTCCTAACGAAATATCGTTAGTGGTTTCGCCGATGTCTCAATAGTCACCGTTTTGTTGCATCTATTTTAAGATGTCGAACTAAAAGCTAATCGACGAAATAGCAAGGGTTTTTCAGATCTCGCGGACGAATATGCGAACTTTTAACGCCGTTCATACACTTTTCTTTTGCAATGGCGTTGCTTTTGTAAGTTGAATTCCATTTGAAACAGTAAATCGTGTATTGGATTTACTATAAATGAAACAACTTAGAATCAGTGAAACGTCTATTAAAGAAACATTACCGATACTGCATTTCCCGTCGTTATCATCACTAATGACCGGATGCCATTTTTAATTATCTGTGGTGGCATAAAGTGTAGCGCCGTGGAGTTATCTTTTCCGGCCGAAAAGTATCAGAGTCATAAACTAAAGACTAATTTGGTGCAAGCTTCTCTTATCTGTGGACGCTGATGCGTCGAGAACTTAATTATATTTAAAATCGGCTCCAAATCTTGTTCAATTTACTTTTTGATGGTAAAGACTCTTCTACATTACAATTATGAACTTTCAGTTTCTCTCCAGTGTCTGCGTTTTGTTAGTCCAGACTCACGTGCGCATAACTGTTAAAATGTCGTAAAATTTTTATTGGGCTCTACATTATCGTAGGCGGGGTTTTCTTGCTTATTTATCGCTCTACAAATAAACATGTGTTAGAAAAACACGATTTTTCGCGTTTAATAATATTTGATCTGGTTTCCAAACCCATTTTACGTAGAAGTAGACGAAGTAGTTCTATTAATGTATTGTTCTTCTTTATTAAAAAAAATAGTTTTAAGTTAGAATCATGTTAAAGGTTAAACATAAAAAAGCAAACGAAGGTAGCCAGTTTAATCTGCTGCTTTGCGACAAAGGTCTTGTATACGAGTTTTTACGTCAAACCGTCACGGTGTCCGGTAGTTCTAAACATGGCGATGTCCGGGTAGCGGACCGTGAATGGGAAGACACGACTGCTGTAAGGCAAGACAATGGAAACTCACTTGATAGGGATCTGGACACTGTGGAATATTTGACGACACTGTACATACAGTCGTTGAGTACTTATTACCTTTCGGCAAATGCATGCTGGCCTTAAAAACTTTTTTTTAAATGCGCAAGAGAAAATTAATTATTTCAAGTTCCTTAGTCTATGTGACACTTTAAATAATAATGATGAACATACTTCGAATACGCAACCTCTCATTTGAAATTCGATTTGATCTTGGCTGGTAAATTTCGTTTCATTTTTTTTTACTGAAGCATGTTTTTTCCTCAACGTAAAATAGATCTTAGCCACGCGCCGCTTTCAGCCGCCATAGACAATGATGTCTGGAATATTTTTAAAACCGATCTATCACGGTCGTCACACACATCAATCATGCGCTAAGTTTAAACATGTTAAATTTGCATTCGCGTCAGTTTACTGCGTTTTAGAGTTATAATGACTTGTATCTGGACATCAAGGGTATTGCAATACCAAATAATCCATAACTATGAAATATAATAAGCAGTTTGTGTGCAATTGGCTAAACCTGTCAAATAACTAACCTAGCTTTTGAAATCGAAAACTGGCAGTTTATAAAATAAATAAGACATGTATTTCGCGTCTCTGCTGGCTGTCAGGTGCGCGCCACCTGCCCTCGCCAGTCGGTCACGGCAGGTGATCACCCCTGGTTTTGGCTGCATGTTGCGCAACCCCTGCCTGTAGGCTGTGCGTTCCAAATTTGAATACTTGAGTTTTATAGTTTTTGGTTGTCGTCCAATTAACCAGGTTGTTGCTGGCTAGTTACAAATGAAATAAAATATTAAATTTCGAGTAAGTTGAGGTCGAAATTTAAATCACAGAAAAATGATATATGACAATATCGAAACACGCCTGACATAAAAAGATCTAAATTTGTATTTTTATACCAATATTTTGAAATCTAATTACATACAAGATCATGGACATCTTGTCATAGCAAGTCGAGTAAAGGTTGAATGGGAATAGAAAGCAGCTCCACACATGTCTAAGTGACCAGTATGGTTGCACGTTAGAAACGTCCACACCAACCGAATTTGGTTAAATTAAAAAAAAACGCCTCATACCATCCGTCCCTTCTAAGGATAAAAAGTAGCCTGTGTTAATCAGTGATAGTGAACCTTTCTATTAGGGAAGTATTTAATATTTACTTCAGTAATTCAAGGGATTACCTCCATAACAACAGACAAAACAGGCTAATTTATTAAGAGACTGAATTAAAAAAGATAACACTGCGTCGAAATAGTTCCAGAACAGACCCATAGATGGCGCGCGCCGGTCATTAATTAATCAGACGCTTTTCATTGAGCCACTCTTGATAGTTATGCCGCCATTGTCAGAGCAGCCATTAAACTATATGTATTTTCATTCAGTGTTTTCGTAAAAAAAAACCGTGTACAAAATACAAAGACATGTATACATTTTTGCACGTTATTGCATTTTATCCGCGTTCACGGGTAAGTAGGTAGGGGCTAAGGTCATCGCCTGGGTGTGTGGTTGGTGTGGACGTGGTACCACTTAAGGTCCATTAACCTTATTATGACGAAGGTGTAACTTTCAAGCTGTAGTCAAAAACTAAATATCTAGTTGTAGTAGTGAACTAGATAATACTATAAGTAAAGCTCTTCGTTCTTTATCTTTTTGCGAAATTATCCGTTTGAAATTGTCACAAAAAATCTTCTACCTCAAGGTACCAGCGTAGTACCTACCCAAAAATGCGAAGTTACGGTTGTACTCGAGACATCTCGATAAAACTACATTTTCGTAACTTTAAACCAATTAAAAAGTTGTAAGTGGTCCCCTGAAATACTCCGAAAACGTAATAATATAACGATAAGTTCCAGATAATGTGTCCATTCTAAAAAGTTGTTACATGTCGAGACAACCTAAGATCACGGTTGTTTTTTTTTCACGATAAAAAATCGCGTAACCTACCTAGTGCAATGACCTACAAGTGCCAGTGATAAAACTGCACATAAAAAATATTCAAGATATAACTAACTTTTAAATTTGAACATAGAACGAATTTGTTGTTCCAAATCCAGCCAAAGAAATTAGGTACTTACTAAGCCGTTATTATGTAACAATTTTTGGATCTTGCTGTAAGACATTGTGTACTAGATGCTGAAATATTTGTTTCCCCAGAATAAATTTCGCATGAATTTGTGGCCCTAAGTTTTTTTTATTGACAGAGCTGAAATTTAAGCGGCTTAGTACAACGGCGAACTGATCCCTCAAGAGGGCTAACCAGACTGAAAGGTTAGATTACAAATAAATACAAGCAACCAGACAAAAAACGTGCACTAATTAAAAGCTAAGAACAAAAATGGAATACAATACTTAATATAAGGAGAAAAAAAAACAATAAATAACACAGTGTAACACAGTTATTCTCTGTGGTAAAGTACTGTTCAACAGAGTCCCGGTGATCCGTAACAATTTGCTGTTAACTGTCAGAGGAGTGTCCCTGAGTCATCGGGCGCGTCCGCTGTTCGAGTCAGCTGTTTAAACGCTTTAGTTAGTCCTAGTTTTTGTTAGGAACTAGGATCAGTCAGGTCAGTTAAAACATGTATACACCATTATGCTGCAAACAATATGGTTGGTGATAGGTACATATATTTGACGCGTTTGCCTGTATCGATATTTATGCCCTCGACTGTAATAAATATTAGGTACTTATGTTGTCATTGCAATGTCAATCCCTTGCCGACCAGTTTATTATAGACTTGTAGGGTTTTTTTTAAGTTCTTTCCGCTTGGGAAAAGGTAAAGGTTTCAATCCATACAACCGCTTATTGTATTTATTTTACAAAACAGCAATGGAACATCCATGCTGTCATCGCACACATACTTTAATTTCGTGTACCTATTTTGTTGTTTAGTCTAATGTCAGTTTCACTAAAATATAAGTAAAAATATAATATTTTTGTATTTTTAAATATAGAATACTGCATTCATTACGTACGTTTTCCTTAGCCGAGCTTTGCTGACACTGGTTTTGCATAGGTAGATACGATCGTTTACAGAGTAAATATATTTTAACACTTGTGGAACTATTTACATCCCTACATATTTTTTCAAAACCCTCGTTGCATGAATCCTCGCACTTTCCCGTTTTTTTTTCTATCACTACGCCTTTCGCTTCCCCTCACATCTTTGTTGGATGCATGGTCATAATCCCTTAGCAAAAAAAAGTATGGGTATACGTTCAATATTGCATCAGAATGAATTAACGTGCACGCAAGAAGAATATTAAACGATCCTTTTGCGTCAAAGCCTGTAGCTTAGCCTTACTTAGTGCGAGAAATCATTGTAGTTTTGCATTACATTGCGGGGCTGTCAAGTTATGGATTATTCAGTGCTCGATTCAAAACAGCAATGTAAGGCAAATTGCACGAAATATCCGCAACGGCAAATGAGGCAACGGGTTGCTACAAATAAATAATAGAAGTCAAAGATCGTTTAGATTAATTAACAGTTAGACTGAGAAAAGGCCAAGGTAAGGTTCATATAGTTTACGTAGATAATTAATTGTTATGAACTTTAAACTTCTAAAATGAACTGAAACTTACTGCGCGCCAATTACACGTGCAAAACAGCGACGTCCGGAGACGAGATTGACGACCGGATAGCCTAGTGGCGAGAGAACCTGACTACAAAGCTTGAGGTCCCGGGTTCGACCCGGTCGGTACAATTGTTGGTTCGAAACTAATACAGGTGTCCAAACTAAACAATTTTTCTTAAAAACAAAATTAAATGGCGGGGTCCTTTTATATGTTTTTATATATTCATCTTACGTAATACGATATCAGACCAGACGATGTTTTATTATAGACTTCTTTCATGGTTTCTTTGACGTTTTTGTTCTGCGCCGCCCCCCTAAGAAACAAACCATTGATTAAATAAATAAAGGATTTCCTTTTAAGTAAAGACAGCTTTGATATTTTACTATTAATTTAACGCATATCTTTCATTTCTCAAACCGGCCAAGGATCCCATAAACTATGAAAGCATTAAAAGTACAATTGAAGGCATAAATATCGATACAGCCATCGTGTCAGATATATGTGTCACCACCTTATTGTTTGTGGTATAAATGTGTATAGATGTTTTTGACGTCTTGGTAACGTATATATATATTTATGCCCTTGACTTGAAGGTTAGCTCTAATATAAAGTTAAGAAGGACTGAAAGACTTCTTATCTTTACAATTTAAAAACCTATCCCTCAACAACGATGTAAGACAAGTACATTTTTTCTTTTTATTATTATGATTATATTAGCCTATATTTGTGGCCCACTGCTAAGCAAATGCCACCGTCGACTAATTAAACTATTAAAATAATTTCTTTTTCGTTACTAAATATGTCAAGGCCATGAACTCGCTCAGGAAGTGAGTTACCAGTCAGCATCAGCACCACTACACATGGACTCCAGCACTAGAGGATTGCAGATGTGCTGCCAGTCCAGAAGGCTTATATTACCTTACACATGCAAACACTGCTGCTTGGCGGCGGGAATAGCGAGTAAGGCTGAAAAAAAAAATGTTTTACTTAAAACTCCATACCATGAACTTACGACAGCATCATTAGCCTAAACTTTTTTTTAATAATTTCATCCGAAACTTTGACACATGATAATGTTGCCAGACATGAAAAAAACTTGAGTCACATTTAACCTCGAAGTTCAGAACAAAAGGACTTATTATTATTAAAATTAATTAAGCGTCATGAAGCATTTATTATCACGCTAGCTAGTTACAGGCTATTTGTGGACGATGCGTTACTGTAATAAACAATTACGGCTAAACCGGCCATGTTTTGCTGCATTCAATTCTGAGAAGCTAATCTGTGGCTTTGTATTTATTCCATTTGAATATTGTGAATATAGTGATCATGATCATGCTGTGTCGAAATTCAAGTATCGGGAGGTCGTTAAAAGTAATCGCGGTCTATCACGTTGATAATTTACATACATACATATGTCACGTCTTTATCCCTTACGGGGTAGACAGAGCCTAAGGTAACCAAACTTTAAGGCTACGTTTAGCATGATTAAGGGCGTGTAGGTGGAAAGGAAATCGAAATAGTGATGGGTTGCTAGCCGCATCGCCTATATCATGATTCCTAAGACTCGCCCATTCCCTCGATGGGCTTTTACCATCTGCGCGGGAAGAGAAGGAACTGGTGAATTCTATGTTTTTTCTTTACTCCCGACCAGCATGGAATAATAATTTGATAATTTGTCTTCGTTAATAATTCTGAATCTTATAAATCTATTGTCCTGTATTTTTTAATTTTTACGACTTAGAGGGCTGGTCTAGACTAAAGTCTAGACTTATTTCATAACACATATGAAAGAGCTAAGCTATAAATATCATAATGACTACCTACTAACTGCAGTACTTAACTGTGGCGCTAGCATCGCGCGCTACTACGAAGTTTGTATGGGGGAGCGTTAGTTCCATCATTTCGCCACCTCCCATTGAATCTTTGTAGTGAACATAGAAGAAATCACGAATCAGAATGGCGGCTGTCCAATTGTGGCAACACATGAGTCTTTTTCGACATACACCATACTAACGCACTTTATCTCTACATGGAACAAAGTCATTTAGGTATTTATAATTTTGATCATATGTTTAATTTTGTTTTTTATAAGAAATAATCGATTTTAATTCACTGCCACACAACGACTAAACATTAACTATCCATATCGATCATAATAGCTGCTTGATCAACTCTATACTATAGTGACGTGTTTGAACTTCGGCTGGCCAATCCGAGAGCAGTAATCGGCAATTTCGGCTTAGCGTAATTTTATTTCATACTAGCTTCTGCCCGTGACTTCGTCTGCTTAAAATTATACATAATAAACTTTCCTCTTGAATCACTATCTATCAAAATTATAGGGGCGGACTGACAGCGGAAAGCGACTTTGTTTATACTATGTAGTGATGAATTGTACGACGTTTCCACTCTATTAGGTACTTTGCTCTATGGTAGTGTAATACATAATGATTTGTATGTGGCATATGTAGCACATTAGCATGCTAGTTGCGTTCGTGACGCATGCGCCCACGCGTTTCACACGCGGAAATAGAGGGTTAATTTTAGTACAGAATTCCCGAGTATTTCGGGAATGGACATACCGATCAGACAGATCACACAACGGTTATGATAGGAGGTGGCTACATTTATATTGGTCTCAACTATACTTCGTTTTTCCGCATTAGAAAGAAGGTAAACAGTTTTGACATGTCTTTTTATAAATCGGTACCTGGAAAATATAAAAAGATAACAAAACAAATTAAAATATTCCAAGGATTTTAAATTTGTAACGGACTGTTATTTTTTTTAAACAGTTTTCAATAAAAAGACACGTCAAAATTGTATGTATGTATGTATGTAAACTCTTTATTGTGCAAAATAAACAAGACAAATACAATTGACAAACACAGATACATGCACAAAGGCGGACTTATCCCTTTAAAGGATTTCTTCCAGTCAACCTTTGAGTGGATTGTTTACCTTTTCTAATGCAAAAAAACGAAGTAAGTATAGGCTATTTGGATCCCCGAGGTACAAAAATTATAAGGAAAAGAACAAAATAGTGGAGCCTGGTGGATATAGCTGAAAAGCTTAAGTAAATGGACCAGTAGGCTTATTGTCTAACTCGCTCGCAATCGCCATCGTGTTAATTTTGACAGTTCTTGTATGAATGTGACAGCTAGCTGATTCCGATGCTAATTGTCAGCCCATACATGAACTGTCAAAATAAACACGATGGCGATTGCGAGCGAGTTAGATGATAAGCCTACTGAGCCCACTGCTCATTCAGCCCGCGGGCCGAAATGCCAACTACGAAATCTAATATATTGGACTCCCATACATACAGTAGCGGACTCCGAGTAACCCGCGAACTTCAGGTTAAAAATTATAAGGAAGGGATCCAAATAGTGGAGTCTAGTGGATATAGGTGAAAAACCTAAGTAAATGACCTGTTGTATGTAGTAGTGTTGACCAAAGAATCGTAATTCTCGCAATCGCTACGCTTCGATCGTTCTTTATGGGGTACTTGAAAATTGGGCTCGATTTTCTGGGGGTCCGTCCGTGACTGAAAGAAAAGAGATTAAGAACGTTGCCTAATTTTTTTTTTAATTATGTCAAAGGTTGACTTAGGTAAATCCAGGAAGTAACAGCAATTTTGTTTACTTTTTCACATAATTTCCAACCAATTGCCTTCACCATTACCCGTGTAATTGAATAGCGATTCCTTTTTTCTACAATTACACTTTTTACCGCTTGTGGTTAGTTCAGTAAACTATCATTACGAGTTAATCTTCTAATAATAGTACATCTTCCCATCCTTGTGGGAACGTATATTGTAGAAGTTAAATTATAGCTCATAATCACGAAATTCTAAGCGATTCTCGTTATAGCGTTGCGTGCCTTGTCCGCAATTTGTCTCGGTTTATAATTGCCTTTTTTCTGGTTCGTCCGAACCAATACAATGTTGACATATCTGTTACGATGGGGATAAACACATACACACAAATCACGTCTATATCCCTTACGGGGTAGACAGGGCCTAAGATAAGACCAAAAGGCCACGTTGAGCATGACTATAGAATGATGAATGGTATAAGGATAAACGTCCCATTCGCAAAATTTCATCGATCTTTTTTTGCATAACGCGTAAAATTGTGATTTTTCAGGAGTTTTGGATATGTAATCAGAATTCTAGGTTAGGTCCTAAACAAAACTTACTGTTTCAGAAGTAAAGCGCTTTATACATTCGGAATTTCAATTTTATTGGACAAAATACACTTGGACCCTAAAAATTTTTGAGTTAAACAAAAACATTGTACTTACTTGTTGTGGATTCGTAGTTTTTATAATTTCTGCTTAATACACGACACAATTTTTCCACCTTGACCAAAAATCGATTAAATTATTGAACACCACAAATCCGTACAAAACAATACAGAAACAAAGAACAAGGTAGACAATAGGCGGTTATCCCTTAATAGCTATCTCTACCAGACAACCAAAAAGAGAAAGAACACATGAGATATTATTCCATCTTAGCTCTCTAGGCTGACCACGCGTCTACAATCCTTTGGTGTTGCTAGTATCCATGGCTGGTTTCAATTAGGTGATCTATTTGCTCGTTTTACCGTCCTATTTTATACACAAAATTGTCTAAATATAAACGTCCAAACTACACCTTGAATTTCGCCTGTCTTCATTCATGCCCGCCATCTTTCGTCAATACTGTTCTAAGAAACAATTGTTACTGTTTCATCGAAAAAATACATCAAAACCCATTCGAAGAAACTGTGGTTTGTTTAAAATGGCGCCAATCTTCTAGCGTCTAGCCTAGCTCCTGTAGTCGTTCCGAGAAGCATTAACAGAAAATTTCGAGAAATGAACGATCAATAAAAATGAGGAAATGAATGTTTATTTGCCATTAAGTGTTTACCGAAGAAAATTGAATTGCAAATTAATTATTAGCCGTTTCTATGAAATACGCTATAAAGCTATAAAAGTTATGATTATTTGATAACTAATTGATAGGTCGTAATTGTAACAAAGTAATCCTAACTTTATTGAGTTCTGTTGGAGGTTGATTTAAGTTCCATTTTTTCTACTGTTACTATGTAAATCCCATGGAATAAGAGAGATACACTAAGAAATAAACTAGTAACTTGCATTTTCAGTCTTCAAATATGAAAAAGAAATACTGAAACCCGATTTTTGAAAGCATGTCACTGGACTTTCTTCCATGCTGGTCTGGGAGTAAAGAAAAAACAGAATTTACCA
This sequence comes from Pandemis corylana, assembly GCA_949127965.1. NCBI lineage: Eukaryota > Metazoa > Arthropoda > Insecta > Lepidoptera > Tortricidae > Pandemis > Pandemis corylana. The sequence goes on along the minus strand of OX421869.1, from coordinate 11,878,268 downwards.
GTTGCTTCTCTTCCCGCGCAGATGGTAAAAGCCCATCGAGGCAATTCAATGGTGTGTCTGCCACGTATATCTTCAGATGAATAAGATCATGTGCTTTCTAAAATCGAGCCCCTGGCCTTAAAAGCTACATCCTGAAACATTTGAATTCTTCAAAGACAACAGAAAGAGGTTGTTTATGATTCAATGCGCTTACTCACTTATCCTAGATCCTTTGTGGCTGCGCCCGCGCTGACGTCAAACGGGCCCGACAATGGCTCGTTAGGCCCCGATATGGGCACGCGTTCCTCGTGGCCAGCAGCCACTGCCGCGTGTCACGTAGGCCATGGAATCGGGGATTGTTTTCATGGTTGCTTTTCGTCTAATACTGGTAAACGTTGGTCGTAGGGCTACGATTAATCTGGGTGACTAGAAGCTGTAAGCAATGCTGCATGTTGCTTGGCTGTATGGTGATAGCTTATATATCATCAGACAATTTGCAGTGGCGTCTATAACGTCTGGGGCCCGTGGCAAATGAGAAGTGCATCAGCGTCCCTTCTGTGCTCTAAACCAAGCCAGTTCGGGGCACCGTAGAGCTAGGGGCCCCTGGCATTTTTTCCACCCCTGCCAGCCTATAGTTACGCCACTGACAATTTGACACCAATTGACCAAGTCCCAAATTAAGTAAATTTTGTAATATGGGTTACAGACAACGGGATAAACATCAAAGTGCAACTTTTTGTTGAAGACATTTCTAAGTGTTTTTTTGCAAATGCAATTAGGTATGGAAGTTTTGATAGTTGCAAAACCAGTCCATTTTCTATGCTGGTTGCTTTCATTTTATTTAGTTGTTTTTTACTCGGTGTGAAAAGTTGTATGAGCCACTCGGGAGCAAAATTGTTTTCGTCTTGGGCGCTAACACTTGAATCCCTCATTACCCTCAGGATTCTCTTGTAGGATCCTTCGCTACATTCTGGATTCAATCTACCACCCTCGTAAATACATCATTTTGCTTCCTTGTGATACAAATAACTATTGTTTTCATAGAAAGTCGTAAGATAACGCTTTTCATTTTCATAATCTTGCTAAACGTGGCCTGTAGGTCTTGTCACCTTAGGCTGTCTACCCCGTAAGGTAGGGTTGCCATACGTCCCGGTACGCCGGGACATGTCCCAGTTTGAAGCATGGTGTCCCGGCGTCCCGGCCGATAAGCAAATTGTCCCGGTTTAAAAATCATAGTTATTTAACGCTAAACGTAGAAGAAACACACAAAAATGTTTGAAGAAATGAATTACCCAAGCTTGATTCGCTCATTGAGACCGCGGGAGCCCGTGCCGTGTGATGAAGTTGCCACAAAACCGACGTGGAGATCAAGATCCTTGTGGAAGGACCATATCCACTAGTGGTCCTTCCAGCTAATATAGATAACGATGGATTGACACTCAACGCGTCCTGTTTTGGTTAGCTGTGTAGGAAAGGGACAAGTAAACAAACCGCATGTCATGCTAACGCTCTGAAATAATTCGGTTGCGTAGGACGACAGTGACATTTAATCTTCTTCGCAATCGGACACTTGAACAGGCTATATTTCCATCTCGATAACACTTCTAATTCGGACTGAAGCTACTTTTTATTTAGGTTCATATTAGAACCATTGTTGTAATGGAAATAAGCTGTTTCAAATGTTACTTGTCATGTTCTAGGAACGGCGTGGGTGTGATTACATAATCGCAAATTCGTTTTTCTACTTATCGCTGTCGCATTTAGGCTTCTATTATGTTTCTATGATATACTTATCACAGGTCGAAAATAAATCTCGTATCTCGAAAAAATTCTGTTGAAAATTGGTTTTCGAGAAAATTCTCAGTATTTTCTGAACAACCGTCACATTGAGTTCAGAGGTTTGTAATAGTTTGTACTGCTTAGCTCTTGTACCAACAGATACACACAAACATAGAACGATACGAACGAACGAAATATAGAACGAATTATCCTGCTAATTAAAGCAACATAACATAATGCAGGAACAAAATACTCAACGTCTTTGAAAGAGCCCTAAATCGAAACCTGAGGCCTTACCATGACGTCTTAGTGCGATTCAATTCCGACTCAGTCTTTAATATGGATATGTCAGCGAGCGAACCTAAACTAAATCGGAATTTAATCGCATTAAGACGTCATGGTATACCCCTCATGGCTGTCAGAATTCCGTTTCTAAACTAGACGGTATGTTATATGTAAGTCCATCTCGATAGCAATTCGTGCTGTAAAGATCAGTAAGTATGTAGAACAGATAAACGTATAAATTAATGTTGCCAGCTTAAATTAAAATTGTGCGAAGCGGTTTCTTAAGATAAATTCGAGAGATATGAAACAAGTTTTCGAGAAATCAGTTAAAAACTGCAAGAGCCTACTTTACGCCCAAGTGCTGTGGGCCGCGGACGTGATTTATGAATGTCGATATAACTGAAAAGACTGCATAAGAGGTCAAAATCTTTAAAACGGTGAGACTAACTGGTCATTATTGTCGAACACATTAAATAAGCGATATGCCTCCTCACGTGTGTAATAGTGTATGTAATGCCTCTATGTCGACATTTTCGAAATACGCCTTGCTAAAATAAGCAAGGGATAAGCCACCAAAAAAAAAAGCGATAAGGTGACACAATTTTTTAAAATGTACTCTCCGGCTCTGTCTCTACTACAAAATTGGCATTGTTCATTTTTTTTAGTATGCTCCAATTCGAAAATCATTTCGAGGAAAACCATCAATTATCCGATTTATCTTGTCCGATTTCAAAAATACTTTATGATTGCAGATATTTTTGTAAAAGTACTTTGAACCTTTGTTTGACCGAACGACCGGGTTTTTAGACAGAATCCAGCATCGAATGTTTGCCACAAAAATGAAAAAAAAAGTTTGGCTACGGCAACTGTCACGTGTCACTGTCAAATCTACAAAACCATAGACAAAGCCGTTTTTTTATAGCCAGCCGAACGAAGGCGATTGGGATTCTGTCTAAATTCACGAATTATCAAACAGCGAAAAAATATTTATTATTAATTAACAAAGCTACGTAAAAGCATAATATTCAAATTAGTTGCTTGAAATAGTCCATTTTATCAAATAAAGGTGTTAAAAGCACAGCTTAAAAAAAATGAACAATGCCAATTCCCTACAAAATATAAAGAGCGGTCAAATTTCTTACAACTGATAGTGACTATCACATGAATCAAGAATCTGAAATTTCTAAACTACACTGAAAATTAGAACACAGAAAAATCCGAAAATAAAGCTATGGCCATCATTCCGTGATGATACCGCTACACCACCCGTAGGAGGTACCTAGTTTGATTCCCTCGGAATATCCCTTACCTCGGGTTCGATTTTCGCCCATAGTTTTACTTTCCGGACTTTTCTGTGTTCTAATTTACAAATATTTTCAGTGTCGTTCAGAAATTTAACTGGTACTTACTTTGATATTAACCTTCAACCGTTCAGAATTCCGAATTAAAAAAGAGCATCATCAATTTACTGGTATCAAATTGTCCTTATTATGAACGATGCATCGTGCTGCTATTGCGGTTTTTCAGTGTCAATATTTTCCGTACCGTACTTAAAACACGGTCGGACTGATTGAGGTGCATACACTGTACGAGGAAATTAACAAGCAAAACAAATGTCTATCGCTTGTTAGCGGCAGCGGCAGCAATCAGTGCTTTGTCCCAAAGTCACATGTTTCACCATTCTAAAACGTGAATACCTATTACATCTTACCACTTAGCCGTATTCTAACGTTAGTTGCGGCTACACCTGATTTAATATTACATTATGTAAGCCGTGTTTTAGTTAAGAGATTGTATTTTAACAATGATACTTTGTTCATTGTGTTTGAGGATAATAAATTAGTTGTGTCAATTTATTTGTTCAAATTCTATAGCCACGTCTTCGCGGAATATTTGGATACGGCAGAAACATGTCGAATGATCTTGTACCAATAGGTACTTTCGTTATTAATGTTGATTGTGAGAACTATAGAAATGTTTAACAGGAGTTGCTTGACATTGTCATCACTTGTCATAGAGTCATGCTGCTTTCTTACTTAGGTATTCGCTTACTTGTACACAAATTTGTACTTGTTTATTTTCTATAAAATTGTGTATCACTACATATTATCACTACATAGTATAAAACAAAGTCGCTTTCTCTGTCCCTATGTCCCTATGACCACAGTAAATAAATAGACCAGTATGGAAGCTAGGCATACTTTTTGAAATAAATACCTACGCTCCGTTAGAGCGTTAGGGTTGTCGATTTAATTTACATAAAATTGTAAAGATTTTTGTTTAGTTAGCGCTATAATACCAGCTAGTAACGCCTGTTTTAAAGTAACTAGCTACACTTAATTAAGAGTATTAGGGTTGACACCCTTTATTTGTCTAAAAAAAAAGACAAACGTTTATTTGGTTTCTATGATGGACACGGCACTATAAAACTGTTTTTTTTCTAATTCTTTGTAAATTAATAAAGCTACTTTGCACTTTATATGTTGTCTCTGACAACAACATCGAAAAGATCCAATAGGTAATTAAAAAGTTAAAAATGGCGGCTACTTTTTTTCATTTCGTTAACGGATTCGATGTCGGAGATCAACCATATCCCCAGATATCGATTTTGAAAGCAATCGGTCGAATAATTAAAAAGTTCAAAATGGCGGCTATTTTTTCTCATTCCGTCCATGGATTCGATGTCGGAGACCAACCGGATACCCAGATATCGATTTTGAAAACAATCGGTCGAATAACTAAAAAGTTCAAGATGGCGGCTACTTTTTCTCATTCCGTTAACGGATTCGATGTCTGAGACTAACCATATCCCCAGATATCGATTTTGAAAGCAATCGGTCGAATAATTAAAAAGTTCAAAATGGCGGCTACTTTTTCTCATTCCGTCCACGGATTCGATGTCGGAGACCAACCGGATACCCAGATATCGATTTTGCAAACAATCGGTCGAATAACTAAAAAGTTCAAGATGGCGGCTACTTTTTCTCATTCCGTTAACGGATTCGATGTCTGAGACTAACCATATCCCCAGATATCGATTTTGAAAGCAATCGGTCGAATAATTAAAAAGTTCAAAATGGCGGCTACTTTTTCTCATTCCGTCCACGGATTCGATGTCGGAGACCAACCGGATACCCAGATATCGATTTTGAAAACAATCGGTCGAATAACTAAAAAGTTCAAGATGGCGGCTACTTTTTCTCATTCCGTTAAGAAAAAGCATTTTATTTAATATAATAATGTATTCTTATCTTTCAACATCAGCAGGGAGTTTAAAAAGCTCCGGTTGTGAAAAAGTCGAGTTCAAGCAGCCGTACACTGCGCAATACGCTCTTGGCATGCTTAACACGAAAAAGATCGCGGACTGTCTGGGCGCACGTAACTAACAACCGCTCGACTCAACGCGGCACTCGCGACTGACGGCACCTCGAGGTCCCCTGAGGGGCCGTGTAAAGCGCGCGCCTGTGTGCGTGTTTCGTTTCAACCGATTTGTTCGTAGTTTCCTTACTGCTTTAGCTTATATATATACTGTGCTATGACCCTATGTATGCCTACATCTTTAAAACTACGCAACGGATTTTGATGCGGTTTTTTTTAATAGATAGAGTGATTCAAGAGGAAGGTTTTTAAGAGCATTTTTATGCATAATTCTACGCAGACGAAGTCGCGGGCAGAAGCTAGTTATCTTATATTTGTGTGTCTTGCAAAAAGGAATAAATGTCTTCTTTCTTTCTTTCTTTCTTTAAATCAATGTCTCTTTGTCTGGTTTAGCTATAGTCTTCTCAACGCTCCATTTAACTTCTCATTACTTCTGGTAAAGTTTGTTTATGCCCGTAAAAAGTATGCAAGCAGACTTAACAGCCAGGCCAAGTGCCCAGTATCAAAATTGAACCCAATTCTCACGACAGGGACGCAGCTATAAGTTAGAATGAAGAAGCAAGACGTAATGCACGAATATTGGCCTTTGGTACCCTGAAGCCGTTTGTTTACTCTCTTTGTTTGCTTTGGTCACCGCTCATGCGCCACATAAGTGATCCATTTAAAAAAGAACATAATGCGGCGACGTGATTGGGTGCTAACTCGCCGCCATCCCGATCTCCGCTCGTGACCCACCAATCAGAGATCGATTAGCACTGCCATCGTAATTTCAAATCGGTCGGTTGTACGCCGGGAAACTCAGAATTTTCCGCCTAAAACTTGTAGGTGTGGTCCAAAGTTTGTTTAATAAAAATCCTTTTGCGTAATTAGTGTTTTGTCGAAAATTAAAACATAATTGTTATGTTTGCGTTAAATTTTGTTTTGAGATGTTTGTTGGGATTTCCGACGCCATGTTTAGATTTTCTTCAACTCATCTGTTGTTAAAGGATGTAGACAATTATTAAATCAATCAATATTACGCGGTGTTAAACTTACAAAGTCAATCTTAGATCTTTCAACAAATTGTATACAACTGAAAATATATTTAATTCCGTAATTATTTTCGGACAAAATTAAGTTCTCTTTTTTACAATATAAAAAGCAATGATAGCTGCAATCAAAATTTCACTAGTCTAACCATAAGAACACGTTCAATTGACAAATCAATTACATACTACGCCAAATGGCAATATTATGCAACAGAAACTATTCAAAAATTACTAGTTTAATATTCGAGTTGTGGTAGCATCGTCAAGCCATAATCGTCTCGTTATATTGTTATAGCAGTTACATAATAAACATACGAATATATGTCGAAATGTTCTATTGTCCAGCCGTAGCTAAAGGCATTTTCGTATGGCCGCTATCAAGGCGTTTCAAATCTACGTAAGCTAAAACGCACGACTAAAAGAAAACTGTTTTTGGCTTTGCAGATACAAGTTTAAGATGTAAATTGGAACGTATTCTTGATTTGATTTTTTTTTTATGATCTATCGTGTTGAATTCGTTTTTCGCTCCGCTTTCATTGATGGCATTAGAAGATTTTTTAAGATCGCTCATAAATGTCTATGTCAAACGCGTATGAAAATTTATTATCGCTTTACATTTTCCACGTGTGATTAAACATGCATAGATTTAAGATTAGAAAGAAAGAAAGAGACACACAAAGAAAGAGATTACACTCTGTGGTACAAGAAAGTTATGGTTAGTTGCAAGTGAAGTGAAATGATGTCCCCCGCCGGCTTACTGACATTCTTCAAAATACTACCAGTTACGTTCCAATATATAAAAACATCAAAAGTACTTACTTTTACTTTACTTTTACTTTTTACTTACTTACTTACTATGATTAAAATTTGAAGTTAAGTGCTCTATCGCTATGATAAAAAAAAATGTAAGTGACATGTTCAAACTCTTAAAGTGAAAATAAAGTGAAACCAAATGAAGTACTGGCTTAAAGGACTAGCATCCAGGCCATAATCTTTAAAAAAAAAAGATTAGTTACGGTTTTACACAATAAACGATTCTTATTTCTTATTTTTTTTTTTTTTTTTTTTTTCTTGGGCCCGCACGAATGCATTGCCATAAGTCAAGTTTTTTTTTTTTATTTCTTATTGTTGCGTTTGACATTGTAAATGTTACATCAAACCTTGGCGCTACAAATATTATTGTTTTCACTGTTTCTACTATTGGTATTTACCATTTATCTATTGTTTGGTGCTATTTCTGTTTGTGTCTGACTGTTTATACATGCACATACCTATTATGTTTTGTTTACGTTCTAAAATAAGCCGCAAAATATTTGAAGTTTTTCTATCACAACTAGAATTAAACCTTAAATAATGGTTTTAGTCATGTTGCTGCCGGACTCGAATAAACTAGCTTCTGCCCGCGACTTCGTCAGCGTAGAATTAGCATTGACATGTTTATCGCTATCGCGTGGAAACTATTCAAATTCCGGGATAAAAAGTAGCTTATAACCTGGCCGGTGATTTTCTCAACAGATTAGTAAAGTTTGCATCAAAATCCGTTCAGCCGGTTTCACGTGATGCGCTCGCAAATAAACAGATAAATAGATAAACAGATTATTGGTTCTAAGTATCCCCAGCCATTTTTTTATTATATCTCCTATGTACAGACTTTCGACCCTCTGCAGCTATATTATATGTATAGAAGATGCAATTTTAATTACGTCCAAACACAACACAATACATTAACTAATTAGGTATATCGACCTTCAGCAAAATGTAGTGTTTCTTTTTCTATACGATAAGTAAGCCAAACGAGCAAGCGGTTTCTGGGTCATTCCATTATCGCGGGTGCAACGTTTCGACGCCTGTTTTAGTTCGGCCTGGTTGAGTTGAAAACATTTTTAATTAAATTGGTCTTTAAAGGACTACATTTTAGTATGCTTACTTTATACCAATCAACAAAAATGTTAATATGATAATTTAAAAGCCAGGAGAAAGGTTCAAATTGCCGTCGCGGGTGCAACGAATTGGTTGCACCCGCGATGGCAACTTTAACCCCTCTCCCGGCTTGTAAAGCATCATATTAACATTTTTGCCAACTAATATAAAGTAAGCATTCTAAAATGTAGTCCTTTAAAAACCAATTTAATTAAAAATGTTTTTAACTCAACCAGGCCGAACTAAAACAGGCGTCGAAACGTTGCACCCGCGATAATGGAATGATCCTTCTGCAACTTGTGTCGTTAAAAGAATCGCTGGAAGAATGCAACGGCAAGAATCTCATTTCATTCTGTCGACAGTCTCGCTTACCGTATTGTCGGTATTGTTTTACAGTTTCCAACTAGCATTGATAAGAAAGAAATACGATGCCAACTTATTCTGCAACGTGGGCTTTCGTTTCTACAGAATAAGCAAGCCAAAAGGGTAAATTTGGGGTAAATGAAGGGGAATGTTGAGGTATTACATGAAACATTATTTTGTTAGAAAGAACTACGATGTCCATTATTGAGATAAGCTTTACTAGTAATAAAGTCTAAAAAGCGGTAAAAGTCCTTTCTACACCTGACATAATTATTTTAAGTAAGTAAGTAAATGCTTTATTATACAAATGTAAAGAAACATACGTAATTCCCAAAAAAAAACATTAAATATATGCACAAAAGCGAACTTATTCCTATAAGGGATCTCTACCAGTTAACCTTTGATTCTTGACTTAATTTTTTTTCTTTTTGTCTCATTTATAAAAAAATTCAACGATATCTTCGCCGCAATACGTTACGATTTTCATCAATTCATCAAAACACACCTAATGCAACCCAACCATCATAGCTGTGCTGATTTTAGGAAATTTAAAGTCTTATCAATCACGAAAACTTAGCAATTTGCGTAATATATTAATAATCCTACGGCGCAGTACACTTGAAACAGCCAAGCCAACCTTAACGCCTATAATCCAGAACGAACAAATATGTTTGTTTTGCGTGGGCCCGTTCGAGTGTCACTATCATATATAATATCAAGCATCGCTCAACAGTCGCTCAAATATCTTATCACTGTGAGAAATTAATTTGCATCTCTCTGACGCACCGTCGACTTATTTATCTCCTTCACACTAACGGGAACAAAGCGAGACGGTTACATCGAACGGAGCACGAGTGACTCTGAATAGCTTTATTGCCGCAGTTGAGTTGAAGAACTCATATTGCACGGAAGTGTAAACGTATTCGTAGAATTTTTTGCGCTGCGTTCTTCACTTGTTCGTAATTATGGACGATACTCCTTAGTCAGGTCCGATTAAAAAAAAGTTTCAGTGACGTTTGTGCGTTTGAGAAGTGAAGTGTTTTAAACAATTGAAATACTTTTATTGTGAATTTAAACAAACAGCTAAGGAATAAAGTGATTTAGCTGTTCCTAAATAAAATTTAATTTAAGTAACCTTGTTTATAAAAAATATATTTGTGTGGGACGAGATGACAATCATTGGAGATTAGCTGGGTGCTTGACCTGGTGTTAGGAAGGGACGGAAGACAATTTAAAGGTGATACGAGAGTGAGCGAGATGGCAAGGCTGGCGACGACTGCAGCTCACCTCTGCCAGAGGCTCCAAGAAATGTATCCTCAAAAACTACAGCTTACTTATAAACAGGTTTGTTTAAGTCTCACCATTTTTGGAAAATGTCGCACCAAATAACATTTCTATTAGTATTTCGTATTTCAATTTAATATTTCATTGTTATGAAACCTCTGAACATGTACTAAACCCGTATGACCGTTGGCTAGACACAGGAGATACCTGACTCTATGCAATGTCTGTCAGCCAACGGGTCGAGTTATGATTGTGGCCAAGCGCAGAGACTGTTCCACAGAAGACTCATTTAGAGAATCACCCCTTGCATTATGGTAAGTCAGACTTTGGTCAACACAAACAAAGTCGAAGCCAAGTTTATATTTCGTATCACCTCTTTTGACTGTGATAAAATTATTTATTTGAGCAACATTAGGTTCTACAATTATCTTTATTCTATTTAATTACTGACGTTATGGTTCTTAGAATTATTTCGTTCTGTGTTTAATGTTCGCTTTTATTGAAGCAGAGACCTATCAGTGTCTCATTATCATCCATACATAAAGGGAGCTGTTAAGACGTGGGTTTATTCGTTCTTCCCAATTCCAATTCGCCCTGCCTCAATGAAAATGTACCCTAAAACAACCAGGCCTTATTCCGAACTACGATTTCTACTATTACCACCACTACTACTACTACTACTACTACTACTACTTGTGTGGTATCTAATGGAAGAGTGAGAGGGGACAGTGTGATTAATTAAAGTAATTAAAATTTGTGAAGCTTATTTTCATCTGTTAATATTTTCGCAGTTAGCATTCAAAAATGATAACGCAAAATTATCTTTCACATAGTTCATTAAAATAACTGCCAAAGTTTTTACATACTATACAATATTGATGCAGCCATTGTGTCAAATAGTGTCTAAGACCTTAGTATTGTTTATGGCATAAAGATGTATAGATAGATGTTTTTGATGACTTTGTAACGTACACGTATTTATGCCCTTGATTGTACCACTATATGTCTCTTAGAAGATTGACGACAACGAATGAATGTACTTGTTTGTGCAACGTGTTTGCTCAAACATTGCAAATTACGAGATGCAAAGGTAATTTTTCCTTGCAATTGTTTTAATGCAAATATAAGTTATCGTGATTGACAGGACAAAACAATAAAAAAGTGTAAAAGTGCGGAGTAGGTAGGTGAATAATATGAATTATTATTTGTGTAGAAGGAAAATTAATTGTATCGATATATTTTACTGCCGAACTCAGCTGAAATTACTGTCACATGAGGCTGCCAACGCATCTGCGATCCTTTCGTGAGGGTGTCCATGAGTAGTGGCGCTCGCTACTGCCAGCTGACTTCATATGTTTGTTTTAGTTACTTAAAGTTACACCAAATAATTTAGTTTTTAATAGGACCTTTGGCTGACTTTTTGTAATTTTGTTAACTGTACTTTCATTGTCATTCATTCTACATAGGTTTTTGTTCTGCGCCGCCCCCTCAGGAAACAAACCCTTTGAATAAATAAAAGAGGAGTTTATTTTATTTGTAAAGACAGCTTTGACATTTTACTATTAATTTAATACATTTTATTTCATTTCTCAAAAACCGGCCTAAACTAAACTATGAAAGCATTAAACGTTCAGACGAGAGCATAAATATCGCTACAGCCATCATGTCAAATATATGTGTGTCACCGATCTTATTGTTTGTGGCATAAAGGTGTATAGATATTTTTGAGGTCTTGGTAACGTACATATATTTATGCCCTTGACTGTACCAAAATTTCAAGGCAATCCGACCACTAGAAGTGGAACAAATTTTACTTGCAAGATTTGACCCAAAAACAAATAGGGGCATGGACGTCATGCGATTAAATTCCGATTTAGTTTAGGTTCGCTCGCTGTCAGGTCCGTACTAAAAATGTCAGCTAAACCCTGAACTGAGTCTGAATTGAATCGCATTAAGACGTCATGGTAAGGCCCCCAGGTCATGTTAAATTAAAGCTTTTCAAAAGTCTAGTCTAGAAATGACGAAGGATAATAGAGAGAGGTAGGTACATTGCTGATGTGAGCCTGTTTAATGGAGCAGTTAACACAACATTAAGTTTTCCGGCATCAGAATACTCCTTTGCTGCCAGAGAATCTGGTAGTGGGCAGGGAAGTGTTTGATGAATCTGACCCAAGAGACATCCAATGAGGCTGGCATAGTCACACAAGTCTAAAAATAGATAGTCGTAAAAATACTAGAATAAAAAAATAAAAAAAGTCTAGTCGGGAGTTTTACGAACGGCAACGTGAGGCTAGTCTAAACTTGTTGAATACGGCTTGCGCTGGATCCCTCCACGTACCTACGCAACGTCATCTTTATTAAGAATCGGGTTATTATTAAGCTATGACGGTTTTATGATCGCTTTTACGAGGAAGACGCTGAAGACGTAACACAAACGTGTTTCTGTTGAACTACGTATTTCAGAAATGAAAATATGACAGCGCTATGACAAATAAAAATAAATATACACAAACTGCTCTAGTCAGTGTTGCTACGAACTTTACATAAAATGTCCCCGAATAGGAAGACAGATACAACCTAGGGCTCTTCAAGGCTAGAGTGAATAGGTTATTACTGAACCAGTGAGTTACACCTTTAGCCTCATCTGCACCTTCCACCAAGTGAGATAGAGGTCAATCACTGGTCAGTTCGTAATAAAAAAAAAAGGTAGGACGGAAGGCAGGGCATCCAGGTATAGCCTCGGAGAGTCCAACAGGGGTTCAGTTAGTTTTCACCAACTAACTCGCGAAAGGAAGGGATGGTAAAATACCCTGCATTATTTCTTCTCCCGTGTCCGGTGCAAAGAAAAAACGGGTACGTATTAAAATACATAAAGTTTAAAATGTATAATGGGTTAAAATACATAATGGTTTATAATATATAATGCGATTTTCTCAGAAAGTTACAAATTAACAGGATTGTTATAAAACAAACCTAACCTAACCTAAACCAATCTATAGATTACGATGTCAAAAAAGTTCATTTAGCTAATAGTTTTACAGAAAATTGCGTTATATATTTTGAACCATTATGTATTTTAACCCATTATACATTTTAAACTTTATGTATTCTGATCCGCTCCCGAAAAAACAACGTAACTACAGTCGAGGGCATAAATATCTATACAGCCATGTCAAATATGTGTCACCGACCTTATTGTTTGTGGCATAAAAGTAGATGTTTTTGACGTCTTGGTATTTAAGCCTTTGACTGTATCGCTGCTTAAGTCTTTTTCTTACTGTTCATTACGGAAAGAAACGGATAGTCTTTCTCGCGCGCGACTCAGCTCTCGCCTGCTCATTTGCTGGCTGTGCTAGTCCTTTTGCTTGCCATCTTGTTCATATGCTCCATGAATTGGTCATTTCGTTTGAAACGTCTTCCGGGCAATTTCTTTGTGTGTTCGTCATTATTGCGGGCTAATTCGAGTCGGCACGCGACTGTGGATTACGGTTAATGGTTTGTTGTCCTTTTATCTTGTTATTGCGTATATCCGAATTAAAAGTAATGTCCGGGAGATTATACGATACCGGTCTTTTCCGGATAACACGGAGGTTTGGATCTTAGAGCCAGATTAAACTTTTGATGTTGGTTATGACCGCTTTTTATATGACAAGGAAGGCAAACTAGCAGGTGTGATGGTAGATAGGTACCTAATTGAGCACCCATGGACACCCGCAAAACCAGAGGATTGCAGATGCGTTGCCAGCATACATATGGAATCTCATGTGCCAGTAATTTCACCGGCTATCTTAATGTCGAAGCCGGAAACAGCAGCGCAAGCACTGCTGTTTGGCGACAGTCATAATAGTGATGAGTGCTGGCCGCATCGCCTATTACATGATCCCTAAGATTCCCATTCCCTCGATGGGCTTTTACATCTAAGCAACTGGTAGATTCTATGTTTTTTCTTTAATCCCAGACAATTTTAATTCAATTTTAATTCAGAATTAATGCATAACAAGGAAACCGCAGCCTGTATTTCAAGAAATATCCTCAGATGTTTTTCATATTAGGTACGTTCGTAGACATGATTAATTCTAATTAATGCTTGTTCTAAAAATATATTTCAACTAAGGTCACGTAAATCGAAATAAACGGTAATTAAACCTCGGTCACTTAACTTAAGTAATTATTTGTTATTTGTAGCAATGTTTTGTAACTTTCATAGCGAAGTTTATACTGAGGTAAAGGGCTTGTTAATCTCAAAATAAGAATAAATAAACAAAATAAAAATATTTTATTGAATCACGCGTTACTTTGCGGAGGTCCATTTCAATGAACAAAAAAATATTTACCTTGCTACTCCGCTACTAGCTTCTTGAGTAGCAAGGTAAATATTTTTTTGTTCATTAAAATCAAAATAATTTATTGCAAATCACATTACAGGCATAAGATGGAATATTTTGATTAGGTCTACAAGTGACACCCTGCAAGGGCACGGCAATATCAGAGGGCTCTATTTTTTTTTGTAAAGTTTATATTTGTTTATTACCATTTCTATTTCTATGCTTCTTATTGATTGTTCAATTCAAAGCTTGCATAAATATCGGTTTAGTGGTGTAAGAAATGTTAATGAAATATTGCACTTGGTAATGAAAAATATCGGCGGTTTTCTACTTCGCAAAATTTTTACTTATACCGACTATTAATAGACTTGAAATTTGGTTTAAGGATATTGTGTAGTGAGGATGATAAAGCAAGATACCTAGTCATCAAAAAGTACAGTGAGCAAAAAAAAGCTTAAGCTTAAGCAATCGTTTGTCCTCTGTGGAAGGTAAATGTCAAAGTGACAGATAAGGACAAACGGTTTATGAATAAGGGGGTCAGGGGGGTGCGAGTCGGGCTACCTCCACATGTGATCAAGAGCTGCGGTTCCTTTTTGGATCCATCCGGGGGGAAAAGCAGTGCTTGGTCCGGTGCACCCTGGGCATCTTCTAATGATTTCCTGGTAGTTTCTGAGGGATATTATTGACCGCTGGCTAAGAGCCCGACAGAGGTGGAGGGGGGTCTTTGACCATTATCGTAGGTATAACGTTGCCGACATTTTGTCACAAGATTTTTTAATTATATTTTTGTTACTTTGACATTGGCGAAGTTGTCGTCGCTATAACGACTTGATATGCCACAAGGGAGAAGAAGAATAAGGGGGTAAAAATCTACATTGTATCAATAATATACTTATTTCGTAATTATTCTGCTAATTCCTTGGCAAGACATATCAACGGTTCCATGTTATGTTTACTCCTAAGACGAGTTAATATTATTTATGAGTCAGGAGTTTCTCAGAACACGCCGGTAAATCGGTCGAACTCCATGCACGTAGGCCACGGGAAACCACCAACTACAATACCTAACCTATACGACATACCCTATTTAGAATTCACAACATTTCAATTTTAAATAATTACTAAAGTACCGACAACCATTTCGAGCTTTGTGTTTAAGTATTCCATTCCATATTTTTTTGATTTTTTTTATTACTTATTTAACGTAATATTCACAAAAATCTTCAAAAATTCCGAAGTGAGGCATCGTCGTAGTATACCTTTGCCTTCCTAATTCTTTATGAATAAAAATGTCAATGTCAAAAAGGTGTCAATGTCAAATATCAGTGTTGTTTGCCGATCGATGTTTTGTTCGTTTTGTTTTGAAAAAGCATTGTTATATTTATTAAATTGATTTGATGAAAGTTTCGGACGGTTATGCCATGGCAGACAGCCGAAACCTTCCCAAGGTGGATTATAATGATGTTGTTGCAATACATGCGTGAAAACGACTCGTTTAACGTTGCCGAAATCCGGGGAGCTAAGGTTTTGTTGTTATCAGGGGATGCTTACGTTGAAACTTCTGTAGGCTATGTGGAAGTAAACGAGAGAATGCTGTGTGTTTTATCAAGGGCAGAGTAACTCCTGAGCACCGAGTTCGTACTAAAATTTACTCTGTTGTCGCAAGCATTAACGAGGCAGAAGAAACTATATTGGATGTGAAATGTGAAGACTGTGCTCGTGCTGCAAGTCAGGGTGGATGCAAACATTCAATTTGTTTTATTATCTGGCTTATTTTGTTGTCAATTATTTCCAATTCAGTCCAGAAAATGCGAATAATTAAAATCCAATAAAAACCAATATCAAATCACCAAACGTCAATCAAAAATTCAAAATGACAACCCGTTGTGACAACCAGTAGACAATGTAGACATCAATCTTATATTATTTTTTTATGACCCAGGCAAAGGTAATGTGTAGATTCAACCTTACAAGCGTTTTTGAAATTTTCGAGATTTCAATATTTTTTTTGACTAACTTAGAATACAAATTTCGCGAAAAGAAAAAATATGGGTCTCCTAGTTTTCAAAGTACTATTTATTGAGCATAAGAAAACACAAGGTAAAAAAATTGAAATGTTGTGAATTACAGTGACAGTAAACCTTACCCGTGAAGTAGTTTCGTCTGCTAAGGCTTCGGTTATCGCTATCCTGCAGGATAGGAATTAAATAGGATTTTTTATAATTTCTAATTGACTTTTTATCATTTTGGTTTATTGTTCAGTACATAGTATAAAACAAAGTCGCTTTCCGCTGTCTGTCCCTACTTTATGTATGGTTAGATCTTTAAATCTACGCGATTGATTTTGATGTGGTTTTTTTTAATAGATAGAGTGATTCAAGAGGAAGTTTTGTATGTTTAATTCTACACAGACGAAGTCGCGGGCAGAAGCTAGTTATTAATAAAGGAACTATGAACTATAACTAACTTGCTGATATAAATTCTTGGTATTTGGCAGACATTCTTTGTAGATGAAGGAAGTGCGTTACGAAGGGATTTCTCAAGTTTCCCACGGGACAGTGCCGGGATAGAATTTTGATAAAAAAAGGTTACTAAATAGGATAGTAGGACTAGGGTATACGCACTAAATACTAAATTCAGACACGTAAATTCAGAAGTGCACAATGCACAACCTTGAGATTTTTTTTTAATAATTTGATTTTTTTGTGATTTTTTTTCATGACATCAAAAAAAAACTAGCTTTCACAGATTTGTGTAACATTTATAACAATTATCCTACAGGCGATGCGGCTAGCAACCCGCCACTATTTTGATTTCCCTTTTCAGCTATACGCCCTTAATCACGATAAACGCGGCCTTAAGCTTTTGTTACCTTAGGCACAGTATATATATAAGCTAAAGCAGTAAGGAACCTACGAACAAATCGGTTGAAACGAAACACGCACACAGGCGCGCGCTTTACACGGCCCCTAAGGGGACCTCGTCCACTCCGCTCAGGCTTAGGTCCGCTTAGGGGCCGTGTAAAGCGCGCGCCTGTGTGCGTGTTTCGTTTCAACCGATTTGTTCGTAGGTTCCTTACTGCTTTAGCTTATATATATACTGTGCCTTAGGCTCAGCTACCCCGTAAGGGATAAAGCCGTGACATATTATAAATATTAACGTAACATTGAACTTCACTCAGCTGATTGCATGTTTCCGTGAATGCTGTCGGCGGAGATTAATGTGTATTAGGCCGCCTAAAACAACGCGGCCTAATCTCTCTAATTACAGCAATTAAATGACGATAACTGAGCCAGTGGGCGTGGTCCATTTATTTATAACTGAAGCGGCCAGATACATTCATTACCCCATTTTTTTCCCGGATTTCTACTCATAATCACCTGCAACATCGACCTTGATAGGAGAAAAGTCCTAAAATTACATACATACCTACATTCATCACGTTTTTATCCCTTACGGGGTAGACAGAGCCTAAGGTAACACCTTAAGGCCACGTTTAGCACGACTAAGGGCGAATAGGCGGAAAGGGAAATCAAAATAGTGATGGGTTGCTAGCCGCATCGCCTATACCATGATTCCTACGACTAAAATCCTCGTAAAAATTCCTAAAATTTCTATAATTAATACACTTTGCTTAATACACTTAAGTTCACCTTTGTACAATTTTCTCTGTAGCTATATCTGTATTTTGAAATTTTTTATGTGCAATAACGAGTTTACATACATACATACATACTTTGTGAGCTGAATTTTCTTTTCATTCTGTCACCGTCACACAATCTTGTATTATAATTATGAATAAAGTAACGGAATGGAAAAAGTAATTTTTGGCACGCTTTTTTCTCCTATCAGTTGTCCTATATTTTTTCGGTGCAGCTGTTCTTGAGTGGTGTAGATAACCCGACTTCTGTAACAGCATATGTATGTCAGAGTAGTTTCTCTAGCTGGGCCTCTATTCGGCGCTGTAACGGCGCACTTCGTCATAGGTACGGCATAGGATTGGCATCACATTGGCATTCATGCGTCGAAAACACAAAGCCTCTGTTCGTCAAACGTTGCGCTGAAATTGCCAGCCGAATAAAATGTAATGCCCCTAAAATTGGCTAAGTAAAGTTTTTGGACGAGGTGCAAATTATATTTTTTTTCGACAGTCGACGTCTTTTATTTTTATTCCCTATCATTAATTAGAAATAATTTTTTAAATGCTCGATATGACATTTGTGAGATTTAACGGCCGATAAGCTCTGTTGGCTAGAACTAGCTTGTAATAAAAAAAAACTACGTCAACTGTTTGACATTGTCAAAAAATAATACCGCGGTTCTGTTTATTTGCGTTTGCGTGTAATCAGTGTTAGCAGTGTGTTTTTAATAATATTTCAACGACCTCAGCACAACCTCCGGCCTTTCGATATTGCCGCACTTCTCTTCGACCTTTGCACGATATTTTGGACTACGATTTCAGCTACTTTCCACGACTTAGGCACTGCTTCTTGGACTTTTGTACTTCCACACGAGTGTAATGGATTTGGACGATCCCCAAAGCACTGCAGAGGAAATTAAGTATTACAGGGATGTACTCCAATGCTTTGTACCGTCATATAAGAAGTATAGACGGGATTTTCCAAATATTTGAGCTTAACAAAGGCTTTACAAGCGACTTGGTGCCAAGCTCTAGAAATGAACTGTCCGAAACGGAACTCATATAGTCATATGTCTGTGAGGAACATATCAATGTGAGTATATTGCAGTTAATGTTGTTGTAAGAAATTAAGATTATTGAATCTAGTAAAATGCTTTTATTATATTTACAGATTGAGGAAGATTGCTACCAAAGTAAATCTGGCTAATTACACCTAAAAAATACTGCAAACTTGATATTAACCAAAGCATACCATGAGATTGTAAGTGTCAGCTAGGTGTCTTATTTTATAATTTGTAATTTTTCTTCATTATATTAATTAACAAGGTTATTTAAATGTTCAATGTGTTATTATGAATGTAAACACAGGATATTTATCCCTTGCCATTATTGTACAGTTAACTACAAAAAGATGTGAACAATTTATTCACCTTAGTTCATTGCTACGCCTATTGTTTTCTTTGGTGAATCCTCTCCTGTCTTCTTAAGGCAAAAAATTAAGTGTAAATTGGACGCTGATATGTACTTCGTTATGTGCTTATTTTTAGGAAATGTTGAATGATGAAAGCAGCCTAACACAAAAGATCTGGCTCAAAGCAGTTACTGCAACATACCCCTACCCTGGGACCGTGCCAGATTCAGAGGTAAAATTATGTACCTGTATAAAAAGAAAAATTAAGTGACAGATTGAGTGATAACAATTTTTCTATGGTAGGAACCAAAAACCCAAAATAGTAAAAATTTTGACAAAATTGTTAGTGTAAAGCAATATAATAGCTAGTAGTTATTATAAAGGACTGGTTTGTAAAATTAATTTGATTCTTTTTTTCCAGTGTGATTTTTCGACTCGGACCCAAATCATATATTCAAACAATGGCTTTGTTTGAATATATGATTTTGGTGAAACCATCAGTAAAATGTGTAGCCTGTTCAGCTAATATTACTGAAAAAATCATGCCAAGCAAGCTGTCATCTTCAACTGCAAGTCGTTCATCAACACCGACGTGATATGAACCCAGAGCCCCTCATCGTCAAGCTCAACCAAGGAGACAAAAGGAAGGGAATAATATGTCAGGACGTACACATATCTTAAGAATTATTAAGGAAACTTCAAAATGTATCTTGGTCTTCCTAAAACATATTTTTGGTTGATATGTGGACGAAGCAGTTATAATGTGCTTTAGTCAATTTGCAAGGTGACATAATAAAAATACAATAATTTTTGTTTGTTTTATTTTAAAATGTACAAATTAGTCCTTATTTTTATAAATATACACTTGTTAACAAAAATAATTCTGAAAGACCTATCCAACGATACCTGATGTGATAGATTATGAAAAAAATCACCATCACAAATTGGGTCACAGACACATTGCTTTTAAAATTTTCAAAACTGTGATTATTAGTTTTAGTTGTAAAATCAAGTATCATGTCAAATGTACACCATTTTGTTAAACCATTATTATGATCCGGTAAAAATGACAAAATCAAAGTCCCCAATTTTTCTTTTTTTACATTCTTTATAAAATGCATTGAGTTTCTCCGGATCTCTTGGTCCTAGTTCTATTCCTCTTTTCTTGGGTGGAATAATATCCTTGGAGGATATTGGCTGTGTTCCCTCACTAGCTATGGTTCTGTAGATTTTTTTTGTAACCAATATAACACCACCAATGTGTGTTTACATCCACCTGAAAGTAAAACAAATCAATGAAAATATAATCTTCAATAACCATAAATATTTACTCTATAGTGTAAGTATTTACCAGCTGATGCAGGACAAACATCACATGTTGCATCAATTATATTACTATTCGCCTCTTCTAAATGAATAGTCACAAGATAATATTTCATCCTTATTTTGTGCTCCGGAACAACTTTGGCCCTGACAAAGCATTCAGTGTTCCCTCTTTTAATTTCCACATAACCTACTGCGTTATCAACATAACCACCTCTTGATGACCTAAAATGCAATGGAAAACATTATAACACAAGATCTTTCATCATCATCATCTGCCTATTTATGTCCCACTGCTGGGCACAGGCTTATTTGTAACCAAATTGAAATGATTTTGATTTAATTTGATGTACAACAATACACTATGTATGTATGTGTTAAATATTTGTAATCATGATTATTATATGCATCAGAATGTTTGTGAAATTCGTCAGTACGTACATGAGTGTCTTCACACCTCTTATTTCAGCAACATTGTGCTTATCGTTTGTGTAGAAATATTCCAATATCATGAACATATCCATGTGCGGCAAGTTTCTTGAATCCGCTCGTACAAATTCGCTCATTTTGTGATCAATAGCGCAGCCTCAGTATTAAAAAAATCAGTCCAACAGTCAAGGCGGGGGTCGCCGTAAAGCAGAAAAACGTTGTCCAAGAAGAAGTGCCTAAGTCGTCGATAGTAGCTGAAATCGTAGTCCAAATATCGTGCAAAGGTCGAAGAGAAGTGCGGCAATATCGAAAGGCAGGAGGTTGTGCTGAGGTCGTTGAAATATTATTAAAAACACACTGCTAACACTGATTACACGCAAATGCAAATAAACAGAACCGCGGTATTATTTTTTGATAATGTCAAACGTGACAGTTGACGTAGTTTTTTTTTATTACAAGCTAGTTCTAGGCAACAGAGCTTATCGGCCGTTAAATCTCACAAATGTCATATCGAGCATTTAAAAAATTATTTCTAATTAATGATAGGAAATAAAAATAAAAGAGCTGCAGTTCCTCGATTATTAAGACGTCGACTGTCGAAAAAAAATATAATTTGCACCTCTTCCAAAAACTTTACTTAGCCAATCAACCGTTTGAACTGTCACGCACGATCACTCTACTTGTCAACGCTATTTTATTTAAGACAATGCTAAAACATGTCATAAAATGTTTCTACCGCCTTTGATGATTATAAAATTCATTTAATTATCCTACGACTTTACTGTATGGGCACAAACCCCTTTGCTTTTCTAACTGACTAGCTGTCATAATTTAAAAAAAGTTTCTAATCCTAGCGTATCTGTCTGTCATCTTCTGTCTATGACATTCCGTGCATTATGGTATAGTTACGTTATTGATTGATAAATATTTCGTTCGAACAAAGCCAATATGAGAATGTATACATTAATATGCTATTATATATCTCATATTCAATCAAAATGTTTTATGAATCATTGTCGGCATCATGAACTAAATCAACAACTATCCTTTGTTGTATTACAGGTTAGTACCGGTTATTCATCTATTTTATTATTTATTTTCTAAACATACTTTTTGGTAAGGAACTTAATTTCGTTTCGAAAAGGACTAAATTTAACTACTGGTGTCCCTGTGACTTATTAATCAATAATTGTACGTTTCTATTTCCAGATTGCAATCAAGGTACTAAATGTGCCAAAGTGAATTATTACATGAATAACAAGGATGCAACTGTCCTTCACACATCTTGAACCGTGTCACATTATGTTAAAATACTACGGATCTTAGGTTGACAGCCGAACTTAAATGAAACCTGTAGACCAATCTACTGAACTAAAGTAAGTTACCTTAACCAATAATTTATTTTTATTATTGATTGATAGTCATATAATATATTTTCTGTAACATGGTAAAGTATGTCAGACATGTACAAAAGTAGTTTCTGTTTACCCCTACGGAAATTTAGGTGTGATGGTATGTACATAAGTTAAAGAACTACTAGTCGCTGATTGTTCATTATATTTATGACTCTGTCCAAGTTGAAATTTAGCACTTATAATACCATGCAGGTTTAAATTAAAATAGACTAAACTTTTATGCCAGGAACTTACATACTCATATATAAGAATGACAACCAATTTGTATGCTGACAATGTTGCATGTTAACACTAGTATTTCAATACATCCCACTTGCAATATATATATAATCACTTAAATCATTTCTATTCATTGTTGTTTGTTACTATTTCATTGATTATCTTGTCAGGCTTCAAGGGTAGTTAAATATGTATAACTAGCTTCTGCCTACGACTTTGTCTGTGTGGAATCAAATATAGCCTATGTTTTAACAGGGATAATGTAGGATTCTAATGGTGAAAGAATTATTCAAATTGGTCCAGTACTGGATCAATACCAGGTCCAGTTTCGGAGTCTATTCAATGTAAACAAACAAACAATACTTTCCTCTGTATAAATTTGTAAAACCAATGTGTTGCTAGCCTATTCACTCTAAGAATTTTCATGAACAATTATCTAGGCTGTAATTTCCTTCATGTAATAATCTCACTATAACCTGAATTTGTTTTCTGTACATCGTCTGTCTGTTGTATATAAACAAAATGAACATTTATTTTGTTTACAGATACTCCAACTGTCTGGAAGTTCGAACAGTATTGTCGGGTTTTAAATTCAATCATTGAAACATGCCTGGATGCTAAATGCACAGACGGAGTGGCGAAAAGTTACGACCATATACACATGAAGTTCTCAAGACCTGTACTGTCACCGCTTTCCCAATGTTGTCTGCCTGCGGCCTTTATGCAACTATCTTATTTCAAAATAAAATTAATATTTTGGCATGCTAGTATGCGAACTAATGTAATTAACAATCATTACTATAACTAATAAAACTTATTTGTGAGTTATTTCCTGTTACCTCCTATTACATTAAACTTATTATACTTAACCTACTGAATCTGTCTACTTATCTTGTCTGTGTTATTATTCTTTATAACTTTATTATGATAAATTAATGATATCAAACAATTATGTTACACTTAAATGCCTTTCTTTTCTAGTTTTTTTTTTAATATTTGAATTAAAACATCTTGCCAAGACAAAATGACTGCTGACAGACTTTTATTAACATTTTCTATGTCTGCTTGTTCATGCTTAGAGAATGCCATTCCAAAAAGCTAAACCGATTTTTGATATAGTTTGCCCTTTATCTCTTGTTTTGATATTCATGAAAATACTTTACTTATTTGCGCTTGAATGCATAGTTTGACTTTCTAAAACTCGAATCATCTGATTAACCATTTTGCCTGTTTACTATCACACATTTTGAAGTTTAAAGTTGTATATACCCGTGAAGTTCTCAAGATCTGTACTGTCACCGCTTTCCCTATGTTGTCTGCCTGCGGCCTTTATGCAACTATCTTGTTTCAAAATAAAATTAATATTTTGGCATGCTCTCCATTATACATTAAGTATGCGAATTATCAATCATTACTATAGCTAATAAAAGTTCTTTGAGAGTTATTTCCTGTTACCTCCTATTACATTAAACTAACATTTGAAAACACTAAAAATAGCTAATGAATTTGCCACCTAACTGGGCTATTCTTACTTAGAAATGTATCAGTATTACAGACGGTACTGGGGCCACAATGGCCCTGCGTGGGACTCCATCCTTCCCCTGTTCCCACCCCTACGCCACCAGCTAACAAAATAATCCTTCATGAAGAATCATGTTGCTGAAAAACTATGCACTAAAAATGGTGCTAATTAAAGATCTATAATACCGACACAGTTTCTACTCTACTGAACTCTCCTTTCAATAACTATTTGATTTATTATCCTTTATGGAAATGATGACTATTAATTCTATAAATCAGACCTTCAATATGTTGAGTTGATGAGAATTTTATTAATTATAAGCTAAACTTTTGGAAAATTAACATTATATCCTTTATTAAATCGGAATGCAGTGTTTTTTTGTATGTACTTTAATAAATCCTATCAAAACAATATGATCTATGTACATATGTGGGGAGTGTGAATGGTAAAGTTGGGAGGGGAAGGCCTAGACGGACGTTTCGAGACCAAATAGGAGACGTGTTTTTTCCTTTGCTTTGAGGGACGAACTGATAAAAAAACTTAAAAATGGTGACCGATCTTAACACCTCATGAATAGTAGTTCAATGACCTCATCATGTTTTTATTTCACAAATTACGTAGCAATTTTAATTTTCCACATTCATGGTCTCGATTCAAAATCGCTATTTTTTTATGCTTTTTAATTGGGGATAGGTTTCGATAGAATTATTGAAAACAAATTAATTGCCCTGAGATCGCGGATTCACCTCACCTTGCACAGACCGTTTTTGTTTACCGAATTACACAACAATCTGAGTTTTCCAGATATATTTCCTCGATTCAAAATCGATATTTTTTTACGCTTAATAATTTGGGATAGCTTTCGATCGAATTAATAAAAAAATGATGTTTGCCGTGAGTAAGCCGCACGTAATATTGGAACCTTTTTCATCCACCTTTGCTCCATCCATCAGTGAGGCAATCAGTGGGCGATTTGACACATTGAATTCCAAAATTGACAGCTAGCCTGACCATGCGTTGTGCGATCTGCGATTATGTTGCAAAGGCTCGGATTACTTGGGGATTCGGGGGTTTTAGTTTTTCTTAATTATGGCTTAAATTTTGATCAATTTGATGTGATCGCACTGAATAGATAATTATTAGATAACTCGTTATAGATTTGATAGGATATGCGGTCAGAACTCCTCTTTTTTCTGACACACTTTGACAGCTGTTGAAAATCCCCAACAAAAATGACGAGGCGCCCCGAATAGCTTACTAAAAACGCATTGCGTTCTCTTCGGATTGTGTTCGGCAAACTGACATTTGGGCGACCCCGAATAGCAAATTAAACGTTAGGCACTGCAAATGGTTGGTAATAGCTTGGGCGTGTCAGCGCCGAATAGAGGCCCTGTTAATCTGTAGCAAAACATTCAATAAGCTTAAGACAAATATTTTACTGTGACATAATGCCTAATCTTTTTGTCAACATGAATTTTCCAGTACATCCTGTATTCGGTCGTAAAACAGTACATTGTGTAACACTCGCCTCACGTGCGGCTATTTCTTCGTATTCCGTTACAAAAACAGATGTTAATCAAACATTCGTATCTTAAGATTTGATTAAATAAGCTACTGTATAATTATTTAGTTTATGCCCTAACAAACATGTGACCATTGCGTTTTCCGGTTTTATCGCTACATAGTATAAAACAAAATCGCGTTCCGCTGTCTGTCCGTATGTATGCTTAGATCTTTAAAACTACGCAACGGATTTTGATGCGGTTTTTTTTAATAGATAGAGCGATTCAAGAGGAAGGTTTATATGTATAATACATGCATAATATAGTTGAGAAACACTGATTGCAGCCGTGCGAAGCCGGGGTGGGTAGTACTTTAATACTTTAATAAAAAATAATTGCGAGGTTGTAATTGTCATTTAATTTGTTGTAATGTGTCACCTGCTGGTTCCAACGGAATACCAGCGCTGCTAAAATCCGCATTATGCCGAGTTGGGACTTGATTAAGTACCTACTCTTATTTTTATATCTTTTTCTGTCACTATCCATGTTCTGTTTCTTCCGTGCTGGTCTGGGAGTAAAGAAAAAACATAGAATTTACCAGTTGCTTCTCTTCCCGCGTTGATGGTAAAAGCCCATCGAGGGAATGGGCGAAAGTCTTAGGAATCATACTATAGGCGATGCAGCTAGCAACCCATCACTATTTTGATTCCCCTTTCCACCTATACGCCCACAATCATGGTAAATGTGGCCTTTTGGTCTAGTTACCTTAGGCTTAGTCTACCCCGTAAGGGATAAAGGCATGTTTGTATGTATGTAAGGTTTGTACGCAATATTGTGTAGATTCTGATGAGATGACAGATTGACTGACTGACTGATTTTCGATAAGATGAATGATCTGCTGAATCGTTTGACCTTTCTTGATCCCAATTCGTGAACCTAGTTTTGGTAGCGAAATGTTATTCATGAAATTAAAAGGTTTAACGACCTATTGCATATTCAGTTGGTTATCAAACATGAGTTAAGTTTAATTGTGAGAAAGTTAAATTAGCATAATCACGGTAACTCGAGATTAAATCGTTATACGAGATCGTGAACAAATAATTATGTACATAACATTAATCTTTAAAGAACCACCCACGGTTAAATAAATTAGAGTTTAGTCTATTAAATCCTAAAGTAAAGGTTTAAAATATATGATGTTCTTAGATGACCCATACCACAGCCCATAGAATCAATTCAACTTTAAATATATATGTAGGCTTATTGTCTAACTCGCTCGCAATCGCCATCGTGTTCATTTTGACAGTTCGTGTATGGGCTGACAATTGGCATCGTAATCAGCTAGCTGTCACATTCATACAAGAATTGTCAAAATGAACACTATGGCGATTGCGAGCGAGTTTCACAATAAGCCTAATGGCCGGCCATAGATGGATCGCTTAGAGCAGTCAGTGCCAACAGCTTCAAGCGGTCGCTGTTGGGGTGATCTGCAGTTTCAATACTTCTGCGCAGTCGGGTTGCAGTCGACTCCAACCGCAACACTACTCTCGACTGCTCCTAAGCAGTCTGTCTTTCGTCAGCCTAAGTATTCATAGTGCAGGTTTACACAGTGTATCAATTAAATTAAATTACTGGAGACCACAGACAATTGGCGGCTATTGGTGGGCAGACCATCAGCCCGTTGGTCAGATGACATCTGTCATTCGGTTGGTAAACTGGATGAGACTGGCACGGGACCGAGCAAGGTGGCGTAAAAATAAAGAGGCCTTTACTCAGCAGTGGGTGGATGTGGGTTGATTAGATAGATAGACAATTTTATTCGTTTAAAGTTTCAAAAATATTTGTTTTACAAAAATTATTAATTAAAACAGCTCACCTCATATTTCTAAATTGAGAACGGTCCGAATAGTTTCGATCTTTTTGAAAGACCGTTCTTGAGTTATCACTACATAGTATAAAACAAAGTCGCTTTCTCTGTCCCTATGTCCCTATGTCCCTATGCATGCTTATATCTTCAAAACCACGCAACGGATTTTGATGCGGTTGTTTTAATAGATAGAGTGATTCAAGAGGAAGGTTTTTATGTATAATTCTACGCAGACGAAGTCGCGGGCAAAAGCTAGTTAGTAATAAACCGACTTTATTATAAAACTTTATAACAATTTACTTTTTCTCTTTATTCCACTTGCCAATAACATATGACTAGACAAACAGATAGCACGCACCTTCTTAGAAATACATATGTGTGTGTTGTGTACACGCAGAAACTGTCCCAATACTTGCAATCTAAACTCGACACTATTTTTATGAAAACGCATTTGGTATATGCGTGGGATTGTATAGACACGTCATATAGGAATTAACGTATAGAGTGGAAATGAATTTGTACAATTTGTTTGAAAAAAAAAAACAGTTAATATTGTTGCGATTGATTGACTTAGCCAACAGCGCACTTTTATTCGTAATTTTAACGATTATAATGATTTATTCTATTTAAACATAAAGGATATACTATTGTGAAAAAACTAACGTTAATCCATAGGCACTATATTCTTATAAATGCGAAAGTAACACTGTCTGTCTGTTACCTTTCACACCGAATTTGTTGAAATTTGTTATACAGATAGATCCCGTCCCGGGTAAGGACATAATATAGTTTTTATCTCGGAAAACAGAATAGTTCCGCGGGGCGGGATAGTTATAAACGAATTCTTACCTATAAAACGAATTCTGCGCAGAAAGAGTAGCAGGCAATAGCTAGTACGGTATAAGATAAGTGACGAAACACTGTAATGAGTTTAGAAATGGACCCGAAATTTTACTGAATGATATAGGTGAAAAAATTAAGTAGTTAAATGACCTGTTGTATGTAGGAGTGTACAGAACTGATATGGGACTTCAGTCATTTTTCTAATTTGGAACATCAATTTGTCTATTCGCACACATTAAGAAGAGATCCCTTAAAGGGATAAGTCCGCCTTTGTGCATGTATCTCAGTGCTTGTCAATTGTATTTCTCTTGTTTATTTTGCACAATAAAGAGTTTACATACATACATACATTACTAACACATACAAGAGGTCATTTACTTGAGTTTTTTTATACATTTTGCTAATAAAAGCATACTGCTGTTTTGGAAAACTGCTCTTTAGGTATTGATTTGAGACATTTTGCTTTATAGTTGTTTTGCAATTGAGTCATTTTGCTTCTTTGTGATGATAAAGGAAATAACACTCTATATGTATATTGGTTACGCATGTTGACAATTTGTCATGATCGGCGTATTGTTAATATGGATTATGTTGTTGATAGGTATGCTGCTAGTTTTTTGGTGTGTAAATATGGTGTGACATTGAAGTCATACGTTTCAGATTAAGATAAAGTCTTCCGGATTATATTGTGACGTTCGTTCTTATTGTTTCCGTTCAATTGCCATCAAGTGTACTTGCTCGTTTGCCACCGTATTTCATAAAAAAACTTCGACCACGTTGTTTGTATATCACATTTAACGGTTTTCTTTTACACAGTTACAATAGTTTATTTGGAGTGTTTGAATGTTATGTTTATTTTGATCTTATATTTAATTGACTCAGAGTCGGGTACTTAGTACCGAGAGTAAAAAAATGTAATATTTGCTGTCAGCTGCTGCTTTGATTTTTACTTTTCTCCCACTTTCCTGTTCCTTTTCTGCTAAATACTTATCGAATCCGCTTCGTATTTTCATATTTTTATATCTTTTGGTCCTTCGAACCGGATTTTCATATTTTTTGGTCCTTCGAACCGGATGCAAAATGCCGACATTGCAATTATAATGAGACAGATGTACACATACAGTGACTTAAGAAGCACGTATAAATAAGCAACTTCAAATAATGGAATAATAGACAATATCGGAAATACAAAATAACTATTTACAACGCCAACCTTTCCAGTGCCTTACAGGTTACAGGGTGTGATCTTGTATCAGAGCAAATTAATGTTTGAGTTTGAGTTACATAAATTGTAAATACTCGAATCATGTTGTAGAGTAGCCAAGGCGACTTACCGGAACACATGTTTGTATGCCTTGAGTGCGTTCCCCGTATAAGTATCATACCGTTATTTGAAGAGTACTTGACAGATGCCTTGAGACGTACTTACTTAGATACTTACTGGCGTAGTGACGACCGCCGAAGCAAATAAACACTTCGTGAGATTTCCCCCTTTCTTTGTATCAACGAATTAAATGAAATTTTTAATAATCTTCCGGCTGAACTGAGGGCATTACATGGTCTACGTTTTAAGAAAAAATAATACGATTTGGTTGCACGAACAATGCTTTTATAGTGTTAAGGAATATATGGATTTCTCAATTATAATTAATTAATTGAATGTAAATTGGGGAATGATTTGTTAATTTTAGTATTTCAGTTGTGACACAACTGTCGCGAACTACTTAGTTTTGATACTTTTTTTGAAGTCTAGTCATTTAGTTAGTTGTTACATATCAGTAAAAGAAACAGTTCAGTGTCCTCTATGGCCGGCCATTAGGCTTATTGTCTAACTCGCTCGCAATCGCCATCGTGTTCATTTTGACAGCTCTTGTATGAATGTGACAGCTAGCTGATTCCGATGCCAATTGTCAGCCCATACATGAACTGTCAAAATGGACACGATGGCGATTGCGAGCGAGTTAGGTAATAAGCCTACAGTTCTTAATTAACATCTTTTTGTACGTGTTCTAAGCAACTTGACAGTTCTTTCTTTCTTCATCAAAATAACGAAATGTTATCGATGCAAGATCTTTTTACGACAGAAAAACTTGCTTTTGCCCCATTTTAAATACCAAAAGAAACACGTGAGAATAGAAGAGAGTAAGAAAGGGAAAATAGAAGGAAGGCAGGTGTGCGTTTATGGGTGAAGCAAAGGAGAAGGTTAATGTTGATGTATCAGGAGCGTATACAATGGCAGGAAGAAAATGGCGATTGCTCCACCGACAACAGCTCTTAAATTTAGGTGATGAAATATACATCACGTCTATATCCCTTACGGGGTAGACGCAGCATTATTGTGGAAGTAGGTATAGGTGGAAAGGCGAATCAAAATAGTGATGGATTGCTTATAACATGATTTCTAAGATTTTTACCCGTTAGGTTTTTAGGTTATGATGATATTTCGTACCTCCGCCCTTCCTTGCTGTGATGTTTCATGGCTTGTTTTAAACCCCTTTAAATATCACTCGATTATGATAATTGGGTCTCAAAAAGTTTGTTTGCTTTCTTTCATTTGCGTCTCCCTGAAGATAGCGTGAAATTTTCCGAAGTGTGCAAAGAGGACAGCTACATTGTCGTCCGTATGACGTAAATCCACTATTGACTGAAGTTTTAATTGATGTATTATCAATATTCTATTTAGCCAGCTGCGCTCGCAACTTTGTCCACACCACAATATGGCGCGTGCCATGAAACGAAATACCACGTTAATTATGCAGCTGACAAAATTGAAAAACATGACCTATAATATGCGATTCGTCTCGTGTCGCAGTTTCATGACGGCAAATAAATGTTTGTCAGACTAGTCTTAAAGTCAGTACCAATTTAATAATGCGCTTCGTGAAATGTGTTTTGAAGTGTAACTTGCGGCGTTTCTGGTTTCACCGACCGCAAAAAACACTTTGTTATTTAATTTGTCTGACTTTTACAAAGATAAGATTGCAGTTGGAATGTTATTTTTTTATAATGTAGTCGTTTTCTTAATAGGAAAAGCGACTGTAAATGTGTTGACGAGGCGTTGAAAGTTGCACCTGTGTTTGTTGCTAGTTATTTAAATACTGTATTTGTGCTTTGAACGCGCAGTTGATATGTTCTTGGTTTCAATAAACGGCTTGATAAGGCTTCAAGGAAAATAAAGTGGCCGACTAGACGAACAATTACGTATTGCAGCAGCTTACGTACTCGGTAAAATTTAAATAGTTTAAGTTGGATTATTCGGGTTTCTTAGTTATTTCAGCGAGTTATAAAAGCATTGTGCCTACTGCAATAATTGTTTTTTTTTTTAAAGTTAATTTTATATAATTCTGTAAAGTATGCATATGAAAGATAGATGAGATTGGCAAGTACAGTCAAGAAAAACTAGTAATTAAAATAACTAAATTTTATTTTAACCAAAACTTCAGTATTTTGTAACAATTAAATATTTTCTTTCTTACACTTTTCGTAGTTATTTCCGAACGAACGCACCGTCGTCTCACGTGAGTCGATAGCGATTAAAGGATTCCGCGGACCTCTCCAATCTGGAAGAGAATCATTACAAGTCACGCGCCGAAGATCCTGCACTTTTTGTGCGGCAATTATTTCTATTTGTATCCCATGTTTAATTACTAAGTTATTGTCTCAAGTGTGGGAACCCCGTGTACGAGCGCACGTTGCTATTGCCAGTTGCTCGCTCCGTCTTGCCGCAGACAGACCCGCGTTACAAACGCACGCACAGTTTAAACTCTATTACGGAGTAGAAGTGGAGATTTTTGAACCGAAAAGTGTTGTGAAAGTTATGCGCGCAAGAAGTTTGTTTTGAATCGGTAAGATTTGATTGTACGCGTTCGATTTCCACAGAAAAAAAACGTCTATAAACGTCACGAACGCTGCGGTTTCACCCAATTGCTTTGCTTTTTATTGGCTTTTTCTAGTTTTTTTTCCCATGATTTTACGCGCTATAGTGTTTACTTGCATGCTGTCCGGTTTGAGGTCAACGAAAGTGGAGGTTCAAGGTTTGGTAGATCTCGTTGCTCGTCGTGTCGTATCTTTGGGAGCGACGACGTCAGCTTCCGGAGATCTTATCTGACAGTGAGGCTATTTGCTGAGAGTATGCACACCTTGGCTCTTGCAAATTTATTTTATACCGAAGACAACGTAGGAAAATATAAATTTAGGCCGTAAGTTGCCTTGCACTCGTTGGGATCATACTCGACCATTTGAGAAGTTGTACAGTTTAAATATGTATCTACGTTACCTCGACGTCAAAAACATCTATAGGTACACCATTATGCTACAAACAATAAGGTCGGTGACACATATATTTAACAGGATGGCTATATTGATATTTATGCCCTCAACTCTACGTCATGTTTGATCATCGTACGTTAAAGAAAGAGAAAGAAAGAGAAAGAGAAACATTTATTTACACACATTCGATACACGTAGATATAAAACAAGGAGAGATACAATATACTAAGGAATAGTACCAATATGGTGTAAAATGGACCCCACTCAGCATAATGTTGCGGCAAGCCGCAACGCTGTTTTTCAGTGGGACCCAGATAAAATTATAAAACTAAACACAAAAAACACGTACCTATAAGTGTTTTATTTAAGTACCTATATATCGATGACGTTTCGATCGAAAAGGATTGTCCTTCGAAAAAAGACACGCTTCAAACCTATGTCACGTTTTTACAAATGTATATGTTGAGATATTAATAATCCGGATTTACCGTCATGTTAAAAATCAAATTCAACTTTGAATTGTTATCGTACACCGCCATACATCCTTCCTTCCCCTTTCAACTGTTTTCCTGTAATATTTTACAAATTATTCATTACAACTACGTGAATTACGTAGGTCTGATTACAAATATCACTTACAATACTATACAATACAACAACTCTTTATTGAACACCACATATAACAACCAAAACAGAAAAAAGGTATACAGAATATAACACAAACTTAAATTTTATCTTAAATCTGTTTGGCTGTTTTCATTCTTCAATTTTAAGTTTTTGTCGACAATTAGAACGATTCCAGGCGCACCTAGTTTGTGTAGTACGATACAACATTTGTTATAATATGTATATGTGTTATGGTAACTCATCGTTGCCGCATAGGTATGAATTTCAGCGGCTGTGGTCTTACATGCGGTTAGCGTGTAGCTTATCTAAGTCCATTGTTATTCAGGATTTTGATGCGAGTTAATTCATTGAACAACGCAGTGTCCAAATCTTTGTGCTATATAATGCCATTGTCTCTTGCCACTTTTCCACTCCCCTGGGATCCTAGAGGATAGCCTATATATTTTCTAATCTTATTAGCTAGAGCTAGACTACGTTAATCGGGGGTAGTGTAGGTTTTCTTACATGTACCCTACGTACATTATTATTAAAGTGCCTATGATAAGTATCTTACATATAAAATTCTCGTGTCACAATGTTCGTTCCCGTACTCCTCCGAAACAGCTTTACCGATTCTTACCAAATTTTATATGCGTATTCAGTAGGTCTGAGAATCGGCTACTATCTATTTTTCATATTGAAATTTAGAAGAAAAAAAAAACGGGAGCGAAGCCGCGGGCAGGTACTGACTTTTATAATATGAAATATTTTTGCAAAACTCCGTCAGTACCGATATTTGTAATGATAATTGTACCGAATATTGTAGTATTTATCTCTAGTTTTTAGTTGTTTGATAATAAATAGATTTATGCCAAGTAAAATGGAATGGCAATTTGTGCTACATGCTCAATGAAGTCATTCGTGTTCTTTTTGACGTCTGTATTTATTTATACGTCTTTATTTATTACGCAATGTAGTGTCGAAACTGTAACAATGATGACAATAAAAAAAATCTGATTCTGATTCTGATTCATACGGACATTACAAGACACATACATACGGACACATATACACAGTTTGATTTAAAAAGTAAATACGAAACGAAAGGCCTTTAATTAACTCTTATAAAAAGGTCGTTTCTCGTCTGGCAATAAAGCATAAAGCGTTGTTACCGGTGGCATAGAAAATGGTCCGGTTTTCTTCGGTACCTTGACACAAATGTATTGAGTATTTGCCCTACTAACGAGAGTATACTGTGGGACAAACATCAGTCCCATTAAGAGCTTATGACGACGTGATAAGAGTCACTTTACCGCGGTCAATGTAAAATCAATATGGTGTGAAAAATATAACAATGCTTAGCTGTATCTAAGGGGGGAATACCGAGTTGTACTTGCCTACTAACTATGCTATAAAAACTATAAAAACATAAATGACGTCTTTATCCCTTACAGGATAGACAAAGCCTAAGATAACAAGACATAAAGGCCACGTTTAGCATAATTTTGGGCGGATAGGTGGAAAGGGGAATCAAAATAGTGATGGGCCGCATCGCCTAAGACTATTGCCCATTCCCTCGTTAGGCTTTTACCATTTGCGCGGAAAAAGAAGCAACTGGTACGTTCTATGTTTTACTTTGCTCCCAGTCCTGCATGGAAGATGCTATACCTAAATATGTGTTTAATATCAATGGTAAACAATACGAATACAAATATTCTATACTAGCTGTTGCCCGCGACTTCGTCTGCGTAAATTAACAATAATTAACAACTTATTTGAAACTGTGTCCCTGTCTCCTGTTTTTCGAATTATGTATAAAACCGCAATTGATCGTTCCTACACTTCCTTCCGTTGCATCAAAACATGTGTCAGCTATTAATTATCAAATAGGACTTTGTTTTTCAATGGAATCTGTTAATCATTGAAAGTATTTTGTTTTTTGGTAAATAGGTGGCAAATGG
This sequence comes from Pandemis corylana, assembly GCA_949127965.1. Taxonomy (NCBI): domain Eukaryota; kingdom Metazoa; phylum Arthropoda; class Insecta; order Lepidoptera; family Tortricidae; genus Pandemis; species Pandemis corylana. The sequence continues at coordinate 11,842,920 of OX421869.1, read as the reverse complement.
CGTAGCAATAAAAAGTTATCTAAAATACCGTTCTAAATTAGTCACCCAGTAGTTGTTATAAGTTCTAACATCCGTTTAAACTTCGTTAAAACATTTTTTTTAAATAGGCAAGTTACATAGGATCTAAGAATAAAATTATTCTAGAGAAGGTATTCAAAAATTACCAAGAAATTGCTTAATCACTTTCGCCATATAAAAAAAAATTGAAACAGTAAGAGTAACACGAAAAAGAAGTGCCGAATAGAGTCAAAAATCCACAACCAGAATATTGTCTTGTTTACAAACAATATACATTGGCATGAAATGCATTTGGTCCTTTGTGTATACATATTATATTATACCGGGAGCAGGGCAGATGATGTGCGAAACATTTTTCCTTTTTCATCATTCAAAACAGAAGTTCGACGAAGACAGAACTTTCTACGGCCTCTACCATTTACTATAACAGCCAGATTATAATAATCCAGATATTAAACTGCATAGTAATAACTCCCAAACGTTGCGTTCATGACGTGTCCAACAGATCAAGATAGTGCAGATAAATGTTCATCAAAACACTTGAAGCCAGATATATCTTATTTATCTATACGAGTATATATACGATTAACGGTCACGTGTTTAACTGGATATTCCCAAATTTATCTTATTCTAAAGCTATTTTGGTATTATCTGTTAATCTTGGTGTACGTTTTTTACAATGACTTTTCATTTGTGAAAGGCAGTGATAAGTTTATTAGTGCAGCGTTTTCCTCGTTTTAGAAGTTTGTTTAAACGTTTAACTCGCTATGACGTTAACTAATATTCATTTACATCTAAGTATTGACGTAGTATTGAGCGTTTCTAAATGCAACAGTTATGAAGTTTATATATTGCATTCTCCTTTATGATTTTTATTCGGTTCACGTCAATAGAACTGGCCGGACAGAGCTCATGATCGACAGTGGAGAAAATGGGGGGAGGTCTTTGCCTACCAGTGAGATAATTACGTAAATACTTTCCAGTAAAATACTGAATATTGGTGTTAAAATTAAAGTAGTGTAAAGCAATATAGATTATAAATAAGCGCACATTATATGGTAAACTTCCACTAGCACAGTTGTGGCAATAAAAACGCATTTATAGCGATTATCAATATTGTCCGCATATAATTGTTATTGTGATCGATTACATTCCGCCAACACTGCAATAGCACCGACATTGATAAGCTAAATCAGGTAGTTCTCTGTCCCCATAATCTAAGATTAAAAATTATGAATTACAGCCATATTAACACACTAACTTATTAATGTTCTAGATTTCTAGACGATTCTGATGATGATAACGTTGTCTATGTTTACTTTTTACTTGGCTATGGTAATTCCGGACAAAAAAGTAAAGGAACTAATGATTTTTGCGCATTCGTTTGATGTCATCTATTGTTGCCCTACCTTAATAAGATATTTGTTTATTAATTTAGTTCACAATAACCCCTTTCGAAAAGTTAATAACCCTGCTTTAGCAATCTGAGCGCATCTAGTTTACCTTTTACATACATACTTAAAAATAATTACGCGGATTTTTCAGACGAACACTCGGGCAAATCTCGTCGTAGTTAAAGATTTCCATTTGATTTTTCTGAGGGTTGGATTTTGTGCAATACTTAAAGTCCATGTGGTTACAAAACATTTGCTAGTACATACGAGTATTTCCTCTAAAAAGCCTATTTATACTTATCGTTCGATAACAGTCGAAAATGATATACAATTTCACAATGCCGCAAACTCGGCGGTCATATACTCAGGTATATTGGAGTTTGATAAGATTCGCGGTATATTATGCGGAATTTACGACCTGGAACTGTTTTTACTTCCAATCCAAAGAGTTTGTATACCTACGTGCTCACTCTGCAATACGCCTCTAGCCACACCTTTAGCTGGCGCCATTGAATCGTAAATTTACATCCAAATATTCTTCAAGTACTTAGTTATTGGATAGGTATAATCTCCTTTGTAATAATTAACGTCTTATAGGCTTATTATTTGCAATGGTGGTTTCTTTTATACTTGCAAAAAGCTTGCCAAACAAAGTGACATGACATGCATCTTCGTCAAAATGAAAAAAAAAAGAAAACATTTTTTTTTTCGTTCAGTCCGACCGTTTGGCACAGGATTGTAGCTTGCAGCTTCTAAACTGTAATAGGTATACTTGAAAATTCCGCCGCTTCCAACCGCTTTAACAACAAATAATCAAATTTGGCATATAATTATAGGTTAAGAGATAGGGCAGTCACACCAAGGACCATGTTTTATTACTAGTATACTTGGATAGGTACTAAGTTTATTATTTCGTTCTTAATTGATAGCCTATTGACACCGAATGAATCAATTCGTAGAAAGGCAGTCATAGACACTTGAATTAGGTCTATCGTTTGTCACTCGATCATTTGATTAATTGGTATCATTGTACATAAATCACGTGAAGTTTTTTGGCCATTAAATATACCTATTAATATTCTACTTTATGTAGCAGTGGGACGTATGTAGGCTGGAGATGTGTATATACACGCACGTGTATAGGACAGAACGAGAACAGAATTTAACGCAAATTTTCACATATTTAATTTCTTAATGTCTGTGAAAATCAGAACACATAGAAAAATCCGAAAAGTAAAGCTATGGCCGGGAATCGAACCCGGATCCTCGTCATTCCGTGACGCGTGCTATACCACTACACCACCCATAGCAGGTGGGTAGTATCAAGAAATAAAAATTTCTTGATTCATTTGATAGTACCTATCATTTGAAAAACAGCGCCTTCTCTCGTCTCTGGTGAGCAGTAGATGTTCCACGGGAGTTTGTAATTGTGTCGTACAGACACATCATTCAAACAGATGACGCTTAGCGAAAAAAAATTCGCATAGTAACAAAGGTCACGTGACGGTCGGTAACGGGTAGAAAAATTCGGAGACTACCCACCTGCTATGGGTGGTGTAGTGGTATAGCACGCGTCACGGAATGACGAGGATCCGGGTTCGATTCCCGGCCATAGCTTTACTTTTCGGATTTTTCTATGTGTTCTGATTTTCACAGACATTTAGAAATTAAATTTCTAACGGTAAAACCGTAAAAGTAAAACATAAAAAAAAAATCAAGAAATAAAAATTTCTTGATTCATTTGATAGTACCTTTCACATATTTATTTTCTCGTAATTAATTGAAATATTTGTCTATTGGTTCTGAAATAATTTGATGTAATGACCTAGCCAGGGCCAATAGTCAATAGGCTATTTTCACGTCCACTGATAGTTCTCTTGACTGACTAACACTTCTGACTTGACTGTTAGTACACTTACATATTAAATAACAATTGACAATTTGACACATTTGCAGAGTGCGTAGTCTCTGTTAAAGCTTATAAATTCAAATTCAAGCGAATTTTCTTCATAGTAACTGTGGCATTTCTTTGTTTTACAACACTTGTAGCAATATTATTACAGCTTTTTATATTGAAATTTTCATTTTCATATTTGTGTCTTTAGAACTAGAAATGTAATGGAAATCATACGAAATTATGTTATCTATGGTATCACACAGATAGTAAAATGATAATTAAAAGGCACTGATAGATTCAATCGATTGATTCACCCAAAACATACTTTATTTTTGATATTCATAATTTTCACAACGTAAACATGTTGACTTTAAAATGAATCGCCATTACTTATTTCTTTTTTTGCCGTCGTTCGTAAAACAATCTGTTTTAATATTAATCTTGTACATAATGAAATTACAATTAACTTTCTCTCACACACTTACGCAACTTTCTTTTATTTGTAATTAACGTTCTTGCTTTCATACAGTTACTATGAATTTGTAAAGGTTTTTATGCACCTGCTCCTAATGCTACATTACCATAATAAACTTAAATTGGCATCGGCTCAGCATGTGGTATAATTGATAAATTAATATCGCATATCGATCATCTGTTTAGTGTAGGTATCTACACTGCCATTTCTAGTTACATATTGCATTAATTGCGTGTAAGTTATGTATCAGAACTTATAATTCTGTAAAGAATAGGCTGGGCAGCTACGGGGAACGTTGAAGTGTACATGCTATATCATAACATTTACACTTTGGTGCGGTCACTGCCCTTCTTCATCGCCATGTTATTCGGGTACATCTTGCATGTCTTCAGAGAGAAGATTAAGTTGTCACAGTGGTCCGCTCGACTGGTTCCTTTCGCTATGGCTGCGGAAGTTCCTGGTGCGCATCTCCTACGGGATATTTCTTTTATCTACACATGACTATTCTTTTGGTTGCCATTATTCTTGTATGTATTTTTATATGATTCACTTGTAATTTATGTTTTACTTAATAAATATAGTCTGATATGCATAACACGTCGTAAACGTCGTTAGTATATCTACTTGTTTAGTGTATAAAATGATTGTGATTATGAAGGAGTTTAAGGATTTACTGGGCATTATTGGACAACAGTGTAAAAAAACATCTTTTGCGTAATTTCTACTATCTACCGTCATAAATATAACAGATTTGATTTGAACTTATTTGTACTTGTAATTTAGCTTGTTTCTTCTTTTGTGTTAAATGTGTAAGACATGGTGGTGAATTTTTTTTGGTTATTTTCACGAATCGCGCATATTTTGCCAAAATACAAAATTAAAACAAAAACCCTGTCAAATAATGTATTGAATAACAAAGGCCACGGATATCGCGCGTGCTTGATAAGAGATAGTGTTGATACCGATAGCAAAAGTAATTAAATGTGCTTGAACCGTACCTGGGTACACTGCTGGCACGGGCAGTCTCTGCTCGGCGCTGAACGCGAACGCTCGCGTCTACGTAACAGAAACTAAGAAAACTTTAAGCATTTCTATATTTAACGTAAACCTTCGACGTGCAGCGTAACGTAAACGCACGCGTTAACGCCGGGATCCTAAAGGAAAAGTGGTGCGTTTCATTCGAAAACGCTAACTAAAAATTGAAATTAAAGACTGTTGTAATGAAACTGTTTTAGTGCCAGTGTTGTGTGAAATATGCCGTCGGTTAAGTTTGAGAAGTTTATGGCGAAGCTTTCGCTGCCCATCATTGTAAGTGGTTTCTTTGTGAAAGCTTATTTCTTAACATATGAGTCTAACGCGATCATGACATATTATGTCAGACATTCCATTCAGTACGTACTATCAGTAAATATAGCAACAGTAAATCATTCTATCACTCGTATCAATCATTCAGTGATTGAACAACAAATTATCCAATTAATGCATGTAATTCGTTTTATCAGCTGCTATTATTCAATTTGTTTTCATTGACAATGATTGGTGATTAATTAGTTTTAAACAACATAAGGTCCGACTAATTAGAAATAACTTGTAATACTTTCTGTTTTAACAATTCAAGTTGAATTAAAGATTTCCTGTTAGACCCGTTGTGGTTAGGGACGATAATGAGTTATGCATGCTTTGTCTAGTCTTTACTCATTTAGGAATACTTACTTGTACAAGTACACGTAACATATTTTACATCAGCCAATATATTCCTATTGTTTCGTTTTCTATTGTACTCCACAAATTTGCAATTACAGTTGTGAAGAAAAGCGACAAAAATGAGAATTTGGAGGTAATCAAGTCGGTTCTTGCTGCGCGTGCTTCTCACTATGTTAAACATTTGATTTAATCAAACGGTTTGAAGTTTTTAGCGTAAGTTCTTGCCTATTTCATAGTGAGACTGCGTGTTTGTTTGCCCCTAATAAACAAACGTTAAATATCCGATGCTTAGTAGGTTTTATTTAGTTTTTCATTACGTAATCCAAGATGATGCAGGCTGACTAATACTGGGACAGAACGATACAAATTAATATTTGACAACGGTCAGTCATTGTTTACAATTTACAAAAGCTAACCTAACCTACAGGATGACTTACATATTTTTACCGCTAAACGATTAATTTCACAATCGTTTATTTTCCTGGATCATTATTTTTCCTGTTTTTCGTGCTCGTTTCCCAGGACATGACCCGATTCGGGCTTCGGCTGGATGATAGCCAGCCTCGATACGCTGTCTGTGACGCTTTGCGTCATCGAGGACGGGCGTCATAAGCGATTAGCGTATTTATCGCTGTTTAACATATTTGGAGATGATAAAAGTGATGTTAGAGATTACTATGAGATGCTGATATAGCTGTAGAGTAAAAATAGGGGGCCGCTGCGGGGACTGAGGATACCATATTTGGCGGATATCATCACGAGACTTGTGCAGGATTATTTTTGACTGATAGGTTTATTATTCACATAAAACAATCTATTTTTCACAATTTACGTGTTGTTTCTTTGTATTTTACTCGACCGACGACAGCCTCTGTCGTTTTAAATAGCTTATCGCTTCTCCGACTGCAATATCTTATCAAGATACTCCGGTACCAGCCAATAATTCAAACTGTCAATTTTGTTGTTATGCTGATTGATTGTCGTTTAATTTTGCATGATTTGCATTATTTTCAGTTTCAAACTGGGCTCATGACTCAAGCTTAGACAATACAGGAGTTGAACGATAACTCGGGGATTTATAATAACCTTTTACAGTACCATGCGTCGCTCAGACGTTTTCTATGAAACAAAAAGGAACAATGCATATTTCTGTAACCACAAATTTTGACATTTGCCTTATGTTTGATATTCGTTTACCTTTTAATTACTTTTAATTATTATTGATACCATTTATTAGCTGTTTTCTCATAACTTGGACCCCAAGCCACTAGCTCCCGCCGGAAACACTACTGTTTTGTTTGCAATGCGTATTGTTATTATAATTTAGTATTGTCCCTCAACGATGACTATAATAATAATAACTGACGTCCAAACGCTCAGTATGGCTCCAAGGCTTGCTAGCATCGAACGCTTGCCACCTAATTAAAAACTTTTTACTCAATGTGACAGAGAACTCAGTCGCCATATTGTTTTGGCGCGCGCCAGTGTTCCAATTTTTAAATTTCGTTCGTCGCTTGTATTGCTTGCTCCAACTTTATTTTTATTTATTCGGTTTTTTAGTGATGGGAAAATGATATGATATGTTAGTGAATATTTTTATCCCTATGAACCATTTCAATCAGTGTTGGCTGTGTATGGTAAAAATGGTTGTGTGGTACGACTCTGAAGATTCACTGGACGAGGTAATAATTAGATTGTAATTTAGGCAGAATTCAAAATACTTCGAGCTTAATCTTGGGTGTAATGTATTGTATCCTACTCTGTCCATGTAAAGTTTTTTTTAATGTATTTCTGGCCATGGCATTAAAAAAAATGTGTTGCCATATAAGACTCAGTCGTAAGTATAATTATTGTCAACAGTGATGAAGCCATTTTTTTTTCAAATATATGATAGGTCGCAAACGAGCAAATACTTATATTACTTACATAATTAATGCTTACATAATTAATTCAGATAATTAATGCAAATAAATAATTCGAAACTTTTAAACATACATCAAATTGTAATTACACAACTAATTACTATATACGTAATTACTTACGTATAAAAGTCGAGTGATGCTCGACATGTTTCGGACTAGTTCATAGTCCTTCCTCTCGGAGCGCTCGCACCGAAATAAATTAAAAAAATGTTTGAGTTTGAATTTAATGATCTTCTTTGACTTTAGAAATACTCAATTCTAGTCTAGAATTTATAATCACGTTAAGTTGGAGCGTTGGGAATACAGTCAGACCTCACCTAACCTAACCTTTTTTTCCGGTCGGAAAAGGCTTTGCGCATACTCCCGCGCCGTTTGGACGGCATGGGAGTTATGTGGGACTCTCCTTCCCCACTGCAACCTTTCTTAGCGAAAGGAGGGGGAGGAGGCATACCCACTAAAACCCACCGGTATTCCCCCACCGCCATTGGAGGGCGCCACGGGAGCATAATGGCACCGTGAAAGACCTAACCTAACCTACATCAACACAATATCATGCTTTAATGATCAATACATATGATTCTGCGGTCGTTGCTCTCAGTAAAATCCCAAATGAAATGGAAACTATATATAGTCGTTAAAACCCAATGAGACGGGTAGTTCCCACGCTCATGCCGCAGGTTTGTTTTACGTTAGAGTTGACTCAGAACATGCCTTGGATATCATTGTATACGCATGCATTATGCCCGTTTGCTATCTCTGTGTGGCTTATGATAAGCCAGTTCATGACTGGCATAAATTTAACTGATACTTTTTTACTGGCTTTCGTTTAATTTGCACTGTTCTGTAAGTAACTCTTCAAAATGTGCAAACCAATTTTCTATCACTTCCAGTGTTTGGATTGACTTGCGGTATACATAATATATGTACCTACATTGAATAACGGCGCAAATATTGTCAAAGAAAAATCTTGGACTGAAAATGATTTTTCTAAACTTAGCTATTTGAATTATAAAGGTAAAATATTGAAATATTAATATAATGAGTAGACAAGGCAGACAATAGCAGCCTTTTCACTTAAAAGCGATCTCTACTAGACAACTCTACCTTAAAGGCACTTGACACTTGAACGTGACCTCATTCGATAACTTTGTTGTGACGTAAAACTGAAGGACAGCGATTCCCACCCCGGGTTCAGAGGAATTAGTATCTCATGATTCATAGCCACTATTTATCTTCTACAAGCCATGCTATAAGTTTGGCAACGTCGCATTTTTAGGCTTAGGTTCACAAGCGACGTTGCCAAACCGCTACGGACATGGCTTATCGTTCTACCCTCATCCTTTATCGTTTGATAGAAAGGAATGGTGAATGAGATGGTCCTTCCAAGTGTGTTTGCGTTTAGGGGGGAGCGCTGATAGAAAGAAGTCCCTGACGATGCCTTGAATCTTGAAAATTTAATGTGATTTCTAAGTTTTCTAATGAAAGCTCTCCTTTGTCAGCAGAGCGAGCAGTCGTCCCCGTTCCGGCGCTGGACGACCGGCAGCGGCGCCGGCAGCTCGTACCGCCACCACGACCCCCGGAACATGTACAACAAGGTACCGGACGTCTTTACGGTTTTAGGAGAGCGTCGGGGTTGAGACACAGAAGCCAAGATACAGGCTTATTCTGATTTGGAATTGTATAGATGTTATAAACTGTTTAATTGAATAGAGTATTTTGCATTTGTGCGGTCGGCCAAATAAGAGGTATATTACTTTACATCCCATGAAAATGTCGCTGAAGTCGAACTTTCAAGTTAACAGCCACGTCTTATCGGCATTATTAATATTTTTCAACGTGCAATGGATTTTCAATGGGGGCTTCCTATGTCGACATTGAACGTCTTACGGCTGATATGATGAATGGATTTTCAAGCACACAGGCAGTTTTTGGGTAGCTGTACACATATTTGGCTGATGTTACCTACATTGCAAACTTATGACTAGTTATACCTTAGTTACGTGTAAACTTATTTGGCGGCTTGGATATTTGTGGTAGAATTTCTTACGCAATACAATTAGTGTACGTACAAGTCTTAGTTGTAACATACAATTATTGTTTAAGTACGTTACTGTACTTACATTTGATTGCTATTTAACTGCATACTTAAACCATTCGTCACAGAAACCAGTTACAAAAGTTACAAAATAAAGTTGATGTCACTTCATGTCAACAAAAATGCCTCAGAAACAAAATACCAAACTCTGCAAACAAAACTATATACCAGGTTTTAGAGTTCCTTGGGAGCAGAGTAAGTAGTAGGCTTACAGAATCCGACCTGAGCATACATTTTAACGAATTAGAGGTACAGAAGGCCTTCTGCTGTAGAGATATCTACGACTTCAATTTCTCGTCACGTTTTTGTATCCTTCATCCAGTTTCTCGTAGATGCCATTCACCATTATCTTATCGCTCTTCAATAGCAATGCTGACTAGCTCTTTTTTACAGCAAATGAGCGAAGGCTCGACGCCGGCGGTGCCGAGCGCCAGCGGCGGCGTGGCGCGCTGGTCCCTCGGCCTGGAACAACTCCTGGCTGACCCCGCTGGCGCAGCCGCCTTCGCACACTTTCTGAGCAAGGAGTTCGCAGCCGAAAACATTAGGTACCTAATACACCCCAGAGCGTACCATTATGCATCCGTCTCGGCCTTTAAATCTGTGACAGATGATTTAAGCATAGTATCAGCAGTACTTTCGTTGGTAACTGAGCAAACCTTTACGGATCCACAACGGGCATGCGCATAACGCACACGCACACACACAACGCCCCAAACACGCACAATAGGCATGTGAAAGTGACCGAATTCGAAGGGACGATACGATGCCTTCTGGTCCTGTATGTCTATGGTTTAGGAAATACTTCATTGACGCACAATTGCTCATTTTCCTGGTCTGATTTCATTTGATAAAAGATTTGTTGAAAGGCTTAAATGTCGTTGCTTTTATGTATTTTCCCGAGCAAAAGCTCGTGTTACACGACCGACACCAACTGTAGGAAGACTTTGGGAAACGGGAGTAAAATTCTTAAAAGTATTACTGAGAAGGAAGTCCAGTGCTTCGTTAGCTATTTATTCCTTAATGAATACCTATTCTAGGGCCAAGGAACACGGGTTCAGGCTGGTGCAGTGATCAAGACCCTACTCTTAAAACCAGACTTAATTATGTTATAATTAACTTAATCTAATCGTAATTAAGTTAATCTATGTATGAAACTTGAAACAAAAACACCATATATAGTCTATTATGGATTTATCCCCCTTGGCAATCGCAGGAAACCATATGTATGCCATGAACATAGCCTTATGACCTCCCGTGGTCCTCAGGTTCTGGTGGTCATGCGAGCAGTACAGCGGGGCTCCGGAGGCGGCCCGCGCGGGGCTCGCGCAGGAGATCTGGGCGCGGCACCTGGCCGAGGGCGCTCCTGAGCCCGTCAACGTGGACGCAGCCGCGCGCCGCGGCACCGCGCTGCGCCTGCGGCAGGACCCCGTGCCAGCGGACCTGTTCCACCAGGTCAGTATTTTACTCCTTAAGCCCTGGTAGGCTTAAGATACGGATGCCAAGTACAAGGTTGTCTTTTAAATTTTTATTTTAATCATTAAGATTGATATTATTTGACAAAATCAAGACTAAAACACCGTTTTTTATCACTAGCTTACCAGGGGTTAAGCGTGAATTACACCCAATTACTAAACGTTAATCACCAACGAGTTTTGACAGGAAGCCTTTGAAATATGTAAAAATTGTTAAATAAATCGTTTAAATTTAGTTTTAGCTAGATTTTAGCTATTTTTAAGTTTTGAGTGTTTTTTGTAATGATTTAGTTTTATTTTTCAATAAAATTCTAACTTATCTCCAACTAAAAAAAAGTTGGTTATCGTTTAAGTAATTTCGTGCAACTCTCACTACGAGGCTGTCAACGCCTAAATCGTTGAAATTTATGTTTTTTAAGAAATACTATTTCTACTAAAACTACTTGAGACATAATTGGGAGATCGGCTTGATAGAAAATATTTGCAAACATTGGTTTTGGAACAGTCTTCAAAACATCATTAATTTATACGGGCGTAGTGTTTTATGACGTCACTTGTCATGTCGGATCTCTCTTTCTAATCGCTGCCTAATTAGTAGTTTAAAATTGTTGTATTTACCGTATTTCTTGACCGACTTCCTACTTCTTCTTCCTTACTTCTAATTTCACTTTTTGTCATCTCTTACGATATTTTCATATTTCTGTAAGAAATGTGATAGAAAATTGAATGCATATTCCGTTTGTCCATCAGGCCCAGAAGCAGATCTTCAACGTGATGAAGTTTGACAGCTACCCGCGCTTCCTGCGCTCGGGCGTGCACGCGGAGTGCGCGCGCGCCGACCTGCGCGGGCAGCCCTCGCCCTACGCCGCCCACAAGCCTGCGCCCACGCCCACGCCTACGCCCACTAAGGTAACTCGATGCCCAATACACCACAAGATGAACTAATGAAAATGGAAACACTGCAAGAAAAATTCTGTAGCGTGAGGCAAACCAAAACTAACCAACATACATACATAAATCACGTCTTTATCCCTTACGGGGTAGACAGAGTCCAAGGTAACAAGACCTAAAGGCCACGTTTATCATGATTATGGGCGTATGGATGGAAAAGAGAAGGTACTTTTATACTAACTTGAAACTAACTTATCTTAGCATTATGAATGCGAATGTTTGTGAGTATGGCTGTCTAAGCCTAGGTATGTAGGATGTCAGGAAACCAGTTGAGGCTCTGAAATAATATCACATAGGCACCTTTTTATCCCAATATTCATGCAATGTCTCGAAATTTAAACAGCTAAGTCTAGACTCTAGAGTCATACAAATTTTGCACGAAGTTCTTCATATATATTGATGAAAATTTTGTCAATTCCCATGGATTTTTTTGTAACCTGTGGAGATTCCGTAACTAAGCCAATAAGTTCCGGTAGATCTAACGAAACCTACGTGAAGCCGCGAGATAACCCTAGCTTCCAATAAGCTTAAAAAATCTAGTACAGACAGCAAACAGACCAAACTATTTGGCCGACTTTGATGCTCCAAACTGCTGACTGTACTAGCTTGCTAATTTAGTAAACAATCCTTAGTGGCTTCTGATCTATTGTCTACACCATCCTGCCCTCTTACAATCATCATATCACCAACCAGCAACCCCGTAGTACCTCTATTAACGTGACGTTGACAGTGTTTTCCCGTTGAACAGCTGAAGAAGTCTGCCAGCAACGCGTCGGAGCGGCGGCGAAGCGGCGGCTCCCTGCTGCCGTGGCGCCTCCGGGCCGGCTCCCGGGACCGCGCGCCGGACCAGGCGCCCGTCACTGATGTGAGTACCGCAGATGTAATCATCCAGGGGCGCTGACTCCGTGGGTGCTCGGGGGCTCGAGCACCCATGAGAAATAAACAGTGGGTGCCGAGCACCCCTGAGAATAGACATCACGAAACAGATCAGTAATCGCCTTTTAGGGATAGGTGTTTTTTCATTACCTGACGACCCGTTTTCGAGTCATCAAAATAAGCATGAGTACCCACGAGGTTTTCTAAAAGTCGGCGCCCCTGTAATCATCACCATTTTTTTTGCAAATTACACCAATTGACCCAGCCCCAAACTAAGCAAAACTTGTACTATGGGTATCAGGCAACGGATAAACACACTTATATAATGTAGATAAATACATACAACAACCATGACTCGGGCACAAACATTCGTATTCATCACACAACTGTCTGCCTACCGGGATTCGAACCCAGGACCTCTAGCTTCATAGTCAGGGTCACTAACCACTAGGCTATCCGCTATTTTACATGTCTTTTTTGAAACTACCAGCGCATTCGGAAAGACCATCCGAGACCAAATAGGAGACGTTTTGGAAAAAGGTCAGGAGTACCCGAAACCGACGAGCATGTATGAAGAGATTGATGAATGTGGATGAAGCGAAAGAAGTATGTCAGAATCGTAGCAAGTGCAACAAAGTAGTCTCTGCCTAGCCCTGTGGGAAAGAGGCGTGACGGTATGTATGTAACCATCACCGATACGAATCTTATCACAATAACAAAGCTAGTCTCATTTCTAAATTAACCTGCAACTGATAATATAAGAAATTATTGTGAAATAAAATTCAAACACATTGTGTACACTAATGGCGCTGGAAAATCACGATAGCTTACATAAATATTTGTGTAACCACGTTTCCGTGCGTGTATTCTAAATATAGACGGACGTGGAACCCCGGAGGAAATGCTTTAGATCAACTGCAAACTGCTGTTGCTGGATTACATGTGTTTATAAATAGATCACCGTTTATTATGCAATTTAAATAGAGCTTTAAACATAATTATGCGGCCGTAAAACGAGTTGCTGTGATAACGTAGGAATTTGTCACGCCTCTTTTTTTGGCAGTGTGTAACTATGGTATTGGACAAGAAGAAATTATTTAAAAAAATACTATAATTTCGACAATATCTGAAAGCGACCGTATTGTCAATCCGTAAAAGCGTGTTCTGATATTTTTGAACCTACATCAGTTACGATGCCTGTGAAAGATAAATGTCAAAGTGACAAGGACAAACGATTGCTAAGTTAGTAGAAGTCTACAGAGCGTTTCTGAATAAGGGGGTTAGACTCTAAGAGTGAATAGTACTGAACCTGTGTGTTCCTTTAGCATCATTTGCACTTTGACCACTTACATGAAATAGAACCTTTAGACCGCTCTGATATTATTAGGACGACTACGCAAAATACTACATAATATAACTTACTCCTTTTGTTACAAAATTATGTTCCACTGAGATTTGACCACTTTTTCGGCTATGGCTCGAGTTTGTCCACCTGCTTTCGACTTCGGGCAAATGACGATACCTAACTAACCTAACCTACCTATTTTTGTATTGAAATAATAATCTGTGATACGACATAAGGCATCATTTCCTCCGGGTGGACCACGACCCATTGTTTTTTTTGTTATAAATGTCTAAGTTGATAATGAAACCCTGACCACCATTTCTCCATATATCACGCCTCCAGAACAGTTTTCCCACGACCTTTAAATCATGATAATGATAATCAGCCCGCAGGGGCGTGGACCTTGCATCATCTCGCGTTATCACCTGTCTCCATTGCTTACTCTCAAATCATCTCTAGAGCCTTAACAATACGTGTCAGTAAACAGCTATTGTCTCAGACTTGATTTACCCGAGTCATTCTTGTTTATTTTTAGAGCTCATTCTGTATTTATAGAATCTTTTAACACGTAGTAAAGTTTTATTGGTTGTTTTATACACTTGTTTTCCCGTTTTTCAAGATCATAATACCTTGGTATTATTAATAGCTTGCTATTGACTTTTGATTGATTTATAAATTTTAGTTTTTGAAGGTCGAAATTAAAATCAACAAATCACTTTCCTTAGTCAAGACACCTGACAGGGTGAAAGTTAAAGGGTACGAGTGTAATTCTATCTCTTTTACACATGAACTTTAAGGGGTACAAAAACGCCAATTTTCCATTTGTATCGGGTTTTTGAGAAACCATGCATACTTACATACGAAAAAATGATGAGAAACTGAAAAAAAACTAGGAGCACTTTTTTTAAAACGCTATTTTACAAAGTCTTCGGCTCTTTATTAATGAACAGTCTTTTTTTACAGCTAGTAAAGTCTAACCTATCCGGCCAGTGTTCGCTCTGCCGTGTGGTGCTGCCAGACGGCGCCTCCTCGGTGGTCGGTGTGGACGCGGCGCTGACAGTGCGCCAACTAGTCGAGAGACTGCTCCAGAGACTGAACCTACCCTGCCCCAACTATGACGTCATTATAAGAGACGACGAGGTAAGTTTTGTCACTTTTACCGATGCTTCCCATATGCCACCTGGGAATGGTGACGTTGGTGGTGTTTTTTTTTTTTTTTTTTAGAAAATTGTTACAGGTGCCTCGTTTGCAATTTAAGGATTAGAGATTATTCTTTATTTTTATGGTTAGGTATATTATAATGTCGAAAATCAACGGTGAGATAGTAACTTTATAAACTAAGGTGTTGATTAAAAACGTAAATATTTCTAGGAATACGCACTACTCGCTTAAAGTCTTGATCGTCGTTGCCGTTAGTGACATTAATAATAGTTTCATCATCATCCGAAAGACATTTAGTGTTAAAAAAAGGATCAGACATTTACTGTTAGGAACCTTACAACATCACAATGAACAATTCGCCTGCATCCACCGGCTATTGGTAATCATCGTCTGTTTTTCCAGTGGGAGGCTCGTTTCCTTCTCTTAGAGAATCGAAAAATGTAGTCTTAATGTTGGCGTTCAAGTGCCGTCAAACCGTTTATAGGTCTTCGCACATTAAAACAACTCAACGGCTTCTCGACTCTATGCTAGACATTGAAATTTAAGCCCTGTGTCATATGTTCTAGGTTTAATTTCAAAAAATGATTATAAAGTAGTGTACAACGAGTGGCCTACGCATCGTACACTAAAGGTCAACCCCGACACGTTTGTCACGCAATGACCACACGTCGTCCACGCAACGACCACACGTTGTCCACGTAACGACTATGCGTTTGCGACTGACGCGTGACGGGCAATCATTTGCCAGCACACCGCGTTGTCCACTCGTTGACAACGCATTGCCCACTAGTGACCATTGGGTGGATCAACTAGTTGACTACTCATCGAGAGTGTGAGTTGAGTTGGTGTCGGATTGGCGTGGAATTGGTCTAATGTGCGAAGACCTTAACCTCGCAAAAGACATCTATTAGCTTCCCCTCGATCATCGGCTGACGACGCCGACTTCTAGTAACCGTCGTGTCGTTCGCCACCAGGGCTCGTGCACCACCATCGATCTGTCGTCCCCGTCGCCGGTGCTGAGCGGGCGCGAGGCCACCGTGGAGCGGCGCTGCGTCGTGCGCGTGGAGGTGGCCGGGCGCCTCGTGGCGGTGCGCTGCCGGCCGCAGCGCCGCGCCGCCCACGTGCTGCGCCCCGTGCTGCGCCGCTACCTGCCGCGCGCCACGCGCTGCCGCCTGCTGCGGGACGCCGCGCCGCTGCCGCTGGACACGCCCGTGCAGGTACTTTACCCTCAGCTGTCCCTGAACTGCACGGGTAACACGAGAGCGCGCGAGAGCTGTGCCGCTCGCGAGATAGAAAACTCGTGTCCCGTTTCTTTCTAGAACTGACAGGAACACTTAATAAAAAAAATACGGTTAAAGTATAGATTTATTCTTCATTTAATTTAAAAAGAAAAAAACCTCAAGGTCACCTTTCAGAATTTTTAAGTTATTTCAACTCAGAATCAACACTTCTGATTCTTATCCGAAGAATTTTCCGCAGGTCAGTTTTCTAACTCGGGTATACAATGCATAGATATATGTAACGAAACCGACATAAAAGAATTATATGTAAAATGAGGGGTACCTATTGTTCTTGATCCTGAGCAGAAATAAATAAAAAAATCCATTTTTTTTTCAAATTACCCAAAAAATATTTAGGAAAAATTGCCAAATGAATTGATCATCAAACGCCAGCCATTCCTGTCCTGAACCATCTAAATTTAATTTCAGGAGCTAGACGGCGAGCGACTCCTCATCCTCGAAGTACCGGATGGCGAAGAGGTCAGTGAGGTCGAGTGCGAGCTGAACGTGGAATTTGGAGAAGACTTGGACGCCCTCAGCGAAATGGCGCTGCGACTCCATGACGACAGAGACGCCGATGCACAGGTAATTTACAGAACACATTAAAATACGAATTAAACAACTTCCATGCTGGTTGATATCAAAGGAAAAACATACAATGTACCAGCTACTTCTCTTTGGTAAAAACTCATCGAGGGAATGGGCGAAAACCTTCGGAATTATGTTATAGGCGATGCGGCTAGCGACCCATCATTATTTTGATTCCCCTTTCCACCTGTACGCCCACAATCATGTTAAACATGGCCTTCAAGTAAAACACAACACAACACCCACACACAGATGTACACAGGCGTAGATGTTCCACGGGATGTTTGTAATCGTGTCGTACAGACACATCATTCAAACAGATGACGCTTGACGGCAAAAAATCGCATAGTAACAAGGTCACGTGACAGCTGCTACAGATAGAAAAATTCGAAGGCTCACTCACCTGCTATAGTAGATTAATGCCGAAGTAGCCAACTACTCTTCCAGCTGAGGCAGATATAATGTTTTTCTCAAACATTGAGAGGAAATGAAAATAAATGTTGCATTAAACTTCCTCGCAATTAAGATGGTTTTCACGTTCCCGCCTTTATTGTTATGTTTTTTTTTATGTCATCTGTCACCGTAAGCTATTTGAGACATCGATAAAAACGCGTACTCCTCGGCCATCGACTAGGCTGTAGGACATCGTCGTTCATTATTCCATAGCCTCTTTGACTTTAAAAAAAGTTATGAACAAATGGAAAACAGTCGAATTGTACAGTTCACCGACTAATGTAAATGTGGTAATAAACTCCAAGCTAGAGTGAAACACCGGCGAACTGCACTTAAATGGATAGAGATGAGGAAATGAAACTATCATGTTATTCCTATCCCTACATCCCTAACCTAGCTCAGGTGTGGAGGACACCTGTACATGAAGTGAGAGGAAGTCTGTGCCATGAGACCTACGGGCAACAGACGGATGGTTGGAAGGACAGCGGGTTTGTGAGGTAACGGTTTTCTCACTGCCAGCCCACAGACTCATGGGACTGATCAGAGATGGCTAAGGGTGTCTTGGCCACAGTGAGAGGTATCAGAGTGGGAGGGAGTAGCTTCCAGAGAGTAGCCCTGGCAAGCTAGTGTAAGGAATGACCCCAGAGAGTAGCCCTGGCAAGTCATGTAAGGTGAGGAGGTAGAAGTGAAACATCAACGGTCAGTTGACATCTGATTTATTATTAATAAATTATCTTATTTATATTATTTACATTGATACACACATAGAATTAAAGATTGTAGTGTACTATGCGTGTAACTAGCTACTGTAGCAGATATTTCTGCCGTCGTGCGAGTAGGTCGCCGTTCAGCAGATTGGCGTGAACTGCAACTGGGTCGTGCGTTAGGTTGTGTCAGCGCGCTGGTCAATGTTCATCTCTGAACATCCTGGCGCCTCCGGCAGGGTGAGTTCGTACAGCTCAATCGTCTCTGGCTTTGTTGGCTGGCGCGGCGGCTTTGCAGGTGGTGTTGTCGTCTTCTTCTCTCTGCTGCAGCGGTAGTGGAGCCATCTCCGTGCTGTTGGTCCAAGACAAACTATCAAGATTACACAAATGATTGTAACAGTTGAAATCATGGCACTTTTGATGTATGAATGTGACTCAATTTGTGCCCAGACTGTGTGGTCTAGTTCTGTTTTCAAGTTGCTTTCTGAATCGACTATATGTTGGAACATGTCTTTAGAGCTGTCTATAATTTGTTCTTTTGATAGATCCTGGATTTTACTCGGTCTTATTGTTTCAGAATTGAGCGTGAAATTAACTTGTTTCAAGAAAGATGCTGCTATTGTCATTGTTCTAGTTCTTTTTGCTGAGAGTCTGTTACTTGTAGTTTTTACTACGCAATTTTCCGGGATCTGAAGGACACCTATTTCCTTAAGGTTTACTTCTTGCCTCTGACCCTCACAGATTATTGATGCTATTATGAGTTTACTTGGAACAAACATCCATGTGTTTGGCATGTATAATTGTTTCCACACTACGTCTGACGTGATATTGTAGATTTTTGTTGTGCATTGCATTTGGTCTTGGTATTTGTTCTTAAGTAGTTGTTCAACAATGCAATTTCGATTGAATTGCATGTTCTTCACGGCCACAGGATAGCATATGAAATCAGTGTCTGTCTTTAGGCAATTTCTGAACTCCTCGTACCCCAACTCAAAATACTGTTCGTTATTGTAGTCAAATCCTATAAAAGATTGTTGTACTATGATGCTTTGATACCTGCCATCTTCTTTTCTTTCTGGTACTGGGGTGACATGTATCAGGGTATATTTTGCCACGTCGTGTATTGGAAAATAGGCATATACCTGGATGTGTGTGTTATTATCTGTCATTCTTGTGTTTAGCAGCTGATTGTGAACTATTTTCAAATTTGCTGGTAATTGTCTATTTACTTCATTAATTGTCTCTCGTACATCCTTGGGTGATAGTATAGTGTAGATACTGGCATTCTCTAGATATATTTTTAGTATCCCAGCATAGTGATCCATAACTTCATTGATGTAATTGTTTGCCAAATGGTATGTCTGCATTACTTGTATCTTTACATGATTTTCATCGACTGTTTTGTACCAGACGTTGTTGTTGTTGATAACTTGTATTGCTTGATTTAGTTTTTTCTGGAATCTGTCTAGTTTCTTATGTATTGTTTCTTCTGTCCGATTTACTGTAGTTATAGTAGATATCATAAATTGTGTTTGCTGGTTTGTTGCTTCAATTAACCGTTTTTGATTATCTTGAAGTGTGTTTATGTCTTTGTAAACTTCATCATTTACACCAAATATTGAAGTTAACATTTGTCCTAATAACCCTCGTCTCCTCCTTGCATGAGTTACTTCAGTCAGATATTGAATTGTCCTTTCAAATTTTGATTTTTCTTCAGCTAGGTGATGGTAGAACTCATTGCAGTGTGTGTCGTACATAATTTCCTGTGCTTTGTTGCAGAGCGCTCTAACTTGTTCGATTGCGTTTGTTATGATTCCATAGTCTTGCAGCATTCTCTGTTTTTTAAATGTTGTTTCAATCCGGAAGGTTCCCCGGTCTATGGTTGCTTTCCCAACTTCTTCTATGTACAGTCCTGGATCAAGCTTTTTTAATTTGTATGTTGACAATGTCTCTGCATTTGTGGTCACTGTCATTTGCATTGTTATTTGTAGCATTACCACCAGCGCGATTGATAGCCACCCAAACCTCTTTGAATGTTTTTTTTCTTTTTTACTCTTCAATGATGGTGACACTGTTGCAACGTTGTTTGTGATTGTGCTTTGTTTCGAGTTTGTATTCTGGGCATTCTCGTCGTGTAGTGGAATAAGATTATGTATTGCCCTCTTTGTACAAGTGCGGTTTTCTTTATGAAGGTTCACCATTCTTGTAATGTTGTCTGGTCCCTGGTGAAGTTCTTTCACTTTTGCTAATGGCCATCTACTGGGGCTAATGTTTTCTTCTTTAATGAGTACTGCTTGGTGTGGTATATCATACTTTTCTTTGTTAATGTCTTTGTTAGTCTTGTCTTTAAGCGGTAACCGTACTGTATACGTCCCATCTGTATTTCTTGACGTGGTTTCTCTAAAATACTCCTCACATTCTCTGTTTCCTTTACTTAAACTGTCCGTCTCTTGTATCTCCTCTAATTCCCAAACTCTCGTCAATGGCTGTACCTCCTCTGTTCGTATCGTCATGTTTACCACCCTGACCTCGTTCTTTGTATATGCCGGAAAAAAACCGGACAAAATCCATCCTAATTCCGTGTTTTGTGCAATTATTCCGTCGTCTAGTTTTTCAAACCCTTGTAATAATATCTTACTGTATTCCCGAGCACCCAAAATTATGTCAACAGGCCCCTTTTTATAGTATGTCGGGTCTGCAATCACCTTGTTTCGTAAGTCTTGCTGTTGTATCTGAGGTAAGTCATTGCTAGGTAACGAACTCGTTAACTTGGGTAGCACTATCAATGACACCGGTAATCTATATGTACTCGTATACCTTGGTTGCAATACTATGTTCATACTATATTTCGATGTCTTTGGTTCGTCGTCTCCAATGCCCTTGACCTCGGCTTGGATCTTCGTCTTCGGGTATGACAATAATTGCGCAACCTCTTCAGTGCAAAATGAGGCCTCCGACCCTTGATCGCAGAGCACGCGCACTAATTGAGGTATCCCATCAAACGTCATTGTCTTAACTAACGCAGTTGCTAACAATATAGCTCTATATCCACCCTCCGTTATACTTGATATGTTCGATCTAAACTTATTCGTCTCGGTTGGTTTCGCAACATTACGTTCTTGTGCTCTGTCATTAAAGTTCTCTCTTGCTTGCTTATATGCAGTATTTACATTCTGACCCGTGACATAATTGCGATGCAACAAAGTGCTGTGGTCAGCGCGTTGACACTTTTCGCAATTCTTGTATCTGTCGCTACGACATTGTCTCGCCGCGCTGTGATTTAAACACCGTCGGCACATTTCTTTGTTGTTTACAATTTCATTCCGTTCGTTGACATGCAATGACTCAAACCTAAAACAGTGATTAATAGTATGATCATTACTATCACAGTACCAACACCGCTTCGTTCTTTCTAACTGCGCTATTTGCCCCTGCGGTAACTTTTGGAATTCTTTACGCCCTAAGTTACTAGACGTAGCCTCTCCTGTCACCGATCTTTCATAACCCGTACTAATGGACTTGAATCGTTTTCCCAAAAATTTCAACATCTCATGAAATTCCTGAACCTCAGCACCGTCATCTAATGATTCTTCATACTTGTTGTTCGACTCGCTATCCCATTTTCGACTCAAAATTCTGCACAAAAACGGTCCCCATGATCTTGTATCTATGCCTTGGTTCTTAATCATTTCTAAACATTCCTTAATCGTATCATGCATATCACGTAATTGCTCGTAATTCGGTTTCACAATTCTAGGTAAGTCCAGTAATTTATCAATAAATTTGTTAATTATTTCGCGTTTATTGTCGTAGCGCTTATTCAGCAGCTCCCACGCTGTGTTATAATTCACCTCGCTAATAGATAGGTACTGAATCACTTTAGCCGCGTCGCCTTGCACGTGACTTTTTAAATATTGCATTTTCTCTGTGCATGATATCGATGAATCCTCGTGTATTATTTTCGTAAACAAATCTCTAAACGTGCTCCAAAGTTCGTGTGTTCCGGAAAACACGGGTATGTTAATCTGTGGTAATCTTGCCGTCGGTCTTGTGGGTGCTGACACGGAAAAAGAATTTCCCCATACTTCTTCGTGTAACTGTTCTACTGTGCTGTCATAGTCTCGTTGTATTTCGTCGTAACGTCCCTCCGTAAAATAGGTATGGTTATGTGTCTTTTTGTCACTAAGTAATTCTATGTGCGCAGCTTCAATCGCTTGCCATTGTCCCTGTAAAGCCTTCGAAAGCACCTGTAAGTGGCCTTTCGACGCGTGTTTGGCTATTGCCTCTTGTATGTCGTGTAACTTCTTCGTCAACTGATTGACCCTAAACAGTTGAACGAACATTCTAGTGTCACCTTCGTTGCCATCCTCTCTATCCTTGCCCGTCTTCCCTGACGGGACCCCGTTGTCATTCGTTGTTTCCAACACGTCTTCGTAAGTCTTCAATAACTCCATAGCGTCGTCATACGTTTTCTGTATATTATTGTCAAAGTAATTTGCTGTTATGTATCTATGGGAATCCAAAACCTCCTGGTTTGACAATTCCCTGTGTCTGGCTAGTGCCCGCTTGTGAACATCTAATAGCCCTTGTCGTCGTTCTACTATGTATTGTCGCGTTTTCCGTGCAGCCGTATCCTTTTTTAAATTAGTCAATATCCTCCTTAACTCGTTATAGTTGCTCTCCTGTTCTCTAATCGCTTCATTAATTCGTTCCATCTCCATAGTCAAATATATTCTCTTCCCTTTCCACGTATCCCTATCCTACCTTAACCGTGTCAACCTATCCTATCTATACCTACGGGGGGCAAGAGGACACGCGAAAAGAAAAAAACTTTGTTCGAAGGACCAAATGTACAGTTCACCGACTAATGTAAATGTGGTAATAAACTCCAAGCTAGAGTGAAACACCGGCGAACTGCACTTAAATGGATAGAGATGAGGAAATGAAACTATCATGTTATTCCTATCCCTACATCCCTAACCTAGCTCAGGTGTGGAGGACACCTGTACATGAAGTGAGAGGAAGTCTGTGCCATGAGACCTACGGGCAACAGACGGATGGTTGGAAGGACAGCGGGTTTGTGAGGTAACGGTTTTCTCACTGCCAGCCCACAGACTCATGGGACTGATCAGAGATGGCTAAGGGTGTCTTGGCCACAGTGAGAGGTATCAGAGTGGGAGGGAGTAGCTTCCAGAGAGTAGCCCTGGCAAGCTAGTGTAAGGAATGACCCCAGAGAGTAGCCCTGGCAAGTCATGTAAGGTGAGGAGGTAGAAGTGAAACATCAACGGTCAGTTGACATCTGATTTATTATTAATAAATTATCTTATTTATATTATTTACATTGATACACACATAGAATTAAAGATTGTAGTGTACTATGCGTGTAACTAGCTACTGTAGCAGATATTTCTGCCGTCGTGCGAGTAGGTCGCCGTTCAGCAGATTGGCGTGAACTGCAACTGGGTCGTGCGTTAGGTTGTGTCAGCGCGCTGGTCAATGTTCATCTCTGAACACGAATAATTCGATTTATGGTCAGAAAATCGCGCCTGCAATGTAATCCGGACGTCAGCAAGGCCCTACGTGTTCTGTTATTTAGTATACAATGACGATATTCACGACAATGTTTGAGAAAAATATTATTAATACTTTTTGTGACGGAGCGCAGGCCTCAAGCTAGAAGTTTCGTGTGTAACATTGCGTGTGTGTTGCAGAGCGGCGCGAGCAGCGCGGCGGCGCGCGGCGACGGCGGCGGCCGAGTGCGCGCGGCGCTGCGCCCCGGCCCGCCGCTGCACCACCACCCGCCTGGTAATACCATCACGCTATGCTTTTGCTTCACACGCTAATACCCAGCGCTTCCTGACTCCAAACCTTTTTCACTTATTTTACGAACGAACGATCTTGTTCGTTTTTGAACCGAGATCAAACGACCGGCGGGGGTCTCGCCCCGCGAAAAACCAATTTTGCCCCAAGGGAATAATTACCCGAGGGTTACAAACCGAAGCATTGCATGACGCTATTCAGTCGGTAATACCATTACACGATGCTCTTATTTCGCTTGGTAATATCATTTACAATGCTTTTGTTTCCCTTGGTAATACTGAGTGTACGGTACGGGGTTAAATAAAATATAATGTTTTACAAAGAACTCTTAAATGTTAATGTACAATAAGAATTAATAAAATGTTAATGAGTACACCCGATCGCGGAGAGAGTAGGGTTTAAACTGAAGCCAACTAATCGTGCTTAGCGCGATACAAACGATCTAGTTAATAATAAACATAAGTTGCCTGTCCTGTGGACGCAATTATAAAACTTCAAACTTCGGATTAAAAAGTTGGTAAGGCAGCCAAATTATATTGACAGTCCAACCCGTACCATATATGGTGCCAGAATTCCCCATCTTGCTTATCATTTTGATCATTAACTTTGTACAAACAATTTCAATCAACTCTATTTTCTTTTCAGATTTTCTGGAGAACCTTCACGCAGCGCAACGTTTGCGGCTACAGAACGTGGCCGAGCGCCCGCCCCGCTCCCCGCCCCCGCTACCGCCTAAGCCGGCGCCCCGCCCGGCGCCCACGCTTGTATGAGACCATGCAAATACACAATGAGAAAGCCCTCAGGTTGTGCTGAGCACAAACCAATGATAAGCTGGGACTCGTGGCCTTGCATCGTGTAGGGTAGAATTG
The DNA here is from genome assembly GCA_949127965.1 of Pandemis corylana. NCBI lineage: Eukaryota > Metazoa > Arthropoda > Insecta > Lepidoptera > Tortricidae > Pandemis > Pandemis corylana. Next base: position 11,817,896 of record OX421869.1, on the reverse strand, counting down.
AGTTGTGGCTACCCCTAGCGCCATCTAGTGTTGAGTGGAGTAACTAATGTGACATTGTGGACGCAACTCCAGCAAATTCAGATTCGATCGATATTGGAGATAGATCTCTTCGGTTGTGTTTGAAAAATTGGATGTCGAAGGATTGCATAATGTGCTACTTGCATTATGTAATCTAGACAAACCCAACAGGCGATAACCGGTGTTGCCGTGCACGAAATATCAAATATTGACAATAGTTCCAAGTTTTTTTTTTCTATTGTGCAAGAATAATTCAAGAAACGTAGAGTACGTGGTTTCTTCCGTTCGTTACCAATCAAGACGAGTGCAAATACTAACTAACCCTTAGCCTGCATAAAAACTTCAAAACTTACATGTAAAGTTAAGTTTTACATTTTCAACATGAAACTACCGTGAGACTTAATCATTATTACACATAAACGGATAACTCACGTATAAAAAGTCGAGTGATGCTCGACATGTTTCGGACTATTTCGTAGTCGAGCAGCCGCGCGAACAGAGCGCTGGCGCGCAGTGTTCGTTTCGCTGCCGCCGGGGCGAGCGCTCCAGGAAGAAGGACTACGAAATAGTCCGAAACATGTCGAGCATCACTCGACTTTTTATACGTGAGTTATCCGTTTATGTGTAATAAGTTTTACATTGTTGACAAAAAGAGTAGAAAAATGACAAAAGTTACTAAAATAGTTGCCATAATTTTACCTAGCGTTTGTCAAAAAATCTGACAGTTAAAATGAAGTTTCTATTGATCAACTTGTTTTATTTGGCAATGATTTAGCGAGACATTTGTGCATTTAAGTTAGCCGCACTACATTTTTTTGTACCCAATCATAGACAATATAGATATAGACTTTGAACATAGATATAAAATATTCCTAAACCGCACAATCGTACAAAGCATGCCATGTTTATTTTATACATCAAAATTTGTTCCAAGAATGATGGTACATTAACACATGCACTATACAAAATGTATTATTGTAAATATCTACTTAATAGTGTTACTAATATTTTGGTGCCTTCCATAGACAATAAGACTGCACTAACATTATTTTATTTGTAGAATAGTTGTGGAGTGGACCTTAATATTGTATTAAGCCTAAACGTAAGATCTGGTAGGTAGCAAGTTGTAAGGTTTTAAACCAGAATTTTCACACATTTTGTATTCATAGTTGACACATACTGTTCAGACAATTCTTTTATAGACTACACGGCGACAGACAATATACCCATAAAATACAAATTCCTAGTCAAAAAACGAATTGACTGTGTACATTCAAGGGCATAAATATATTTACGTTACCAAGACGTCAAAAACATCTAAACACCTTTACCACAAAAAATAAAGTCGGTGACACATATATTTGACGTGTTTGGCTGTATCGATTTATGCCCTCGACTGAACACAATATAGATGATCATCACATGACTAATATCGCCTTTGCCTTCAGTTTGTGCGACAATGACAAGTATATTATTATTACAGGTGTGACGGGTGTAGAAAATAGAATAAATGTTTTGTGCCTCACAGGTTCACATGTCAGATTACTGTAAGCAGCTTTGGGCCACTATGGAACCTATTCACAATAAAGGCGTAGTTATGTTTCATATTGATACCAGAATGCATAGTCATTGCGACAAGGTTCTTCTAGTGGCCTACAGGTTGACTGCACTCAAGATGTTTAAGGTGCTTAGAAATTTGCATACTTGACATTATTTCCAGTTTTTAAGCACTTTGACAGTTTAAGTGTACGATTCAAGGACTAAAATGGCTGAAAATGTTTTTACGCTTCGTAACACATATTTGTTAATTAATGTCATGACATAATACACGAAATAGTATCAATACAGCACCATTGTGTAGCTAAATATCATAAGTATTTGTCAACGAATTTTGTATTAAGTTAGTCACTATTAATTTATTAGTAAAAAATATAATAAATCAAATGATTTTATGCTCAGAGAGTGTAATAATATAAAATAGTGCTACGAATATTGTGGTTTTATTTCTCGTTCCAGAGTTTTCTTAGAGCCTTTCCAATTTTTCTGCGTATTATTAAATATGCATGCATCCATCCTGTTTTTGTTTCTGGCGCCATAGCTAGTATTTGAATTATCATAAAAAATATTTAAAATACCGAAAGTACTAAGATTTTCAAACAATCGATACTACACCACTGAAATGTAGTCAACAGCCAAAGAGCTCAATAAACTTCATAAATCCGCCTATTCCCTCCAGGGGGTGAGACTGAACTCAACACGTAACCCCGGCCCGTAGGCGCCGGGAACGTGAGCCGCTGTCTTTTTCAAGACTGGGGCCATGAGGAGACAACCTCCAAAAAAATCCAAGCGGGGGAGGGCGGGAATTTCTAAACTTGCATTGCACAGGTTCCGCGAAGACGGAACCCCATCCCGGGGTGGTCGTGGGGCGTCGCGGTGACACCGAGTGCTCCCGTAACGCCTCACACGACCAAATAGGGAATCCGTGTGGTTTTTGGGACTGAACCAACACGCTATAGTAGGGCTGCGATTTGAGAAATTGGAAAAAAATCGACGGAGCCCCGTTGGGCGCGGCTCCTATTCCTGGGCAGTTTGCTCTTCGGGCATAAGGAGCTGCCTAACCTACCTAATACCCGTAGCTTACAGCACTACGGTGGTATGGTTCAGCCCCACCCTACCCCCAGGGGTAGTGCCAGGGGTATGGTGAGTCTGGAGCCCTCTTGTTCCGCTGCTTGGCTGCTTTTACTCCTGACTGGAGGCAGATTGTTGAAATACCCATAAAAAATCAAATTTTGGGAATAATTTTTCACCAATTTCGAGTGGTACTTTCACCAGATTCATATTTTCATCATATCACAAATCCATCCCTTGACCACAAAATAAACTTTTATCAATCTCAGCTTATATGCACCCATTGCTGGGAAAAGGAATCTTCATTCTTACGCCACTTCGCCCGGTCCTATGCCAGTCTCATCCATTGATCCGACTGCCACAAGTCATCTGACCAACGGGCTGGTGGTCTGCCCACTGATCTTCGACCCAAACAAAATAAACTAAACCTACCGAAAACCGATAAACTTACCGAAGAATAAAGGCAGATTAAGAGCTTGAGCCATGAGCTTTTCAGTGAAGGAAAACATAGCGAGGGAACCTGCACACATTTGCGAAGCAATTCAATGGTGTGTGAAGTTCCCAATCCGCACTGGGCCCGCGTGGGAACTATAGCACAAGCCCTCTCATTCTGAGAGGAGGCCTGCGCCCAGCAGTGGGACGTTTACAGGCTGGTGATGATGACGATGAAATTTCAAAATTCAGGTTCAGACAAAAACACAAATAATCTAACATCTATTTAATCAATACAAATCACTTATCAGCTACCGCAGTCTCCGGCGTCTCCGCTGGTACCGGCAGCGGCACCGGCTCCGGCTCCGGCAGCACCCGGGTCACCTTGGATGGTTCTTTGGGAGGCACCCAGTCGGGTATTATCTTGTCGTGTATCCGCCAAGTCCCGTACATGTTGGAGAGATGTTTCTCGAACACTATGTACTCTATGACGTCTTTGGCGAGGATCTCGCTTCCATGCAGAAGACGGCCGAAGCGATCGTACACAGACAGCTGCTGCTGCGTATGGAAGCGTACTGTCACCTGGAAGAAAAATAACATACTTAACCACGTTTTTATCACGTTTTTATTTATTTTTTTGTCGATGAATACGAATGTTTGTGCCCGAGTCATGGATAGATAGATAGATAGATAGATAGATGGATAAATAGATAGATAAATCGTTTATTTGAATACTGCAGTACACACAATCAAATAAAAAATAACAATAAAAAAAAGAAAAACAAGAAATTACACATTAGACTTAACTTTTAAGTATTTTGTGGATGTTGTATGTATTTAAGTATGTATTTATCTACACTATATAAGTATGTTTATCCGTTGCCTGGTACCCATAGTACAAGCTTTGCTTAGTTTGGGGCTGGGTCAATTGGTGAAATTTGTCCAAGATATTTATTATTTATTTATTTTATTTATCCCTTACGGGTAGACAGAGCTTAAGGTAACAAGACCTAAGGGCCACGTTTAGCATGATTGTGGGCGTATACTTGGAAAGGGGATTCAATGTGATGGGTTGCTAGCCGTAGCGTCTATATAACAGGATTCCTGAAATGTTTGCCGATTCCCTTGATGGGCTTTTACCATCTGCGCAGGAAGAGAAGCAATCTGTTTTGTTTTGCTCCCTGACCAGCATGGAAGGAGAAGAAAAATGAGTAGCAATGAAAGGCAGCCAACTTATTAAATGGGCAATATTAACTATGTGACTGTTTGTTGACTAAATAAATTGAAAAATATATATATAGAAAATCATGTTTCTTCTACTGAGTATGGTATGCCTTACAGTGAGGCAGTGTTGGGCGTAATCAATTACTTTTGGAATTAATTACACGACTACATTACAGTAATCGTAATTCTTCAGTAATCGATTACTTGGATAGTCAAAATTACTGTAATACTGTACTATGATTACATTTTGTAATCCATTCCTTTGGAATCAGTATTGTAAACCACTACTGTAATCTTGAATCCTCGGTAATCAAGTACTAAAGTAATCTGAATTACTTAACTCCAGTTCCACACTAGATTACTTCATCGGCAAACCTTATTTTATAATTTTGCTAATGTCACTCAAATAAAACTGATTTTGGTTTACATCATTACATTCTAGCATTTCACTTTCACATCAAAATTTTGGTGTTGAATCCGTTGATAAGTAATCAACTCAACAATTCCAGTAATTTGGATCGACATATTGATTCCCAATTACTAGTGATTATAATATTTGTATAGATGATTACTGATTCCTTAATATGTAATCGTAATTCACCGTTTCGCTTGATTAAATTAAATAAATAAATAAATAAATATCTTGGGACAAATTACACCAATTGACCCAGCCCCAAACTAAGCAAAGCTTGTACTATGGGTACCAGGCAACGGATAAACATACTTATATAATGTAGATAAATACATACTTAAATACATACAACATCCATGACTCGGGCACAAACATTCGTATTCGTCATACAACTGTCTGCCCCTACCGGGATTCGAACCCAGGACCTCTAGCTTCATAGTCAGGGTCCCTAACCACTAGGCTATCCGGTCGTCATAATACAAGTAATCTGACACATTACAAAGTAAAATCAAGTAATCATGTAATCAGGAATTGATTACGAAATGCCCATCTCTGCAGTGGGGTATCTCTGGTATCACAATAGTTTTAGGAACACTTGTCTATGAAATTAGCATTACCTGTCCAAATATATTTTCCTTGCTAACAACATCAGTACACCGTGCATGACACACTCTCGGTGGCTCCAGGGACTGCAAGAACTTCCACCTGATCGTCTTCAAATGAGTATTATGCCGGAATTCCTGATAAGCTTTCTCCGTAACATACAACTGCAAAGCCCTCTTGTCGTTATTAGCTAAGCTTTCATGGGCTTTAACATAGATATCTTGGGCTTGCTGGCAAAAAGCTTTTGAGTCGAATTCTTCGTCAAAAGATTTTATCTTACGTATAGCCATCATTGACTTGGTTTTTTTTTCAAGTAATTGTGCAGCTTGCTTGGCGCGAGTCGGTGAGGCAAGGGAAGCCTTGCCGTCCCCTTCTGGAGGCACATAGGGCTCGAAAACGCCACCTGATAAAACATAATACAAATTGACACTAAATTATTAGTAGGACATATAACTTAAGAGCTAATTATCTACTCAGCAAGACTTTCTAGACATATAATAAAGCTGAAGAGGGTCGAACTCTGTACATCCTACTATCCTCCTATAATATTATAAATGTGAAAGTTTGTGAGTATGGATGTATGGATGTTTGTTACTCTTTCACGCCAGAACGGCTGGACAGATCTGGATGAAATTTGGAACATAGATGGATTATAGTCTGGAATAACACATAGGCTACTTTTTATCCCGGAAAATTACGTAATTTCTGCGGGATAGCGATAAACGAATTCTATGTAGACGTAGTTGGGGGCAACAGCTAGTGGAAGATATTTAAAAAAAATTGGCTGGGCACAGGTAGGGAATCATAACTGCTTAAAATTGATTTCAGGACTTTTCGAAATTCCCGCGGGATAGGGAGAAAAAAAGAATTTATGCTTTGATTTCTTTTCATCTCCGTAACTATTATTACTAGAATCTTTAAATTTGGCATACCAGTAGGTAATTATGATATCTCAAAACTGATTTCAGGATTTTGCAAATTTCCCGTGAGATAATAAAAAATGAGTCTTGGTAATATAGTTTCTTGGTATTTAGAAGACATATTCCTTAATTAGAGGCTATTACAAAGGGATTTTTTTTCTATTTTCCCATGGGATAAAAGGATGGCACAATTTTGGCTGGTTTTTGTACATTTTCGATAGGAGAGAGAAAAAAGTTTAAGCGCAAATTTTGATTCCGCGTGTACGAAGTTGAGGCAAAAGCTAGTTTTCTATAAAATACTATCCAATTGATTTACTTCAGTTTTAATATTCCTTAAATTTAGCTGCTTTGCCTACACCATAAATTAAAGATTGCCATACACTAAAAATGATAGCACTATGCTGTACATACATTATGTAGTTATTACAGGGCAAACTTGTAAATTTATTAACACACAAATCATAAACAATAACCACACAATGAATCTTATGTTTTAACTAAATATATAAAAAAAGGCCTGACTGACTGTTGGACTCGACAACTCCCAGTCTAAATCCTTAGGTATGGAACCCTAGAAATTTTGCACAGAAGTTCCTTTTATATAAAGAACAAATAAGGTTGAATTTTGTTAAATTCGTCCAGGATACAGGCATCAGGCAGGCAGGTCTGGGAGTAATGAATAAACATGGAATTTATCAGTTGCTTCTCTTCCCGCGCAGATGGTAAAAGCTCATCGAGGGAATGGGTGAGTCTTAGGAATCATGTTATACGCACCACTATTATGATTTCCCTTTCCACCTATATGCCCTTAATCATACAAAATGTGGCCTTAAGGCTTTGTTTCCTTAGGCTCTGTCAACCCCGTAAGTGATAAAAACGTGATATATGTATGTATGTACGTACAGGCATGATGAAGTTGAGGTGAATGAAATTTAAATACTGTAAAATGTTACCTGTGGCTGATATATAAAATGGGCGCTCAGACCACGGCCTCGGCGGCATCATGCCTCTCTCCTTCATCTTTTGACGCAGCTTTTCTTTAGGCATCGAGTTTGTATCCTCATTGTAGTCAGGAAGCTCAATCTTAAGGTATTTATCTTTACGCATTTTTTTGAACTTCGGATCAAAATGCTTGTTGGTTGTAGTTCGAGATGACAAGGTTAGAACTGCTGTTGGGACTAAGCGCAAGCTGCTAAGCTGTAAATCAAACAATTCAATATGTATTTAAGCTCGGTACAATCCAAATAGTAAAATACAAGTGACACATTTTCGAAAGCATAACTTAATTCCAATGACGCTGCCACATACCTTGGAGAGTACTAAGAGCACCATAATTATCTGGGTCAATTTATGTCTGATTGATCATATAAACAGCCCATTTATCACAAATAAAACAAAAAATATTTCCGATTACAATTTATAACCTAAAAATCAGCTGCTATTCTAATTACAACTGTCAAAAAATGACATTATGACAATGATTCGATTCGTTTCGTTAGTTATGTTTGTTTGGCTTTTTCCTGCGAAATAAAACGCATTATGTTATAACAACGTTTGACACTTTCAGACCAACTCAATTATTAAGAAGTGGAAGCGTGTCTTCAAAGCTTTAAAACAAAGTTTGGTTTTTAACTTGCTTATGATATTTTGTTGTTTCTGCCATTTTTAGTCAAATATTTCCCGTTCACACATGTTTCTGTAATTAAGTGTTACAAAATCAATCAAATTTATTGTGTCGTCTTGTAAAAATATTTAAACGATATTCGTTATAGATCGGAGTGATTAGACTTATGCTGTGATTTTTTGCTTAATATTGTACGTAAACCTTCGATCACTTCCGAACTAATTGTACTGTTTTAAATTTCTTCTCCACACGTTCAGATTTTTTAATTGAAGTAAATCGCTACGCATAAGAACAATACATCGCTTGGAATCCATCTGTGGAAAACAAGTTCGCGCAGATTTGAATCGATCAAAGCGATCCACTACCGGATATCCGGCGCCTCCATACACGTTGTCTCTAGCGCTCTAGGGAATAGAGCCCGTCGCAGCGTTTCTTTCTTTTCTGAACAGGCGCAGTCCGAGACAACTCGCAAAAGGAGTAGAAGGCTCCTACATAACCTGTCACTACGTAAGTATCCGTGCACACATAACTATCTACTCCGTGCTTTGTTCGATTGGGGTGTAGTATACCTATCACAAGGCTTTCGCTGAGTCACAGGGTCGATTTTTTATCGGACGCGTAACTTGGGGTCAAAGGCGTCGAGGTGCGATTTCTTGGCAGTTTCCGTGTTCAGAGTAGTAAGTAGAGCGTGAGGGCTTCCGCCATAAGCGTCATTTTTTAGTGATGTGAATTTGTGGCTAGGATTCTTAAATGGTGTGAAGACGCGGGCGATGACCCCACCAAGTGCAAGCCCATCGCCTTTCCCTCGCGCTACTAATTGCCACGTGTGTTTTCTGTTTCAGCAATAAATTGTATGAGTCAGAAGGTAGAAAAACCAGTACTATCGGGTCAACGGATCAAGACCAGAAAAAGAGGTGAGTTGCATTAATATTTTGATTATTTCATTGTAATTTACCAATATTGATTCTCACTGATAATGCCATTTGGCATTCCATAATGTTCTAGCACGCGCCATTTACTTCGCTTTTTTTTATTAATTGTCGAAAATATTGTTTCGTGTTAAAATATCCATTAAGATAGAGGTAAAATTTTATTATGAACAAATGTTAAATCTCGTAATTTTTTAATTTACTTAACCTTAATTTTTTCCATGTCCTAAACTAAAGCAATGATGCAATACTGCAATAAAAATATAATGATTCATCAATCAATTGGTAACTGAGATTCATATTGACATTGTTGTGAATAAACATTACCTACTTGCCTTATTAATTGGGTTGAAAACTGTAGACAACTGGAGTTGTCAAATAATATGTTGGGACTTTGACTAGCTTTTCTACAAAACTTAATTTGCATTGGGTTTGGAACTTGGGGACTCAGTTTCTATTATTAGGCTTTCTTTAACATAAAATAAATAAACAATCAAAGTTAACATCTTGGTTATGGGCTTTATGGGTATTAGCATGATAATCTGAAACTTTGCATTTAGTATTTAAAATTAGATAGACTATTTATACAAAAACCTTTGTTTTATGATGTGAAAATTCTAATTTCTAAGGCTTTAATAACTCTATTGGAGCACAAAGATTCATGGTCTGATTTTATCTTTAGTTATGGTTTGTAATAATTTGAATAGTATGAACATTGATAAAATTTGTAAGTTCTTCCATATTTATATAGCCAATTCAACTTGGTAAGGCTGCCATCTCTAAATTTTGTCAAACAGGACAAAAACCGTAATCCCTGGATTTTGGGGCTCAAAACGCAGATATGGGTACATTTTTTTAAATTTAGTTATCAGCATAATAAAAAATTGGTCAAATAGTCATAAATGATATTTATTCATTTTCTAACAAACTTAACTTAATTTACTTAACTTTCATCGAAATTGGTGCGAGAAACAAATAGAAGCCTACCAAAGAATACCCAAACTTAGTAACTTTTTTACTAGAAAAATTTGAACCGCCTTCAAACAAAACCTTCCCAGGATGCCCCCTGGCCTCTCTAAACTAGGACAAATCCAGGGAAAACCGGACAGATGGCAGCACTAACTTAAGGTAGCTAAAGACAAAATCAGCCCTTGAATGTTGATGTAGTTTTGTTATTCCTGAGTACCTACTCCATACAAAGAATGTTATTCCATTTAATTGATTTGAAATATCGGACATTCTGAAATTACACTAAGTATTTGTAGAAAGGTATTAAGCTACCACGCAAGTCAGGCAACCACAGTGCCACAGTCTGGATATAATTTTTCACATGGATAGACGATTACCTGGAGATGGACACTACTTTTCATCCTGAAAATTTGTTAACTGTAGTTTGACAGTGACCATAGATAACTTTAACTGACAAGACCACATAAAAGTAATCTCACAGGTCATGCCGCTGATGTGACATTCCACTAGCCCGATTTTTTATAATACCTCGAAACTCAAAAGTAAAGTAGTCAAAAATTTTGTTGAATTTTCACAAGAAAATTACCCTCGTCTTTGACATAACCAAGTTACATTACTAGGACTTTCTAAGGTAAAATAAAGACTATTTTCTAAATTAAAACAAATAAGTTCGCGGCTTAGGGCCACCCCGCCGCACCTAAACCTAAATTAATCCAAATTAATCCTCCAACGTTGGTTTTACCAGTGCTGGTAATGTAACTTGCTTGTGTACGAAGAACTAGCTGAAAATTACAGTTAAACTAAGTAATACATAGATTTTTACTACTTTAGGCTATTTTCACAAAAATTAAAAATGGCCTGCTATCCGATTTTTTAACCTCGTAAGGCCCAGTGTACCAAAACTTGGTCTATACTAATATTATAAAGAGGAAAAATTTGATTGTTTGTTTGCATTGAATAGGCTCCGAAACTACTGGACAGATTTCAAAAATTCTTTTGCCGTTAGAAAGCTACATTATCATTGAATAACATAGGCTACTCTTTACCGCGGGAAAATACCTTTTCTTACGGGAAAATTAATTTACCGCGGGCGAAGCTGCGGACGGAAGGCTAGTAGTGTATAAAGTGACACTTTTAACTCAAACCCATACAGTTTGTACCAGAAAACCAATTGCAAAGAAAATCATTGTTTACGTATGTTGACTGAGAACGTTCTGCGGTGGGTCAAGAGTCAATTTGTTTGGAACCTACCCTCCTTACCCTCACCTACCTACCTACTTACCCTCATGTAATTCATGTCATTGATAACAGTGACCATTTGGCTCAATAAAAATAGCCGCGACTCCACGACATTACGTAAAACGCGTTGACATTGTACGTACATAAACAGCTAACAGCCATGACATTGAATTTCCCTGGCACTTCTCGTGGACAAGGAACTATCGTTCAAGGCTGCCGTTTTGTACCTACTTGTAAATTTTTTTGTTTAGCAACACCGACTTGTTTACGTCTTGTTTATGATCAAGTGAAAATTTCTAGTGTTTAGATGTTAGATGATAATTTGGATTTTTATCGAGATTCTGCACATGCAGTATGCTATACTGCCGCGCTACTAGTAGTAGTAGGTATGAAGTGGCAAAAATAGTTGCGTTATAACTACATACACAAATCACGTCTATATCCCTTACGGAGTAGACAGAGCCTAAGGTAACAAAACCTAAAGGCCACGTTTAGCATGATTGTAGGCGTATAGGTGGAAAAAGGAATCAAAATAGTGCTGGGTTGCTAGCCGCATCGCCTATAACATGATTCCTAAGATTTTAGCCAGTTCCCTTTATGGGCTTTTACCATCAGCGCGGGACGAGAAGCAACTGGTATATTCTATGTTTGTTCTTTGCTCCCAGACCAGCATGGAAGATAAATTTTCTGGTAACATTTCGTTTTGTTGTAGTCGTTGTACTAACCCAACCTAACCAACTTTTTCCAAGTATTATTTTATATTTGCAATAGTTTTAGTTAATAATAAAACCTACATCTTAGAAACAACCTCGTGACATGTGAATAATAAATCTACCATTCATCTTTTGAAAAAACTATTCTACGAAGTAAAATTCATTAACAAACAATTTTCTTTAAAATATATTTCATTGAAATGAAGAGTATATGAAATTAAAATATTGGTTTTAATATTCTAATAGTTGTATATTCCTTGAAAACATTTCTATGAAATTAAATTATTTGAAAATTATGTCTACAAAACAAGGGGACGCCCTCATTTTATCTGCCACTTCACGAGGGACGAGATAGAGGTATTAAAGTATACTCCGCGTTATACATAGAATCTTATCAAATCGTTAATATCTTACTGTTCATTCCTAGTTCCTACAAACCCATGTCATGCAGTACTGGCAGATGCGATGCGAAACAGCACACTCAACATTTCCCATGACCTGTGTGATGTGACTATTGTCTGGCATATCGCTTACCTGCTTAAAACTTTTTTACCCGGTCCCTTCAGAATCATCTTAACAGGGTTGTAACTACTGTGTGTACAATTCTTAATTCACCAGATAATTCACGTCCGCCATTTGTTTTCCACATAGTACATGAATTATCAGAGGCCTGATTTTTGAAAGCACGTGTGTACCACCCGTAAGTGGTGAAAAATTTTGCTGAATCACTACATAGTATAAAACAAAGTCGCTTTCTCTGTCCCCATGTCCCTATGTCCCTTTGTATGCTTATATCTTTTTTAATAGATAGAGTGATTCAAGAGGAAGGTTTTTATGTATGATTCTACGCAGACGAAGTCGCGGGCAGAAGCTAGTATTAAATAAAAGTAGCTTGGAAGATATTTACTACGGCTTTCATTAATCTTGTGACCTAGTCAATAATTTGATTAGAACTGTAGTTTTGAAGATATAAACAGAATTATGCCACCAAGTGGTATTTTCACACGTGCTTTCAAAAATCGGGCGCCTGGTCGTATAAATAGGTCCGAGCGTTGCTTTATTTGATCCGTTGATTTTTGTAATATCAATGGACCGTAGGTAGGTAAGTATATATACACTATACAGGTGCAGTATGTGTAACGTGACCATTTATTTATTTTGTCAAACCGGGACACACGTCAAAAGTTTTTAGTGTTTTACAAGTATTTTATCATAGAAGATAGAATAATGCAAAATAATTAAAGCTCTAAAACACAAAATAGTTAAGTTGTCATGACTTACTAAGCCCCCAGTAGTGGCGTGACTTCTAAGTCGTATTTTTGTATATGTAGACTGAACAATTTTTTTTTAAACGTGTGCGTATAATTTTAAACTATCGTCGGGTCTGCTTGCAAAACCGGGACGAAGTTGGCTTCGCTTGGGACACCGGGACAGACTGCCTGAAACCTGGACTGTCCCGCCCAAACCGGGACGTATGGTCACGTTAAGTATGTGCGTTAAACGTTTGCATACAAAAGTTGACGGATATAAAAACAGTGGCGGCGAATTACAGTAAGTTGGTAAACCGGGTCATATTCACCGTTATTGTCCGACCGTTACGGCGCGGTGATGTCACTCGTTTATTATAATTTGGGCAGACAGACGATGTATTCCTCAATTAAGTTGTTATTTTCCTTTTATACACTTAACCCGTCGTATACTTAAGACACGGATCCGTGCCTACTTTAAAGCTGACTTTATGTATTTTTATATAAATCAGCAGAATTTGTGCGTATTAAAACAGATGAGACTAGAATGCAGTAGTTTTTAACTCCCGCATATGAAATACGGAGTTCTAACTACCTCAAACTCAAATAATAATAATCAAGACTGAGTTCTGCGAAGGGTAAAGTGAGGTCGGTTTAAACCCCCCGTCTGTGTCTGTAATAGTTAGCTTGGCGAAGGGATGCACTTGTGTGTAGCAACTGCACTGTATGCACACGGCAAGGCGTGGTTTAATCCGGCCTCACTTGTTCGTAACTCTGTCTTGAATTTTTATTTGATCTGAGCATAAAACTAAATTTGAGTACTTACATAGGGTGGGTCGCTAACGCGTTTCCTATTCATTGTAACTTTTCTTACCTCTAATGACTTATGCAGTTGTATAAACCTGTGAGGCGATAAAATAGTAATAACGTTAATCATCCTTCGCGTTATTGTGTAATTAAATACCTAATTAAATTGAAATCAAAATACCTACAAAACCAAATTGACTTGAGCGTTTTGCCTTCTCAAGATATCGAAACTGTCTGTTACCAAAACGTCCTATCTAAAATTGGTTCAAATCTTATTTAATACCGCGTGAACAACGACTAGTCTGACTTCAGACGTTATTCTACTAAAAGACAGACTGCGTCATTATTCTAGATAAGTAAACCAATAAGTACTCACTGTCGCTCTCTGAGACCTTCAAAACAATTTCCTGATATCTTCCAGTAGATAACATTGTTACTATGAACTATATACATACTTAGATAGATTAGCAAGATTTTGTTCACCAAGTCTGCCGTGGCGTGAAAGAATGTTTATAACTACGTGAAATCTAATGTATTACTTTGTATAACCGTCTAGAAGTTAGAAATTAATATTGAGACGTAGTATGTTGTAATGATAAGCTGATATCTTTGTTAGTGTAAATATAAAAACACGTACTATATTATTTATTTGGACTTGCGATAAAATCTTACTGCTTGTTTGGTTTCGTTTTCACACTTCAAGTTATAAGGTAAATCACTGGAAGTGGGTCACCAGGGGCCCGATTTTTGAAAGCACATGTGTGAATACACCACTCTAAACTCGAAAGTGGTGAAACATTGTGCTGAATTTTAAATACAAGTAGTTTAGATGCTTACGGCGAGTAATTCCCATCTTCCAACCCAGCAATGCCATCCAGGTTAGATATTGGGAAATCACAGTGACATCTTCCAACCTGCCTCGGGTTGGATAAACATTGATATATCGTCACCTTTCTCAACGTCGTATCTGACTCAAACTTGTGATAACATAAGCGCCTTTATCGATAATAAAATAATAAAGGCTGCTTTCCTGTCCAAAAATTGCGTCAGATACGAGGTTGAGAGTAAAGAGACGATATCCTCTTAGTATAAATGCATGTGAAAACCTGATTGAATGCAAGACATAATTATCTTTGCCTGAAAATAGAAAAATCGATACTGGTGCAAATGTGAACGGAACTGTCATAGGGATCATGGAATCGAATGGATCGCATTGTTTTGAAATCCGCGACTAGTGTCACGATAAGTCTGTAGACCGTCTAATTGATAATTCTAAGTGTAAGTCCCTAAATATGGCAATTGCTGTCGCATGTCTGTTATTGGTGCATGAACATTGATATTAATGTTTTGTTTATGTGCTGTTGGCATGTCTAAATAAATAAATACCAATAAAAAGCTTGTAACAAATCGACGCTGAATAATTGAATTTGGAACTACGAAAACATTATGTGCATTGCTATCACGCAGGCTTTCTGGCAAATGGGTAAAGAAAAACAGTAAAACATAACTGTAATTCCGCGCCAGGGGCCCGATTTTTGGAAATCATACCTATGAAAATATCGCTCGAAAATCGTTCAAATCCGTGAATTGCTATTTTTGAAAGGCGAGTAGTAGAAAATCACCGCTCGAATTGAAAACGACTGGTCTCTAGCAGTCGTTTTAGAATTCGAGTGGTGGGATGGCTTGTCAAAATTAAAAACATGGCGAGTTGGCGGGTGACTACCTTCACTCACTGCTGTCATTGCCTCGATGCGTTGGGCTATTTTCATCGTATTATTGAGATTTTCTGTTAATTTGTAATTCAACAAATCTAATGCCATTATCAAGTTTTCGTTTTACGTAATTTTTTTTGTAACAAATTCGCAATTTAAACTAGTTCTAATAAGTACTTTAGCATAAAAAATAAATAACTATGATGCAAAAATACTTTGCAATTTATGTTAAATTAATTTGAGCTGAAAATATATATTTCCAGGTGCCCAACAAAAAACCGGTAATTATCGACTTTCTGCGTGTAACGAGACGGGACTACTTTTTACACATCGACTTAGTCTTTCACTAAATTTCGAACGCGGATTTCAAAAATTGGGCATTTGAGGACCAGTCGCAAATGGATGTGACTAATTTTCGAGTGTGGATTGAATTCTATTACTCGTCGTGAATTCGAGCGATATGATTTCCAAAAATCGCCCCCCAGAGTTGTCATTTAGTCGACTGGACTTTTTCCATCGTTTAGAATGGGACGGAAACTTGCAAATTATAAATCCAATAAGTACGATCTAAATTTAACTCGCTATCGATCTAATATGTCGCTAGCAACTGATGAGGCATTTCTCAGTAATTGCTCTAGATGTGGCCAATTGAAGCCCCTCGACACGAATCACGGGGGCCTTTTCTTGTCAAACATACCTCTTACGACTAGATATAAAAGTATCAATATTTTCTTGTTTATAAATTCATTTTCTTTCGGTGGTAACTAACTGAGAATCATAATTGATATTTCAATCAATGGGTGGTCCAGAGGGAGGGGGAGTATTCACAGATCCCTAGTCGTACTCGCTCAAGTAAATCTTTTTAAAATAAAGAATTTACTGAAACTTCGACTACCCTCCACATTGAACTACAGCCGCGCCCGATTTCAATTGATCTAGTATCTTTTAAATTACCTACCTATCAGGGAATAAGGCGATGTTATTGGCATGCCTTATAAGCTTCCTTCCAATTGCTATTCTAAACATGATAATAAATAAGTCATACAGAAGAAACAAAGGAATATTCCAACAAAAAGTTTTATTGTGTCCGGTATTTGTAATCTTATTGAATTGAATAGTGAGTATTTGCGGTCACGGTACTAAAGCGGAATGGACTTTGTTTTGTTTAGATACCTATCCAATATTTAGTTGACTACGAATTAATAAAAATAAAACTTGAATTTCCTGTCGCCTAATATATTTATAATAGGTGTATTAACGTTGGTAATGTTGCCCACGACTTCTTCTTCGTATTGGTAAAACAATTTTCAAAATCGGTTCCGTAGATCCAGAGATTACCAATACAATTTCACAAACTCACAAAGTTTACCTCTTTACAATTATATATATATTTCTTATCATATCACAACATATAATGCGTATGAACCATGAACAAGAGTATTGACACAATTACTCGGTTGCAGCACACGTGTAGTAGGTACTTAATAATTAGGTGTCTCTTAGGAAATTAATGTCAATTTAAATTAATTATCTTTTGATCTTAGTTGCTATGAATCTTTCTAATATGTGATATCCGGAATGTTGGTTCTCTTTCGGAAGAGAGAAAATCTGAATCAATATAAAACACGACAGGGAAATATTTAATTGACAGGTATTTATCTTTAATTAAAGTTTGTGTTGTGGCGCACAGCGGATCGTATTTAAAAGCACTTTTAAATTAATCGTTTTAGTTATTTCTCTAAACTTGAAAAATATAAAGTGGGTACAAGCTTTTTTCCCAAGTCATCTTGCATTTTCATCTATCCTGTTTAGGTATACCAAATTTCAACTCAAGTTTGTTATTAAATTATCCACTCTATATCACTAAATTAAATTTGTATTGTACAGTGGTCTATATTTTATTTTGTCATTCTTCACGATATAGAAACTAACCAAACAATTAGCCGTGATCGGACAACCGTATATCTAGAAGTTTCGGCCTTATGATCTAACCGCATGTCATAATGGCGGCCCACATGTGGCACACCGAACTACCATATGGTCGAGTCGTGATCGCTGATCGCTGGCCAGTTAGCGAGCGAACATTCGATTTCCTGTTTTAGATCATTATGCTCGAGTTGTTTGCGACAACTGTTTTAATTATGCCTTGTACATACATATTGTTGTAGTAATAAATAAGAGGTTTTAATTGAATATGGAACCAGTGTTGCGGATATCCTTGATAATGATGTCAAAGTAAAACCTTTTTATTAATAGTCAACCCAATCCCTAGTTACATTCTAGTGTCCCGCCAAGTGTTTCAATTGTCTGTTTCAGCGCAAACAGTATTTTCTTGTAAAATATATGTTATTTTAGATTAGAATCTTGCTTAATCTTAGTAAATGAAGGTTGAGTTCTGCTCTATTGTCTTTGGTGTATTGGATTTAGGGTTGTCATCCGTCCATGCTTATTTTTATTAGTTAGGAGGGTTTTAGAAAGCGTCCAGTTAGAACTCAGAAACTTTCTGTCTAGGAGAATTCTAATACATTAGGTGTTTATATTATGTTGGTGATAAAATACGATCTAATCTAAATGTCCCAGATTTTTAAAGCGTCGTCCAGCGACGGCAATTTTACTAATGGCAACCCTACATTAGATCCTTTTAGCAACTTTGATTGTCACATTGAAACCTATGCTCATCTCTCTCCCTCCCATTGTCCGCCAGATGAGAAAGAGAAGTACGACCCCAACGGGTTCCGCGACGCGCTCGTGCAAGGTCTCGAGCGCGCTGGCGGCGACCTCGAGGCGGCGTACAAGTTCTTAGACTCTGCCGGATCCAAGCTCGACTACCGCCGCTATGGGGAGGTCATCTTCGACGTGCTCATCGCCGGGGGGCTGCTGCGTAAGTATAACAAAACAAATACCAGGGGGTAAACTCGGAAATTCGAAATTGAAACTTTAAGTCATACTATCTCTCACTCACTTATTAACCTAGAGTCCTTAAGGGGGTCTACTCCCGAATACGAAGTTCGTGTCGTACCGTGCCTCTCGCTCTCGTGTTAAACGCTATTAGTGCGAGCGAGACGACAAATTTTGTGGTATAAAACTAGCTTGAACGAAATGGGACCCATTGTAAAATTCCCAAATGGCATTTGTTCCTGTACTTGGCGCGTTATAAGATTATAATTAGGGGTCCTATTTATTTATTTGACAATATACCTAATTTAGAATATTACAGTAAAATAAATGTGCCGATAAAATTCAAACGTTGGCACGCATGGTTCTCATACCATTCGCCGTACTGTCACCGATCTTTCTTTAATATTAAGTCCGAGTGGATACATTTTTGAAACTACTCTATTCTTTTTTCAAATGATGAAACAATTGGCTAGAGATCTGAACAACTCGTGTCGACAAACCCGATCTCGTTCAATAACTTCTGACATGTTCTCTTCGTTATATTGCTCCTCACTCGCAGAGTTTTGCTACAATGTGTGTGTGTGTGATCAGTTCCCGGCGGCGGCGTGTCGATGGACGGCGAGTCTCCTAAAACCAACACTTGCATCTTCAACGCTAGCGAGGATATGGATTCGATGCGGAATTTCGAACAGGTACGAAAATAAATTAGTGACGGGTGCTAGGATTGATTGTAAAAGTAAACTTTGCAAACGACAACGACATACAATGCAAGTAGTGAGATGCGCCAAGTTACTAAGAATAACGTTAACTGTAACCAACAATTTTGACACGTGTTTCATAGGTTTTTGTCAAATGTTCGTCAAAATCACCGGTTATGGTTAACACATTCGCTGCCACGCATTGTACTTATAAAAAACATTAAATGCAAGCAAGAAGGAGGAAAGCTAAAGTAAAGTCTATAAAAAGTGTAAACTTGGTAAAAAATTTGAAAGAGTTCGAAACAAATGTACAGACAAAAAATGACAAGAATTGTAAGTCATTGTTGTGTCTGGTTGTTAATCTATTTTTTTTCTTACTGTAAGGAACCAAAATACAATGAAAGGATGCCTATTAGTCTTATTTATTACTTTTGGATAAACATCCAACAATAAAATTGGAGTCTTTCAAAGATTCTTTATTGTGGAGTGAGTCACCGGTCATAGCGCGACATAGTAATACGTAATGTTCGTATCTCGTGACCGTTTTTTATAATCACCAAGCAGCTAATATTTTACCAAACCTTGGTGTGAGACGAAAATCGAAAGAAATGTTTGATTTTATTTATTTAAGGTTCACCAACAATTGTTAACACTAGTACATCGATCCTGCTGCTTGTATATGTATATGACATTTTGAATAGAGTATCACAATCACTTATAGGTAAATACCGCATGCGAAATAAAAGTGAAGCTTAGAAACTAAGTTTATTAACCCGTCAAGCGTCCAAGCGACTACAGTAGTCCCTAACTTTTTCGGGCGGGAAATGTCCTAGGGACTGCATTATGCATTCACGCCACTGGCCAGGTCTTTCCTTGGAAGAGCCAGCGACAACTCTCTATATATGCTTCTCGCTCTCTCTTTAAGCCTCCCGCCCGAAAAAGTTAGGGAGTACTGTAGTCGCTTGAACGCTTGACGGGTTAACTAATTAGGTATGTTTTCAAAACAACCAAACCAAACAAAACTCTGGCTGGATAAGTGATTTAAGTTAAGTTGATGATTTTCCTGATCAGCTCAATGTGTGGGTCGAAGTGAAAATCCGTCATGTCGCTGCAACTGGCTTTGATTTGGTATTTAAATGATGAAAAACACGGCTAGAGTCCTGAACACAAGTGTTGAGAAACCCTTTCTCGTTCATTTACTTCTGACTTAATTAATGTTTAGTGAATGTTGTTGTGTACTTTGCGTTTGTTTAACATTATTTTTTTTTTCTTTTTAGGTATTTGTGAAGCTGATGCGCCGATACAAATACCTGGAAAAAATGTTTGAAGAGGAGATGAAAAAGGTAAGAAACAATTATCACATCTAACAAGATTATAATTATTAAACCTCGTTAGTGCAGAGTACTGTATGAAGAACTTTTAAATAAGATGAAATAGTTCCCAAATTTTCAAATTTCTATATTTCAAACTGGTCTATGCCCTGTCTGTTAAAAAAGATAGAGTTGAGGAGGTAACTACCAAAAAAAAAAACAAAATGCTTAGAAACTCTAATGAGAACGCTGAGATGACGCGTGGCGACAAATATTCACAGATAGAAAAATTCGAAGGCTTACCCACCTGCCACCTACCTGGTGGTGTAGGGGTATAGCAAGCGTCACGAAATGACTAGGATCCGGATTCGATTCCCGGCCATAGTTTTATTATTTTTACTCAGTTTGTACCAATGATTTGTTATTTTATGAGAACGCATTCTGATATGGAGTACCGTTAATAGTTTAAGGCGTACTGAAATTTGGTTATTTTTTACAGGTACTGGTGTACTTGAAGGGATTCGAGCCACTCCAACGTATCAAGCTCGCTCGCATGACCGCACTCTGGATCGGTAAGTAACTGAATGAGCTAAAAAGCACATAAAACTGAATTAGAGGTGGTCTTTCAGTCTCCTGTTCACTTTAGAAATTAGATATCGACGGGGAAGAACCAAGATTCTCCCATCTTGTAATTTCGGATTAATGTAAGATAGGAGCTATTGGTTCTCTCAATAGAATTCAAACTACAATAATTAAAATTTGTAAGATAAGATCTTGGTTCTTTCCCGTCGATATTTCGTTTCTTTCATTCTCCCTAATAGCGTAGCCTTCTAGTGCAAGAGGTGAGTGTGTGGTAAAGCCAAAAGAGTTTTTGGTGTAGTATCTGTATCTATTTCGACGACGCGGTTGGCCTAGTTGGTAGTGACCCTGCCTGCGAAGCAAGCGTCCCGGGTTCGAATCCTGGTAAGGGCATAAGTTTGTGTGATGAGCACGAATATTTGTTTCTGAGTCATGGATGTTTCTATCTATTTAAGTATGTATTTCTCTATATAAGTATGTATATCGTTGTCTAGTACCCATACTACAAGCCTTACTAGCGCTTACTTTGGGACTAGGTAATTTGTGTGAATTGTTCCCTAATATTTTTTTATTACTAGCCGTTGCCCGCAACTTCGTCTGCATAGAATTCGTTTATCGCTATCCCGCAGGAATTACGCAATTTTCCGTAATAAAAAGTAGCCTATGTGTTATTCCAGACTATAATCTATCTATGTTCCAAATTTCATCCAGATCTGTCCAGCCGTTCTGGCATGAAAGAGTAACAAACATCCAAACATACTCACAAACTCACATTTATAATATTAGTAGGATCATTTATTATCTGTGGTTGGTGAAACATAATGCTAATTAGGATTTGTTAGTTTTAAAACATAAACTGCACTAATTAGAGCCGGGGCGCGCTTCCTCCGCGCCTCGGTGTCGGAATGTGCGACAGAGACTGCGCGGGCGGCGTCGCGCGGCGCGTCGGCCTCGGCGCACCGCCGCTGCCCGCTCCACAGTTACAATAACTTAAGATTAAGATATTAGTTAAATTTCTAAATGTCAGTGAAAATTAGAACACATAGAAAAATCCGAAAAGTAAAGCTATGGCCGGGAATCGAACCCGGATCCTCGTCATTCCGTGACGCGTATACCCCTACACCACCCATAGCAGATGGGTAGTCTCCGAATTTTTCTACGTGTTACTTAACTGTCACGTGACCTTTTGTTACTATGCGAATTTTTGTCGCTAAGCGTCATCTGTTTGAATGATGTGTCTGTACGACACAATTACAAACTCCCGTGGAACATCTACTGCTCACCAGGGATGAGAGAAGGCGCTGTTTTTCAAAATGATAGGTACTATCAAATGAATCATGAAATTTCATTTGTTGATTTTTATGTTTTACTTTTTCGGTTTTACCGTTAGAAATT
Source organism: Pandemis corylana (assembly GCA_949127965.1). NCBI lineage: Eukaryota > Metazoa > Arthropoda > Insecta > Lepidoptera > Tortricidae > Pandemis > Pandemis corylana. The sequence goes on along the minus strand of OX421869.1, from coordinate 11,795,539 downwards.
AAATTTCTAAACTAAATTAGTTAAACTATACGGACAGAATAACTCATTGTCAGGGATGAAAGCGTACTGGAACTGAGTGGTTTACTTGACATTGTGTGGATAGAAGTAATGCTAGAACTTCATACTGAGAAATTACTGAAGCTCTAGTTTTGTTCAATTCAATAGCATTTCAGTTAAGCAGACATTTTTAAGCGATCCGTAAGAAGCGTCGAATGGCGTTAGTGAAACTTCTATCTATATAAAAATAATTAATATCATCATATAGATTTAAAAAAAAAAACATGCTATAGAGGTACATTACATAAAAAAAATTAGAAGCCGGGCTTGTTTTATATTTTTAGGGATAATGATGACATCCTTGTAAATTTCGTAATTACTTGACCTGAATGTTGTTATTAATTTTAAACTAACTAGACATTATTCCATAAGGAAAAGGAAAATTAAACTCTGCCCCCCATTTGTAGTATGAACTGCGGTTTCTTTGTGCAAACATTCGTATTCAACACACAAACGCCTGTCAGACCTGTATCTACCGGGATTCGAACCCGGGACCTCTAGCTTCATAGTCAGGGTCACTTACCTCCAGCCTATACGAAAAAATAAATCTGACCGTATTGGAATCCATGAAACCTGTCTGACGGTGTGTTGTGAACAGGCAACGGGTGCGTGCCGCCGTCTGTGCTGCTGGTTCTGATGAACGAGCACATCGTGAAGGACAACCTGGCGCTGGACTTCGTGCTCGAGGTGTTCGACTGCATCAAGCAGGAGCGCGGCACCGCCTCGCTCGTCACCGCGCTCAAGAAGGGCCAGCTCGAGGGCCGGTACGTACCACACTACTGCGGCACCAAGGGACAGTTTCACCACTCTCTGTCAAGTTCTCTATTTATTACTACGAAACAGAGACATCATCATAGATAATTGTCACTTAAGATATCAGGAACTTAACGGAGTGGTGAAACATACTCCAAGAAGAAGACAGTTTCACCACTCTCTTAGTTGCTGATTGCTTAAGTGTCGGCGGCAAACTTCTTGAGCTTGAGCTGGGAGTAAAGAAAAACGTAGAATGTACCAGTTGCTTCTCTTCCAGCGCAGATGGTAAAAGTCCATCGAGGGAATGGGCCAAAATCTTAGGAATCATGTTATAGGCGATGCAGCTAGCAACCCATCTCTAATTTGATTCTCCTTTCCACCTATACGCCCACAAACGTGGCCTTTAGGTATTGCTACCTTAGGCTCTGTCTACCCCGTGAGGGATAAAGACGTGATTTATGTATGTATGTATTCTTGAGCTAAGATAACGTGGAAGGGGTATGTTCGCGCATGTACTTGTACCAAAGAGATGTTAAATCCGCTGGGAATTTTATCAAAGATGCAGTCTCTATCTGATTCATAGTAATAAATAGAGACTTCACCGTATCTGACAATTACAGGCCCTAAATATCTTTTCACTGTAGAAAGTTTCTCATAGCAAAGATAATTTTTCCGCTATCCATCGGCTACCTCGTGTTAGCAACAAGCAAACTGTTCTAATGACGGATTAAATAAGTATTGAGAAAGTCATCATTTGGTCAATCGTTAAATATTTATTTGATTATAATAAAGGAAAAACGAATCTTGTGGCTGACGGTGTTAAGCTAATATTATAACGTTTTGAAAAAGATGCTTGTGAACTGATTACGAACCATAAAACGCTATGGGGAGTTGTGTTCTCTGTTTTGGTATGTTTCAATCCCATGGTATGAAACCAGGTTTTACGTTTGGAGGTAAAATTTGTATGAAGCCATGGGAGATTACGGCGACATGTACTGGTTCTCCGCACCATTGCGACAGAGTCATAAATGACGCTACATTTTAAACAAATAAATAATACTTATAATTTTTAAACGAAGGCCACTGTGAATGATTTAATGAGAGAAAGAAGACATTTATTCTCTTTTGAAAGACAATTATAGAGCATACACACAATTGTACAAAAAAGAAACTTAAGCGTGCCTTCGCAAAAGTGAAACGGTCGCTGGCTATTATTATACGTACATATATCACGTCTCTACCCCTTACGGGGTAGACAGAGCCTAAAGTAACAAAACCTTAAGGCCGCGTTTAGCATGATTAAGGGCATATAGGTGGAAAGGGAAATCAAAATAGTGATGGGTTGCTAGTTGCATCGCCTATAACATGTTTCCTGTAGCCGCATGTAACACGATTCCTAAAATTTCGCCCATACCCTCGATAGGCTTTTACCGTCTGCGCGGGAAGAGAAGTAACTGGTAAATTCTATGTTTTTTCTTGACTCCCAGACCAGCATGGAAGAAGCTATTTTATTATTCAGAAAATGGGGTTATACACAATTTTTGGGGCACGCTGAACCCACGTCGCTTAATTATTTCTGCCATGCTGGTCTAGGAACGAAGAAAAAACATTAAATGTACCAGCGGCTTCCCTTCCCGCGCAGACGGTAAAAGATCATCGAGGGAATGAGCGAAATGTTAGGAATCGTGTTACATGCGGCTAGCAACCCGTGTCACTATTTCGATTCCTCTTTCCATCTATATTTATATGCCCACGTTTTACGTGGCCTTTAGGTCTCCTTACCCCGTAGCCTAAAAGACGAAATATGTAAATTTATGTAGCATAATGATATTGTCTCGTGCAGGCTGCTGGAGTTCTTGCCTCTGAACCGCCGCAGCGAGGAGGCGCTGGCGGCGGCGTTCGCGTCGCGCGGCTTCGCGGAGCTGCTGCGTCTGCATCGCGCGCAGGCCTCGCAGGTAACACCCCCCCCCCCCCCCCATACAGACACCGCCCCCCACCGCTGCCAGGTTACCAGACACAAATCGTAAAATATACAAGTTGTACTGTATAGCTTACATAAGCTTGTCAGAAGTAACGAACGGGGATTGACATTCACTAATTTTTTTATTCATGTGAATAAAAGGTACAATACAGGGGTACAAACTCGACTGACTTGTAATATCTATCTAATCGAATTCTAGATACATTTTGTTATTTTGTTTTTTTTCTTTATCGTTCCGCGAATTAGTTAGAAATGTAGGTACTTTCTGCGTAGTTTACTCTTTAATTTAACTAGAATACATCTATGAAAATAATGTCTTTTGGGGGGTAAGCTAATACTTTGGTTCTTAAATATTGTAAATGGACTTGTTATAAGGCCACATTTAACCTCCTTTCGGCTTTACGCGTAGTTTTGTAATATTTGTTAGTTTACTTGCCCATCTATCTCCCGCGTAAGTTTGTCGTAGCACTTGACACCATGTAAATCAGACGACCGTGGGGAGCTATCTCGGTGCGGTCGTCCCACCCCGCACCCCTGTGCCGCGCGGGTGAGGGCTCATTTAAGCAGTCAGTCACGTAGTCGCGACCGGCCAGTGTGTTTCAATCCCCATCTTAGCTGACCCTCCACAGACTTAAAACTACTAGCCATAACCCAAAATGATGAAAACCGATGACGAGTCAGAGCGGCGAGGCCGGTCGCCGCGAGCGCGCGTCGAACGAGTCTTTCGGGAGACGCGATGCGAGCGGCGTAATGGCCCCGCTGCTATGTCGACATGGCAATCTGATTATCCTGTATCCCCCACTTCAATATTTTTTAATACAAGAAGAAAACCCAAGCTATGAAGATCCGATACCCTTTTCGTTTTAGTATTATCAAATGTAGACGTCACTCTATCAACGTTTACTCGGAACGTAATAACCTTGTGTGTATGTGTAGGAGGCGCGCCGCGAGCTGACGCAGGCGCTGCTGGACGAGTTGGCGGATGAGAAGCCGGTGCGCGACCTCATACAGGAGCTGCGCGACATGGCGGTTCGGGACGCCATCCCCGACCACGAGGTCGTCGCTATTGTGAGTACCACACGTTAACATTCGAGGTTTCACTAAGAGCGCCACATGTCCTTGTAACCTTAGCGTATTAGCGAATTATATTAAAGAGACATCAAACTCCGATAAAAATACAAGCACACGAGGTATTTTATCTTAGCCCTCTAGGCTGGAGACGTTTACGATTAGAGTTTGCTATGCTTGATAAACGATGGACTGATGACCTAGTTAAAGTCGCGGGTTCACGGTGGATGCAAGCTGCTTCCAACAGAGGCAACTGGAGGTCTATGGGAAGGTCCAACAGTGGACGTCCTACGGCTGATATGATGATGATGATGCTCGATAAAGATACAGCCCAGTCATATTAACATTCTTAACTACGCAAAATGTAAATGTTCAAATGATGATACTCGATGACGAGTCGGAGTAACATTTCGAGACGCCGCGAGCCGGTTCCGATTGAGTACTTCAAGAGTTACCATGCTCGCGGCGGCGCTGTCTTGCTACGCTGTCGATATGGCAATCTGATTATAAACTGCTTAGTCGTCTCCCCGAGCTGGCGGTATTTTTTGTTAATGGCAACATTTGTTTAGATCTGGCAATGCGTGATGTCGCGCGGCGAGTGGAACAAGAAGGAGGAGCTGTTGGCGGAGCAGGCCGCCAAGCACCTGCGCCATTACACGCCGCTGCTGGCCGCGTTCGCGCAGTCGGCTAAGGCGGAGATTGCGCTCCTCACTAAGGTAAGGGAGAGGATTTAAAATGCTTAGACTCTTGTATGTCGAGAAAAAGAATGCAGACTAAAATAAAAATAGAAAAAGTTAGCCTTATATTTGGCGTGGAGGATCCGCGTAACAGCATCCGGGAGGTAAAGTTTTTCATAACTTGCATGAATAATTTACATATACCAAGGAATTTGTAAGTAAATTATATGTTAAATAGTCGGTCGAACAAATTAAATAGATAGCTTGCAGTAACTACTGTAAAATGAAAAGACTGACGATTTTTGACAGAAAACCTATGAAATTTGATTTTAAAAACAAATGTGGTTGGTTGCTCTGGGAAAAGTTAGGGATTTAGCAAGTTGGCAATAAAAACACGGTTAGAACGAACAGTCTAACTCGCGCGCTGATGATGATTGTCTATTATTGCAGGTGCAAGAGTACTGCTACGAGAACATGTCGTTCATGCGCGCGTTCAGCAAGCTGGTGCTGATGCTGTACAAGAGCAACGTGCTGTCCGAGGAGGCGATCCTCAAGTGGTACCGCGACCCCAACTCGAGCAAGGGCAAGCTCATGTTCCTCGACCAGATGAAGAAGTTCGTCGAGTGGCTGCAGAGCGCGGAGGAAGGTTGGTTGAACGCCAATACGCATATACGATCGACACGATAGTCTGAACGCCACACTGTAGAAAAAAAACATGGACAATTTTACCAATTGACCTAGTCCCTAACTAAGCAAAGCTTGTACTATAATAGTTAACTGGAAACGGATAAATATACTGATGTAGACTTAAATACAAACAATATAAATGACTTTGGTACAAATAACATCATTTAAGTGTCACTGCACAACTCTTTATCTGTCTCACTTGCCAGTCTTGTCTTACTCTAGCTAGAAGTGAGTGAAAAAGACAGCCGCACGTCTCTGCCTCTTTTACTGGAAACTCCCCATGTTACTTACTAACCTGTTTTAATCGTAGAACGCGTTTTTTGGCGTTCGCAAATGGCCAAAGCCAAATAGAACACAGCAAAAATCCCGGTAAAATCCGAAGGGATCGTTTGAGACGTGATTAAAATTACTGCACTAATTAGAGCCGGGGCGCGCTTCCTCCGCGCCTCGGTGTCGGAATGTGCGACAGAGACTGCGCGGGCGGCGTCGCGCGGCGCGTTGGCCTCGGCGCACCGCCGCTGCCCGCTCCACAGTTATTTTTTTTTTATAATTAAAGCCACTAAGTACCAATTTCTGAACTAGAAATATGGAAAGCTAAACAGAAACCTTTATCTCGGTTGGTGTTAACGTTTGCTTTGGTTCCACAGAATCGGAGAGCGGCGAGGAGGAGGATTAGAGTAAGAGCAGCGTGAGACTGACCAGCGCCCCGCACCGCCCGCGGGGCGCGCCGGACATACTGATAATAAGCGTACTATGTTAATAACGATATAATAATTAAACTAATTGTTGAACACCGTGGGCGACCGTAGGGGACAATGTTTTCTACGACTGTATATTCATTTCTAAAGTAACATGTTGAAATACAATATTTTTTATTCAATTTTTTTAGGAAAATTCCAATAAATGGTGGCAACACTCCGTTTTTTGTTTTATTGTAACACCTTTTTGAACCTTGTACTTGATTGTACAATAAAGGTCCGGCTACACCAGTGCGTAAAAGACGTTGACGGTGCGTTTACGCAACAAAATGTATGAAGAAACTAAGAGAACGTGACGCATGCGACACGTCACTGCGTATACGCAGCGGCGTGGTCGCTCCTTAATAGATGAATATTAATTAGCAACTGCTTTCTAATAAAATCGTGATCATACTACATTGATACAGAATATACTCGAGAGCAAAGAAACAGTCACTGTTCATACGACTTCCTACGGGAAGTTGCCCGGTTTCTTTGCTCCCGAGTACAGATCGGCAACGCAAGGGAGTGAGCGTATGTGACCTTGAACGCGCAGATGCAAATTTAACGTCATACAACTAGTTGGGCATACACAGTCCAGTGGCTAACTATAGGGTGGCAGGGGTGGCAAAATGCCAGGGGCCCGAACTGGCTTGGGTTAGAGCACAGAAGGGACGCTGATGCACTTCTTTATATCGAGGAAGGAGCCCCATCTGACGAATTTGCCGCGGGCCCCAGACTTTATACTTTATAGTTGCGCCACTGATACAGTCGTAGATTGGCCCAAGAGAGCCCTCTTAAATGTATCACTAAACTTAAAAATCCCGGAAAGTATGCAACTGCCGCGCCAGCACGAGAGCGCACGAAAGTCGCGTCGCGCGCGAGTTGGTCTACCCGTCTCTTTCTTGTTGGTACAGTAAGAAAAGGACGGGCAATCTATCTCGCGCGCGACGCGACTCTTGTGCGCTCTCGTGCTAGACGTGCTGGTATGATTTGCAGGTCTCTTACTGTGAAATTCGATTTTCGAAGTTCGTTTGGTGCGGTTCTGTTCATACTAGTAGTCATTTATTTGAGAATGAGGGATGGTGCGGCACGAACTTTGAAAATCGAATTTCGGAGCCCTCAAAAGTCAATAGCCTCAGGTGTAGCTCCAGAGTTCCAGTAATCTTGAATCATTACGTTAACGACTAGAGGCTACGATGAACTATGTCGAAGTAAGCACCATTTACTAAAAAGCCAGAGACCATTTCCTCTGTTGCCCGTGGTCCTACTACAGTTTATTTGTCCTATTGGCTTTCGACGGGTGGAGCTCCTTTTTCTTGGTATATTACCCTTCGGGCAACTGAAGATATCCAACTAGCCTAATCTACCAATTTTTACGATTCGTAATAAAGGCAGCGTTTTTTCGCGTTGGACCGCGGGCAATACATTGACGATTTGGGGATCAAGTAAAACAGCACGCATGCTAGCCGGCATGGATTACATACATACCTACACAAATGACGTTTTGACCTTACGGGGTAGACAGAGCCTAAGGTAACAAAACATGAATGCCGATCCTATGCCGTACCTATGCCGAAGTGCGCCGTTTCAGCGCCGAATAGAGGCCCTAAAGACCACGTTTAGCATGATTGTAGGCGTATAGATGGAAAAAGGAATCAAAAAGATTACCAATATTGCAACATTTGCATACTTTTACTATACAAATTGCGTCATTATTTGTGAGTTGACGCGCCTTCGTGCTTACGAAGAACCTACCTGGGGCTCGATTTTTGAAAGCACATGTGTGAAAATATCACTCGAAAATGGTGAAAAATTGTGCTGAATTTGAAATACGAGTAGCTTAGAAGAGAACTAGTACAAAATTTGATTAGAGATGTAGTTTTGGAGATATACGGTGATTTATACCACTTTCGAGTGATGTGCTTTCAAAAATCGGGCCCCTCATCGTTTCCCTCACACTATGGTGATTAATTTAAGAGTGAGAAGGACGGTGCGACACAAACTTCGAAAAACGAATTTTGGAAAGGTCCCCCTGAATACAAGCCGATAAAAGCCCGCGTTCTGTTTGATTTGTTTACATACGATTTCACAACATGAATGCAGCGAGTTTTTTACCAACAGCAAATACCGCTATACCAAAATTTTCCACTTACAAAAAAGTCATAATCATAATACTTAGTCATGGCTGGACAAAAGAAATTTGTGGCTTAGTGTGTGTACAGGTAACTAGCTTCTGCCCGTCAATTCGTCTGCGTAGAATTGAACATATAAACAATAAATAATTGATAGCGATAGCGACCTCCGTGTCTGCCAGTTTAAAAAAAAACTAGCCGGCAGCCATTGATGCGCAGAAGAAATGCGCAATACGCGCAATAGAAAAAAGAGCGGGAAAAGAAAGACAAACGTAACAAATATTAAGTGCGACCGTGCGACGTTACTGAAATTTGTCACAATACCTTCTTTTACTTTTCTCATATTCGAAATGAAAAGTAGTGTTCAATTCGGGTGAAATGGGTAAATTTCAACCCTTGTTTATCAATCTACTATCGTCTTCCATATTGTGATAATATTAATCTTAAATTCTTACAAATCTATACTTACTATATATCTATCAATAATCAAAATGGTTTGCATACGTTTCGTGTCCGACGGAGGACACATTTGCACCAGTACGGTACCTATAACCTTGTACAGTGCTCGAGCCCTTGAAAAGTAGAGCGATGTTGTTTTTCGGCGCCCTTCGGTCGACGGTTTCTCCTCCCCCCGTCAAGTTGTATCGCGCTTGTGCCACCTGCACGACTAGCATAAGAGCGCGTGAGAGTTGTGTCGCGCGTACGATAGTGTTCTGCCGCCCCATGTCCTAAATAAAGGACAAATGTCAAAGAAAAATTAAATTTTACATGAATGACACTAGATTTGAAATCCAACACATCTCTTTCTAGAACGAACAGTAAGAAAAAGACGGGAAGTCTTATCGTTGCGACGCGACTCTCGCGCGCATTTGTGCTAGCCGTTCTGATTTAGTCCCTTGCTATCTGGTGTCTAGAGTTTGCTCTACCCCACGGCTGGTTCTGTCCTTGAAACTAAGTAAGTACCTAGGTATGTTTTATATTTATTTTGTCTAGATTAAAAACTCCCCTACCCAGAGAACACAATAGGTAGCTCGAATAGGAAAATCGTTAAACTGCCGAGATTACCATTTAACATAGGTTCGTATTCATACATAATAATTCCAATAAAATGAGTAAGGGGACGCGTTTCCGGACCATTCAGCCAAGACTTGTTCAACGGCCGACGTTTTGTTCGACCCCTCGCTTTGCCAAGGCCAGCTCCCAATTCAAGGTCGCATCAGGTGCCCATGCAAACCTCTGCCAAAACAACACGTGTAACCAAAATAACCGTTTCAAAATTAGATTATTTTGAGGTTATGTTTAATCAAATCATAGAGTTTCCCGCGCGTCGCGCTTCTTTTTTAAACTGACAGCTGCGCGGCGAAGGAAATCAGTGCCTACTGAATGGCGTTCGAAGATTTTTTGAATAGGTACAGAAGTGCACACCTGCGTTATTGAATTTCACGCACACAGAGGTACGTACCTACTCTTATTATCCTGGCTGAATACGACAATCAGTAGAGAAATACAAAGAGGGATATGGAATAAAGAGTCGGCTCGCTGTTAGCGATACCTGGCCACGCAAAAAATGTTGGGATGTCTTTGGTTCGCTCCGAACCACGCCGTAGGATTTTTGAATACTTTGAATGGAAGCAATGTTGGTTATAATTTAGATACAATAAGGTGCGGGCTTGATTCTGTAATTGCTAGGGAACATGATTTTGATAGACTCGAGCGACGAAATTGTAAAAAAAGGATTGTAAACTATTTTTTATGGTGTCTCCTCTGTCAACTTGCTTTCTCTATTCAAATAGAAACTACCTATTTCTCAAGGAATTTATGAAACGCTGATGGTGATGAACAGTGCGCTGTAAGCTGGGGTGATGAAACTTTACCCTTAATTTTTGTTCACTTCGTTGATTTTAATCTGTTCACCATCTGACCATCATTGAGTGTCATAAAACAAAGAAATAGACATAAATAAAATCAATGCAAACACATTAACCTCATCAACTCGCGCAGTCGAGTTTTTAATAAAGAAATGACAAGTCGTAAATCAACTGCCAAATCTATTCAAATAACGGCACTCCTCAGTAACATTCAAATATTCCATAGAGAATAGTGACATATTTTTTTAATGACCCGAGCGGCCAGCTACATTAGGATTACTTTTAATTTTGGTAGGCGAGACATAATTTCACACGGATCTTGTTGAACTTGACAACGGAATGGGAGGCTTTGTACGCATACGGTGTACGTAGTCTAAGTTATCAGTCACAAAACCAAAAACTTACATCTTACATCATATCTGAAGCCAGTTACCTTCTTACTCCGCGTTTGAAATTATACGCTGAAGTTACAAATTCCAAGTTCGTATTGTGCCGTTCTGTTTACTCTATTATGCATTTTTGAGAGATTGAGACTGCTTGACACGAAACTTCGTCGTCATCGTAGGAACTTGTTATTGATTCTAATTGCAGAACATTCCTAGATTTTGATGACGAAGCTACGGCAGCTAAACCTCTTGGAGGTATAGTGAACTGAATCCCGTAACAGTATGGAAGCTTTTCACTGCATATGCCTTAACTTACCACGGTGACCACGCACCTGCCAAATAAATATTGCGAAATTGTATATGTATAGTCAACGTCATAAGTACCTATCTCATCATAGTGCTTTGTCGTAGTAAGATAACCACACCGACAGTTGAGCGCGTCATTAGTCACAGCGACGAGTCTCTAAAACGATCACCGATTCTCGTTGACAGTACGAAAAGGTTACATAGACCGTGATTCTGTTTCTTCGACTGTACCTCAAGCAGGCAACAGGCCCGCCGTTTCGTCGCTCGAGTGCAATACCATTGGTATCCTATGCGCTCCCTCTGCGTAGGAGTCCACCGGCCAAGGGTAGGTATAATGACTTGAATTAGGTATGAGTAGCTCGATTTGCCGCCCCCTGGACGTGCCGCCCGTGTGCGGTGCACGCTTTGCACGCCCGCTGACGGCGGCCCTGCAGGCAACGCCGCGAGGCAGCGCTATAGTCGCCATCACGTGTCCCGTGGGCGTGTAACCCTACACCCGGCCCGTTATCCGCGCACGCTCAGCTTACATCAGCACACCACGTCCTGTGGACGAGCCTACGCGAATCTCTAGCTATAAAACAGTAATGTCTGACTGACAGACAACCAGCCTAAACCACAAAAGCTACAACTTGAAACCTTGCAGACATTCCTTAAATACCATAGAGGTGCACTAAGAAGGGATTTTTCAAATTTCCCACGCGGTATAACTGTTTTTTCTTTGCTCCCAGACCAACATGGAGGGGAGTAGGTACTTATAACATCTAAGAACTGATTCCAGAATTATTTGTATTTATGATGGGATAGAAAATTGAAAAGCAATCGAAAAACTTAAGTCCTCTTAAAAGGAAGAATTCAAATTTTAATAAGAGCTAGCTCGCGGTGAACCGCGAAGATTATCTATTATTAATTAGCTTCTGCCTGCGACTTTGTCCGCATCGAATTAGATTTAAGAACTAATATTGATAGTTATATTCTGCCAATAATGATTTACGGTGCGACACTAGACACCTTTGACATGCTTATCACTATCCCGCGGGAACTATGCAATTTTCGGGATAAAAAATAGCCTATATCCAGACTATAATGTATCTATGTTCCAAATTTCATACAGATCTGGCATGAAAGAGTAACAAACATCCATATCCATCCATCCATACTTACAAACTTTCGCGTTTATAATATTAGTAGGATAAACTTAAGTAATTTAATCAGCATAATCATTTGAATAATTTTAACACTTCTCATAGTTTATTAAGTTTATGCATATTCAGCTCATTTAATTTGTGAATGAATCCATTGATAAAAGGCGAGGCGAAGCTTTCTACTGACATTTGATATTTAAAGTAGCTTTGAGCTTTGACGCGTGTGATTTTCCATTGAGAACTTCCTGCTAGATTAAAATCAGTAGGCCTAACTCGCTCGCAATCGCCATCGTGTTCATTTTGACAGTTCATGTATGGGCTGACAATTGGCATCGGAATCAGCTAGCTGTCCCATTAACAGATCATTCATGTTTGATACCAAACCATACCTTCCAAGTTGGTCTGGGAGCAAAGAAAAGACATAGAATGTAGCCGTTGCTTCGTAAAAGCTCGTCGAGGGAATGGGCGAAAAACTTAGGAATCATGTTATATGCGATGCGGCTATCAACCCATCACTATTTAGATTCCCCTTTCCATCTATATGCCCACAATCATGGCCTTTAGGTCTCGTTACCTTGGGCTCTGTCTACCCCGTACGAGATAAAGACGTATGTATTAATAAACACCAGAGTCTTGCAAATAATTTATTCCAGATAAACACCGATATATAATTATTATTTTAAGACTGCGAGACACACACACACGCTAGGGAGGCTCAAGGAACAATGCCCAAAAATGTTTACGTTAAACCCCATAGGGACGTGACCAATGCGGTCCAAAGCTAGTGATGTCACTTAATCGATGAATTGATGAATTCCGCCTAACAGTATGTAAGCATCGCTCTTATGTTGACAATGCAGTCGTCTTCAAACACAAATTTTTGAGCAACCAGTAATGAATATATCAACGTATCTGAGCTTTTTCCATAAAACGTCCAAATGATAATTTTTCCCAGAATTTAACTATTTTGGGTTTTCCTTACTCAGAATAATTTACCATATCGATCCTTATACAAGAAAAAATGTGTCCCAAAATTTCCATTCCAGTTCACTTGTTTCATGTAGGTATGTATGGAACGTGACGCACAGGAAAAAAATCCATATTAAAATCTGGGACACATTTTTTCTTGTATGAGAACTGTACGAGAAACGTACCTACGTACAACTTTTTTTTTAAAACGCTCATCTGATGCCTGTGGGTACTTAATTTAAGAAAAGATCGTAGATTCATGTACGAGGAAATAATACTCATAAAACCACGTGAGATATACATACGTACATACCGTCACGCCTCTTTCCCACAGGGGTAGGCAGAGACTACTTTATTCCACTTGCTACGATCCTGACATATTTCTTTCGCTTCATCCACAGTCATCAATCTCTTCATACATGCTCGTCGGTTTCGGGTACTCCTGGCCTGACCTTTTTCCAAAACGTCTCCTATTTGGTCTCGGAACGTCCGTCTAGGCCAGTGGTTCCTAACCTTTTCAATGTCACTACCCCTGTGAACAAGTATGGGAATTGAGTTTACCCCTAGCTAATTTAAAATAATTAAAACCACACAAATTCGAACGAAAATATGTTTATTATGTAAGAAATTGCACGTTTAGGTAACTAGTAAGTAAAGTAATATATAAATCTCGGAGTTAACCGTACTATTATTTTGTTTATTGCTATTTTAATACTATTTCGTGCCATCCCGTGTTACCCCCCTAGAATCTCCGTTTTACCCCTGCGGGGGTAATTACCCCCAGGTTAGGAACCACTGGTCTAGGCCTTTCCCTCCCAACGTAAACGTTAGATCAATCTTGGTAGATCTGTAACAGCGACCAAAGAGACAAATGGAAATTACTACCTGAGATGGTACGCAAATGTCTTTTCTTTGTGCTTAGAGACCCCTGCTCATAATATGGACGTACTTTTTTGCTTGCGACGAATTGGTAAAAGGTTGTAAAGATAAAATATTAGGTACAGCGTTGTCCGAGTGAAGTGTGATTTGTGTAAGACATGTATGGTTCCGTTTAAGTAAAACTGGAATTTTAACTCTTTTGACGAGACATTTCTTCTTCAACAACTAAGCCACGCCAATTTTTAACCGACTTCAAAAAATTAGGACGTTCTCAATTCGGCTGTATTTTTTTGTGCATTTTAGTTTGTTTATTGGAGCAAAATTAAGCACATCCTGGTCTGGGGGTCCGATTTTTGAAAATACAACTCGAAAAACCATTCGAATACAAAGATCTGTAGGTATGTAAGATAAAAACTTACATTGCCAACTAACTATTGACTCTGCTACTCTACTGGTATACCTATCATAACAATAGCGTGGCAGAACTGGCTTGGGCATAGCGCACAGAAGGGACGTGCACTTTTGTATAAGCATTGAAAAAGGACTCTCACCGAATGAACTTGCCACGAGCTATAGAGATAGTCCCTTTTAAAATTCAGCACATTTTGCAGCACTCGAAGTTTTTGACAAAAAAAACTGAAAAATCGGGGTCCTGCCACATTGCTAACTACGTTCGAACCGAGCCTAAGGACCCCTAAAAAATGTAACAGCATCTCTCCGGAAACAGTACAATGGTAGTACGTTCCAAGAAATGCGCTTGCGCAGGTACGCGATGCATTTTGTTTAGTTCCTTTATGATTTACAGGCGACTTAGAAGGGTACTTTGTAGGTTAGGTAAAGCTTTTTTGTGGGTTTTTGGGTGGAACATTCTGGGTCGTGTTTATGGAAATTGGGAGGGTTTGGGATACGCGTTATGTAGCTCGAAAATTAAAAAAGACATCCTACTTAGTTAAGACAGATTACTTAGATGATTTTTCAAATATCAAAGTAGAGAACTGCTCGACGTAATTCAGGATCGTCCATTAACCACGCGAGGCCTTAAGGGGGAGGGGGGTTAAAAAAACACCAAATATCACAAGGGGGTGAGGGGGGTTTAAGATATCTCGTGTATTTATTTTCGAAATTGAAATAAGTACATTTGTTTTTACAAATTCGAATTCGATCGAACTGTTTTTCAAGTTAAGGTTTTTTCAAACATACCGTCTTAATATGTACAAAAAGTACACGTGATCTTAGGTGGGGGAAGGGATAGTACAAAGTCTCACCACGTACCTACCACCAGGGTAGGGGGGGGGGGGGTTTAAAAAGTTGCTAAAATCACGTTATTACCTAATGGATAGATCCTTCGGACTAATTCGTTTCATCTTCCCGGACCAGGTCGTTTGGTGTCGTCCCGATCCTACCAATAGTCATTGAAAGTGAGAAGGACGTAGTATGTCACGAAATTCGAAAATCAAATAAACGTAATGCTTAATGCAATCCTAACTTGACCCGTTCTCTCGTACGTATTACGCCAACACATGTGTCTGGTTTACTGGCCAACGCGCGACCAACAACATAGTGATGGGTTGCCAGCCGCATCGCCTAGGTATAACATGATTCCTATCCTAAGATTTTCGCTCTCGATTTTCCTTCGATGGACTTTTACCGTCTCCTCGGGAAGAAAAGCAACTGGTACATTCTATGTTTTTTCTTTACTCCAGCTTAGACCAGCATGGAAGAGCTCGTATTGTTCCATTTCTATGAACAGACATCTTATTGGACCTCGATCATATCATTAAAGTTACACTCACATTTTGGTAAACTGAACTAAACCGAAAGTGTCGTAGTTTAAACCTAACCTACCTTAATTATACGCGGAGATACAATGGCAATTCCATGTCTAATCAATTTTTGCACGATTGAGAGATTATTGATTTCATGTGCGTTTAGTTCGGCTAATAGCCTAGTTATCTGGAACCAAACAATTTTTAAAACTCAATTCTATAGTACCAGAGTCGAAGTGCAGTCATGGCATAAATATATTTACGTTAGCAAGACGTCATTAACATTGGTGACGCTTATATTTAACACTAGCTCCTGCCCGCGACTTCGTCTGCGAAGAATTATACATATAAACTTTCCTCTTGAAATAGAAATAGAAATATTTATTGCATAAACTGTTGTGTACATAGTTGACAAGAAGTACATGGTATCAACAGTTACCCGTTTCGGGCATACAACATGTAACAAACAAACTACACATAAATAATTATGACAATAACTGATGGGACAGTAATAATTATCAAACATTAAAAGTAGTTATCACAAATTATGATCCTCAAAATCACTCAAATTATAAAATACTACCGTATCTATCAGCCAGTTTTTAAGCTTGTTTTTGTTTTTGAGTTTTTGGATTGAATCACCTATCTATTAAAAAACCATTTTAAGCATACATAAGGACAGAGAGACAGACAGACAGCGGAAACCGGCTTTGTTTTATACTATGTAGTGACGATGGCTGTATCGATATGCCCTCGACTGCTTACACTAAAATTTTACTTCCCCACACTTGACTTGTCTTCCTTTCGAACCGTACGACATTACATACATACATATATCACGTCTTTATCCCTTATGGGGCAGACAGAGCCCAAGGTGACAAGACCTAAAGACCACGTTTAGCATGATTTTGGGGGTATAGGTGGAAAGGGAAACGTACGACATTAAAACATGGAAATAATCAATATAATGCGAAATAAATACTTTCTAAGCTTTATTTTATGCAGCTCTTGCAGTTTCAGAGATATCGGCTTAAGTTCTTTTCACACAAAAAGGACATCACCGACAATTTTTTCCTACAAGAATACTCACTGTTTGTGTCCCTACTCTACTCTAGTCTACTCGTGACCACGCCCGCTGTATCGCGGCCGAAACATCGAGGTAATTAAACCTCGAATAATTACGCGATTAACGCGAGTGCCTCTGTCATAATTTTACAGGCTTTTGAACGCGCATGTGCGTCTTAGCACCTGAATAAGTCTCGGGTTTGGCAGCTGGCAGCGAATGTGTTAAGTGCCTTACCGTAGTTCTTTATGAGTGAAAACTCTTCTTATAAGTACGTGGTCCGACACTCGGCCGTTTCCTTTATATAAATAAATACCAACCTCACCACAAACTTTCATCTAAATTTAGTACAAAGAGAAATCAGAATTCGATACGCAGATCTTTTAAAACAATACCTTTATGACAACGCCTCGTTTTTCTATAATTAATTTGTTTGGCATGGTCGTAACGTTAACCTACATACTCAGAGTCCTCAATGGATCAGATGTCTAAAGAGCCGAAAACAATGAAGTGTTAAGAACTTGAGTACGAGACTTGACGAGCTCATAAACTGCTAGTTTAAATAGGTACTTGAAGTTACGTGGAATTGTGTTACTCAGCAACATTTGTATATTTTAAACTTCAAATCTTCATCACATCCACATAACATAATACGTCCCATTGCTGGGCCCAGGCTTCCTCTCACAAAGGGAAAGCTTGAGCTAATTTCCACGCGGTTTCTGCGCGGATTGGGAACTTCACACACATTAGGGACCCGATTTTTTCAAGCACGTCATGAGTGAAAATACCGCTCGAATATGGTATAAATCTGTTTATATCTTCAAAACTGCAGCTCTCTCTAATCAAATTTTTGACTAGGTTACAAGATTAATGAGAGCCCTAAGTATCTTCTAAGCTACACGTATTTTAAATTCAGCACAATTTTTCACCATTTTCAAGCGTACTTTCACACATGTGCTTTCAAAAATCGGGCCCCAGAAGTGCGAGATTCGAACCCACAACACTCTGCTTGAGAGGCCATAGTACAAACGACTCCGACCGACCTCGTCACAGGATCTGGTTGAAATTACGGACGATGCGACTTCTCCATTAATATTTCTATGGTAAAAGCCCACCGAGGCAATCGGCGGAAAATCATGTTATAGGCGATGCGGCTACCACACATCACTATTTTGATTTCCTTTTCCACCTATACCTCCACAATCATGCTAAACGTGGCCTTCAGGTCTTGTTACCTCGGGCTCTGTCTACCGTAAGGGATTAAGACGTAATTAATGTACGTATGTATTAAAAGCGAAAAATAACTAATGAAATGTCCCACGCAGACCTACTAGCAAAAGCCGTGTCAAATCTTTAAAATTCATAGACGGAGCCTCATTGATAAAGAAACTGGTTTCGCGTTCATAAATCGTCCGGAGACTTTACCGTTGAGACGAGCTTCAGCCCGACGGCCTAAGAACACAATAAATTATATGTTTACGACGCTAATTCAGCGACGAGGTAGACAGAGTCGATTTAGAGAGGCAAAGTGTGCCAATAGCACTGCTAATGCGCCAAATCATTTATATCTGACGCGCCTTATAAAGAAGTGACACCGTTGACTTCAGAGAGTGTATTCTCCATTCTAAAATTCAACCAGATGCATCTAAATTCCTACACAATGGAATTAGCACCCAATCTAACGGAATGGTGAAGGATTATAGTTGATATTGATATCTCACGACATTTTAAAATCATTGTACCTACTCTGTAAAAGAGCACAGTGAAATGATGTTTCCTGGCATTCAAAGTTTTCTTTTGGAATTGTACCATATTGTTTTTTATACTTTTTTATGATTTTTTCTTACTTTTTATCTTATTGTGTGATATTTTATCGCATTTTGTTGCATAATTTTATTATATTGTTTTTATTTTTAATCACTTTGACATTGAATTTGACATGTATTTCTTGATTGTATTTTGGGATTTCTAATTTTCTTGTGTGAATTATTTTATTGTACCTTATTATGTTTTTATACATACGTAAACAAATCACGTCTTTATCCATTACGGGGTAGACAGAGCCTAAAGTGGCACGTTTAGCAAGATTGTGGGCGTATAGATGGCAAAAAATGGGATCAAAATAGGGATGGTGGAGTACGTTTTTATTTTATTTACAATTGACGATCTTTTTATGACTTTCACATGTTTTGACATAAAAATACAATGTAATTTACAAATAGAAATAAATGAATTCTCTAATCTTTCATAACAATTATACAATGATCATTATACTTAAATTTTATACGAACAAAAGCGTTAAAATAATTTGAAATGGACGTTAAAAGCGAGATAGTAAGTATTCCTTTTAAATCATTAAGTGTGTGAAAGGGACGCAGTATGCTGTCGATAAACACTAGTGCGGTACACCAAACGACCTCGCGTAGCCACCGGATGCTGCGACAGTTGTCCAGATTTCCATCTGTCGTCGCGTCCCACCTGCTCGGACTACCGACGCTACTGGCAGACGGACTTACATAGAACATAACGATGTATCGAAGCGAATAAGAATTATGAATCTATCTACTTTATTAGTTTATCAGAAAATAGCAGGCAGAAACGGGTGGAAGAGTAAGGGGAGGCTTTTGCCCCAACGGGACACCAACGAGGCTATTTAAAAAAAAACATTTTTTTAAGTAAATTATTACAAACTTCAATATAAGTTGCAATGTTTGTTTGCATGTCATCTATATCTACATCTGTAGTAAAATAAAAATTAATCGCTGTACGTTTGTCTCGCTCAACGATTTGAACATTTTGATTTTTAAACATTTGTGAAAGTCCAGGGAACGTATAAACGGTGAGAAAACATTAAAAAAAATAGGAACGGGTGCGAAGCCGTTTGATTGTGATATAATCTACTAGCTTATGCCCGCGACTTCGTCCGCGTAGATAAATCCCGTTTTTTTCCTTATCCCGTCGGAATTTCCAAAAATCCTGAAATTAGTTTCTTAGTTTTGTAATCACCTACTTTTGTATCAAATTATTATAGTTACTGAGATAGCGTCACTCGGAATCGAATATATAATTCCCGTTTTTTCCTTATCCCGTGGGAATTTCCAAAAATCCTTCCTTAGTGGATGCCTACATTGTATAAGGTGTCTATGTGCAAAATTTCAAGTCTCTAAGTCCAGTGGTTTGGGCTGTGCTATTCCGCGGAAACTATGCAATTTTCCGGGATAAAAACTATTCTATGTCCTTTCCCGGGACTAAAACTATCTGTATACCAAATTTCAACTAAATCGGCCCAGCGGTTTAAGCGTGAAAAGGTAACAGACAGACAGACAGACAAACAGAGTTACTTTCGTATTTATAATATTAGTAAGGATGAGAACGTCACAAAGATACATGATTCAGTTACATCAATCGTACCTATACATACATACACTGAGCATCGACACATTTACCTACCAAGTGCATCGCGGTGGGGGCGGCAGCTGTCGGCGCAGCTGTATGCGCACGCGCGCACCTTTGCTTAGATCACAAAGGATCGAGGATCCACAGCGCCACAAACTTATCACGCCAGGTGGACAAAACCGGAACTAATCCCGCAACCATACCTTGCCTTAGTAAGTTTGCTGGCAGCGCCGCGGACATCGGCTCAAATAAGTTTGTATACGCTATTGATCTGATTGTAGTTTGATTAAAAAACCGGTCAAGTGCGAGTCGGACTCGCGCACCGAGGGTTCCGTATCATTATCTATAAATATCTTTAAACCAGTGTAAGCAGAGCCCTGCCCCAAAGCAAAATGTACGCAGTGTGGGGTTACTTTATATTGGTCATTGCTATATACAGACATACATACACATTTACGGTTTTCGCAATTATTCTTTAATCTGTGCTATAAGACCTACCTTCATACCAAATTTCAAGATTCTGCGTTCACGGGAAGTACCTCGTAGGTTTTGATTCCCTTGAGAGTTGAAAATTTGCGGAAATTTGCGGCATAAACGGCTGTATCTTTTGATTGCGTTGGCTTAGAAGTTTGATTTTTTCACAGCTTCAAGGGACAGTAGACCTGAGTAATTGATATAAATTTCAGCTTCATACCTCCACGCGTTCCTGAGAAAAAGGGTCTTGACAGACGGACGGACAGACGGACAACAAAGTGATCCTATAAGGGTTCCGTTTTTTCCTTTTGAGGTACGGAACCCTAAAAAGGTTGTCACTTTCTTATTGTGTGTTGAATTGAATTGTGGGTGTAAAGGTTTGTTATACAGCTGATTGGGTTCGCAGATCTCTCTGCTTAGCATCAATTTATCTTAATTTACTTATGTCAGTAGCATTGTGCTTCCACGCTCGTCTGGGAGCAAAGAAAAAACATAGAATGTACCAGTTGCTTCTCTTCCCGCGCATACTGTATAAGCCCTTCGAGGGAATGGGCATAGAAATCATGACTTTTATAGGCGATGCGGCTAGCAACCCATCACTACTTTGATAATGATAATGATAATTTATTAATTTACAAAGAATATGGTATACAATAAACAGTTCTTAAGATATAACACGCTTCTCATATTCTGTCGCTATCGACGTGTTAAATAGTCATACAGCAATAATATTTAGTTTGAAAATTTAAAACATTAAACAATAATGATAAAAATGTAAATGTCCAGTCTCAATTTCAGATAGAAAAAAATAAAAAAAATAATATGATTTATAAAAAAAAATGACAATATTAGATAAGTAGGAAAACGGAATGTCAAAATTATTGTTGATTACAGAAGATCATTAAATATTTCAGTTTATTATGTAATCACACTTGATGTCAAGAATTCTTTTACTGAATAAAAACAATGTTCCAATAGATAAGTGTCCATTTTCTTTTTAAAATCGTGTACATTACAATGCCTAAGATTTTCGGATAACTTATTATAGATTTGTATGCAAGAAAAGTATGCATTTCTCTTGAAAATAGACAGACTAGCTTTAGGCACATATAGATTTTTTGATCCTCTAGTGCGCTAGTACTTTGACTCCCCTTTCCAGCTATACGCCCACAATCATGCTAAACGTGGCCTTTAGGTCTTGTTAACTTAGGCACTGTCTACCCCGTATAGGATAAAGACGTGATTTGTGTGGGTGTGTGTATTCATCGGTTGAATTTTGTCGCTGATAGTTATACCTAAACACAATAAAACTTTTCCACTACTATCAATATGCAAATTAAGTGTTATGGCGATTTAACTATTTGTTTACGATACTATCTGACAGATATATGCTAACAGTAAATGGTGTTCAAATTGATATGAGACAATGGGTCAGTTCGTGAAATTTAATAGTATAGGTTACCCGTCGCACCTATAGTGGGGGCTGTGGGGGTCAGATCGTTAAATTTGACAGCTGATTAAGTTTGTGGGACACCAACAAATTTGGAACTCTTGGACTTGACTGTTTCACAGTGGGATACGTAATAAATTAAAATGATTACAATAATTTTGAAATGTGTGATATTTTATTTCACGTCAGTATGAAAAAACAGATACTACTTAAACAAAAGAGAGGTGGGCCTCTTGGCAGGGTGTCTATCACGCAGGCTGCTGCCCCGCGCTCAACTGCGATTGCGATTCTTTACTTGCGGTAAGGGAAGGGTGCGTGGATCGCATGCATCCAGACCAGAGTCGTCAAGTATGGTGTCCTAAAATATTTATTAACTTACATAATAATAATAATAAAATGATTTATTGTACAATCAAAACAGAAACAAGTACAGTACTTACTTAGGGACTATCGAAACGTACCGAGAAGTCACATGAAGTGTCAAAAATTCCGACCCCCAAACTAGGTAAAAACCTGTGTCTTGGGGGACTGAGTTTGAGTGTCTCCGACTTCGGCGGGCTACATATAAAAAGTGCAGTGAATAATACTCGCTTAGCAATATAACAGATTATACACAAAAAAAAGAAAATATAAATAAAAAAAAAAAAAAAAAAAAAAAGAAGACATTAATCATGCAGCAAGAGTCAAAAATAAGGAAAGGTGAATCCTCTATTTTTCATATCTGCTTCTACACCACGTGTTGTGTGAACACGATGTCATATTTTTCTAATGTATTAGCGCAAAAATACAATTATAACGGCTCGAGCGTCCCGGCTGAACTAATTCGCCGCGCGGTACATATTTTAAGCCCCGCCCGCTGCGGTTCACTTCGCGTGGAGTGTTTTTGCTTTGCGGGCTTAGTTACGCTTCTTACTTATTATTATTCGTAGGGTAGGTCTATACTTGTAAGCCTACCGAAATGATCGCGCGGGTAATTTGTGAGCATCGATCGAGCATGTGCGCGACAGGTCGCCAGCTGCCGCGCTCGGCTCGCCAGCTGCCATACGAACAGCCGGGGAAGATTACGACCGTTTTAAATTTGATTTTTCTCATATTGATTCATCCTTTATTAAGTAGGTACAATCCAGTAGCGTAACTATAAAGTCTGGGGCCCGCGGCAAATTCGTCAGATGGGGCTCCTTCCTCAATATAAAGAAGTGCATCAGCGTCCCTTCTGTGCTCTAAACCAACTCAGTTCGGGGCCCCGTAGAGCTAGGGGCCCCTGGCATTTTGCCACCCTATAGTTACGCCACTGGTATAATCTTACTTCCATACTGGTCTGGGAGCAGAAAAAACATAGAATGTACCAGTTGCTTCAACATTTTGTGGCTCAACAATAAAGTTGTTGACCGTACCGATTAAAAAAGTTTTTCTTTTCACAAAACTTATTTACGTAGAGCCGAAAAAAAAAGTTAGTCCCGGGGAAGGATATAGGATAGTTTTTATCTCGGGAAAATGGCATAGTTCCCGCGGGACAGCGATAGCCACGCGAATTCTGCGTAGACGGAGTTGCGGGTAACCGCTAGTCTATTATCTATATATATAAAAGAAAGTCGTGTTAGTTACAATATTTATAACTGGAGAACGGCTGAACCGATTTGGCTGAAAATTGGAGAAAAAAAGAAAGAAAAGAAAGAAAGAAAGAAAACATTTATTCGTGACATAGATAAGTTACAAAGACAAGAAAAAGAGGTAAAAACATAAGGACATATTATATCACGAAATGGTCCCATCTCAGCATAATGCTGGCCTTGCAGCCAGCGCTGGTCTTCCGATGGGACCATCAAGTGCTACTTAAGCACAAATTAAAAACTATATAAATTAGGTAGGGAGGTAGCTTAGAACCAGGAGACGGACATAAGATATTTTTTATCCCGAGTTTCCCACGGGATTGGAAAATTCCGAAATGCTGTACTAATAAAGCTACAGCCATTAAATTTAGCATGCCTACACATTATTCCTTGATTAGTATAAAGATGCACTTACAAAGGAATTTTTCAAACTTCCCACGGGATAAAAACACGAGGTAAATATTTAAGACTATAATTAAATTAGTAGATAATATTCCTAGAGGATCGCATAGGTGCTCTAAGAAGGGATTTTCCGAATTTCCCACGGGATAGGAAATAAAAACCTTATACTTGGAGACGAGTGGATTTATGGGGTATGTCGTCACTCTTGACGTTATCTGTGCGGACGAAGTCGCGGGTAAAAGCTAGTAACAAATAAAAAGTCAACATAATTTTAACAAGTGTACAGAAATTAGAAGGCAGGGTCTGTAAAACAAAACTCTTTGAAAGAATCAACTGGTAACTTCAGAGAAAGTAAACAATGCACTGTAAGTGGAAGTGATTCAAGTGCTTATGGCTCAATCAACGCTTTAAGCTTCGAATGCAACTTCTCAGTAAGCACGTCGTCTATAGTAGGTTCAATTTAATACGATTAAAGAAACTGCAACTGAAACTGCTGCGGGTGGTAGGGCCTTGTGCAAGGTCCGTCCGGATCGCTACCACCATCTTACTCGCTAATCCTGCCGCTAAGTAGCAGTGCTTGCACTGCTGTGTTCCGGTGCGGAGAGTAAGACAGCCGGGGAAATTAAGAAAGAAAGAAGGCATTTATTCCTTTTTGCAAGACACACAAATATAAGATAATATACACAGTTTTATAGAAAATAAACAAGGTATAACAAAACAAAAACATAGACATGAAAAATAGATCATCAGCGTTGTGTGTCTTCGCAAAAGTGAAACGGTCGATTCGGGTGATTACGGGCACAAGAGGCATTTCATCTTAATCCTCTAGGTTGGCAACGCATCTGCAATCCCTCCGGGGTTGCGGGTGTCTATGGGCAGTGGTGATCACTTACCATCAGGTGACCCACTTGCTCGTTTGCCTTCCTACTCACATAAAAAAAAAAAAAAAAAAAAAATGGGGAATTTTGTTTTATTTTAATTTTTAGGAAATTGCTTATTTTTGACAAAAAAATAACACACACACATAAATCACGTCTTTATCCCTTACAGGGTAGACAGAGCCTAAGGTAACAAGACCAAAAGGCCACGTTTAGTATGATTGTGGGCGTATAGATAGTTTCTGTTCTCCTGAACAGGGGAATCAAAATATTGATGGGTTGCTAGCCGCATCGCCTATAGGTAACTGATTCCTATGCCCATTCCCTCCATGGGCTTTTACCATCTGCGCGGGAAGAGTAGCAACTGGTACATTCTAGTTTTTTCTTTACTCCCAGACCAGCATGGAACATAATTTATTTAAGTACAAAGTTAGACAGCCACAACATGTTTTTGGCCAACATTTTGTACAACTGAAGCATTATCTTTTAAATACATTGTTCTAAATTGGATTAATAAATTAAAAAGAAAATTACGTAAGTGGATATTTTTAATAATAAATTAGGTTAAGATTTTGCACGCCAAATTGTATCACAAAATACAGGGCATGAACCTAAAAATTCTTTTCACATGTGTTAATTTGTAACACCTTTGTATGTTCTTCCGAAATAAATTTTATTTCATTAATTTTGAGGCATCGTGCACCCTTTACGTTTTTTGCCAAAATGAAAAAATGGGTTTTTCTGAATCAGTAAAGAAAAAAAAATGTCCACTGAATTTTTTGACAGTTTTGTGACGCTTTTTCATACGATTTAAGTGCACGGATCGTCACTACACTGACACGAAAATTTGTATGGGATATTAAGGTAAATTTGTTGGAAAAATTATTCACATTTTTTTAAAATATGTCCGGTTACACTTATGTACTGTTCATTGCAGAAGAAGCAGCAGTATTTAGGAATGCTTGAACTCAGTAGCCGACCGGTCGCACCGTTAGTTCACCCACGTGCCTGCGCCGGCGCACCGCGGCTTATTCATCGATCCACCAATAAAGGGCCTTATTCGAGCTCGCGCGAGACGAGTCTTAAGATCCTCCAGAGACTGCGAGAACCAGAATCGACCACCAGGGACGCGATTTTTAAAGCACATACAATACAAACATAAATCACCTGATTATTCCTTACGGGATAGACAGAACCTAAGGTAACAAGACCTAAATAAATAATAAATAAATAAATATCTTGGGACAAATTACACCAATTGACCCAGCCCCAAACTAAGCAAAGCTTGTACTATGGGTACCAGGCAACGGATAAACATACTTATAAAATGTAGATACATACTTAAATACACAACATCCATGACTCGGGCACAAGCATTCGTATTCATCATACAACTGTCTGCCCCTACCGGGATTCGAACCCAGGACCTCTAGCTTCATAGTCAGGGTCACAAACCACTAGGCTATCCGGTCGTCAAATAGACCACGTTTAGCATGATTGCGCATATGTGGAAAGGGGAATCAAAATAGTGATGGTTTGCTAGCTGCATCGTCTATACTCGTAACATGATTCTTATTATTTTCGCCAATTTCTAGGACGACTGAATTTTCAAGTGGTTTTTCGTCACTTTGCGAATGTATGGGAAATGCGACATAAACGGCGGTATCTTTTGATTGCGTCTACAGAAAAGGCTTGATTTTTTCATAGCAATTTTATATCTCTACGCGTTCCTGAGAAAAAGAGTCACGGACAGACAGACAGCGAAATGAAATGATTTATTACGCAAGAATATACAGGTGTTACATACTTGCATAAATCACGTCTTTATCCCTTACGGGGTAGACAGACCCTAAGGTTACAAGTCCTAAAGACCACGTTTAGCATGATTGCGGGCGTATGGATGGAAAGGGGAATCAAAGCAGTGATGGGTTGCTAGTCACATCGCCTATATAACATGATCCCTAAGATTTTCGCCCAATCCCTCGATGGGCTTTCACCATGTGCACGGGAAGAGAAGCAACTGGTACATTCTATGATTTTTATTTACTCCCAGACCAGCATGGAAGAATGCAATGTAATGGTGTTAAATCACTACAAAGTATAAAACAAAGTCGCTTTCTCTGTCCCTATGTCCCTATGTATGCTTATATATATCTTCAAAACTACACAACGGATTTTGTAGATAGATAGATAGAGTGATTCTCTTGAATTCCTCTTGGAAGGTTTTTATGTATAATTCTACGCAGACGAAGTCGCGGGCAGAAGCTAGTATTATTATAATATATTAGGTAGGTAAGTTACAGGAATTTGATTTGATCCATGTAAGTAAGTAAGGAAGTAAGTAAATGCTTTATTGTACAAATATAAAGAAGCAGAGACAAATCACAAAAAAGACCTTAAATATATGCACGAAGGCGAACTTATCCCTATAAGGGATCTCTACCAGTTAACCTTGCTTCAAGCTTGCTTGTTTCAAGTAGACCATGTCATGTAGGCTCTGCCACAATTTGGCATGCAAAAATCTAAAACTAATAATGATCCTTTTTCCTTTAGAGGCAGGTAACCCTTAAAACAGCTACAAGAGAGCAAATGAAGCACGTGCCAGCTGTAGGGGGCGCCAGCGATGTCGCTGCGCGCGGCCGCGGCGCCGACGCAGCAAACTTGGAGACTAAACATCCTGTTGCGCTGGTCACACTGATAAACAGAATAGAACATTGTGTCGTAAGCTTAATGAAGGCCACACAAACAAGAATATTCCTGATTTTTTCATGGCTTTCATTCAAAGCTCATAAAAAACCAAATACATAAATCACGTCTTTATCCCTTACGGGGTAGACAGAGCCTAAGGCGACAAGACCTAAAGATCACGTTTAGCATGATTGTGGGCGTATAGGAGGAAAGGGGAACCAATATAGTGATGGGTTGCTAGCATCGCCTATAACACGATTCCTAAGATTTTCGCGCGGTGGGCTTTTACCGTCAGCGCGGGAGAAGCAACTGGGAATTACCATGACGTTTTAATGCGGATCAATCCCGCTTTTAGGTTAGCTAGCTGTCAGATCCATACTAAAAATGACAGCTAAAACCAGTAGGCTTGTTACCTGACTCGCTCGCAATCGCCATCTTGTTCATTTTGACAGTTCTTCTATGAATGTGACAGCTAGCTGATTCCGATGCCAATTGTCAGCCCATACATGAACTCTCAAATGAACACGATGGCGTTTGCGAGCGAGTTAGGTATAGCCTAAAATCCCGCTATACAACGACCTTCACCGAGACGTTTATTTGATGAAACGTATTTTATATTTAATTTAATATATCAATAAATATATTGCATATGGGTTGCCTAACAAATTTTGGTCCAGGGTATGTTTAATTAATAATTAAAAAAATTTTTTGTTTTAAAGTTTGATTATTAGATAAATTCTATATCAATCGAAAGTATGGAGCCCATAGAATATGCAAACGTTAGGTTGCCTATTCTTTTCCGGTCACAACTATCGGGTTCGATTGGTATAGAATTTATCTAATAAACAAACTTAAAATTATTATTTTTTAATTATTAATTAAACATACCCAGGACTAAAATATGTTAGGCAACCCATATGCAATATATTTATTGATATATTAAATTAAATATAAAATACGTTTCATCAACTAAACGTCTCGGTGAAGGTCGTTGTATAGCGGGATCTTAGGCTAGTAAGCCTACTGGATAAAGCGTGGTACGATTCAATAATTCGCCTACCCACTGCACAGAGGAAGTTGTTAAGTTAAACTATTATTTCATTGTAAAACAACCGCTCCATTGACGCCACAATGGATACGGGATGTGCAAAAATTTCAACGAACGCACACTTTTATTATATTCCGAGAAACCGATCACGGCCACAAAACGTACAACCTTTGAAGTGTAACAAGGCAAAGTTAACTTTAACTCAACCGGTTGCAGTTAAAAATCTTTAGTTATTCGTTCTTTGAGGCCTTAGCAAGAGTATCTCGTGGTTGGGGCGAATGGAATTAAACTTTATGTTAAATGGGTACAGTTGCTTGTTGGAGTTGAGGCATTGAAGGCCTAGGCTTAGGTGCTTCCTTTTGTTTGGTTGCCCAGGGCTCAGATTTTGGCAAAAAAATTGGTCCTTTCAGATTGAGATTTCGCAGGGCATTTTCTGTTTAAATAACTTAAAATGAATTACGAACTAAGTAAAGAAAATAAACAAATAAATGATTATGATTACGAATAGCAGTCCACGCGGTATATCACACATACACAAATCACGTCTTTATCCCTTACGGGGTAGACAGAGCCTAAGGTAACAAGACCTACAGGCCACGTTTAGCAAGGCACTGAGGGCGTAGAGGTCCGCATCGCCTATAACATGATTCCTATGATTTTCGCCCATTCCCTCGATGGGTTTTTACCATTTGCGCGGGAAGAGAAGCAACTGGTAAATTCTATGTTTTTTCTTTGCTCCCAGACCAGCAAGGAAGTAACAAGTAAGTATATCTATACAGCCATCTCGTAAAATATATGTGTCACTGACCTTATTGTTTGTGGTATAGGTGTATAGATTTTGACGTCTTGGTAACGTGCGTGTGCCCTTGACTGTACAGACGCCCGACTGCAATTCTATGAACATGTTGCCACAGGTTTTAAGCTATATGTACACTATAAATTAAAAAAAAAATGCAACCAACTGTTGTGTTCCGGTGTGGAGAGTAAGACAGCCGGGGAAATTACGGGCACAAGAGGCATTTCATCTTAGTCCTCTAGGTTGGCAACGCATCTGGAATCCCTCCGGGGTTGCGGGTGTCTATGGGCAGTGGTGATCGCTTACCATCAGGTGACCCACTTGCTCGTTTGCCTTCCTATTCATATAAAAAAATATATATATACCGTGAAACCGTACAACTTTGCCTTTTCATATAGCTTTGCCCACCGCGTCACATTTCAGTAGAAGCGAAATCTACCAAAAATGGTCACAAATACACTTTATTTCTAATATGTGGCTTATAGCTAATCTTATTGCTGACAACACTGACCTATCGGTTGACGCGTATCTATCGTCAGTCACGCGTGAGCCGGCTTGGAGTGCGGGTATGTTTTTCGGCGGGCCAATCAGGTCGAAAAAACTTTAAGTGAATTTCAAGCCAGGAAAGTCCTACAGCTATGTAATTTCAACTGTAACTAATATACAGTTTAAAAACGACGTAGACAGAATCACAACTCCTTATCTCTGTTAATTTCGTAATTATGGTAGTGGGCAATGTCATGAACGTTTTACGTATTACTTTTTACAGCTTTGCCCAGCACAATTTTACTCTTAGGGCTGTCACTAGTATGATATATAAAATAAAATCATCATCATTATCATCATATAAAATATAATCCGTTTATTTCAGACAACAATGAATGTGGTCTATAAAGTGTACATTATTGAATCCAATTTTTTTTTTAAATCTAGTTTTTCTTTAGTAGGTAACGTTTGTAACTACGCATTGCATTGCATTAAATTTGTTGTATTATGTAAAATTGGTTTTATTAAGCAACATACCTTAATCCAGGCACAATTTAATTTACAGTTAAGAGCAAATTATAATATTAATATCATACTACACCTTGTTTGATCGTCGTAGTCGGATAAAAGCTATTAGTAAAAATTTGACAACCCTAGCGTATCCAGGATTTTGTATGAAGGATGCATGGAGGATGTCAATTTTTTGTTTACGACTTTGCCCACACGAATTTGGCCGTAAAATATAACACTTAAAGGTCTATTAATACGATACAACGTTGCTATGTCTATTCTAGATTATTAGACTTTAAGAATCATGACCATAACGTTGATAATCCCAAAGATAAGATAATGTAAACAAATGTGGGCAATCTCAAAATTTTTTCAATATTTTGGCCCGCCTGTTTGAGGCCCGTTTTCTACAGTAAGGAAACTCATTTTTAATGTAGTGTTCTCATCTACCCAAAGAAGAGTATGTCAATTTGTGAGTGTTCCAGATAAAGTTGTACAATATGGACTAATTGACTCGAAAAAATGCAAAAAACCGCTAAAAGCGGGCAAAGTTGTACGGTTTCACAAAAAAAAAACCATCTAAAAGGCTACAGCTTTGGCTCGCGGCTTTATTCTCATCATAGAACTATTTCTACCATGCTGGCCAGGAAGCAAAAAACAAAAGTGCGTTAGGGTAAATTTGAAATTGGGGGAATTTCGAAACTCGTGGATATCCACTAGACGGGGAACAATTACATAATCTAGCAGCGCTTACCTAGAAGCTCCAATGTCTTTGGCTTCTAGATAAGCGTTGCCAGATTCTGGAATTGCTTCCCGTTTAGTGAGTATCCACGATTTCCGAAACTCCCCCAATTTTGAATTTACCCCAATGCATGTAATGTACCAGTTGCTTCTCTTCCCGCGCAGACGGTGAAAGCCTTTCGAGGGAATGGGTGAAAATCGTAGGAATTATGTTATAAGCGATGCGGCTAGCCACCCCATTTCCACCACGCCCACAATCGTGTCAAACGTGGCCTCTAGGTATTCTTACCTTAGGCTCTGTCTACCCCGTACCCATAACGGATAGAGACGGGATTTATGTATGTAAGTATGTGTATGTGTAGCGTGGCGTCAAGTATACCAGAAGACAAGCCGAAGGCCGTTAAAATGGCCAAATAGCCTCTTCCTCTAATTCTGCGCAGTAAAATTGCCCAACTGCCTTAAAATAGGCAAGCCGGGGGGATCGAGTTCTATGGACGCCACGCCACTGATGTGTATGTATTACTCTCAACCCCGGAACACAGCAGCACAGCACTCCTTCTTAGCGGCAGGTTTAGAGTAGTAAGATGTCTCCGCGTGTTAATTTGTAAGTATACTGTATCTTACAGGTAACGTTTAAAAATAAAACAATGAAGTATTTCGTCTATTTACCTGGAAAAGGGTCTCTTGCAGGTAAGTGCACACAAATACTGAATTAAATGGGAAAGTCCGGGCTTATGTAAAACTTAGACAAGCCATGGGTAGTTTTGGTACTTGCTAACCCTTGTTTCCCTATTTAGGGTACCGTACAAAAGGGAAAAACGGAACCCTTGTAGATCAAATTGTTGTCCTGTTGTTGTGTTGTACTTGTTGTTGTAATTAGGGAATTTGCATAAAAAAAAAGTACCTATCACATTGCTTAGTTAAATATGAAAATATCGTAAAAGATGACAAAAAAGTGAAATCAAAAGTAATATCGGTCAACGAATACGAAAAATAAGAGTTTTAAGCGACTAATTAATTAGTATTCAATTCAATTTTTAAAAAGAAATAGCGCCATCGATACAGTTTGACAACAAATATAATGCGCATCGGCAGTATTCGTTTGCGCAGAGAAGCGCAGACCAGTTTCCGATGGTAGCCGAACGTGTAAATAATCTATATTGAACTTTATTTGCAAGCGCAACTGGCAGAGTATTGCTTGCTTTGCATTCTTAGCTCTGTCCCGCTTACACGATTTTGCCATTGTTGGTACGAAATCGATCGACCAATAACAGCGCCAGAGTTTCCCGCGCTACTAAAATTGGTATACTGCGCAGGTACATCGTGGAGCATTATTTTTGTTGTCAAACTGTACTGTCGATGATTCCGCCAATGTCGAGGTTGAAGAAGACAGTGTCGTTATTTATTTAACCGTTGTTCGGTGGCTTTGATGTGCGGTAGCGGAACTCAGTTGAGAATCTAAAACAGACAACACATACTTTTGTTAGACTACCTACAAGAATAATTTGTAAATTTTAATAAATTTACATAATACTTTTATAAGCGGGGTGTGAGCTAGTGCAAGAAGGAAGTTCAAATTAACAGGGCGAGGGAATTTGGGGGGGAGAAGGTCATTTAACGGAGTAACAATTTTGGAGCAGTGAAAAAATATGTGTTCGAGGGTGCCCTCGTCCATGCCACATTCACACAAAGAATTGTCTCAAACCCGTATTTTGGCCAAGAAATTAATTAGTCATCGATTAGAAAGGAAAATCCGAAATGACATGTGACGTCATTTGTCACAACGTCCATTATTGAACTCCATATTAAAATTCCGTTTTTCTAGAAAAAGATGGAGAAAAATCTTTGATAGCTTTTATCTCTCGGCTCTCGGTTGTTTCTAAACTTATTTGTTTTTTTTTATACTGTTATTACATAAATGAAAGCCATGAAAAAAAATCCTGAATATACACTAACTGTTGTGCTATGGGTAGTGTAGCGGTATAGCACACATCACGGAATGACGAGGATCCGGGTTCGATTCCCGGCCATACCTTACTTTTCAGATTTTTCTGTCCTAATTTTGTCCTAAGTGTCGTTTAAAAGTTTAAATCGTGGTCCGTCCGTACGTACGCCTGTTATGACCCATTTTCTCAAAAACGCGTAGAGGTATAAAGTTGAAATTAAAACCAAATACCAAGGAATTCCGTGCTGGTCACAAACATAGAATGTACCAGTTGCTTCTCTTCCCGCGAAGATGGTCAATGCCCATCGGCCAATCGGCGAAAGTCTTAGGAATCATGTTATAGGCGATCCCAGATTTGCCACGTTCCATACATTACATGCCTATATGAAAAAAAGTGACGAACTGGAAATTTTGGGACACATTTTTTCTTGTATAAAGATCGATTCTGAGTAATAAAAAGCCAAAATAGTTAAATTCTGGAAAAAATGATCATATGTGGAGTTTTTTTGGAAAACTCTCACATCTCAATAATTTTATGAGTACGTATCCTGTCTGACAGATTACCAGTGTTTTAGAATAGATCGTTTTCAAATGACAGAATAATATCGGTCGGAAAGTCATAAAAAGCTGCGTCTGCTCAAGTAACGTACCGGTAGTGTTGCCACTGCGGCAAATGCGGACATTGCGGTGTTTTAAGGAAAATGTAGGAACATAGGTAATAAAATAAAATTTATAAATTATCTGCCGTATCGGTACATTTTCTGCAGCGTTCTGCCAAGTAAAACAAAACTATCTATTTTCAACATGAAACTACCGTGAGACTTAATCATTATTACACATAAACGGATAACTCACGTATAAAAAGTCGAGTGATGCTCGACATGTTTCGGACTATTTCGTAGTCCTTCTTCCTGGAGCGCTCGCCCCGGCGGCAGCGAAACGAACACTGCGCGGCAGCGCTCTGTTCGCGCGGCTGCTCGACGCAACTGACAGCGGCGCACAACTACCCTCGTTTTCATCGACCTTTACTTTGACTTTTTATACGTGAGTTATCCGTTTATGTGTAATAATAAAACTATCTATTTCTAAACTATACCATTTGTTTCTTTATATTTGTTGCTGGTCTATGAGTAAAGAAAAACATACAATGTACCAGTTGCCTCTCTTCCCGCGCAGATGAATAGCCCATCGAGGGAGTAGGAGAATCTAAGGAATCATGTTACAGGCGATGCGGCTAGCAACCTATCACTATTTTCATTCCCCTTTCCACCAATACGCCCACAATCATGCTAAACGTGGCCTTTAGTCGCTAATCTTGCCGCCAAGCAGCAGTGCTATCGCTGCTGTGTTCATGCGAGGACAGTAAGACAGCCGGTGAAATTACTGGTAGGTACATGAGATATTCCATCTTAACCCTCTGCGCTTACAACCATCTGCAATCCCAAGGGTATCCATTGAGGGCGGTGACCACTTATTATCAGACTTACCGCCCGCGGAAATTTAAATTTTGAGCGGGCAACATTCCGCAACGGCGTGGTGGTAAGCGGCCACCGTGGATAATGCACAGCATGCGTTGCTCTGTCGTAATAAAGAAAACGTGGGAAAATTACCCTACGCCACGGAACGTAGTAGAAAAATTACCATATGTAAATCGTGGAGTGATGATACGGTTTTTCTTGCCTAATGGGTCCTTCCATGCTGATATGCAATTGCTTCTCTTTCCCAATGCTAAAAGCTCATCGAAAGGATGGGCGAAAATCTTAGGAATCATGTTATAGCCCAGCACGTCTAGCACGAGAGCGCACAAGAGTCGCGTCGCGCGCGAGATAGATTGCCCGTCCTTTTCTTACTGTACCAACAAGAAAGAGACGGGTAGTCCAACTCGCGCGCGACGCGACTTTCGTGCGCTCTCGTGCTAGCGGGGCTGGGGTTCTCAACCTATTACCCTATGCGCCTCCCTCAACTTAACGCTAAAATA
This sequence comes from Pandemis corylana, assembly GCA_949127965.1. Lineage (NCBI taxonomy): Eukaryota > Metazoa > Arthropoda > Insecta > Lepidoptera > Tortricidae > Pandemis > Pandemis corylana. Next base: position 11,760,663 of record OX421869.1, on the reverse strand, counting down.
CTACGCCCCCCCCTTGTCCCAAACTCATTTACGATGGAAATAAAACAAACGATCAAATAGGTAACTGAAGTACAACATATTACTATATAATATACTATTAATGATTAGTGAGAACATTGTGCTTGTACTTTATTAACCAATTTACTATATATATTGAAAGCTTCTGCCCGCGACTTCATCTGCGTAGAATCATACATAAAAACCTTCCTCTTGAATCACTCTATCTATTAAAAAAAACCGCATCAAAATCCGTTGTGTAGTTTTGAAGATATAAGCATGCAAAGGGACATAGGGACATAGGGATATGGGGACAGAGAAAGCGACTTCGTTTTATAGCCGATGCGGCTAGCAAAGCATCCCACCACTATTTTTGGGTCACAATCATTTGGGTCTTGTCACACTAGGCTTTGTCTACCTCGTAAGGGATAAAGACGTGATTTATGTAACTATATTGTTACGAGTACGCCATATCACTAGTAAGTATGTCACATCACTAGTCGATAAGTTGGCGGGCGTCAAGATGACGCTCGAGGCGAAGTGGATGAGTCTTGTGATTGTAATGTGATCTTTAACGGATCTAATAAACCCTTAATTAAAATCCAGTTGATTGATCTAATACACTGACTAAACCATTAATCATATATGTAGTTATTAAATGTTTATTGTTACATGACAAGGAAGGAAAACGGGCTAGTGGGTCACCTAATCCAATGGTAAAGTGTACCACAACTCGAAGGAGAAAAAAAAATAATTAAAAATCTATTTTGTGAGATTTAATGGCTGATAAGCTTCGTGCTTAGACCTAGCTTAGAATTAAAAAAAAACTACGTCTACTGTCCACCGTTGATATTGTCAAATTAAAATAATACTGCGGTTCTGTTTATTTGCGTTTCTGTTTACTTAAATATATGCAACAAAATAAATAAAATAAAACTACAAAAAAATATCCGAGTACTAGTACTTACTTCGTTCGAGTTTATCTCGTGTTTTCAAATATGGCCCTTGGGTAGGGTTGCCATCAGTCTGAGTTTCCCCGGATTTGTCCTAGTTTAGAGAGCGTCCGGGCGAAGTTACGTTTGTAATATATACATATTTTTTTAAATTCTAGATTAAAAAATGTAGACGTTGGGTTTCGAGCTCCAAAATCCAGGAATTTCACGTTTTTGTCCTGGTTGACAAATTTTTGAGATGGCAGCCTCGGGGGACAATTTTTGAAAATAACACTCGAAAGCACCATATGAGAGCGGAAACATTGTGAACTTATTGCTACAAAACTCCAGATCAAATTAAATTATCGAATAGTTGACTAGATTAATAAGAGCTAGCTAGAGCTTTTTCATTTCTTGTATTACTGATTCAGCACAATTCAAACTCGAAAGTGGTGAAGATTATTATCACAAAGGGTGCATTGGGGTAAATTCTAAATTAGGGGATTTTGAAAATCGTGGATATCCACTAAATGGGGAACAATTCCATAATCTGGCAACACTTATCTAGAAGCCAAAGACATTGGGCCCCTAATATAATACTCCTTTCATCCACTCAAAGGTTAACTGGAAGAGGTCCCTTAAAGGGATAAGTCCGCCTTTGTGCATGTATCTCAGTGTTTGTCAATTGTATTTCTCTTGTTTATTTTGCACAATAAAGAGTGACATACATACATTGGGAACAATTGGCAACATACGGGGAAAACCGTTTAGTAAATATCCACCAGTTTCGAAATTCCCCCAATTTCGAATTTACCCCAATGCACTATACGCGCTTTCAAAAATCGGGCCCGTGCTCCGAAATTTAAAATTCGAAATCCATTACGCGCCTTTCGTTCCGCTCACCCTTAAAGCCATTAGTCTAAGTGTGAGAAGGACCGAATGATAAGAACATCAAACTTGGAATTTCGAAGAATCCCCCAATCTCAGGGAATAGCGATATGTCAGCTGCGACTTGTGTAACCGACTTCCAAAAAAGGAGGTTTAGTTCGTCGGAATCTTTTTTAGGGTTCCGTACCCAAAGGGTAAAAACGGGACCCTATTACTAAGACTTCGCTATCTGTCCGTCTGTCACCAGGCTGTATCTTATGAACCGTGATAGCTATAAACACTTGAAATTTTCACAGATGATTCTGTTGCCCCTATAACAAAAAATACTAAAAACAGAATATTTTTGTTTGTGTATGTAAGCAACTAACGTAAAATGACCTCACACTGCCTACATTTTACTTAGGAGCAGGGCTCTGATAATACTGGATTTTATATTTACTTGTACCGAACACTCGGTGCACGAGTCCGACTCGCACTTGACCGGTTTTTGTATTCCTCGTACGTTAAATACAGCTGTCATGGCACGTCCACTGTCTATCTATATCTGTGGTGTTTACTGTCACTTACTTATTTACAAATATTGGATTGTTTGTTAACATCTATGTAAGTACTGTTGTATTAAGTTCAAAGAAATGTTGGGCTAAATAATGCACAAGTCTTACGTATGTATTTACATAAATCTCAATGACTAAGTAATTTAGGTAATTAAGTAGTTAGTAAGTGACAAGGTCAACCAAACTTAAGAGGCAAAAAAAAATACGATTTTTTTTTGTTTTAATACTTAATAAAGTTTTTACCTACCTGCTAAGTTGATGAGTTATTTTAAAGTGATCTATTATTATTATTATTAATTATTTCGCGCTCACACACTAGTTAAGTTAGTAATAGAATTGGTTTTGGTTCTGCTTAGTATTTTGTTAACTGTCAATACTGTCATGTTAAGAAAGAGCGGAACATGCCGATACAAGCATTTCTCATACTTAAAGGAAGGACCTTCCTTCCTTCCTGGAAGGTTCCAACCTATATATGACTGTAAACTACAAATGTAAAAAACCATTTTTTTTATATTATATTAGCCTAATTGAGTGTCCCACTGCTGGGCAAAAGCCTCTTCTTTTTTCCGCCATTCGCTTAAAGTGATCTAAAAGTACCTAAGTACCTACTTTTAATTTTCAGAACAAGTCAGTTGAATGCGATGAAATAATTATCTCTTGTGACTACACTTCAAAATTCGATGTATTTTAGATAGAAACCGACCAAATCAATTCTTCATTTCTCGTAAATAACTGCAGCGCTCGTTCCTATCCTATCTTCTTGGGCATCGGCTCCAGCGGGGAAATTCCATGATGAAATTTTAAAAAACCGACCCATATGTCAATATACAAAAAGTGTGACGTCGTGGAGTTTCAATTGTGATAAATAACATTTATGACCACGTGGCTCGTGCGTGCTTATTATTATTTTGTCGGTGAACGTATTTTTTTTATTTTATCCCGCCATTCGATAATCTGTGGCAGCAGCGCAGGTAGGGGCGCGGGATGGTCGGTTTGAATGTCGAATATTCTGGAGTTGCCAGGAAATTAAATAATAAGTCCCGATTAACGGTTTTTGGTTCACATGTGGGGTTTAAACACCCGAAACAAAATGTGTTATTTAAAGTTAAGAACCTTGGCTGTTTGATTTTATATGCATACTTACAAAGACTTAAATACCTAGAGAGGAAACAAAACTGTACAATTGGGTGCCTAAAAATGTCAAATTTACAATACCAGCAGCATAGTTAACAACGGTAGTCACATACCTATGTATTAACAGAGAGATGAAAAAATAAGAATGATATTTGCGTACGCTCTATAAACTCATCATCGCGTTTAAATTCTTCAGTGGAGTTGAATATACAAATTGTCAATGATACTTTGTGTAACGTTATGTCAAGATAACTTGAAATGGAATTTTAACAATCACCGTGACAGATGAGAAACCTAATTATTAGGTAAGTAGGCTGGCTAGTCATCAAAATTAGCATTATACCCATTAAAGTTTTTAAAAGGTATTAAAAGGTTTTAAAAGGTAAGGTAGGTAAGGTTAATATGTATGAAGTTGATTAATATCTTAAACATGTTATTTATCTTCCAGAAGACGCACAGTGCGATGAAACCCCGATCTAGGTGGACAATATTTAATCTAGGTGGACAATATTATTTTTCACGCCACTGCTCGGAATTGTGGCAAAAGATGGTCAGTAATGGGGCCCCAAAACAAAGTATAGTTGTAGGTTGAATGAACAGGCCAACTATGAATTCAAACAGGCCAACAATAACATTGTTGGACAGTTTCAAAGACCAAAGTCGTCCAATCACATCGGCATGCTGATCCCTGATTCCACCAATCAGAACACAATTTGTGACGCTATTACACAAAATCGACCAATCAGAACATGTCGTATGCTGCATATTAAATTTTTTCAAGATTTATCCCAACAGGGAGAGGCAAAGGAAACTAGGTCCATACAGCCACGTCTGACGTAAATTGTTTTGTCTTTAATGTTTAAGTCCTGTCTTAAAGTCAGAGTCGTCAGTCCGTCCTTGTCACGTCATATTAAAACTATAAGCGATTATGGGTGTGTTTAATAAGCACTTCGAAGCGCTTTGCTTAATAAAATAACATAACAAAAAAAGCCTTTGCGTGACTGGCCACTAGAGCGTTCTCGTTTTTTTTTTTAAAGTAAAATATGGCGGGAGAGTGAAACTTTACTGTTGTATTTACGCTCATGTTTTTTATTTCCTCGCAGTAGTCGTGAAAAGCACTATGTAATGTCTCGGCCAAAAGTGCAATAGATGGACTCGTCTCTCTTCGAGGGCCTCACCTGCGGCTCGGCCCTCGAACTCACTCGTCCATCTATTGCTCACTTTCCAGCCTCTACAACAATGTACTATAAGCCTCAAAACCGACTCTAGTAGGTCATATTATGATGTCAAAATAGAAATGAAATGAAAGAAATTACAAAATCACATTAAAATTAAAAACCAGTATAAGCTGACCTATTGGTACTAAGAATTACTACACGCGTGAAGGCCAATTTATATTGGTAATTGTTTTAGGCAGTATAAATGTCGTTTTTGACACACATTTAATATTCATATTATTTTTATTATATTTGCTACATCACGATGACCAGATAACCTCGTAGATACCTCGGCAGCAATTCCTAATTCTTTGTGATTACAAGATTGCACTAAGTGTTCTACGCGTCTTTTTTTGGTTTTAAATGAAGCATCATTAAAATCGATTCTTGGCCGACCAGGTCCAGAAGTCTGGGGAAGATCACATCCAAATGAAGACGTAGAAGGTTGTATATAATATTGAATTGTAAACTTAAGCTGTTCACTAGTTAGCCATCCAACACCTAATGGTAGTGCTTCGAATACTTCTTGTTTTCTCCCGCAAGCAACCCACTTTTCTAATAATTTCCCAGAATTTCCCAGAAATACAAGCTATATTTCTCTTGAAATTTCTTAGTGAATCTGGCGTGACTCTGCTGAAATCAAATTTAATTGAAAAATAATCGAAAAGACGGTTATTTTTATCCTTTTTAGCGTGTTTTAACCATTCTTCATAAAACTCCCTCCTAGGTACGGATAGTTCGATTTCTAAAAAAAAGTCAAAGACTCGCATCAGATCGCAGTTTCTAACATGCATCAAACGAAAGAACATTAAAAACTCTATCATTAAAAAAAAATCCAGCCCGGGGGCAAGGGGGGGCATCCTTTTCCTTGTCTATGAAACACGAAACTCATGCAAAAAAATTGGAATTTTTTACGTTAAAGTTGATTTTTATTGGCAAAGGAATATCCGTTTTTAACAATTAATATTTTAAAATGTAGTCCTTACCATTTACTTCACGATCCATGACTAGAAGTAGCACGATCTGATTGATAATTATTATAAAATATTGATAAGCGAAGAGCAGTAAAACGCACGATTTCACTATCGATGACAGTGTTTCGGTTCGCTTCGACATTATTTATTAATTTTATGAGGGTAGTAGGACAAAACTATTACTGGAATCATTCCTTCTAGGATGTTGGCTATCGCTATAGCCACCACAGATAATGAAATAGCGTGACCCTTTTTGTCCACCTAGATCGGGGTTTCATCGCACAGTGAGACGTCCACATTATCATTCACTAAAAATCATTAAAACTTCTAAAAAGCGTTTATACGTTTTATCAATCGACCGGTTTTGCTAAATTAGGTTCCGAATTTAAAATGAAAGTGTCTCCTATCGTATGGTAAACTATTTTAAATGCGTTCTCAGGATACCAGTTCCGATAAAACACATATTTAATTATTTCAATCACCTTGCTATATGTATAATGCTAAGCCTCGAACTAGTCCCGCCGTCGTCATCGCGTTGTGTCAAGGATATCCGGTCAACTTTCAGATTGCAATTTTAAATTACCCATTTCTCGGGTAAATTGTGGGGAGTTGACAACCCAGTCGGGAAGTTCAGGAACCACTTCCCAGAACGATAAAGGGCCGGCGGGGAGCGGGGAGCGGGGCCGGGCGCGCCAGCTGCGCTCGCGCCGCTCCCCTCCTACCTGGCACTCCGTAGCCGGCCGCAGCGCGCGTCGCACGTACGCGCCGGCTCGAAATACGCGCGTTCCGATACCGTTGAAGCAGTGAGTGAGTTGACTTTCACTAATAAATCAGAGTTCAGAAGACTGGAGCAAGAAGACTGCGAAGTCTGAACGAGTTAGCGGCGGGTGCTCCTCCGTGCGGGGCCCGGGTGGATGGGCGGCGACTGGCGCTATATTCGGTTTATGTGCGATATTGCACCAGTCCCGGCCTATCCAAGCGGGCCCGTCCGTCGAAGACCGCTACGCAGCATCCGAGGCGCGCGGTCCCGTTAGCCGGGCGGCGGCCGGGTCGTTCACAGCGGCGGCCACGCTTAGACCGTGATTCGGTGTAAACGTTGTGTCTCCTATCAAATTGCACCAATCCCGGCCTGCATGTGGTCACCGCGAGTGCACGGCTGGAAACCAGGTAACGAAAACCAACTGGCTGGTTGTTGCGCTGTCATGTCAACCGTTCGCTTTGTTCGAATTTCAAATGGAACCGTTAATGCATCCGACGCGAGGCTCCCCAATCGATGGCATCTTATCGTTGTTACAATATTTAGTCTGCCGTTTGTGTTTATTGTTGCAAACGTAGCGCAATCTACTTCGTATTCGTTTGGAAGATCTAATCGAATGTATCGCGGGGAAACGTTCGGGGTGAGTGAATTGATGATGTAGGTAGACACGAGCAGTGTGCAGGCAGACCGGTTTTCGTCGTAAATCGTAACATACCTACTCACTCGGCGCATAAAGCTGCTTGACCGCAGCAATACCGCCAAAACTTACCGGAATAACTTAATTTAATGTACCTATTGTCGTTACGTTTTACAGCTGTTCCATTCATTTCGTAGTGCACAATCTGCCGTCTCTTTCTATTCAATTAAAACCGCAGTTCTGTTGTATTGTAGTAACGTTCCGCGCTAGGTAAGTACCTAAACTTTTGACAAAGGAATTTCGGTGCTCACAAGGGTCACCACGTGTAGAGATCGTGTCGGACGGTCCGGACACGGGATCTGACTTAACCGGGTCGTAAGACATTTCGACCGTCGGTTAATAAGACTGATGTCGTTGACCTTCATTTTGAGATTGATCAGCGACCGCTCTCTGACCGCGAAGTGCGAAGAAATGCGTCGTATTCGTATCGTGACATATTATTAATACGAATCTAAAGATAGATGTAACAAAGTTTTACAAACTGTTAATTAACACGTGAGATACGGGAATTAAGTTGCTAATTTTTTACAATCTAAAGCACTTTAAACTACTTAAAAACATGGGTCATTAAGACACTAATAAATAACTGTCTGCAAATGTGTTAGTAAAAATGAACTTTCCACATTGTTTACTTTTAATTAACGAAGTTTACAAACAAGTCCGATGCACGTTAGGTGCCTTTGTGTTTGTAGACAACTGTTGTATATAGTATACGCTTATACGTAGATAGTCGCACCTCAATGTCCACGGAAGTAGGTGTAGCTGGCATGTAAATGGAGATACGGCGCGGAATATCGGCATTGTGTGTGACCAGCTTTACAACGGATTTTCCCGGATAAAACCTTGGATTTTAAGTTTCCGGTATATAGGTACTTGAGAATGAATACATAATAGTACTTACTAGGAGGGTAGCCAAATTTGTGTGAGCCAAAATTTCGTGTTCAACTGTCGATTGTTTTGTTTATTTTGTTTTTTAAATAAGCTACAACTGCTTAATTGCTAATTGGCGCCTGTTTAGCGTTCGCGTGAACTTTTCTTTTTACCAGTCTACGGCAAAGCCATGGGAGGGTTATGATTTTTTGGGATAGTGGATTAAAATTGTTTCTAAACTTATTAAATCCAATGTCTTCTCGACGACCGAACGTCCGATTTTGATGAAACATAGCTTGAAACTGCTGCTGTAGGCTAAGGTTCTACTTGTGAAAACAGCAGCAGATCTGCAGTGAGCAGTAGATGTTCCACGGGAGTTTGTGATTGTGTCGTACAAGACACATCATTCAAACAGATGACGCTTAGCGACAAAAATTCGCATAGTAACAAAGGCCACGTGACAGCTAGTAACAGATAGAAACATTCCAAGGCTTACCTGCTATGGGTGGTGTAGGGGAGCACGCGTCACGGAATGTCGAGGATCCGGGTTCGATTCCCAGCCATAGCTTTACGTCGTTTAGATTTTTTTTTGTGAAAACGTCATGAAAAATCCTTTCTGCGTTTCATGTTACAGAATGACTGCATTCCGACTGCAGCGTAACCGCCAACTGCCGACTGCCATACATTTCGATCGCAGTTAGCGTGCATTTGTACCAAATGCAACACCCTTAGCGCGAACATACAGACTGACAGACTAAAATTCTAAGAACCATTGAAACATGTCCTGTCAAGTTATAATAACTTCTAGAGTAGTTTTCCTCTTATTATATTAAATGTAAACTTTTTACTCTAGTGTTTTATAATCATAACCCTTTAGTCCCTTTATTATGCAATGCAGCCAACTTAACCAAAAACATTTAGGTACTTAAAAAAATATAAATAATATTCTGTTTATATCTTTTTTATCATAAATACTTTTAAAACACTACATAGTATAAAACAAAGTCGTTTTCCGCTGTCTGTCTCTGTCCCTATGTATGCTGAGATCTTTAAAACTCCGCAACGAATTTTGATGCGGTTTTGTTTTAATGGATAGTGATTCAAGAGGAAGGTTTATACATATAATTCTACGCAGACGAAGTCGCGGGCAGAAGCTAGTTAGTTATAAAGAAAAAAAATAGGTACGTAAGGGTTAAGTAGAGGTTGCTATTGTTACCAGTGGCTTCCTTCCCGCGCAGATGGTAAAATCCCATCGAGGGACTGGGTGAAATTCTTAGGAATCATGTTATAGGCGATACGGCTAGCAACCCATCATTTTTTGATTCCATTTTCCACCTATACGCCCGCAGTCTTGCTAAACGTTGCCTGTAAGTCTTGTTACCTTAGGTTCTGTCTACCTCATAAGGGATAAAGATGTGATTTGTATTGGCTCTGTGCACGACAGTAGCGCCATCTCGCAAACTCAACTCTTTATGGGATTTTGACAAATAGTGAATGAAAGTCCTTATTACTTTATATAAAATTATTTACCTACTACTCTACCCCGGGATGGATAAAAACGTGATTTATGTATGTATGTACATATGAATATATATGTGCGTGTCGATATATTTTCGAGGGATGCAGGATGCAACTGATATTCGCCCATCGGTCAGGTATTTTTTTCAAAATAACTAAGAAACTACCAATGATCACATCAGTCAATATTCTTACGGTTGTGACGTTACAAGCGAACTTGTATCTTTCTCTTTCTCGCTCCAGCCTTCCAACCAATGCGTGCGTGCATCTCTGCTGTGCAGCACGCGGAATCGGGTCATGAACTTTTCCTTATGATGAAAAAAAAAATTCGTTCAGCCACCATGACTAACCGCGCGGGACAGAAAAAAAAACATGATTGAGTGAGTCAACATACTCTCATGACATTTGTAATATTGCCAGGACTTAAATATTATAGCTGCGGCAAAAAAGTAAGCCCCAAAACTTGTGATAGTTTATTTCTTTTCCCCATAAAAACAATAACAGTAGCAACTATAATTTAATTGTAAATTTAAAATGCATTTACCCCGGAATTTAAGTCCGAAGTCCAGCCTACTCGGAAACTGCTTTTTATAAATATTATGAAGTTATTTGTAATTGTCATTGACGTTGATCGTGTTAGGTTCATTTGATATGCAAGTAGGAATGTCATATCATAACCCGCGTAAATCGTTTACTGCTAGCAACATTTATTTAGTATGAACAGGCATGGCTGTATGGATGTTATTACCCTTGCCTAATAATGGAGGAATCAAAAAAATAAAAAGAAATTGACTTTGGCGGGAAATCACATAGTTTTGACAGAAGTTTTTGGGCCAGGGGGATGCTTTTTAGAAAATAAGAGAAAAGTAAATAGAAATACCTATAGGTCGTATTGTATTGTATGGTGGTTTTGGAAAGAATGCACATAACAAGGTGATTGTGTATTATTTTTTACAATCGAGGTAACGGTTTAAAGTGATACAATTATTTCCACCGCCATTTATTAAATAACGGTTGTTATTAATAGTTGAAAGGTTGATTAACAGCGAACAGTTAAGAACATAACGCTTCATTTTGTAACAAAGAATTAATCGTTTTAGAGCATCTCGCATTCGCCGATTAAATTAACTTGTTTGTTACAGTTTTCGAATATCTACCTCTATCTATAAGTTTAAAATACTTCTTCCATGCTGGTCTTGGCGTAGAGAAAAAACAGAATTTCCCAGTTGCTTCTTTTCCCGCGTAGACGGTCAAAGCCCATTAGGAATCATGTTATAGGCGATGCGGCTAGCAACCCATGACTATTTTGATTTCCCTTTCCACCTATACGCCCTTAATCATGCTAAACGTGGCCTTAAGGTTTTGTTACCATAGGCTCTGTCTACACCGTAAGGGATAAAGACGTGATATATGTATGTATGCATCAAAATACTTAAATAATAATTAATCTCGAACTGAGATGCAAAGCGCAAAACTCGAGAATAGTGAACGAATTAGTTTTTTTTTGTATCTAAATATTTTCTTTGAAGTCTGAGGAAGATTCTTTTGCAGCATAGGCACAGCCCGGCAAGCACGCGAGCGCGCGAGAGTCGCGTCACGCGCGCGATAGACTTCCCGTCTCTTTCTGGGATGAACAGTATGAAAAAGACGGGCAACCTATCTCGCGCGCGACGCGACTCTTTTGCGCTCTCGTGCTAGACGTGCAGGGGCGGATGCCGCGAGAAAAGCTAACTTACTTATAACGTCTCGGACGGCGTACAGAATCTAAGATCTTCGCCCATTCCTTCTATGGGCTTTTACCGTTTGCGCGGGAAGAGAAGCAACTAACATTCTGTTTTTTCTTAACTCCCAGGCCAGAATGGAAGGAAATGAAATGAAATGAAATTTATTCTTGGTAACAGGCATTACAGGTCACTAAAGCTTATTTCTATGTACTCTCTACTCTTTAAGGCCTACTCTATCTTGAGTTTTTTGTAATATCACTACATAGTATAAAACAAAGTCGCTTTCTCTGTCCCCATGTCCCCATGTCCCTATGCCCCTTTGTATGCTTATATCTTCAAAACTACTCAACGGATTTTGATGCGGTTTTTTTAATAGATATAGTGATTCAAGAGGAAGGTTTTCATGTATAATTCTACGCAGACGAAGTCGCGGGCAGAAGCTAGTATGTATGTCTAAGATGCAGGCAGACTGCACTGCAGAGGCATTTGCAGTCCATGTACACAGTCAGCAGTTCGAGTAGACATACAATGTTAATTTAATTCATAACCAAATGAACCTCGAGCTATGCGGAGCCCGACGTTAAACACGTCCGCACAATAGCTCGTGAATCAGGCGGAAAGATGATTCACTCGTTGAGAAATCTTAACCGTTATGGTTTAAATTGCAACAAGCGGGGCAGCTGACTGCAAACAACAAAGTCCGTAATCCCCCCTCGTTGCCTGATGGGAGAACGCGATTTGGAATTTCAAAACCGGGTAAATATTTCACTATACTTCCATGCTTTAAATAATCGGGCCCCTGTAGCCTTATTATCTAATTCGCTCGCAATCGCCATTGTGTTCATTTTGACAGCTCATGTATGGGCTGACAATTGGCATCGGAATCAGCTAGCTGTCACATTCATACGAGAACTGTCAAAATGAACACCATTGCGGGCGAGTTAGGTAATAAGCCTACTGGTCCTTCCGAAAGCGCATTGACTAAAGAAGACGTGCAAAAGAGTGTTAGTGTTTTTACCAAATAAAGCTTTGATTTTAATTTACATCGAGAATGAATTTATTCTCCTTCCATGCTGTTCTGGAAAGCAAAGAAAAAACAGGACGTATCAGTTGCCTATGCGTATGATAAAAGGCCAAGGAGGGAACGGGTAAAACTTAGGTATCATGTTATAGGCGATGAGGGTAGCAACCTATCACTGTTTTTAAAACCCCTTTCCACCTAGGTGTACGCATTTGTATATATGTATGTATGTAAATATTTTCAGGTTGTAGTCGGGATTTTCGGGCGGAATGCTTGCGCTGCTCTGTGGCATGGAGAGTAAGACAAAGATGACTGAAGTTACTGGCACATGAGGTGTAAGGGATAATTAAGTTTGTGGGATTTATGTTTTGTGGCAGTAGTGAAGGGAGGGTTGCTTGAGAAACATACATTTCACACAGGCTTGCTTATCTTGCACGTGAGTAGCGGAGTAGGAATGTCAATATTTTTTGTTCATTGAAAAAAAAAACCGGTCAAGTGCGAGTCGGACTCGCGCACCGAGGGTTCCGTATCATTATCTATAAATATATAAAACCAGTGTAAGCAGAGCCCTGCTCCAAAGCAAAATGTACGCAGTGTGGGGTTACTTTATATTGGTCACTGCTATATACAGACATACATACACATTTACAATTTTCGCAATTATTCTTTAATCTGTGCTATAAGACCTACCTTCATACCAAATTTCAAGATTCTGCGTTCACGGGAACTACCTTGTAGGTTTTGATTCCCTTGAGAGTTGAAAATTTGCGGAAATTTGCGGCATAAACGGCTGTATCTTTTGATTGCGTTGGCTTAGAATTTTGATTTTTTCACAGCTCCAAGGGGCAGTAGACCTGAGTATTTGATATAAATTTCAGCTTGATACCTCCACGCGTTCCTGAGAAAAAGGGTCTTGACAGACGGACGGACGGACGGACAGACGGACAACAAAGTGATCCTATAAGGGTTCCGTTTTTTCCTTTTGAGGTACGGAACCCTAAAAATGACCCTAAAATATCTGAAATACATTATTTACAAGGGCAGTCTATTAATGTAACCCACTGTTGCTGAGGTGTTCCAAATTAATTTTAAGACAGCAGATAAGAAAGCCCTATCCAAAATCTTTGACCAAAACGGACGTGCCCTACCAATATGCGAAAAAAACTCTCGCGTTCATTACAATGTCTTCCGTGCTGGTCTGGGAGCAAAGGAAAAACATAGAATGTACCAGTTGCTTCTCTTCCCGCGCAGATGGTAAAAGCACACCGAGGGAATGGACGAAAATAGGAATCATGTTATAGTATAGGCGATGCGGCTAGCAACCCATCACATAAAATTCCCCTTTCCACCTATACGCCCACAATCATGCCAAATGTGGTTTTCGGTCTTGTTACCTAAGGCTCTGTTCCCGTAAGGGATAAAGACATGTATGTACAATGTTTTAAGCGTTATCTTGAAGGCCCTAGACCTGCCGGTCACTCTGCCAGTTACCATTAAAACGTCGTAAAAATGACTTCCGTGATATTGGGTTACGAAATAGTAACGGACAGTGTACCGTTCGGAGCCGCGGGCAATTGACCCATGTTTGCTCAGGTGACGAAGCGGAAATAAGCCTACGTTCGAGCTAGACGCTCAGTTAGATTCAGCAACTTTTTTTTAAATTACAAGAAAGGAGTAAAGTTCTTACATGCTGTAGGCTTATTACCTAACTCGCTCGCGATCGCCATCGTGTTCATTTTGTGACATGTGACAGTTCTTGTATGAATGTGACAGCTAGCTGATTCCGATGCCAATTGTCAGCCCATACATGAACTGGCAAAATGAACACGATGGCGGTTGCGAGCGATTTATTCCATTTGAATATGGTGAATATAGTTGATCATGATCATGCTGTGTCGAAATTCGAGTATCGGGAGGTCGTTAAAAGTAATCGCGGTCTATCACGTTGATAATTTACATACATTATATCACGTCTTTAACCCTTACGGGGTAGACAGAGCCTAAGGTAGCCAAACCTTAAGGCCACGTTTGGCATGATTAAGGGCATACTAGTCATAAGTCATAAGTCATTTATTCGTCGCTTTCATCAAGTGGAAAGGCAAATCAAAATACTGATGGATTGTCAGCCGCATCGCCTATAACATGACTCCTACAAGTTTCGTCCATTCGCTCGATGGACCTGCGCGGGAAGAGAAGCAACTGGTAAATTCTATGTGTTTTCTTTACTCCCAGACCAGCATGGAAGAATATGCTTTATATCCCGGGTAATACATGGATCCCGTGGCACAAAAACTTGCAGCCAACCGCTGTGTGCTGTGGATGATTGGTTTTTAAACTTGACCACAGTTTGTTTTCACAATTCCAACCGCTAATACACGCATAAAAACTTCTGTATTTCCTTGTTTCGCTAAATAACAACGGGACTTTGTTGGGAATTCAAATAGCAAGAACCCATTTATAATTCTTAGTAACGAATTATTAATTAAATAATTGTGTAAATGTTACATTGTTCCTTCCATGTTGGTCTGGGAGTGAAGAAAAAACAGAATTTACCAGTTGCTTCTCTTCCCGTGCAAATGGTCAAAGCCCATCGAGGGAATGGGCGAAAGTCTTAGGAATCATGTTATAGGCGATGCGGCTAGCAACCCATCATTATTTTGAAACGTGGCCTCAAGGTTTTGTTACTTTAGGCTCTGTCTACCCCGTAAGGGATAAAGACGTGATATATGTATGTTACATTGTTAAGCTGTCCAGAATCAGTTTTTGAAGCCATGTTTATTAACTCCAGGGGAGTTAGCATGACGTCTTAATGCGATGCAATTCCGACTCAGTTCAGTTCAGGTTTTAGCTGTAATTATTAGTATGGATGTGACAGCGAGCGAACCTAAACTGAATCGGAATTGAATCGCATTAAGATGTCATGGTGACCCCCCCTGCTCTTCTTTTACAGTTTGCCAGAAACAAAATGGTGAATGAAATTTCATTCCAAGAGTTACTAATGGTAGGTACTGACTATTCGAAGTTAGGTACTTAGTACCATAGAGCAAAAACAAAGAGGTGTGGTAATAAGATTTCCCCACGAAACAACGCGTGACATTTTGCGGGGTGAGGGGTTGTGGAACTCCGCCCACTTTTCAATTTTCCATCCGTCGGTTAGTAGCAAAACCACTCGCCTACCTAGTTCAGCTATCTCACACTAGATGTCAATTAGTGTAAAAGTAATGGGACGTACTCAGAACTTTGAGTTTCAAAAAGTTTGTGTAATAAATGAATAAAATAAGGGTAACCATTTTTACTGATTTAGATGTATATTGTACTTATGTAAAATAATAGACAAATTATTATAACGAACATAATTTTATTTACAAAATTCAATTACCTGCGAAAATAAAGGCATATTATTCAAATTAGTTGCTTGAAATAGTCCATTTTATCAAATAAAGGTGTTTAAAGCACAGCTTAAAAAAAATGAACAAAGCCAATTATGTTAATATGGATAAAATGTTTATTTAATATTCTAAGTTCTTTCAATTCATGAACAGTCACGGAGAATAATATGTATACAACTCAGAACTTTGTTACTTCAAAATATTTGCTATTAAAATGTATTGTTATTTCATTACTGATAGCCGTGCGTTATTCGGTAAAATTATTTGATTCTAATTACGGCTCTGGATATTTTTGACGTTGAAAATAGTTGTTCTAATTGACGATAGATGGCGGCCTGTTCACAATATATTTATAAAACTACTAAAGTACTGTTTTGGCGACTAAAAAGTATTTAGGACTAAATGTATACTTTAGTTTTCAGTATACACGTATGATTATTACAAGACGTGATTGTAAACTGTTGGCACGGTATCAGTACGGTCCAGAATTTAATTCGTTTTTAATAAGTTACCGATAGTGTTTTGTGGTGAAACCTATATCAAAGTGATCCCAGGTGCACTGTGAATACCTATAGAAATAATCCAAACGTAATAAGTGTGTTTAATAAACTTTATAGAACTTTAATTGTGGGAGTTGCAAGTGAATCGCGTGAACGCGTAAGCGCCTCAATATCCACGGCGCTTGAGCCCTTTTCGTCGCGACTGCGCTCTTGTGTAGTGGGTTGCGGTATAACCGAGCACTTATACAAAGTTATTAAGTTAACGATTGCTAACCCTTATTGCTATTGGATCAGAATCGCTCTCAGATTGTCATATCCGTCCTATATAAAATGGCACCAGCAAATAAATGTGCAGCTTGCAATAAGAAGATACCGTCGAATAAAGAAATCTTAACATGTTATGATTGCAAGCTTAAATATGACCTCGACTGTGTCAACGTATCCCAAAGGCGTTTTTCTAGCATGGAACCGCGGCAAAAGGAAAGCTGGAAATGCCCTGAGTGTTGCTGTAAGCAGCCAAAATCGGGAAATACAAACACCCCAGTCCGTCCTGCCACTGCAGTACCCTCTGATGATGACGGTGGTAGTAATGTCACTCAACGCGTTAAGAGGGACGAGGAGAGTGATTTTGCTCGCGAGATGAAACTGTTCCGGTCCGAGGTGGAGGCGTTACGACTGGAGGTCAGCCAACTCCGAGAGGAGTTCAGCACCGGTTTCGGTAGGCTGTCGCAGGCCATCGAGGGTGTCAGTGGCCGCATGGATGGTCTCGAGCTCAGGATCCAGGCGTTAGAGGAGCGACCGGTCTCGACCGGCCCGGCCGATGACGTCAAGGACCTCGTTGCCACTATCGACCGCTTGCAACTGGAGCTCAATGATCGGGATCAGCAGCTAATGTTGATGGACGTGGAAATATCCGGGCTCCCCGAGGTGCCAAATGAGAGTACGATGCACCTAGCGAGTTTAGTATCGCATAAGCTGGGGGTGGGCCTGGAGATGCGTGACGTGGTGTATGCGGAGCGGGTCGGCAGGCCGCACGATGCGGTCGAGGGCGGCGTGGCGCCGCGGCCGCGCGCGCTGGTGGTGCGGCTGGCGCGGCGCGCGCTGCGGGACGAGCTGCTGGGCGCGGCGCGCAGGGTGCGCGGCGCTGACACGGCCGGCTTCGGCCTACCCGGCCCGTCCCGTAGATTCTACGTAAACGAGCGGCTCACTCGTATGAATCGCCAGCTATTTTATAATGCCCGTCAGGCGGGAGCACGTCTCAGATGGAAATATGTTTGGACTAAAGATGGCCGCATTTATGCCAGACGCCTTCCGAATTCCGCCGCACATAGGATACGAACTGAAGCGGATCTTATGAAAACTTTCGGCCAGTCGTCTGCGGCGGGCTCTGCCCCGGCCTCTGTGACGAGTCCTCCCTCCGGCTCTGCGGCTGATCGTCCTCTGGCCCCTGTCTTGGTAGCGGACGATTCGACTTCTGATGTTGTTTCTCGGGATTGACTGCTGCCAAGTGTTTGTTATAATTATAACTCGCTCTCAAAGAAGCCGTTACTCCACGTCATATACTTCCTAATTGTTTACCTTTTTTGTATTAAAATGTATATATCTGTTACAAATAGATTTTTTTATGCTGTGTTACTAATGAGTGTTGCAAAACCGGCTGTATTTCACTCCATAGCGTTAATATTTATGCTTTTGTTTATGTTATTGTCGAATTCTAGGTGTTGTTTCATGTCTTGTATAATTTGTAGTTTTGTGGTATCTAAGGAAAATTTGCGTAACTCGTGCATGTTTTACTGTTGTTTATTCACTTCCATTTCTTTGCATCAAAGGTGCTCGACTGTACATGTTATTAATCGTTTTGTCACTGTGCGATACTCATCACTCTACAAAGAAACACATTTAATTATCAACTACCACACTGTTATTTTATACAACTATATAGTGATATATTGGCACAGGCAAGGGCCGTAAGGAGATGAATTTGAGGATTGGTCTGCTGAATGCGTGCTCATTGGGTACGAACCATGATGAATTCATTGTAACCATGGAACATCATAATGTGGATATCATCGCTATAAACGAGACGTGGCTGAGGGAGGGGGAGGAGGGTCGAGCGCCTGTGCTGCCCAACTACCGACTGCGGCACAACCCGCGCGCCGCCTCGGTGCGCGCGCGCGGCGGCGGCGTCGGTTTTTATCTGCGGAATGGTCTTAATGTTCAAAGATGTAGCCATCCCGTCACTTCGCAGGTGGAACAAATGTGGGTTAGAGTATCCGTAAACGGAATGAAATTGCTCGTGGGGACGGCTTATCGACCACCGTGGTTCGACGTCGAAACTTTTATAGACGCGATGACAGAATCCCTGTCTTCGTTTTCAGGTTTTGATCGCATAGTATTAATGGGTGATTTTAATATAAACCTACTTGAAAATGATAGACACTAAGAATTTTAATAATTTTTTAACATATTTCGGCCTTAAACAGTACGTAAACGAACCTACACACTTCACTAATCATAGTAGTACTTTGTTGGATGTAATTTGTAGCAACGAAACAATTCTAAATGCTAAAGTAAATTATATCCCGACCCTCAGTCATCATGCATTCCTAACCTGTGAATTAGACATAAAAAAAGTTAAACTGATTTCAAAAAATATATTTTCAAGACCTTTAAAAAGTATTGATCTAAGCTCATTTAATCAGTCTGTTGAGTCTATTCCATGGGAGAATATTAGCGTTTTGCCAGATGTCAATGACATGGTTGCCAGCTTCAATAGTGCGATTTTGTTTTTATTTGATTTGCATGCACCATACAGGCAGATTACCGTAAGAGAGGGTAACTACCCGTGGTTGACTTTCACTGTTAGAGAAATGATGCGTCTGCGGGATGAAGCTCATAAGAGATTTAAAGAGTCTGGGTTAGACAAACATAAACAGTATTATAAGGAACTCAAAAAATGTGTGAATTCGGCTTTGTATAATGAAAAACGTGCATATTTCGACCAATATATTAACCGTAACATCGATAGCCCTCGAGCACTGTGGAATAATTTAAAAAAAACCGTAAAAATTACTAACAATGCCGAAACTTCAGAAATCCCATCACATTTGCAGAATCCTGAACTAATCAACTCTCATTTTCTTGACGTTCCTGGTAAAAATGATGCGACTTATTCATACCTCAATTATTTTGAAAACAATTCCTTTCATTCTTCGGTATTCCGTTTGGAACCAGTTGATGATGGTCTAATATTGAAAATAATTAAGTCTCTTAAGTCAAATGCACTAGGCATTGATGGTATCTCCTTGGATATGTTGCTTCTCACTCTACCTAGGACACTAAATGTCATAACCACTTTGGTAAATAAGTCCATCACATCTTCTGTTTTTCCTGATGCATGGAAGTCAGCGTTGGTAACGCCGCTGCCAAAGAAGTCCAACATTACTGTTTTGAAAGAATTGCGGCCAATCAGTATTCTGCCTTGCTTATCGAAGATTCTCGAGCGCGTGGTCTGTATGCAGCTGTCTGCATTTCTTGAAAAAAATAATATACTACCAGCACTGCAGTCTGGTTTTCGCAATTCGCGTAGTACTGCGACGGCCCTTATCGATGTCATTGACAATGTGTTATCTGCACAGGATAACGGTGAGGGTACAATTATGACATTTCTCGATTTTTCACGCGCATTTGATGCTATTAACATACGGCTTTTAATGTCCAAAATGAAATATTATGGATTTGAGCCGGAGGCAATTGAATGGTTTTCAAGTTACCTCAGTGGGCGTACTCAAGTGGTAAATCTCCATATCGCAAATGGTTCCTGTGTGCGATCTAGCCCGTCTGCTGTGACAAGGGGGGTGCCGCAGGGTTCGATTTTGGGACCTCTTCTTTTTATATTATATACTGCAGACGTTTGTAATGTAGTGCAAAATTGTAAGTACCATCTTTATGCGGATGATATCCAAATTTACCTCTCTTTTCATCCTAACAGCACCGAATCGGCCGTGGCTAAAATAAACGAAGATTTAGAGCGCATCACAACTTGGTCTGAGTCAAACTGCCTAGTTCTAAATCCGGGTAAGTCGAAGGTCATGGTATTTGGTTCTATTAAGCAAGTAAATCGAATAACTGACCACAACCCAGTCGTATTGATCTCGGGAGACCAAGTGGAGAGAGTTTCAGAAGTGCGTAATCTGGGAGTTTTGATGGATGAGTCGCTGCGCTTCGAAGGTCATATAGCTGAGGTCGTTAAGACCTGTTTTTACAGACTCAAAGTGTTGTATCGCATTCGCGATTTCCTCAGCGTTGAATTACGTATTAGATTGTGCGATGCTCTGATACTCTCAAAATTAGGTTATGCAGATGTAGTGTACGGTCCTCGGTTGCTCTCCCGCACAGATCGTATAGTGCAGAGAGTCCAAAATGCCTGTGCTCGTTTTTGTTTTAAAATTCCCGCGCGTACGCATGTGACGCCATATTTAAACTCTGCTGGCGTTTTGAAGATGGCATATCGGAGAGAACTTCACCTATCCTCATTGCTTTTTGGTATTATAAAAAAAGGAATACCTGAATACCTGTTCCAAAAATTAAGATGGCGTAAAAGCAGATCCAGCACACATGGGCTCCGAGAGGTTAGCAATGAACTAGCTGTTCCGTATCACCGGACTGCCGCTTTTAGGGGTAGTTTTAAATACACTGCCACGAAGTGTTGGAATAATTTGCCTCCGCCATTCAAAAAATTGATCACTATTAGTAATTTTAAGTTTAAACTAAGTAAACATCTAATTAATTTGCAACAAGCACTGCCAGCAGGCGGGAAGGCTGCTTCTTCTTACCTCTGATGCGGCTACCTCAATTTTAAAAACAGATATTGCAGTTTTTGATAAATCTATGTATTTTATTATTTATTTATTTTATTTATTTACACACTTTTCCTACACAAACTTATTTGTGCTGATTCCGGTCCAACGCGTTTGATGCAAAGATGTGAGGGGTTTGGCTGAAAATCAGCGCTGTAGTAGGCACCTACTGCAGCATAATGCTGAGTCGAATACCTTTTCGGCATCATCAACTCAGTATGTTTTTGTATTAGTTTAAGAGTCTGTGTATTTTTTGATGTCGAATAAAGTTATGTCTATGTCTATGTCTATGTCTAATATACTAATGCGGAACTTTACGTACTTATATTTTTAATTCACAAAAGTTACGCCATCTAGTGTCGAGAAGTATAATTTATACTTGAGAGCCGAAATTTTTCTAGAACTATTTTAATAATTACGTATAAAATTACTTACAAATGAAATGTGATACCATTCATAGCATCAGAACGTCTGTCTGAATAACTTTGACACGATAAAACACAACACTTTCATCCTTTTCTTCTTAAAACCGCGAAAACACACCGATAATGCGAGTCTCGATACATGTGCACCTGACGAACGCTGACAACATACTGACTAAGCCCCGCCCACAATGATGACGTCAGGACCTAGTTGAAAATCACAGTGCACAGTTGCTTAGGCCAGCTCCTCTTTGTTTTTGCTCTGTGCTTAGTACATAGTACCTACCCTAGTTTAGATGTAAGTAGTTAGTAAAAAAATGTAATGTTTGCAGTGCCCTATAAGGGTTTGATTTTGTATCTTGTATCAAAGCAAATAAATGTTTGAGTTTGAGTTAGAAGTTGTGAAAAATTGTATTAGATTTGAAATACGGAGCTGCAGTTTTCGGTTCCTCGAATTTAAATTCAATTACGTGAAATTACCACCACTTTCGACTGATATGTTCACGAGGTTTTAAAGTCGGGCGATAATCTTAGGAATCATGATGTGATGCGGCTAGCAAACCATCGCTATTTTGATTCCCTTTCCACCTGAACGCCGACAATCATGCTAAACGTGGCCTTTAGGTCTCGTTACCTTAGGAAAGACGTGATCTCAACGTGCAACCGCTTGCGCAGACGGGGGGAAAAGGCGAACCCGGCGTTTGTGGTGAAACCCTAGTGGCATCCCACTGCGTCCCCATCACACCGGATTGAGGCAACGCCGGAGAGTTTTTAGTTCGGGTATACCCCTTCGGTGGGGAGTCCCACATAACCCTAGGCATCCCCGTGCCTAGGGCATCCATTAAGTTTTCCTCTCCGTTAAAAAAAAAAGGAGACGTGATTTATGTTGTGGTTTTAAAAATCGCATAGTGTAATAAGTCAACAGAACAAGCTTGAGATTCATGACGCTGTCAGCACTGTGGGAATATATAAACAACAATGCCACAGCTCCGAACATTAGTTATAACGCACCGGACTACAATACGGCTTCGTAACAGTCTCCTCGACTTCAAAGGAGGCGCTACATCAATATGATGAGAGGTTGGCCGTTTGTTTTCGCTATTAGCAAGTTTACAGTACGGTATGTATGTATCGGTGGAGTTTATCGTTCTTGTAAGAATGCTGAACTGCTGAGAGTAGTGTCGTAACTTGTTTCCCGTCTTATTTCAATCATAGGCGTGAGGTAATTTAGCGAGAAACGGTAAAGATCACCGATGCTAATATTGTAAATGCGAAAGTATCTGTTAGTCTGAGTGCCTGAACCGACTTTAATTAAATTTGGTACAGATGTTTATTTTTGCAAAGTGGCCGCCAAGGGCTCTTTTACCATCATTGCCAAGAAGAATGCGTCGCAAGATACGTGGCAGTAAGTGATTTTTCAAATTAAATGCCTTAAATTATATTAGTCTATAGTAGAGATTTATAAAGTCTCTACTGGCCAAAGCAGTGGCGTAACTATAGGTTGGCAGGGGTGGCAAAATGCCAGGGGCCCCTAGCTCTACGGGGCCCCGAACTGGCTTGGTTTAGAGCACAGTTGGGACGCTGATGCACTTCTTTATATTGAGGAAGGAGCCCTATCTGACGAATTTGCCACGGGCCCCAGACGTTATAGTTACACCACTGAGCTAAAGTAAAAAAAAAAGAGAAAAAAAAGCAATAGGTAAAAAAAAAATAAGTTCAGTGGAGGTGTAAAACGCCTCCACCGTCAAATAAATCAATTGGAGATATCTCCATTGTCGAAGAGGAAAAAAAAACAAAATTAATATACATTTCATGTCAAGTAAGTAACCAATAAGCTTTTTATAGTTTCAGTCCCGAGGAAGGGCATAGGATAGTTTTTGTCCTGGAAAATAGCATCGTTTAGCCGTATCACCTATATCAGTAGGCTTATTACCTAACTCGCTCGCAATCGGCATCGTGCTCATTTTGACAGCTCATGCATGGGCTGACATTGGCATCGGAATCAGCTAGCAGTCACATTCATACAAGAATGTCAAAATGAACACTATGGCGACTGCGAGCGACTTAGGTAATAAGCCTACAGGTTTTTCAAATAGTTAGTTAGCTACTTATTCAAATATTTCTCGTTAATTACTCGAATAAAATTAGATCATCTAATAGAAGAATTCATTACGTTTACATAGCACATGCAGACCCGGTTGCGTGCGAGTAAAAATATTTACAAAGTTAGCATACTCTAACGCATGTGTCGTGTGGTCTTAAACTTGAACAAAAACAAGACTGCTGGCGCGCGGAATGTTCAGTCCTTCGAAACACATATATCATGTCTTTATCCCTTACGAGGTAGACAGAGCCTAAGGTAACAAAACTAAGGCCACGTTTTGCATGATTAAGGGCGTAGGTGGAAAGGGAAATCAAAATAGTGACGGGTTGCCGCATCGCCTATAACATGATTCCTAAGACTCGCCCATTCCCTCCATGGGCTTTTACCTGCGCGGGAAGAGAAGCAACTGGTAAATTCTATGTTTTTTCTTTACTCCCAGACCAGCATGGAAGAAATGGTTCAGTCTTTTGAAACACAAAAATCATATCTTTATCCCTTATGGAGTAGATAAAGCCCAAGGTAACAAGACCTAAAGGCCTGCTTAGCCACTTCTGGCCAGGAGAAGACGTGATGTTTATCGCCCTTGCCTTTGGCTCGTGCGACAAGGTCCTGCGATCTGAGACATTCTTTATTTTCACCACTCTCGGGGTTTAACCCGTCAAGCGACCAAGCGGCTACAGTAGTCCCTAACTTTTTCGGGCGGGAGGCTTAAAGAGAGAGCGAGAAGCATATATAGCGAGTTGTCGCTGGCTCTTTTTTTTTATATGAATAGGAAGGCAAACGAGCAAGTGGGTCACCTGATGGTAAGTGATCACCACTGCCCATAGACACCCGCAACCCCGGAGGGATTGCAGATGCGTTGCCAACCTAGAGGACTAAGATGAAATGCCTCTTGTGCCCGTAATTTCCCCGGCTGTCTTACTCTCCGCACCGGAACACAGCAGTGCAAGCACTGCTATTTAGCGGCAGGATTAGCGAGTAAGATGGTGGTAGCGATCCGGACGGACCTTGCACAAGGCCCTACCACCCGCTCTTCCAAGGGAGGAAGACATGGCCAGTGGCGTGAATGCATAAATGCAGTCCCTAGGACATTTCCCACCCGAAAAAGTTAGGGACTACTGTAGTCGCTTGGACGCTTGACGGGTTAATGTATGTGCTATAAATTGCCCGACTTTTCTATTTGTCACATTGTAAAAACGTGGCAGAAGTGTCAACCGATCCTCCCGTTATTATGCCGTCTGGCGACGTTTCGTTTGTTAGAAAGCCCTGCATTAATACTAACATTTGTATGTTTCAGGCGCCTGCAGTCTTGCAAAAAGCAACCAAATTACCAGGAATTGAATTCAGTACAGAATGCTCTTTAACAACTCTTTTAATTCACTTAATTAGTATTTTTATGCTACTAAGGCAGCTATGCTGTATGTACATTTATTCATTTATTTATGTTCCAGATATGTATTCTCAATAGGTAAATAGCTAACACCAACCGCTCAAAAGTGTACTGGCGGTATATTTTCCAAATTTTTACCGTGGGAATTGTACATTGTGGATGTGAGAATAAAAATCTTTACCTACTTTATTAAAATATTAATGGCGTCAAGTACATCGGAAGCCAAGCCGAAGGGCATTTATATAAGCTATTTAAATTTACAATAATTTAAAATATTGCAATAAATATTAAAAAGAGTAAACAGGTTATGCTTCATAATAATAACACGGCTCCTGTTTGTTTACATTTAATCACCTAAACCTTTCAAATACAATTAACTCTTCTACTATTAACGGGATGCTTGCTAAATAGTAGACGAGATATTCCTGTCCTTTAGGAACCTTAAGGAACGATGCGTCTATATTTCCTTCCCATTATGGCTACTACCCCTCGAGGCTGCTCTACTTTTTTAACTATTGTCAAACCGAACTTCCTGGTGCCAACGGACAATTTAACATTATCTACAATCCAGTTCCAGCGTTTCTAGGATAACAAATAAAGCGCACAAATCACACAATAGTCATTGTGATTTGCACAAAAAGCTACGATAGTCGACTTCGGAAGTTTCCGCGCCCCTTGGCCTTGTTCCGTAATCTCGGGACTGGTAAAACGGGTTTCGTATACTTTTGATCTAGTTAATAATAACGTAACGTTATTTTTCACAAGGGCAGAGGAGTCCGGAATCGTGTGGTTTCGAAGTAGTTATTACCACTGCGGGGCGGGTGATATTGCTGAGTCACGGTAATACCCAGTCAGTAATTTCAGTCACACGCGTTCGGGGAGAAAAGTTCTCGAGTGGCGACCACGAACCGGAACTACCGGAAGACGCAGCGTTGGCAGGCCTCCCACTAGGTGGACAGACTACATAGTGAAAGTTGCGTTGAACCGGTGCAGGTGGCGAGTTGTCGTTCATTATGGTGTGCTAAGAGGGAGGCCTTTGTTCAACAGTGGACGTCTTCAGGCTGATGATAATGATGTCACCTTCGGGTCTACCTTGCTCTGTCTATCCCTTATAAGGGATGACGGGATTTATGAATGCATGTGTGTGTATCTATTGGCTAGTGAGACTTATAGGTACTTTGCGTGTAGTAGGACCTCGTGCAAGGTTCACCCGGATCGCTACCACTATCTTGCTCCCGCCAAGCAGCAGTGCTTGCGCTGTTGTGTTCCGGCGTGGATAGACATACATACACAAATCACGTCTTTGTAATGCTATACGGGGTAGACAGAGCCTAAGGTAACAGGTACCTACAGGCATTTTGCAAGATTGTGGGCGTATAGGTGGAAAATGGAATCAAAATAGTGATGGGTTGCTAGCCTCATTGCCTATAACATGATTCCAACGATTTTCGCCTATTCCCTCGATGGGCTGTTACCATCTGCGTGGGTAGAGAAACAACTGGTACATTCTGTGTTTTTTCTTTGCTCCCAGACTAGCATGGAAGACAGCCAATGGATTATTGGCTCATGAGATTCTATTAGCCCTCAGCGGGCAAAGCATCTGCAATAATCTAGTGTTAAGTGTCCATGGGTGCTAATGCTCTTATACCATCTGGTGATCCATTTGCTCCTTTGCTTTCCTTGCATATAAACTTGCGTAAGAAAATCTAGGTAAGTATGCCGGTTGTGTTTCAGAGCAATCCGTGTCGGGTCATGAAGGTTTGTGGAATCTATGGATAGCCAAGCGAGACTGAGCTCTCAGTTTGAGCACCTTGACAAAGGACTGCGGGCAGTAACCTGATAAATCTGCATACGATTGCCAGTACATGTATAATAGGTAAAGCGAGGGGATAAGTATCTATACAGCCATCATGTCAAATATAAGTGTCACCGACCTCATTGTTTGTGGGATAAAGGTGTCGATAGATGTTTTTGACGTCTTGGTTACGTACGTCATATATTTATGCCCTTGACTGCGCACAATCAGTGATTGTGTGGGAATTAGGATGAAATTGGTTTGTTTACAAAGTTGTAAATGGATTGGAGTGGAAAATAAGATTAATCTAGACTAGTTTTATTTAGATAGACTTGAACCGCTCAAGGGGCTGGTAGAGGTCAGATGCCCAAAACATCAAAGCGGCGACTAGGCTACCTGCTGTTTTTATAAATTATGAAGAAATTCCAGCATAGAGCTATGCAATATTTTTTATCGCTACATAATTATTTTCAAAACAAAGTCCTTCGTCGGATATCTGTTTGCGATAAACTCAAAAATGATTTTAAACGATAGAGTCATTCACGAGAAAGTTTGTATGGTGTATTTAATTTGTCAAGATTTTGTGACATTTGTTTGAAATATAACGATACTTGTTGGAAGTGTCGGGAAAAATGAAGCTGCCTTGGACACAAATAAGATGCGACTGGCAACCCATAGCTTTTAGTTCATCCTTCCACTTCAGGCTTTGTTACCCTAGGCTATATCTACCCCGTACCTAATGGATAAAAACATTTAATGAAAAAAAGATGTATTTTGGCCCTTACACCCATGTTTTTTTATACATAGGTCAAAAAATCACATCTTTATTCCTTCCGGGGTAGACAGAGCCGCAGGTAACAAGACCTAAAGGCCACATTTAGTATGATTGTGGGCGAGGTGGAAAGGGGAATCAAAATAGTGATGGGTTGCTAGCCGCATCGCCTATAACATGATACCTACGATTTTCACCCATTCCCTTTTTAAAAATAAACATGCAAAATATACTTGATTCTATCAATATAAATATAGCCAAAGAAACATGTTTAATTATGTATGCATGTAATGTTTATGTATAATTGATGAAACTGTACAGAACGTATGCAAAAGCAATGTGTTCTTAAACCGTAGCTTCGAGGTCTAATAAAATAGCGGAGTACATCGTCGCAGGCGCACGTGTTTAATGATCTGGCAAAGTTCGTGTCGCAACGATCCTTGCTGGAAAACGGTAAACGCGCCATCTTTGTTTTCAGTTGTAGTGCGTACGGACAGCTATGTGTGACTCATTTGGTTCAATTTTGTGAGTGTGTTGAGAAAATGAGTGGGATTTCGGGATTATAAGATTTAAAGACAGATAACTCATTTATACATACTTACTTTTACTTATATATGTAGTACACTTTTAATCTAGGTACCTAACTACCTATGGAAAAATTGGAATTAAATTGTCGATTTAAAAATCCTTTTTAATTAAGTACAGTCAGCAGGGGCATAAATAAATGTACCTACGTTACCAAGACGTCAAAAACATCTATATACCTACCGTTATGCGTTATGCCACCAATAATAAGGTCGGTTACTAATATATTTGACATGATTTCTGTATCGATATTTATGTTATTATGTACCTAGCATATCCTTTTTTTACTCTAATAGCGGACATAGTTAGGCTGGTCTGTCTGGCTATCAGGTTTGGCGACCTAGCAACCCTAGGCGCAGATGACGAAGGAGTCCCGCTAACTAACTCAAAGCGGCGGCCCGGCAGGCCGAGTTGGGACGAGTTGGGCGCCTTCTTGAAGGACTGGCCACCGCAGCAGACCGAGGGCAGTGGAAGCGTTGGGGAGAGCTTTAAGCGTTTATAAAAAAAAAAAGGTTTTACCGGCACATCTTCTAGCGGCTGTTTTTTTACAGGAGCCTCAAGAAAACACGTCCCAGTCACAAGCAAAAATCTTTTAGGTGTAAATAAAAAACTTAATTCAAAATCAACAATGTACTTTGTTAATAAAAAATGAGTTTATGAGATGGGCGCGAATTTGAAAACGGTTTACAATAAATTTCTCACTCCAGATGGACCAATCACAAAACCGCAAATTGAGTAGGTACCCCAAAGTTATCATAGGGATAAAAAAATCTGTCATTCCATATTTACTTCTGTATTTTTAAATTTTTATGTGCAATAAAGAGTTTACATACATAGATACATACAGTTATTTTGACGTAAGTAGTAT
This sequence comes from Pandemis corylana, assembly GCA_949127965.1. Taxonomy (NCBI): domain Eukaryota; kingdom Metazoa; phylum Arthropoda; class Insecta; order Lepidoptera; family Tortricidae; genus Pandemis; species Pandemis corylana. The sequence continues at coordinate 11,731,696 of OX421869.1, read as the reverse complement.
GCAATGACAGGTTTTTCAATCCCTTTCTTAACATACCAGCATTTTTGACGCCCAAGTCCAAGTCGCTAGGACCAAGAAAAAGTCACCAAACTAGGTAGGTACATAGCGAAAATTACTCGGCGGCTTATCTCTTCAGAGCGATCTCCAGGCAACCGCGCGACAGAATGAAAAGGAAAATAAAGTAGCTGAATTGGCAACACTGATCAGTTCTAATAATATGATGTAAAAGACACGTGAAAGGGCCTTTGGAACCCTAAACGGAGTCATGCTCGGCCTACATCGGGAAGGGGACGCGGGCCTTGACATGAAATCGCTAGACCGTTGAGAGCATTCAAAACAAATTGGCCGCGGCAGACAGAAAACGGCCGCGGGGTACGTGTAGGTACGTGACGCGTGCTTACAGTTCGATATATTACTAATTGATGATAAAATTTAGAGAAGGGGCCGTCCATTAATCATGTGATGTTTTTTTAGCATTTTTAACCCCCCTTGGTGATACGTTATAATCCATGTTTGCGATAATTTCACGAAGATGACTTTTCAACATGTGAATGAAAGAAATCATATATTTTGTCACGAAGGCCGCTAAAACCAGTGAAAAGTAAAAGCGACACAAGCGCCTCTAGTGGCAAATTCACGTGATTGCCCCCGTTGTAGGCAGAGATGCGATTTATTTGAAATACTTCTATTTAAAATGCAAATACAAAATGCAAAATACGTATTTTGTATTTTGCATTTAAATGCCTTTTAGTAAAAACCATTTTGTATTTTATTTGAAATACCTTTCGAGATGTTTTTTGCATTTTCATATTCATTTCAAAATGCAAAATACTTTTTGATTAAGTTTAGCCAACATTACCAGTCAAACAAAATGAAATAAACGAATGACGCTTGTATTGCCGCACTAGATGCACAATCAACCGAAATAAATGGCCATACAATTCACAAAATGGAGCCATGGCTCTCTTTTCATTAGTCTACTTGCTTTACATTATTTTAAGTGAGTATTATTATTCATTACACATAAACGGATAACTCACGTATAAAAAGTCGAGTGATGCTCGACATGTTTCGGACTATTTCGTAGTCCTTCTTCTTGGAGCGCTCGCCCCGGCGGCAGCGAAACAAACACAAGAAAACGTTAAAAATGACGATGAAAACGAGGGTAGTTGTGCGCCGCTGTCAGTTGCGTCGAACAGCCGCGCGAGCAGAGCGCTGGCGCGCAGTGTTCGTTTCGCTGCCGCCGGGGCGAGCGCTGCAAGAAGGACTACGAAATAGTCCGCAACATGTCGAACATCACTCGACTTTTTATACGTGAGTTATCCGTTTATGTGTAATGATGATTAAGTCTCACGGTAGTTTAATGTTGAAAGGAGTATTATTATTATTAATTATTAACGTAACAGAATTTATTGATACGCGTACTGATAAATTTGACCAAAATGTCATGCATAAGGTGCCATGTTATTAGACGTTTTTGTTCGGCTCGCCATTGTGTCTCTATTTCTCATGATAAATACCTAAAATAAATAAAAATGTCTGATATTTGAGCAAAAGGTATTTTATTTTGAAAATACCTATTTTGCATTTAGCATTTGAAATACAAAATGCAAAACTATTTGGTATTTTGCATTTGAATCTGAAAATCTGAAAAGTATTTTGCATTTTGTATTTAAATGCTTTTTTAAAACCATTTTGTACATCTCTGGTTGTAGGAAGGAATTGGCAACGCATCAGCTATCCTCTAGTGTCGCGGGTGGCCACGGGGTTCACTTACAATAAGGTGACCCTTGTCGTAAAAAATCTCAAACACGAACGCTTTCGTGACGATTGCTACTACGAAAAACTTACACTAAGCACTAGAAACAACACAAGCGCGCCGTAAAAATCCCAAAACTTAGGACAAATCCCGTAGCATGGTAACCCTACTGCGACAAAGTCATAGCGGGTCGCATTCTAAACCGATTTGCCATTAATTTGCATCCACGACCTCATTGTGACCCTACTTTCCATGCATTTGACCCTGACTAGGTACCCCCTCTTCTATTGGAGTGGATACAAAGTACCCATGACTGGAGATGGTATTGTATGGCGCCAGCAACAGCGCCCTTTGACACATTGTGTGTGTTCGGATATTTTTGAGCACTCCAGCTTCGATTATGTATCTAATGGCGACTGTACCTATGTGTAATGGGGGCTACCGCGTGTGAATTTGCCACTAGAGGCGCTAGTGTCGCGTGAGGTCCAATAACATTCACTTTTCACTGGTTTTGGCAGGCTTCGTGAGATAAATTACAATTTCTTTCATTTACCAGTTGAAAAGTGAACTCCTTCGGGAAATTATCGCAAATATTGATTATTTGGCGATTAATGTGAACGCTTTGAAAGCGGATTTATTTTTTCCGAACAAAACGGAACTGCAACTACATCGCAGTATAGTCGATATGATGATAGTTATTTATAATTAATAAACTTAATGAGATTCAAGATTTAAAACTTCGGCGCCGATCTTATATTCGCCTTTGACAGCTATACCTCTGGACCTTAGTCAACAGTGGCGCCAACTGGTGAGCAAAGAAACGATAGTCCCCATTGTGTAGATACGCATACTCTAAGTATATGTACCTTATGTGACGTGGAGCTCCTTTTGGGAGCATTGACTTTCTGCAGGTGGCGTGGCATCAAGTATATCAGGAGGCAAGCCGAAGGGAATTTAACTAGCCTTTTCCTCTAATTCTGCACAATAAAGTGCCCAACTGCCTTAAAATAGGCAAGCCGGTCGGAATCGAGTTCTATGGACGCCACGCCACTGATAGTCACATGCCCCAAGACAGTGAATCTTCCGTTGCTTCTGTTTTAATCGAATTCAAAACGTCACAAAAACTGTCACAGTTGCAACGAGCCTTTACACCCCGACAAAGTGGCAGAAAAATTTTTACCTAATACAAAGGTCGGCAAAGGGCGACTCCTGTTAATGAATGCCCCGTGGCAGTGGCACAGGGGTAGATACAATAATGTTTTCATTGACATTGACAAATACAGTGATTTAATTGTAAATGGCCTTGAAATTACCCCACATGGGTTACCAGATGGCCGGGTAATTCGGCCATGACGTAAACGAGGTGGGTAAATCGCTACATGTGTTAGCAACATTAAAAAATCGCTATTTTAAAATTCTGTTCAATCTATTTAAATAAAAGCATCACTTATCAGTAGTAACTATTTAACCCGTTGTATGCGGAAGTGAAAAGAAAACGGTGTTCTCTCTCGTCTCGTTCTTCTCAAATCATATCTATATCTAAAATATACCTAGCCTTATCACAGCACAGGGCCCGATTTTTGAAAGCACATCACTCGAAAGTACCCCTCGAAAGCGGTATAAATCAGCTTATATCTCCAAAACTATAGCTCTAATAAAAGTTTTGACTACTTAGCTCAAATTCAGCACAACTTTTCACCACAACCACTTTTATTTTTTCATTTTTGCGGGTGGTAGGGCCCGTCCGGATCGCTACCACCATCTTACTCGCTAATCCTGCCGCTAAGTAGCAGTGCTTGCACTGCTGTGTTCCGGTGTGGAGAGTAAGACAGCCGGGGAAATTACGGGCACAAGAGGCATTTCATCTTAGTCCTCTAGGTTGGCAACGCATCTGCAATCCCTCCGGGGTTGCGGGTGTCTATGGGCAGTGGTGATCAGTGGTATTTTTACATTATATGCTTTCAAAAATCAGGCCCCATATCCTTGTCTGAAGCATACTTACTAGGGGTAAACGTTTTCGCCGCTCAAGCAGCGAAGTAGCAAGGTAAATATTTTTTTTTATTGATATAGACGAAAATCTTAAGAATCAAGTTATAGGCGATACGGCTAGCATCACTATTTTGATTCCCCTTTCCACCTAATCGCCCACATGCAAAACGTGGTTTTTAGGTCCTGTTACGTTAGGCTTCTACCCCGTAAGGGATAAAGACGTGATAATGTATATTGAAATATACCTTCGCAAAGGAACGCCTGATTCAATAAAATATTATAAATGAAGGTGCATGTTACACAGCATGTACTGACTTCATATCAAGTCAGCCAATCGTTCGAAGGTTAACTGGAAGAGATCCCTTTAAGGGTTTCTCATTACCTGTCAAATTGGACGTGTTTTATGTACAATAAAGAGTTATTCATACATACACTACATACACATACACAAGTCACTGGCGGCGAAAAGGCAACCTAAGAAGCCGAAAGCATCGCGCTTGCTGCCGTCACAGCATCCATTCATATCCTTTCTGAACCAATGTAATGAGAGCCGTGGGGGCGTCCATTAATTACGTGAGGTATTCAGGGGGGGGGGGGGGGGGGGGGGGGTGGGTCGAGCCGAATCTTACTAAATCTCACTTGGGGGAGAGGGGGGGGGGGGGGTCTTGGCAAATATCACGTATTTTTTTTAAGCAGAAAATGGTGTAAAGCTGCGTGAAAATTAAGTTAAATTAAAGTTGAATTAATAATTAAAATGACAGCAATATTTGCAAATACAAGTCCTTGCTAGTCTTAAAAAAGTAATTAAACAAATTGTGTTATGTTTTTTAATAAATCCAATACTTTTATACCCAAAGTACAAGTTTTGAAAAATCTCACGTGAGATCGGGGTAGGGGGGAGGGGGTCGAGAAAAATCTTACGACATCTCACCAAGAGGGGAGGGGGGGTCAAAAAATCCTTAAAAATGCCTCACGTAATTAATGGACGCCCCCTTAGGTGAAAATTACCCTTCACCTCTTCTCTTCTAGTCGGGAAAGCCTAGCCAATGGAACGCCTCACACGCCACGGTTATCAATAGATGACCAACATTCAACTCGAAATGAATCCTGCAATTCAATAAAAAATTTAGCTATACTGGGAAGCAAACAAACCGGGTCACTTTTCATACGACTTTCTATGGGAAGCGTACCAGTTTCTTTGCACCAAAGCATAGTTTGTCGTTTGTTTTTTCCGAGGCGTACAGAACCGGTCACTTCATTTATAGTGTGGCAACGAAGATGTTAAGACTTACTCACCTTTGATATTCTTTATCATTTTACAATCACTACCAAATTTTAAATACGGAATAAATTATGGCGAATGTCTTATTATCCCTGTTTTTCAGACACATGCCACCTGCATTATCCTCGTATATCTTCCCTCCCTTTCTAACCCGAATGCTGAAGAGATGCGGCATGATTATCGTGAGTCGCGGCAGATGGCTTGCATAATAAAGTGTGATTAACAGTTTTTTTTATTTATTTTCAACTAGGTACCTGATGTTTTAGTAGTATTAAAGGTTTCGATACGAAACAAGTTTTTATTGTAAACAGTAAAATTAAATGGCGGAAAGAAAACTCTCATTTGCCGCCAGTAGGCTATAAAATTGTTGATATATATGTTTTTTTTTATTTCTGTTAGTCAAATTTGGCGCCCTAGGCCAGGGGTAGCGAACCTTTTTTGGTGGACGTCCCGTTTTTTCACAAATAAAGTAATATTTGGCTCTGGCCTGTCATCAAAGCAGACCCTGTTGTCTTAAGAGTGTGTTGTTATTTTACCATCATATGACCACATTGCCCGTTTTCCGCCCTATTTCATAATAAAATAATCTTAAGTTGGTGATTTAATGGACAAAAACAAACCTTTTTATTATTGCCAACAGTGGCACGCGTGCCATTGGTTCGCCATCCTTGCCCTAGGCTATAGCCCACTCAGCCTGCTAGTAAATCCACCACTGTAGGAAACGTTTCATAGTAAAACAACACCCATTAGTCATATCTCTTTAATAAATCTATACATATAATAAAATCGTTGAGACCAAAAAATCTGTACATTGAAGATTTAAAAAAAAAAACCGACCAGGGTGACTTAAAATCGGTAACTGAACATATTAAAACCATTTTTAAAATTTTTGTTTGTTTGTTTGTTTGTTTGACTGAGCATCACGTAAAAACTACTGAACGGATATTAATGAAATGTTCACAAATCGATTCCAATAAATTCAGAATAGGATATAGGCTACAGAAATTGTGGAAAATTTTGGAAAAAGGGGGTGAAAAGGGGGGTTAAAGTTTGTATGAAAAAAGAAAATTAGATTGTTCTAGAATCATGAAACTCAGAATAAATACTTAATAATAAAAATAAAGAAATACCTGTTTTAGCATTTTTTTAAAATCTCATCCAGAGGCGCAAAAAGAGGGTTTTGTGTTTAAAATTAATTAACTTCATACACCTATACAATAAAAACCAATGAAGCGTAACCTTTTGAAATTGCTAAATAATACTTCCAATTTAATACAGGTAAATATGATTTCTCAGTTTTCTTGAAATTTGATTTTTGAGGTGATTACGCACAAAATAGCGGAACTCAAGAAAATCAGCTTCCTCGGTATAAGTAGTTGGTAATAGTTACAAACAAAATAATACTACGAAGAAAATAGATAGATACAAATGTACATAAGACATAATAGCCGGAAAAGCGTGTCAATTTTGAAAAAACATTAATATAATAATTACATGCTGTACAGGCATTTTTTCAACGAAGAGATTTTTGTCGATCCTAAATCAACCTAAATTGGCGTCCTAAATTGTGTTCTTTACCTAACACCTAAAGTTCAATATGCAATACCGTTACTTTTGTTTTTATTTATTGCGCCATTATTAACAACGTGTTCGGTTTTTGAACGCACTCTTATTTGAAAACCTGATATTAATATGAGGGCGGCGTGAAACGCTTGGCTGTATGTTCTTGGTACCTTTGCCTATAAAAAGCAAAATCAAAGGGCGCGTTTACGCCTGCGCTACGAACATGACAGAATTTTATTGTGAAAAGTTGGTGCTTTTAGTATAAATCTGACAGCGAGCGAACCTAAACTGAATCGCATTAAGACATCATGGCAACTATGGCAAGGCCCCTGTAGGTAATTAATTTGTAGAATGATAATAAGTGTTAATAATCTGTAATTACGTACCTACTTAAACCAAGAAAACAAATTAAAAAAGCTTCTGCTAGAAAAAATTGAGTCGCAAAATATTAATTAAAACGGATTAGTAAATGAATTGTTAGTTGTAAGGTAAAAACAGGTAAACATTTATGTATTATTTGGTTAGAATAGATTTAATTTTTTAAATTAATCAGGGTACAAATATCGTTAAAGTGAGCGCAGTATTCGCCAATAAGCGTCATAGTTTGGCGAAATTAATAGTGATGTAATTAAAACTGTACTTAGCTTTTTTGAATAAAGAAACTATAAATAAAACTATTTGTAAAATAAAGTATAAATAAATGTGATGAGTCATTAACCAGTTTGCACTTGATTTTTTTTCAAGATTCCGTGTCGCAAATTATTATTTTCATGACGTAATTCTAAAATTATAGTTTCGTACATACTTTCAGTGGTTCATGTGACGAAGTTAATAGACATAATAATAATAATTTTGATATCGAGAAAAGCCGTAAGTATCACAAAAACACTCGCGGACGAAGTCGCGGGCAACAGCTAGTAATAAATAAATAAACAAGAAATATCTACACCTATACAATGTTTTGAGTTTTTTTCACTCACAATCAACACAATATGTACGCAGACATGTCCAGCTTCCTCTTTCAAGAAGTACATTTTTCGTGTAAAGTTTAATTCATCCACGATTTACAACATTAAAACATAAAAAGCATTTGCTAACTGTAAAAAAAACGCCTAAAGTCATATATTACAATATTTATAATAAGCCACTATCCGATATAGGTAACTACCAGAGGCGTGCCCTCAAGTATATCAGAAGGCAAGCCGAAAGGCATTTAACTAGCCTTTACCCTAATTCTGCACAGTAAGTGCCCAACTGCCTTAAAATAGGCAAGCCGGTGGGAATCGAGTGTTATAGACGCCACGCCACTGGTAACTACCGTAGCAGACATGTGCTTAAAAACAACACAAAAAGAAATCAAATCAAGAATTTCACATCCCGATTTTTGTAGGTATATACTTTTACGGTTTACCCGTTAGAAATATAATTTCTAAACAATATTGAAAACTAGAACACATGGAAAAATACAGTATACATTCAATACATTGCACCACCCATTACAGCAGGTGGGTGTCTTCGAAATCATTTCACCAACAAACTTTTTGACAAATACATAATTTCATCATTATGGTCTATTCTAAACATATGTACAGGACTCTCGCATCAAAAAACAATTGCTAATAAACTATCTAATGTTAAGGCGGTTGCTCTTCCATACAAACCTTCCGTGCAGCTGCATTTCGTCCACAGGCTTAATTTCAATGCGGTTTTTTGAGGATAGTTAGCTATGGATATATTGTCTGCGCAAATTACAAAACAGAGTGCATTTATCATACCTAAATTGCAGTATGATGCAGTAAATTTCGATGCATTTTACAATAGTGTGAGTAGCTAGTGTCAAATAAAACATGTTGTAAAAACCAATCGGCTATTTCGAGCTGTCACGTGACCTCCAATCTGGCTCAGTGGTCGTGACTTAAAGAACTGAATAGTTAGTAACCAAGTTCAAATCTCGAGGCCGTGAACGATTCTTTTTTAATTTTATAAACATTGTTTTAACAACTTACTTACTTAGTAATACTATCTCGATGAGATGTAGAAAACTTTATGGTAAATTCAATATTTTTCTTGTCAAATCAAACCAAAGAAAGTACTACCTAAGTGGTTTTTAAACAACCACAAGCTTACCCTAGTTAGATTTTACTGTTTACGATAAATGGTCTATACCATCAATTAGTTGAAAATAAAATATACACTTGTGATGGTAAACTTATTCTAGCCAAGATTTTTTTTTAAAGTAACACATAGTTTCGTATTTTTTTTTGTATAACCTTGTAGCAGTGAGGCATCGCCAATTTGAATGGTTTAGCGGGTGGCATTGCCAGTCCTAAACTTGGCAAAGCTTTCATGCCTAGTAAGTTCTCTAGTATTAGGAGCACACGTGCTTATTAATTTGGCATAGATGGTGGCGCCCCCCAGTCATATTGCCGCCTTAAAAACACGTTTTGCCTTATATATTTTAAAAAAAGTACTCGACCACAGAAAGTTAAAAATAAAAAAGGCTTCCAGTTAATTTTGCACTAATGCTTCTCACGAGAATCGAACCCTAACCCTCTGCATCAAATCACGGCCATATACCACGGCAATGATTCGTGAAATCCGACAAGTGCTAAATACAAAATAGGCCGAGTAAATAGGTTTTCTCAATTGCAGAACAATTAAAAAAAAACATGCGAGTCAAAAACCTGGCTGGTTAGACAGGTAATAAAAAAAAACAATGATATGAATTGTCATAAACTAATGGTTGACAGAACATGGTGTCTCAAAATAAAAATAATCTATTCATTTTATTCGTAATTAATTGAAGTCAAAGGAAGGAAGTAAAAGACGTTACAAGCTACGATATTGGACGCAGCGTAGACATTTATTTGTACGTACAGGTATGTACTTATCAATTAATCATAATAAATTTTGGTAAGATACAACATTCCAACGTTTGTGTGATTGGTACAAATTATTTTTGTAAACGCAATTGAAGTGCTCAGTCCCGGTGTCTGCATGTAATCAAATCTTGCAAGTGAATTTTGACCCATTTCTAATTGATCACATTGACGTGAAATCTGGCATAAGTCTGATGACAATACAGTAATCTTGAAGTGAAATTCTGGTGACCCAGCCAGGGTCGCTTCCGCAGTTGGAAACTCATCAACAGAAAGAGTAATAACTAACCATACATTACGCTTATATCTAATTATAACTCTTAGAACTTAGAGGAATCTTTAGTGCTCGAATCGAACTTGCTATTGATCAGCTTTTTTAGGGTTCCGTACCCAAAGGGTGAAAACGGGACTCTATTACTAAGATTCCACTGTCCGTCTGTATGTGTATATGTGTTTGTCTGTCCGTCTGTCTGTCACCAAGCTGTATCTCGTGAACCGTGATAAAGTAAATTTTCACAGATGATGTATTTCTGTGGCCGCTATACAGATACTAAAACAGAATATTTTTGTCAATCTGTCTATGTAAGTAACCAATGGAGGAGCTTATGTATTACTAAGTTCACGCTGTATCGTGGTTTATTTTATGGCCACATTGTTCAAATCCGTCCGTCTATATCTGTCTATCTGTCCGTCTGTCCTAACTTTATAGCTTTTTTTACCCATATTACGTAGCTATATTTTTTTATTTAGGAGCCACTGTCCGTCTGTCTGTCCGTCTGTCTGTTTGTCACCAAGCTGTATCTTATGAACCGTGATATGGCTATCAGCTATCATGCTTGTCTGGCGACAGTTCACAAATGACGTTTCTCTGTGGCCGCTCTAACATCAAATACTAAAAACAATATTTTTGTCTGTCTAAGTATGTAAGTTACCGATATAAAATGACCTCACACAGCCTACAATTTGCTTAGTTGGCAGGGCTTTGCTAACACTGGATTTCATATTTACTTGCCGAATTTGGACGAAACCCTTGGTACGAGAGTCCGACTCGCACTTGGCCAGGTGAAAGGAACTATTGTTAGAAGCACATATATTTTGTAGGTCCGTCCGTTTGTCGGCCTATCTTTCCGTCTGTCCAGTCTTCTGGGCCATTTTGCGACAATTTATTTATCAGTGGCTTTTATATTTTTAGCTTTTTTATGTTTAGATAATTCTGTTTTTTTAACTTTTTTTGTGATAAATAAAAAAATTCTTTAAATATTTCTGACTGTCTGTCTTTTTGTCTGTGCGTCCGATCATCCATCCGGCAGTCCATCCATCCGTACGTCTATCTGTCTGCCTGCCTGTCTGTATGTATGTATGTTTGTCTGTTTGTCAGTTTGTCTGTTTGTCCAACTATCAATCCGGCGGTCCATCCGTTGGTTTGTCTGTCTGTTTGTCTATGCTTCCGACCATCCGTCCGTCCGTCCGTCCTCCCGTCCGTCTGCTTGTTAACCTGTACGTCCAATCATCCGTCCGTTTGTCTTTCTCTTTGTCCGTCTGCCTGTCGCTAATAGTATGATTATAAAATAAAATCATCTGCCGCGTCGTTCTGTCTGTCTGTGTGTTTATTTACTATAAACTCAAAACTTTTGGACGGATTTTCATGCGGTTTTCAACAATAAATATAATGTTATTATATACAGGCTGGTCCAAAGACTAACGTCTAAAAAAAAAATTTACATGCCTCACATCCGGGGCTATCCCAATATACCCCATGCATGTTGGCCGATTTTTGTAGTTTTCGAGTAATTAATTTTTAATGATTTTTTCAAGAATTTTCGGGCCGAGCAGTTTATCATCATGTAACTTTTTTGGTTACGTTTATCTGAGTGTTTATAAAGTGGGGATAAATTTGTATAATCTTTGAATTTAACTTGCGGAAGTTTATGTGGTCTGTTTATGTTTGTGAGTGTCAGTATGTATGTTTGTTGGTTTCCTATGTTGTGAACTGATTTTTATTTCAATTGTTTTATTTTTATTTTGCGAGTGAGATAGCATTCAATTGGTCTATGTTAATCATCTTAACTAGTATAAATGTGCAAAACAAGTATTTTTGTATCCAGAAAACGTTCGAATTGAGTTTAATTCTTAGTGAAATATCATGTCATAGTTGCAAGCCTAAAAAATATCTATTTATCCTTTTGTTGTACTGACTGTATGTTAATTTTTCAGATTCACATTGCATTCGGAAGGTAATTTTTGTGCATTAACAGGAAATAAGTGAATCGATCCATTGGACGCGAGATTTTACTTGCTATTATTGTGCAAGAAGAGCAAGAACTTTATTGCTGGTGTGATGACAAAAAAATTGGTTGGGTCTAAAAACACTGATTTTTATTGATTTAATTTGTAATAACGTTACGAGGTAAAAACCTCGTTATGCTTTACTGAGTATGTATGTATACATATCTATATATGCACAGGAGACCCAAAAACTGTCATAGAAAAACCTAAGAAAGTCTTAATTACAGTATTGAGAAGTAAAATTCTCGATTTAATCGATATGGTCTGTTTTCGTTTCATCCAAACTATCAATATATGTTCTTACATGCTGGTCTGGGAGTAAAGAAAGCTTAGAATGTACCAGTTGCTTCTCTTCCCGCGCAGATGGTAAAAGCCCATCGAGGAAATGGGCGAAAATCTTAGGAATCATGTTATAGGCGATGTGGCTAGCAATCCATCACTATTTTGATTCCTCTCTTCCATCTATACGCTCAAAATCACGCTAAATGTGGCCTTTAGGTCTTGTTACCTTAGGCTCTGTCTACCCCGTAAAGGATAAAGACGTGATATGTATGTATGTATGTATCCATAGTGCGGTGTTGCAAAATTTTGTAACCCCTATTACCACTCTAATTGGTTAATTACTTTATGTTACTAGGGAAATTATCAAGACCGTGAATTTCCAGATGTCCAACAGCGGAGATTTGTCAACCCTGTTCTGAAGACTTGAAGACTTTGAGTCCGTCTTTCATGTTCCCATTACTTATGATCGGTAGAAAGAAGGAAAAGGAAACTGTATGATACAGAATGATATTAATATCACCGTCCAAGTTTTAGGTTGACCTAGGTATCATATGCAACCGTATAGGTACCGTAAGTCGCGGGTTCATGGTGGATGCACGCCACTTCCAACCGAGGCAACTGGAGTTCTATGGGTGGTATCTGAAGGCCTATATCCAACAGTGGACGTCACACACCTGATATGATGAGGATGATAATGATGACAGGTATCATTTAATGATACCATTTGCAATATTTTAACACCAAACTTAAAAATAATGCTTGTATTCGTCGTGTTGTTTCTTTTGACGGTGATAAAAAAAGTCAGCCTATATAATTCTAAGTAGTAAAATAAGTTATGATTGTTCTTGTATGCATGTAAAAAAATATTTTTGTGAACAATAAATAAGTGGCAAATTTCCATTACATGCAATTCAGTTATGAATTGAGTATGTTGCGTGATCTACAAACTACAATTTCGTGACATCCTTTGATAATTTAATAAATATTTTGAGTTTCGTATCGAGATACTCGTGTATTTGGAAAGGCTTGTATTTTTCGTCTTATTTTCTAGGTGATAACTACACTGTATATACTACACAAGGAATAAAGACGTGTTTTATGTGTGTATGTACAGTCAGCGTTATATAGTAAGTAGAAGTCAAGACCTTCATTTACTTGGAAACACCCAAAATGGTCATTAACAGTGACTCAACCAAAGCGGTCAAATTGTTCGGGACATGCATCGTGCACAAATATACTGGAGCACGCACATCGCCAAATACTTAGTAACATTCAAGCCAACATTAGTACCGTAACATCCAAACCGCCACTGGTAGCGTAGTAGTAGCAGCCGAAGTATCCAAAAGTATGGAACATACTAGAAAACTGAGCTTTATTTTAAATGGTATAAGATTTAATCTCGTGTCAAGTAAAAAATAAATAAACACGTCATAAGATTCAATATGGCCTGACGTGTTTTTGATTCTAGCGAAGCTCATCTCTTGACGTTGACAATCACCGAGAAGAGTACTAACTTGTCAGTGATCGTCTCATCTCTTTCATTTGGAGCCTGACGCCTGGTATAGAAAACATCTAATCATTACAATATATGTTCTTGACTTTGAAGTGTGTAGTTATGTCAATGTTTCCTTTTAAATACCCTGATAATAATGGCCTGAATTTTGCCAATATCATTGATTACATACATCATAAAAGAGTTTTCATTTAAAAAAGTATTAACTTTTATTTAAAAAATATCGAGGTTTTTTTAAACTATAAGTGCTTTGATAAATCAACCCTTTGTGCGCATACCACGTGTTGCGTGGCGTATTGGCCTAGCTATTGTGGGATCTTATCTAACGCCTATAATAAACTAGACGGTCAGCATTTGAACTGCAAGCTAGCTGCAAATCGACTGTGTAGTTTGTTTGCAGTCTACCCGTAGCCCACCTAATTTGTCCACCCAGAAAACCACTGAAATTTCAATACCCAGAAAAAGGAGCTCCGCCCAGGAGCGGAGCTCTGTCAAAAACCAGGTGGCCAAACTGCAGGTGGATCATGGTTACAGACCGAAAAAAATATCTAGAGAGTTTCGTAGTTTAGCACGTCTCTGTTCCCTGTTTCACTGGTCGACACGCGTATAGTACAGGCGCTATTGATGCACGACGCTAGCTAAATTCTATGTCATTTTTATGCACACGATTTGGGCCTAAATGTACCTATGACGCTTTTCTCCTGGGCCTACTCTATATTATGGACTACTAGTTGTGCCATTAGGAATTTCACTCCACCGTAAGATTGACGGCGGGGTTCCTATTTCTATTCGGTTTGCCCTTCGGGCATTTGAAGATGCCTAATGAACCTAACCTAATTTTACTATCTCTAATGAGAATTTTTATTTTTATAAGCCCGAAATTCCTATTGGCACAACCAGTTGTGCATATAGAGTTTGTCCATGCGCTGATATAATTCGCGTCGAGCTGCAATTTTTATTTTTCACGTGTGGACTAGACACCGTGAGAATCTGCTTTATCCCACTGTTGGTAACGCTACTCAAAACCATCGATGGATGAAGTTCGACTTTTGTGGAAGTAAGTAAGTATCAGTAAGTAAAAGTGATGTCAGATGGATTCAATTTGTTTTGGAGTTGTCATTATTTATTTGTCGTGCCTACCTATTGCAAAGTCATCATAATTATCTAATACTAGTTATCTAATATTATTTTTCCTTTTATGCGATGTACCATGAATTAGTGATATGAATTATGATGACATAACATAGAAAGGCAGGTCGCAACTCCGGAACAAATATCTAACCGAAAACCACCTGTCTAGCTCACCTGGGTGGACCACGGGCAATTTTTCTTGCCAATGGTCCACTTCAGTACACCTAGGTGAACCATGGGCACTTTTTGGGCCATGACCCATAGTCATTTGCCCGTGGTTCACCTAGGTGTTCTGAGGTGGAATATCGGCAAGAAAATGTGCCCGTGGTCCACCCAGGTGAACTAGACAGGTGGCCCACGACCGATGACTATCGAAATCCCTAGCCAAAAAGCAGTCAGACGTAGTCCCTACGCGCTATGCGTTATTATTTAATTTCCTTTATGTGATCCTATACTCCAATGCATTTTGGTGAAAGGAAAGGATCCGAATGGCTAGCACGAATGACTTCGTCTCATTGTTGTAAGCAGGCTGATTCTCAAGTTACCTGTTTACGAAAGCCTATGACGCGAAACGACAATACCTATAGTACAGCGCTAGTTGTTTAGATGCCCCCAGACGAAACGTTTGTAATGCAATGCATAGGAGTATTAATAAAATGTCAGACGATGGTGATGATGATGTCTCTACGTGTGAGCGAATATCAGATATGAATCGCGGGTTCCTACATACTAAATACTACTCAAAGACATTTCAAGATACTAGCAATGACGGCATATGAATTCGCCGCTAGAGGCGCTATTGTAACTTGAGGTATTATAAATAAACGTAAAATTAGTACTACCTACAAGTTGCATATTCCGGCTTTACTTTACATTGTTTCCGAATATTTTCGCAGACATACGACAGGTTTATTAAAATGTTAAAAGAAAAGCTATGAAAAGTAGGAGCCAAACTAAGAAGGCAAATAAAATGACAGCTAATTTAGAGGATAAACGGGACTGTGCAACACTGTGGGTAATAAATAGCTTGCTATTAAAGATAAATTAAAAGAAATCCTGAATAATCTGATATGATATACCTTACTCTACAGTGGCGCCAACTAGTGAGTACAAATACGATAGCCCTCTATCTAACAAAGTACAAAAAAATACTCCCTAATATTCAAAAAGGGTTGAAGGTGGCATTGATTCACATGTTTGCATCTGCTAGACTCATATATAATATTATTCTGTATTTGTAACTAGCCGAGCTGGCAAAAAATATTCCGCCTTAAAGTCAGTTTTTGTCAGAGATGGCGCTGTATACGAAAAAATAAAGAGTTTTTTTTTTGCATTTTTCATATTTATGATAAGATATTTGGCTATTCGAGGAAGAGAGAAAGCTAACAAATCAAAAATCATAAAAATCCGTGCAGCCATTCCAAAGTTATAAATGGTTGAAATAATACGATTTAAGTTTTGTACGTATAGATTTGTAAAAATTCTGGTAAAAGTAAAGTTGATATAAAAACGTAAATATAACGTGAAAAATTACGCTAATAGCTTAGCAAGGTGTTGCAATATTTTTCCGCCAGTTGCCGCCTCCTATTTGCATGTGTGTGTAAGACTAGTATCTGTATAGGGCCGTTAGTGACACCAGCGTTTGTGCAGCTATTCTCCGAATTGGTGCATTGTTACCTTCTGAGTGTAGTCTCAAAAAATCGGCCGTATTAAACTGTGTGCGCAAATCAATTGATAATCTATAAGTGTTCTAAGAATCTTCTAAAAACTACAAAAAACACACATCATTGATTACAGCGCCATCTAACGGGACTTCTTCAATGAGCTAACGCGAGCATCCGCCTTAATTTATATCCACTTACTCATAATAAGGTTATCAGCGTTTTATTATAACTTATAGATAAATCATCTATGTACAAGGAAATGTTGACCTTTCGACTAGACAAACAAGGTTGGGCTGTCAGCTGTCATAATCCGCAACTACTATTCTCCGTAAACGGAAAAGGTAACTTTATTTTATTACCATATTGTTATAGATATTGGTAAACATAATCACAATTTTACATTTAAGTACTGTGGACTCTATCCCCCTCATTCATAAACGCTCTGAGGCCTCTGTTAACAATTCAACTCAATTTTTAAAAATCTAGCTCCATCGATACTGTCGATTATTCTGCCAATGTCGAGGTTGAAGAAGACACTACTTATTTTTATTCAGCCGTTGTTCTCTGCTAACTTAGCAATCGTTTGTCCTTATCTGTCACTTAGACATTTACCTTTCACAGATAAGGACCAACGATTGCTAAGTTAGCAGAAGCTTATAGAGCGTTTATGAATAAGGGGGTATGTATGTATGCATAGCAAATTTTCAATCAGAAATAAAAAAACAAAAAACCTGACTGCTCAATTTTTATTTTGGTGTACGACAGATGAATCTAATGACATCTCTCAAGCACAAATGCGACCAGCCGATTAGGCTCTAGAGCGTGCCAAAGAAATATACATACGTGCATACACTCGAAAAACAACCCTCCTGGCGCAGTCGGGTAAATATGTATCAATCGGCTCGCGAGCCACGTCCAAACCAGAAGTTTAGGTTACTGTAACAGTTACGGTTATAGCTCGCAGATAAGCACCCAGCTTTAATCCATTTTATCTTTACATTTTCTCAGTCCCCATACAGTATGATGTAACATCACTTCACGCGATCGTGACGTGACCCAACGTTGGGGGCGTTCGAAGCTGTGAACCCATTGTTGAAGCACGGATTCTTGTAAAAGTAGATGCGTGACCCGTCATTGGGGGCACCTGCACAGGGTACGCTAAGTCTTTAAAAGGCATCTAGAGGTGATGCTGTTGCCATAGAAAAATCGGAAAAGTAAAGCTATGGCCGGGAAACGAACCCGGATCCTCGTCATTCCGTGACGCGTGCTATACCCCTACACTACCCATAGCAGGTGGGTAAGCCTTCGAATTTTTCTATCTGTTACTAGCTGTCACGTGACCGTGTTACTATGCGATTTTTGTCGCTAAGCGTCATCTGTTTGAATGATGTGTTTGTAGGATACCATTACAAACTCCCGTGGAACATCTACTGATCACCAGGGACGAGAGAAGGTGCTGTTTTTCAAATTATAGGTACTATCAAATGAATCAAGAATTTTTACTTCTTGATTTTTTATGTTCACTTTTACGGTTTTAGAAAAATTAAACAGATCGCCCAACTGGTTTCTGAACAAAATATTAAGTTTGATGGGAAAAACATTCCCTCTGTCTTATAAAGGGTTAAGCTTATTTAAGTTCCTCTGTCTTCATGTAGCACTTTGCCAGACCGACTAAAAATACATTTCACCCATTTTTAAAGTCTATTCGTGAATACCTTCTGTACCACCATAACATAATTCGCCTTTCCTCAATTCCTTGCCACTAGCATCATTTCCCAAGTCCTCAAACGCACATGTGCATGTGCGTTTTCAGCACTCAAGTCACCCGTCAGCCGGCCGCGAACGCGTTAACATACCGTCTAGTAGTCCTCATTCTACCCGCCGCTACACTGTCAAAAATCCACTTCGAGCTAACCTCACCGTCGCCACTCCCCACGCAGACGTCATAATCAGCTGTGCGCTGTCCGCCATCTTGTGTGTGGCCGCCATCTTGTAAGCTGCCGCCGCAAAGTGTCAGGAGTTGAATGGCCGCGTCTCTCTGTTCGGTTTGAGGTGTGATATGGACTCGCATGCCGTTAAAAACGTCGTATGCGTATTCGGAACACGTGCGGCCTAGTGCAGAACGCTCTACTCTAGATTTCTGTAAAAAAAAATGTGATAAGTCACGTACTTTTTGGCAATAAATGTATATGTACTCGAATAATCGTAAAAAGAAATTGTACAAAACAAACTTCCCATCCAGTTTGAAATCCCACTGGACCCAACATTAAAATTTGTTGACGACATTGAAAATGAGAACACAGAAAAATCCGAAAAGTAAAGCTATGGTCGGG
Organism: Pandemis corylana; assembly: GCA_949127965.1. Classification (NCBI taxonomy): domain Eukaryota; kingdom Metazoa; phylum Arthropoda; class Insecta; order Lepidoptera; family Tortricidae; genus Pandemis; species Pandemis corylana. The sequence continues at coordinate 11,713,015 of OX421869.1, read as the reverse complement.
AATCGAACCCGTATCCTGACGTGACAGATAGAAAAATTCGAAGGCCCCACTTGTTATGGCTGGTGTAGGGGTATAGCACGCGTCACGGAATGACGAGAATCCGGGTTCGATTCCCGGCCATAACTTTACTTTTCGGATTTTTCTTTGTGACAAATTTTCAGGGTAGCATAGAAATTTAATTTCTAACGGTAAAACCGTAAAAGTAAACATAAAAAATCAAGAAGTCAAAATTCTTGATTCATTTGATAGTACCTAACAAAACCATTGTTTTTTTTTAAATTGGATGTTAAGAGAAATCTTTAATGGCATTCAATTACTGAATGTATTATTTTTCAGAAAGTAATGCTAATATTCCTAATGTACTATCTATTTAACTAAGAGCAGGTCAGGAGTACCCGAAACCGAAGAGCATGTATGAAGAGATTGATGAATGTGGATGAAGCTAACGAGGTACATCAGAATCGTAGCAAGTGGAACAACGCAGTCTCTGCCTACCCCTATGGGAAAGAGGCGTGACTGTATGTATGTATATAACTTTACAATAAAGTTAGAAATAAAAGACTGCTTTTGAGGAAGCAAATCAGAAGCAAAGGCTACACTAAAATATGTCTTGAAACGACAATCTCACGAATGGCCCGTACCAACACCAATAGTCGACTCACCTGCGATATTTTCTTCAAATGCGCCACCTCGTACCCGTGATGATGCAGCCACTTCTTCACTTCCAACGAATCCATCACCCATTGCGCGTATAGAACCCTGCACCCTCTAACCGCGCCTAACAAAGCGTTCAATGTACGCGCTTTAGGTATCTCACACTTCGGTAACTGAGTACCAAGTGCTGTACTCGGTATTTTGGAACAGTGACTTTGCGTGGTTTGATTTAGCGGGTTGATGCCAGTTGTGTCTGGATTGATCTGGTTCAAACTGGATTGGCAAGAGCCGAGCAGAACGTGGGTGGTGTGCTGGTTGACTTGCTTTTGTACGCGTCCGTTCAGAGTTTTGATGGCGTTTTGAACGATTTGACGTTCGTTACGCGACATGCCTGTTAAGACCTGGAAAGAGAAACAGTTTTTTTTTTGAAATAGTGGTGATACTTGATACTTGTTATCAAATTGCGTAAACTTGACGAATTTTAGCTTGATAGAGGCCAAGTGTCACAGTTACTGTCCTAGGCAGTGGGTAATTAAGTAATGTAAGTATTTCATACTGCCAAGTATTGATCTGCCAACTTGGCACATGGCCAGTACAATGATGGCTAAGATATTGCAGTATTTTCACACATGGAACTATCTTTTTTTTTTTTTTTTTTTTTATTTTATTTTTTTTTATTTATTCATAAACATAAGTGGTACAAAAAAAAAACAATTTGAAAAGGAGCGAACAAAAACCATATCTGGTTTATCTGTCGCTGCGTCGCTTAATATTATGACACACAATATAGAGCTCAGGAAACCACATCAGCCCTCATGCCTACCTACCTAGTAAGCATGAGAGCTGGTGCGGCTCGTCCGTCTCTCACTACAAGCTACAAGTATCTTACTCTACAGGTTTACTTTTGTTTACCGGTAAAATCGTTAAGGATTTGGGGTAGTATGTACTCCCTGTATCTGTAACTATAGACCAGGGGTCGCCAATTAGTTTTGCTCGGGGTCCGTTTTAAGAAATGAAATGACCATCGCGGTCCGCACATTTTATAGAATTTTTTTTAGCTCGATTGTTGGCTCATAGCCTCGCCCGGCCCTTTTCAAATTGACGTCAACAAAGATAGTTCGGGGGATTCATTTTTATTAAATTACGTACTCAGTAGTGCAAGTAGCTGTGTTCTCGCGGTCCGTAAAAAAATGGGTCGGCGGTCCGGATGCGGACCGCGGTCCGCCATTTGGCGACCCCTGCTGTAGACCGACCGTTTAAATGAGTCCTCGCCCTTGCGGCTGCGGGACTCATTTGTGCGGACTGTGTGCGGGGGCAGGCACTCCCCGCTCGCACCGAGAGCTCCCCGCCGTCGTCCCACCCCGCGCCCCGCAGCCGCAAGGGCGACGACTCATTTAACCGGTCGGTTTATAGGCAAGTGTAGTGGCGGCAAGCACCTGGTATGCAGCAGGTACTGTGGCCAAGTATTCCTAGCAACATAACAGAGTTGGGCAAAAATTATCTATTTACGAAAAACCGGGAAGATAACTAAATCATCTTTTATTTGAAGTAACTAAATAATCCATCATTTGTTATTTTGAATTTATCTAGATCAGTTTAATTTTTATCTAGACAATTTGTTGGGATTTTAAATAAAAGATGAATGCCAGTGTGACGGTTTGACCCGACGTGACATTCTGTATACATTTATTATTATAAGCTTACTTCAATAACAAACGAGGTCAGTTATCTTCATCTAAATAAAAAAGTTGTCAACGCACTATTTGTGATTGAATTTATCTTCGAATAAATTTATTTGAAATAATTATCTAGATAACGCCCAACTCTGTAACATAATTGCAACTGCAAGAGCTCACTATTCTCGGCGCTTCAGTGCACTGCCACAGTATTTGCGTCTTGGCTGGAGTGACGGCGCCGAGTAGCCGGCGCGCCAGGCGCTCGGCGCGCGCCAGGTCCCTGCGCTCGCGCTGCGTCAGCTTGGCGGACGCCATGCGCTTAGGCGCCGGAGTGTCTGAAGAGCATACAACATTGAAACATGAGTGACTGAGGCACATGTGGGCACCTCGACTAAAACTAACCACACTGTTCAAGTTTGATTTAGAAACCTGAAAAGAAATAAGATGATGTGACATTTTACTGGAGGTAAGTGCTGGTCTGGTAGCAAAGAAAAAACATAGAATGACCAGTTGCTTCTCTTCCCGCGCAGATTGTAAAAGTCCATTGAGGGTTTGGGCGAAAATCATAGGAATCATGTTATAGGCGATGAGGTTAGCAACCCATCACAATTTTGATTCCATTTTCCACCTATACGCCCTCAACCTGGCTAATTGTGGCCTGTAGGTACCTGTTACCTTAGGCTCTGTCTACCCGGTAAGGGATAAAGACGTGATTTGTGTATGTGTGTATGCCCAGCCGACCGAAAAAATCGTGACACAAGTTTTACTGGAGTGACTTGGGGCATATCGTCGCTCGAGTGAAAAAATTGACCCTCGAGTAGTACTCGAGTGAGTCGGGTTTTCGAGCGAGTAACTCGAGTGAAAAAATTGACACTGTCTTGTCTTCACTGTTGACGACCGGATAGCCTAGTGGTTAGCGACTCTGACTATACAGCTAGAGGTCCCGGGTTCGAATCCCGGTAGGGGCAGACAGTTGTATGATGAATACGAATGTTTGTGCCCGAGTCATGGATGTTGTATGTATTTAATTATGTATTTATCTACATTATATAAGTATGTTTATCCGTTGCCTGGTACCCATAGTACATAGTACAAGCTTTGCTTAGTTTGGGGCTGGGTCAATTGGTGTAATTTGTCCCAAGATATTTATTTATTATTTATTTATTTATTTACTCGAGTGGTACTCGAGTGAGTCGGTTTTCCGAGCGAGTGACTCGAGTGAAAAAATGACACTCGAGTCCCTTCACTACCTTATAGTGGGCTCACCAGATTCGTCCCCGGAGGTTACCGTCTCAGCCTCCTTCTGTGTGAACAGCTTCCTCCGTGACTTCGGGTGCAGCGGGGCGTCGGCGCACTGCCCGCCGCGGGGTAGCGTGTTCACTCTTTGTTCCGGGTCTGAAACGCCAAGGGGATACTAAGAAGATTTAAGCAAACCAACCTCCATCAGATCTCTTTTCGTACTGTCGCGTTCAACGTTTGAAGATGTGGCTTGCACCATCTTCTTAAATTATGTAAATTAAATATTCCTTTTTTCATCCCTAATTTAATACTCCTCATTCACTTTAAGGTTGACTGGAATAAATCCCTTGAAGGGATAAGTTCGCCTTTGTATCTTGACGTTTTGTTAATTGTGTTTGTTCATTTTTATTGCGAATAATGTGTAAATATATGCTCGTTTACATTTCTTGTTGTATATAAATATATATACTACTAGCTGTTACCCGCGGCTTCGCCCCCTTTTTGTTTTCTTCTAAATTTCAATATTTTCTCATCGTTTAAACCTTCCCTGGGCTTCCACGAATATTTCAAGACTAAAATTAGACAAATCGGTTCAGCCGTTCTCGAGTTTTAGCGAGACTAACGAACAGCAATTCATTTTTATTTATATAGATTTATGTAGTTTTAAAACTGTATAGATTCAGGTGTTACTTTGCGGAGTGACTAATTTTACTTTGCTACTCCGCGAGCGTGACTGTTTTGCATGATTTGACCTCACTATATCGCGGAGCAGCAAAGTAAAGTTCCATATATTTTTTGACATAATAGTTTGGACAGTTGTCACTGAAATACAACACCTTACTACTCTGCAGTCTCACATTTAAAACTGCACAGTTATGCACAATTTCCATACATCTAAAGTCAAATACTTAAACTACCTCTATCATGGTACCTAAATTCAATTATCTAGCCTACAAAGCGAAATTGTACCAGTGGTGTCTCTCGACTGGTCGTGCGACGTGTCGGTCTGATCGGTCGACTGTTCGGTCGACGTGTCAGCCGATGTGTCGTGCTCAGTGCCACTGGATATCCTTAGTCGGGATCTTTCTTTCTTGCCGCTCGTTTTCTCCCCCTGCTTATTGTTATTAAACAATTCTGATAGAGGAATATTTTCTGCTTCAGCTCGCTTCTGAAAATTAAAAATTAAACAAATATTAGTACATGTCCCTCTGAGTCCCATCGGGGGGATAGAACCCACCATGGCTGGGACACCATTTGGCAGGCGGTTGGACGCCACGAGGACAAGAAGTCATGAATTTTACAGGTCATCGGGGATCGTAACAGCAACAAGCGTGATATATGACGATTTCCGCAGCAGAACACAGTTCCTCAACGGCAGTTTCGAAGATATCCCCTGGACTAGGACCCTGTAATAATTTGATCAATTCACCAGCATGATCCTCAGAGCCCTCGGCGAGGGCAGGTCCGAGGGCCTCGCGGCGGCGGGGAAGGCGGTCTCGGGCACGCGGCGGCCGCACGACGCGCAGGCCTCCACCCACAGCGGGGACACCACGCGGCACGCGAGGGCGCGGGCCTTGGCGCGGGTGCTGCGACAGCCGCCTGGAAAGGGGAAGTTCTTTATTGAAAGGTGTTTAACGTGCGCGCCGTAGGTATAACTGTTTTTTTTAACCCCATCCCGGGGTGGTCGTAGGGCGTCGCGGTGACACCGAGTGCTCCCGTAACGTCTCACATACGACTGAATAGGGAATCCGTCAAATCCGTGTGGTTTTTAGTGGGTATGCCTGCCGTCGCGGGAGAGCCCCACATACCCCCGGTAAACCCGCACTGGGCGGATGCATAAGGCGCATTTTCCACAACATAAAAAAAGGTATAACTTTTATGTGTCAATTTTCGATAGTATCGACTAACGACCAGTAGTCTAAAGCTAGAGATACACTTGGGGAATAATATCCCGCGACACGTCAAGCGAACTTAGTGTGGTGTCAGTGGCGTAACTATAACGTCTGGGGCCCGTGGCAAATTCGTCAGATGGGGCTCCTTCCTCAATATAAAGAAGTGCATCAGCGTCCCTTCTGTGCTCTAAACCAAGCCAGTTCGGGGCCCCGTAGAGCTAGGGGCCCCTGGCATTTTGCCACCCTATAGTTACGCCACTGTGTGGCGTTCACTTAATTTATTTTATTCAACTTAAATTTACTATTTCACAACTACTGGACAGCATATAGGTAAATGACAGATCAAAAAGTCAGTCTCAAGACCACCAGTAACTAACGTAAAAAGATGAAACCTTTTTTAAAATGAAACTTCATCAACCTATTCTTTAACTCAAATGTTATCTATGCAAATCCCTATCTATGCAAAATTCAATGCAAGTCAGGACTTCAGAACTAGCTGTTGCCCGCGGCTTCAGTCCTATTAAAAAAAAATGTTTTCTCACTGATTAAACCTTCCCTGGACTTGCACAAACGTTTCAAAACCAAAATTATACAAATCGGTACAGCCTTTCTCACACTTCACAGCTATAAATTTTTACATGTTTTTTACTTGTCTTACCTTGAGTCCAAACAAGATGTGTAACCAAGGGGCTCCAAGCGGGCACCACAGTGGCTCCTAAAGCCATTAAAGCAGCCCTCAATGCCAGGGCTCTGGTCTCCGTCCCAACATCAACTAGCGCAACTATTCCTCTCAAAACTTCCATGCTAGCTTCCATATTGTCATTTTTCGAAAGATTCTTCGTCTTCTGATTCACATTAGTCAAATTATTCAGCACAGTTTTCGAATTCTTTTTCGTCGGGCTTTTTTGTGAGTTCTTCGTATATTTTATTTTCTGCGAGACAACTTTGCTGGCACTTCGTACAGGTTTTTGTGTTTTTCTTATTATTTCTGGTATTTGCTTAAGAGACTTCTGGCTTGATTCTTCAGGGCCTTTAAGTTCGGACCATTCTTCTCGGAGGCGGATACGAGCAACAATAGCTGACCGTCGCTGAAATTAATAAAATACAGACAAAATATAGTAGCAGCTAATGAAGTAAATTAAAGATTTACAAACAAACTAAAAATTAAAACCAAATTAAGTAATCATTTTGAATGAAGAGAATGAATTGATGTAAACGAATATAAATCATAGACATAAATTAGCTAGGTACAATGAAAGAAACTGAATCACCATTTTGGAACCTTTTCACTGACAATGTCATAATGATTTACCATACACCTGCCAGAAATTATTGCAAAATCATAATAAGAAAAGGTTTCACAGAGGAATGTGATTCAGTTCCTTCCAAATTACCTATTCATAATAATTATTATTAAATAGTAAGTGCATAACCACAAGCAGGAAGTCCCAGTTAATTTTGAAGAAATGTATTTAGTTCTTCATTAAAGTACAAGCACCTCTTCAACCTTCTTTTCCTGCAACATGCAAGACAGTGGCGTAACTATAGGGTGGCAGGGGTGGCAAAATGCCAGGGGCCCCGAACTGGCTTGGTTTAGAGCACAGAAGGGACGCTGATGCACTTCTTTATATCGAGGAAGGAGCCCCATCTGACGAATTTGCCGCGGGCCCAGCCGTTATAGTTACGCCACTGATGCAAGATGTTTTAATACAAAGTAAAACCCCATCATGACGATTCCAAAGGGACCACACAAAAAACATACTACAAAAAAAAAACTTCAAATACACAAGTCTTAAAGACTAGCATAAAATTGCCTATTATCATACATGCATACATAGACACATATATCAGGTCTTTATCTCTTATAGGGTAGACAGAGCCTGAGGTAACAAGACCTTAAGGCCATGTTTAGCATGATTGTGGGTGTATTGGTGGAAAGGGGAATCTAATAGTGATGGGTTGCTAACCGCATCGCCTAGATTCCCTCAATGGGCTTTTACCCATTTTTTTTTAAACGGCATGGGAAGAGAAGCAACTGGTACATTCTATATTTTTTCTTTGCTCCCAGACCGGCATGGAATGGGAAACATTTATGTTTTAATCATAAAAGATGTCATAGGGGCCATTCAAGTATTACGTAAGCAGATTTTTTACAATTACTTACCCCCCCCTACCCCTTGTCAGCAAAAGTAAACAAACCTCTTACCCCCCCCTCCCATGCTTACGTTATCATTGGTACCTATATGCATTTTTCTTTTTGTGGATTCTGTTTTTTATTGATTCGTGAGCAGCTGTTCGAATCGAAACTGCTGACGTAATCACCATATTGACCCCCCCACCCCCCATGTCATCAAAAATAAGCAAAGCAAAGACCCCCCGCCCCCCTCTAGTGCTTACGTAATACTTGAACACCCCCATACTATCATACTTTAGAAGAGACAGTAGCTGACCTGATTAAACCTTTGGCCATCAAGCTTAGCTAAAGCTAAACCTAGTTAGAAACTTTATGCTTTTCCATGATTTTTTTAACACTTGAACAGTCAAGGGCAGAAATATAGATACAGCCATCATGTCAAATATGTGTCACCAACCTTGTTTGTGGTATAAAGGTGTATAGATGTTTTTTAAGTCTCAGTAACATGCATAATTTATGCCCTTGACTGTACTGTACTCTGTTGGCTGTGGTTGATGTTGTTGTTCAAAATGTTAAAACCCTTCATGGGCCAGAGTCGGCTCAAGGGCTGGCCTTTGCCTACCCCCCAGCCGAGCTCCTAGCTTAAACGAAGTAGTATTAATAATTTTTTTATGGTTTAAATAAAAAAATGTTCTTATTTCTTATTTAAGTAGGCTTATATCAGAATTCATAACATAATAACTTTAAGGGATAAGTACGCCTTTGTGCATGTATCTCAGTGTTTGTAAATTTTATTCGTCTTGTTTATTTTGCACAGTAAAGAGTTTACATACGTGGCCCAAAATCACGAAGGTGGCAAATTCGTGTCCGAGTGATTTAAATAATTGAATTTATTTATTTTAATTAAAATAAAGCTTCATAGATTATACTAATCAACTTATTTAATCGGCACATCAAAACGTTTTTTCTTAATTTATTGATTAAATATGTTTTTTTTCACAAAATACCCCCTCAAAATCATTCCGGGAACGTGTCCGAAGTCGTTATCCGCTGACAACAACAGCTAAAAAACACATAAAAAAAAATATTTAATGCTTTAAAGAGTACTTTTTAACTTAGTTTATATTATAATTAAACGATATTTAGAAGTCTCTTCAGTGCAACAATATTATTTTTTCTGAAAATTTGACTTGAAGTTTGTCCGCCAGTTTGTGCGTCATTTCGGGAACGCACACATTTTTTTTAAATATCAACTTTCAGCCAAATGCAATAGATAGTGCTTCTGGGTAATTATACAGAGCACTCAAATGCAAATTAATGTCTGAGGTATTTTTAATTAAAATGTGAAAACTTAAGAGGTAAGTACAGTTTTGTTTGAAATTTTAGCACCGTACATGTATTCAGCGTCATTCCGGGAACGCTAACAATTGCAAGAAAAAAAAAGTAAATGGCTTTTAATACACTACTTTGTAAAGATTATTATGGCCTATTTCTATATTAACCTCAAAAAATCCTGTTTTTGTGACAATTGTTTATTTTTTACGTATTTTTATGAAGAAACGTCATTCCCGGGACGGTCATTCCGGGAACGATTCAGGATATTACGTGCGTTCCCCGAATGACGTTTGTTTAATTCATTATAGTTTTTTGTTTGTAAATGCATTATTTTTAAATATTTATTTTTGTTACAGTATTACGTTATAAAAAACAATGGAAAGCCAATCAATTTCTCAAGATAAATAACAAAACAAAGAAATAATATATTGAAACTGTCTATACTTAAGAAGAGATGACCTTAAATGTTAATTTGTTATGTAAAACATTAAAACAAGAGAAATAGACGAGTTTAATAAATATTTAAAGGATTAATTATGACGTTATTTTTGAAAATCATAGGATTTTAGACAAAACCGTCATTCCGGGAACACTAAATCCTTTTCGGGAACACCACTATTATTTGTTTTTTATTAGTAATGTAAAATATTTTTAAACGGATAAATTCTTACATACGAAGAGAATAAAGTTCTAGTCATGATCCTAACCAAGTTTAGTTTTCTAGTCATTCCTATTCTTTAGTATAGTAACTTTAATGCTTGAAATTTGGAACTTTATGATCATGTTGACTTTAATTATTATTTTTTTGAAATAATGGTCACATTTGTACATAAATTTCTTTTGCACTTAGTATAATATAATAAAACACTGTAAGTAGTAATAATTAAGTAATGTTTTAATGAGAGTTTTTATTTAAAATGAAATAAAAACTATCGTTCCCGATATGACGAATTTTACTGCCGAGTTTGCTTAAAATCGCTATAATAAAAAATAAAGTTAACTCTGTGCGCGCTCCTTTTAAATCTATTAAGAACAATAACGTAGCAATTATTTTAAGTCTTTAATTTTGATATTCCTTTTAAGATTTTACGTGCAAATTACCAAATCGGAATTCGCCACCTTCGTGATTTTGAGCCACATACATACATAATGTGTGTAGCATTTTCATTTAGAGCGTAGTGAAAGAAATTTATGAGAATGTCTACCTTGCTACTCCACTTCTTAAGTAAAGCAAGACGGCAAGGTAAATGTTTTTTGTTCATTGAAATGGACCTCCCCGCAAAGACATGCAAAATTTGAGTCAACCAAGGCGAGATGTTGTTTATTAATGCATGCTATGAAATAATTGACTCACCAGTCCGGCTGCGCTTCTGTTACTCATTTTGTTGTTATTGGAATCTATTAATGTAAATTAAAAAGAAAAGTTCAACAATTCAGCAAAGTTTCAATGATAATAACTTATCTGGCAACATCTCTAAAAAACTAGCAAAGAAATGAAAATATCCATTGATATGGATAACTCGTCAATGAAACTAGGTATTCTATGCAAAAACGTAATTAATTGTACACAATATTCATTTTGTAATCACAGCAAAACACTACGAAATCATTTTAGGACCTGTCGAAACTTGTAAGTTTTTAAATGTCATAACAATGTCAGAACTCAGATGTCAGTAGCAGCTTTTTTTGTATCCTCTCTTAAAGGTAAGGCAACGGAATTAAAACCCATACAGCCAAATCGAATGTTAGGTTTTTTATGAAATAGGGTAGCAAACGAGCAAGTGTATCCCTTGACTTACATACAATCTTATTACTTAATTATAACAAACTGTGAACACCATCTAAGATATTTTTGTAGTCAATAAGTTGGGTCATCGTCAGGTAATTTATTTCAAGCGTGTTCGAAATAAGTAGGAGAATGAATTAATAAAAAAAGGTCACGAAACCAAAACTTTTTTAATTTTACAAATCTTCCATTTTAATCTTTATTTCTTAGTTTTCCTCAATAATTCGTCGTTAGATGGCTCTGTATTTTACAAGTTACTTGTAGCCTTATCTAGATTACGCTAAATTCATAATTACGAGCTAGTTTGAACTTCAAACAAGCTTTTCAATGTGAAACCTTCTTTCAAAGGTTCGATGGCCAAGCCCAAATACGCATTATAAACCGGTTGAACTTCGATATCTGCCTTATACTGCGCTAGTTGTGATGCTAGGTAAAGGTTGGGTCCCATCTCACCGCGAGGCTCGCCTATTTCTTCTAACTCTTCAATGTCATCAGTAGGTGGTTGTGAAGGTTGCTGAAAAAAATCACCTGCTTGTTTTAAGTTGATATAGCATTGTTACATTACAAATAGTTAGTCTCGTTTGTAATGAATACATTAAATAAAGCTCATCTAGCAAGGAGTGTATCTAGTGTAGTCGCTCGCAAAAGACGCAAGGTTCATGAGGGCTGCTCCGAAATCCGACTTTTCTGCTTGCTGAAGGCCTGCTTGCAAGGCGTGCGATCCAATCATGCGCTAGGTAATTCCCCGTTCGCAATAATTCATGCATTACATACTAGGTGGCGCTAGTTTCTACACTGCTCACCTCATTCCAGGTCATCTCGACGCCAAGAACAGGCCGCTCGCAGTACGCCCGATGTAGTTCTTGCAGCTCGTCTCTTAAGGAGTGCAGCCGCTCCCGAGGGTCCGCCCGGAAGCCGAGCACGTAGCCACCGCTGCTCTGCCGAGTCGCTATTACGAGCGCTTCACCGAATTTGGAGTCGCGCGTTGAGATCTGGCAACATTTCAAAGAATTTCACCGTGTAGAAGGAGATGGACGGATGACCTTGTTAGAGTCGCAGGTTCACGATGAATGAAAGCCGCTTCTAACCGAGGCAACTGGATTGAATCAAACCATTTTTTAAAGTTAAATAACAACCATGTTAAGACTACCACTCACCAATATCATTATACTTTCGTGAGACTTAATCATAATTACACATAAACGGATAACTCCACCACGGATAACGGATAACGGCGCTCCAGGAAGAAGGACTACGAAATAGTTCGAAACATGTGGAGCATCACTCGACTTTTTATACGTGAGTTATCCGTTTACGTGTAATTATGAATATCATTATACTCCAGTATTATACTCACACTCTCAATAGTCAAATAAGGCATGGACACGTTGAAAGATTCATTTATGTCCGCGAACCACACGACCCTCACGTTGGTGATGATCATGGTCCCGAGGTTCCCTGACTCGCTGGACAGGTTCCAAATGCTGTGCTCATTCAGGCTGATCTAAAAAAGATTCGAAGAACCAATTTTGTTCGAAGGACCTATCCGGAGCGAAGGACCAATCTTGTTTGAAGGACCAATCTTGTTCGAAGGGCCAATCCGGTCGGAAGGAACTAGCTAAATATATTTTAAAGCGTATTTTTATGGTTCAATTCTCAGTATCATCATTACAATTTTATCAAAAATCTGGTCTAATACTCCGAAATTCGAAATTCGAAGATCGTAGCCTGCCTTTCCTCTCACACTAATAGTCATCAGTATGACAGTGAAAAGGACTGTATGACACGAAGTACAAATTTCGAATTTCAGAGTAGCCCCCCTGTAGGTGAGTTGGATTTTCTGAACAAACTTATTGTTAGATAGGTAAAAATGGCCCTACCCTCTCTAGGGGCAAAATCCTGAGCTGCTTGTTGTGGATGATGGCACTGCGAAGCTTCAGGTCTCGGTAAGGTCTCGAAGCAGCGTAGGCTCTGGAAACAATAATATAGAATAAGAGCTTGCCATAGTTTTCTTTTCATTCATTTTCTACTTATTATGTTCTCCAGATAATTACAATTGTATTATTTTCAATGCGCGACTGCATTGAAAACAGCTCTCTAAACTACTTTGAGAATTATTTCGACAGAACACTTTCGAACGGCTAATGATCGATGTAGTTACGGCAGTCTTCTTCATCTAACTTTTCTCTTTTCTCGTCCAAAATCTATACAATGAACAAACAATTTTCCTTGCTACTCCGCTACTCACGTGCAAGATAACCAAGCCTGTGTGAAATATATATGTTTGTGCATGTTTTGCACGTGAGTAGCGGAGTAGTAAGGAAAATTTTTTGTTCATTGAAATGGACCTCCGCAAAGTAACGCCTGATTTAATAAAATACAAAATCTATACATATAAAAAAATCAAACAATAAAACGACTATGTAACAAAAAAGATACCAGAAATCATCAATTACTTGTTAATATTAAACAACCGTTATCGACTTACACTCTTCTCGGTAACAAGGTTTTTATTTATATTCAATACAACTAACATGTCGCTGCTTATAAACAGAAGGGCCACAAATCAAAAACAAGTTTTTTTGGGGAGAGCACAATTAAAATTTTCATTTTATTTTTTAATTGTTTTTTTGCACTCCTACGTCCAATGCTTTTGAATCATAATACCGTCGATGCGTATTTTAATTCTCTACCTTTTGTTTATTTTAACGTTGAGGTAACTATAACCCAAAGACGCCTAGCAGCACATAAGTCCGTTTAGCATATAAAATTTTCTTCACAAGTAAATAAATAATTTGAATAAAAGGCCACAAGTCGAAAAAATAAAAATGTTTTCTTTAATTTTTTTATCACAACCAAGCTGAATAAACACAATATTATAATTAAAAAAAAGCATGAAAAAAAACTTATCTTTGCAAATTGCTATTTTTTAAATAAATCAAAAACTTAAATTTTAATTGTATAAAAAGTGTTTTGGCACCGTACAAAATAAATATTTAACAACAATAAATGCTTCTAGAACCTCAACAGGCATAAATAAGTATAGGTAAAACCATAATTATAGCTTCTTATGCAATTGTAATAATATCGTACCTTACTAGTTCTAACAAGAGATCAAAATTTTCACTTATTTTATAATATATGTTTATAATTATGCGATTTCTAAGCAATAATTACTAAATAACTTCTCAATTATTTATTACTAGCTATTGCCTGGGGCTTTGTCCCCACTAGATTTTTTTTTCATAATTTTACTATCTACAAACCATGTCCTGGCAATAAAGAACACAGCAAAAAAATAATTATTAAATTTGGTGCAGTTGTCCGGAAGTTAAGCGGTAGCTACGTGCATTTCGACGATTCATTTTTATTTATATAGACTAGCTGTTGCCCGCAACTTCGGCCGGGACGAATCAAATATAACCGATGTTCATCAGGGATAATGTAGGATTCTTAAGGTGAAAGAATTTTTCAAATCGGCCCAGTAGTTTCGGAGCATATTCAACGTTATCAAACAAAGAAACAATCAAATCTTTAATTTTTAATATATTTAACAATCTTCTGTACCATCTGAGCTCGCAGATTTGCCAAAATCACTATCAGAATTTGAGCTAGAGTCATCATCAGAATCTTTGATAACTAAGTAAAGACTGAGAATCATGCTTCTGTAAATTGATGAGCGTTTTTTTTCTTTTCTTTGGTATAGGTAAATCTTGATCGGGCTCTTGTATTTGTTGATGGACGGAATTATTGGTTTTAGGTAGAACCATGTTCAAAATTCTGTGTGATCTGGTACTCATTCTGCAAGTGAAAATAAATACTTACACAAACTATAGATAGAGGTAGGCAGAAAAAGACAAGGCAAGAATCGATACAAGTATGTTGCGTTGGTTTTGACATGGAAGAAAGGGTGAAAGATGAAAGAAAAAAGCAGAAATTAATAATAAAGCGAGTAGCATAGTGCCGTTGATTCAGGAGCGTCACAAACCTCTTTCATTTGAATGGTATAAAAGAAATAGAAATTTGCGCTTATAAGAATAGTTAGTTAAAATATAGATAAATAGTAAATGTGTGCTATTTTTAGTGCACAACATAAAATACCATATCATAAAATAAAGGATTCCTGCCAAACAGCAATTCAAAATTGTATCAAAGCCTTTTTTGTCTTGAAAGAAAACATCGCAAAAACAACAATGTTTTGAGCAAAACAGACATTTTACAAAAAAAGTTGTAACAATAATAATATTATTGGATTTTTTTATTACTAAGCGGACACTTTCCGAAACATGGCACCTTTGCTTAAAAAATGATCCTGTCCTTCTTTGTTTTTATAAGCGAGACAAACACTTTTCAAAACGTGGCACCTTAGTCTTATAAATAATTGAGTACTTACTTGTTCTTTATAGGCGAAACGGTTGCATTCCCAAATGTGGCCCTGTTACCCATAAAATCCACAAGCTGAGGTGCGCTCGCGCCGACTGGTCGGGTCGCAACTCAAATAATGGCCGCTTTGCTCTGAACTTAACCATCAATGCGTAAAAATGCCGAAAGGGCGCATGCATAAAACTGCGATTTAGAGACCGATTTTGACCGGTGTCTTTGTGTCATATGAAAATAAGGTTGATTTTGGCCACATTTTTTAAATAAAAGTGATTTTGGACAATTTTGATTTGTGGCCCTTCAGTTTATAAGCAGCGATGTGCCTTTTGTGTTCCGATCCACGTAAATGCTATGAATTTTTGAGGAGGCGTCGTAGTAAGACTTAGTTGTAATAAGTCTACAATTAGGCTTAGTATAAAGCCAGTAGGTGATCAACCCTCATCCCGATGAGTTTGACTTGTAGTCGCACAAGCACGCCTATCTGCTACCTTCACTGCAGCCAGTCTTGAAGTGCTAGTTTTTACACAATACGCGTCTCTAACGCGTTCGTGTTAACGTTTTAACTAGAGGTATTATGTACAAATCGGCAGTGAAACAAGTCGCACGTATTGCCGCAATCGGTTCTAGTAGTATTTGACACACTAACATTGTTTAATAGAATAGATGAGATGTTTTTTTACGACATAAACTTGTATAAGGGCTCCGATAAAGAGAGAAATAAGTAGTCTTGAAAGCACATCACTCGAAAGAATATTTCAAGTGGGAAAAAAATTGTCTGAAATAATTACGAGTGAAGTAGAAGAAAATTTCGATCCAAACGTAGCCTGTGAGTATCCAAATCTGTCTACCGCTTTAGTGTGAAAACAAGAACTTTCACATTTAAAGTTAGCAAGACGGGTGGTAGTGTAGTGCGTATTGTAGCTAAGTAGACTGCATAGAGATCGCATACTGGTTTTACACTGCGCCTGTTGTTTTGTGTGGGAGCTTACCTTGTACACAAACTTCTTAAGGCTGTTACAATACTTGTAATAGAGTTTGTGGTGTTGGGATTTATAAAGTTAGAGTAAACGTAAATCTGCTTATTATTGGCAGCTTCGCGAACGCTGTAATCTGAATTTACTTACGTAGTTTGGCGGAAGTACTGAAGTAAATATTTGAGATGGGATGCTAGAAAAGGAAGGGGCAGTCTTTCTGTATCACTCTATCAATTGTACGCTACATAAATAGATTGTAATTTTTTTTTAAAACTTGGATTTACCAAACCATTAAGGGCCTGTTTCACCACTCTCTGTTAATTTCCAGTTGTGTTAAGTGTCAGTTATGTATGATTCTGTCTCTATTTACTACTACGAAACAGACAGATACTTTATCATAGATAACTGACACTTAAGGTAACTGGAACAGCTGGGCGCCTGTCAGCGATATTATTGCTGGTGCCAGTAGCTACAACCTACTTGTGGACCCCAGTGACGCAGTGTAGTGCCGCAAACAGCTGGGCGCCAGACAGCGTTATTATTGCAGGTGTCAGTGACTATAACCTACTTGTGGACACCAGTGACGGCAGTGTAGTACCGCAAACAGCTGGGCGCCAGACACCGTTATTATTGCAGGTGTCAGTGACTATAACCTACTTGTGGACCCCAGTGACGGCGGTGTAGTGCCGCAAACAGCTGGGCGCCAGACAGCGTTATTATTGCAGATGTCAGTGACTATAACCTACTTGTGGACCCCAGTGACGGCAGTGTAGTGCCACAAACCGCTGGGCTCCAGACAGCGTTATTATTGGGAGTGTCAGTAACTATGACCTACTTGTGGACCCCAGTGACGGCGGTGTAGTGCCGCACGCAGCTGGGCGCCAGATTGGTGAAGATGAACTCGTAGCGGCAGCTCCGGTAAGCCGCGAGCATGTGGAGCGCCTGCGTGGTCCCGCGGAGCCCCGAGTTGACCACCTTCGTGCTGGTTGACTGGATGCAGTTGAGCCCAACCGCTGGAAATTAATAGTCGTGTAGATAGGAGTAGTCTGGGAGACTTAATTGACTAGATGGGACCATTTGGGACACTTGACCAGTAGGAAGGCTTGACCAGATGGGAGATTTGACCTGTCGGGAGATTAACCTCTCGGGAGACTTCAAGGGGGAAAGGAAAGGTTAAAAACTGGAACCGGGGCGTAACCACGGGTAAAAGCTAGTATTTATGGAATCTTTCGCTTTAATTTTCGACCAATGATTTTCTCCATAAAACAAAATACAAGTGTTACCTAAAGGAACAAATGAAGTGTATGTTGATATATATCAACATTAAAGTTTCTTTAGTTATTTAGCTTGTATTGCAACACCATAAAAGGGTCAACGGAAGTTCACCAACGAGCTGAACGGATGACTGTGACAGCTAGATGATTCCGATGCCAGTTGTCAGCCCATACATGAACTGTCAAAATGAACACGATGGCGATTGCGAGCGAGTTAGCTAATAAGCCTACTGGTTAAATTCGCTGGGTTACGGTGGATGCAAGCCGCTTCCAACCGAGGCAACTGGAGGTCTAAGGGGAGGCCTATGTCCAACAGTTGGCATCCATTGGCTGATATGATGAAGTGCACTTACATAAATTGATCCTCGGTGAAGATAGCGAATGCCAGATGATCCTCAAGTTGGTGACGATCATGCGACCCTTGCTCCCTGTGTTGCCCTTCGTATCTTCGATAGGTTCGATTCTGTCGAAAATCTTTTCACCGGGCCTGAGCTTTAAGTAACTGTAACAAAATGAAGCAATACGTATTTACGTGAAAAGCTAGTTTATACTTACTCATCATCATTATATCAGGTATAGGGCGTCCACTGTTGGACATAGGCCTTCCCCAAAGATCTCCAGTTGCCTCGGTTGAGAGCGGCTTGCTCTGCTACGTTAATTTTTAAAACCCTTATGTAATATTTATATTACAAGGTTTTATGCACAGAACAAGGAGAAAATAGAAGTGCGACATGTTAAATTCGCTAGGGAAACCGGTGGCGCCAAACTCTCACATAGACAGTTTACTCCTACTTTGATATCTTGGCAATTATTGCTCGTAGTTTTGCTATTATAAAAATGTAATAAGTTCTGAATCGGTATTATAAGTTGAACTTTGCATCCGCAGAATATTGCTAAAAGTCTATAAGGCAGTAGTTCTTAACCGGTGGTTCGCGGACCACTGGTGGTCCTTGGAAGCATCCAAAATGGTCCGCGGGGATCTAATTATATCTAATAAATATAATTAGATAGGTGACATGACAACGAGTCGACACAAAGCGTAAAGTTGCAATTTCGGCCGATCAAAGCCATACGTTAGATATTATGTAGTTACTAGATGGTCCATGGAAAGACTGTAATTTTGTCAAATGGTTCCTCATGTCTGAAAGGTTAAGAACCGCTGCTATCAGGTATATTAAACACCATCTAGCGTGAAGTAGACAAAAGATAACATAATAATACGTTAAAAAGAGCAATTCTTATAAATCTGAATCTCGGAAACGGCTCCAATGATTTTCAAGAAATTTAGTACGCAATGGGTTTTGGGGGTGACAAATCGATCTAGCTAGGTTTCATTTAGGCAACTATTAAGTACAATTTCATAAATTCCCATATGACTATATATATCGACTAAGTATCTCGCAAAGGACTCCAGAAAAATGCCGGACTCTCAACTGCCACATTTAAAAGTTTACGCGAACGGAGCCGCGAGCCGAACTAGTATGATGAAAAGAAGGTTACAATAGGCACATCAAGATGAAGTCCAGGAACAAAAAAAAACTTGACATTATGGCAATGCATTCGTGCGGGCCCAAGAAAAAAAAAAGATGACTTTACTGTTATTTGTTTCTCTGTAATCAGCTTAAAACTTACGTGAAAGGTAAATCGAATAGAACCTCCTTGTCTTCCCACAGCGCTCCCCCCACTTTGGTTTTACTCATGGTTAATTACTAAATATTATATTTAATCTTCAATGTTATCAAATCATCAAACGATAGTAGTTTGTTTGCATTAAGTTAGTTGCCATGGCAACGGTGTTCCAATTTCAGTGTGCGGCGAAGGAATGCTGCGGTGTTCCACTTCTGTTTTTGGGATAGCTTATACTTAAATACGTACCTACGTCAAATTCTCATTTAATTAAGTATTTGTACCTACTCAAGTCAAGATCAGTCGAAAGTGCACCGGAAAATAATTTGCGTTGTTTCTTTGAGAGTTGTTTTTAGTGCAGTCACATTCACATCTGGACCGCAAATGTTTTCGGCCAACGTTACACGATGTCTTAAAATGTTAAATTATATTTATTAAAAATACATTGAGGCGCTGAAGAAAAAAATATATTATGTCATCTTTGATTTATAACTTTTCACCTTCTGTGCTCATTTGGTCTCGCCTGCTGTGCTCTCCACTTCGTTTCAAGTTTTTTAAAAGTATCTTCGTATCTTCACCTGCATCGCCTCCTCCGCCTTCAATTCACGCTGCCAGGAGAACGCCCCAATGTGCCTCTGCACTCTTCGAAATTCCACTTTAGGCAGCGCACTCCTGTAGGCTTATTACCTAGCTCGCTCGCAATCGCCATCGTGTTCATTTTGACAGTTCATGTATGGGCTGACAATTGGCATCGGAATCAGCTAGCTGTCACTTTCATACAAGAACTGTCAAAATTAACACGATGGCCATTGCGAGCGAGTTAGATAATAAGCCTATAGGTCATCCATAGATCAGAAAATTTACTATTTACATGGCATAACATAACATACCCCGTAAGGGATAAAGACGTGATTTATGTATGTATGTATGTATGGATAACATAACAAAGTCTAGTAGCCTCTTCGACGTTAAGGGCCTGTCTCATGACTCTCTGTAAAGTTCCTGATATCTTAAGTGTCAGTGAACTATTATTTCTTACTACGAAACAGACAGAGACGACATCTTTCAACATGAAACTACCGTCAGACTTAATCATACAATACAATACAATACAAATACTCTTTATTGAACACCACAAATCAGTACAAAACAATACAGAAACAAAGAATAATTACACATAAACGGATAACTCACGTATATAAAGTCGAGTGATGCTCTTACTTGACTTTTTATACGTGAGTTATCCGTTTATGTGTAATTAGAGACGACATCATTGATAACTGATACTTAGGGCTGTTTCACTACTCTTGTTAAGTTTCAGTAATCTTAAGTGCCAGTTATCTATGAAGACGTCTGTCTGTTTCGTAGTAATAAATAGAGACAAAATCATAGATACATACATACATACATGTATCACGTCTTTATCCCTTATGGGGTAGACAGAGCCTAAGGTAACAAAACCTTAAGGCCACGTTTAGCATGATTAAGGGAAGGGAAGGGGTGGAAAGGGAAATCAAAATAGTGATTAATTACTTATGTCAATTAAGGTTTAATATAGGTACTTATTTGAATATTGCATGCCAGTGCCTGGCGAATTGTGATGTGCAACAATGTTTTGTTTTTACATCTTTAATTACTCACTTCCTTGCAATAAATGATTTGATTTGATGGGTTGCTAGCCGCATCGCCTAATAACATGTCCTAAGACTTCCGCCCATAGATCAAATCATAGATAACTGGAATTTAACAGAGAATTGGCATTGTTCATTTTTTTAAGCTGTGCTTTTAACACCTTTATTTAATAAAATGGACTATTTCAAGCAACTAATTTGAATATTATGCTTTTACGTAGCTTTGTTAATTAATAATAAATATTTTTTCGCTGTTTGATAATTCGTGAATTTAGACAGAATCCCAATCGCCTTCGTTCGGCTGGCTATAAAAAAAACGGCTTTGTCTATGGTTTTGTAGATTTGACAGTGACACGTGACAGTTGCCGTAGCCAAACTTTTTTTTTCATTTTTGTGGCAAACATTCGATGCTATATTCTGTCTAAAAACCCGGTCGTTCGGTCAAACAAAGGTTCAAAGTACTTTTACAAAAATATCTGCAATCATAAAGTATTTTTGAAATCGGACAAGATAAATCGGATAATTGATGGTTTTCCTCGAAATGGTTTTCGAATTGGAGCATATTAAAAAAAATGAACAATGCCAATTGTGAAACAGGCACTTAAAAGAACAGGAACTTTACAGATAGCGAGACAGGCCCTAAATCCTGTTGCCCGTTCGCTCTTAATCACGCCTAACAGACCTTAAACAGCCAAATTGAAAATCGAGACAAAATTGTAATCAACAAAGGCTCCATCCGCTAAGTAATCCGTAGCCTTTTGACAGGCTCTTAAAATTTCCCGCCTAAACAGACAAAATGGCCGTCTTAACCTCGTTACGGTAGAACATCGCGTTCACATTAAAAGCCGTAAAGTGCTCAAACGCGGTATTAATTGGTGGAAATGACGAAAACATCTTAAGGGCTCAGTCCTACATTATCAGATTTGTCGTTGTGACTCGGATTGGAGATTTGTGTCGACAACTAATTGACTCGGCGTCTGCGACGGGGATTTATAAGGATGCTTTAAGGGCATTTAAAGTTGAAAATAAAAATAGTTTCTTTATACTTGTTCGCGGCGGTGGCGGGGTTAAGAACTCGTAGAGCCAAGAACTGTCCAACGGCCAGGGCAATAGCGTTACTAAATGTGTTTCTGTCCAAGATCCAGGATGCTGATGTGTTCGCTGATCGTTGGGTGGCACTTCTGTCTAGAATTATTTTATTTTTAGGGAGCTTGTCATAAAATCAGCGTTTTTGGCTAAATTTATTTTTATGTTATAAAATTATTTGATGAATGTATTTAACGGTATGTACTTGTTAAAATTAAGTTTTCCAGCGCTTTGGTCTTTACTGTAATGCTGTGTAAATTGTTTGATGAATAAATAAATAAATAAATAAATATGTATAACCTACTAGCTGTTGCCCGCGACTTCGACTGCTAAGAAATCGTTACTACGCAACTACGGGAACTACGCAATCCGGGATAGTAGCCTATGTGTTATACCAGACCATATTCTATCTTTGTTCCAAATTTAATCCAGATCCAGAACAAACATCCATCCATCCATCCATACTTACAAACTTTCACGTTTATCTATACTTCTATACTAATATTATAAAGAGGAAAGATTTGATTGTTTGTTTGTTTGTTTGAATTGAACAGGCTCCGAAACTACTGGACCGATTTCAAAAATTCTTTTGCCGTTAGAAAGCTACATTATCACTGAGTGACATAGGCTACTTTTTACCGCGGGAAAATACCTTTTCCTACGGGAAAATTAATTTATCGCGGGCGAAGCTGCGGACAGAAGGCTAGTAATTATTATAGTAAGACGGGTCCTGTATACGAAACGAGCCTACCTACAGCGCCTTCCGCGTGCAGTATAGTATAATAACGCTTTTATAATGTTGTTGGGGCTACCTCTAGCTGGTGTAGCGCCTTTGGGATGTTCGCTGCCCGGTTTCCATGCCAAAATGTGGAAAAAGATTGTCTCGCTGCTGGGGCGAGTGAGCTCAAGTCACAACAGCATACAAGTGATAGCCGGCGGATTTTATTGCCCGATCCTTTAAAACCGGATTGGGTAAATAAAAAGTGCGGCTCAATTTGCTGTTAAATAGTACTTAAGTTTTTATAATGCTGGCTTTCATTTACTAACCTTACATTTATTAAGTTTTTTTCTGCTCCTGTACTATTATCTGTGCTTTATGTTATCTCGAGCACCACTATAAGAACACTCATAATAAGACTTTGGATAAGTCTATATTGTCTATTCCCTACCCATGTAACTTCCATGCTGGTCTGGGAGCAAGGAAAAAACATAAAATGTACCAGTTGCTTGTCTACCCGCGCAGATGGTAAAAGCCCATCGAGGGAATGGGCGAAAATCATAGGAATCATGTTTTAGGCGATGAGGCTAGCAACCGATTACTATTTTGATTCCATTTTCCACCTATACGCCTACAATCTTGCTAAATGTGGCCTGTAGGTACCTGTTACATTAGTCTCTGTCTACCCCGTAAGGGATAAAGACGTGATCTGTGTATGTATGTGTATGTATGTCTATTCCCTTTAAAAGCTCTTGTTGGCTTATGTTTCTAAAGTGCTCCATCGTTATTCTGCCAGCCATAGACTGCCAGATCTAGGTAAAACTTTTACACGATCAGCATTAAATTTACGATGAAAATGTGTGACTAGTCAACAAATTATTTCATTTATATGGTTTTTTATAGATATAACTTTCTTTGGCTGTAAAAAAGTAAACGTTAATTAAAAACAAAGTTTACTATAAACAAACTTCCAATTTCGACGTTTGTCGTTTTAATTTTTCCCGCTCGTGTCTTGTTTGACTTCTGTGTCGTTTGATTGCAAGAGTTTTAACAAAGTTTTGCAACGTACCTATCATAAAAAAGCATAGATGAGAAGGTAATTAAACCAACACCGGAAGAAATATCCGCGGCGGCCCAGGAAGTGATGGAAAATTGTTGGATTGGAAAATATTGCCACAGTATATATATAAGCTAAAGCAGTAAGGAACCTACGAACAAATCGGTTGAAACGAAACACGCACACAGGCGCGCGCTTTACACGGCCCCTAAGCGGACCTGAGCCTGAGCGGAGTGGACGAGGTCCGCTTAGGGGCCGTGTAAAGCGCGCGCCTGTGTGCGTGTTTCGTTTCAACCGATTTGTTCGTAGTTTCCTTACTGCTTTAGCTTATATATATACTGTGATATTGCCTAGAAAATCTCGGCAATGATAAAGCCTACGAGAATTTCATGGCGTGGAGACTGGAACACCGGACTTCTTCAATTTCGGAGAACGTATTACTTTCATTTATTAAGTACCTACTTAGTCGTAGAAAAATAATTGTATGCAACGTTGTATAAGCAAGTGTAACACGGGCTTTATACCGTTTCCGAACGCATCCGCGCCACCTCTCTCGCTCGCTCCGCATCGCTCTCTCGCTCTCTTATCTCCAGGCTACCGAGCCGAACGCGTGTGCGTAAGAGTTGTTGCTATGATTATATTTCTGTTAGAACCTACAATTAAGTTTAAACTGTAAAATACGATGATTATACTTTCTCAAGAATCAAGGCATTTTCATTGTCACACAAGTCAAAAAAGCTCGTGGCGTATTTCTTACGATGTGAGCGTAACCCACACCACTCGCCTTTTTTGACCTCTCTAAAATACTATAATATAAATTACTTACTAACAAGGCTCTGTCTACCCCGTAAGGGATAACGACGTGATATATGTATGTATGTATGTATGTACAGTCAAGGGCAAAGATATATATGCAAGTAATGTGAAAGAAAATAAGTAATCATATAAAGTTAAAAAGATATATACTCATTCAAATGGGAATTAATATGCAAACTACACTGGCAACATAAATATGTACCTGGCAAGTCCAAAAACTTGTATACAATCAAAATTCCATTATTAGTATCCTGCAAATAATGCAAAATATTATAGTCATACTTATGTCATTAAATATAGATTCAGTAATTGCCACGAAAATATGTATACAAAATGTAATCTGCGAATATCAACTTTACGGCCTAGTCACACGAAACAAATTTGTAAAGTATGTCACGAAAACAGTACAGACTTGTCATTGCATATGTTTGTCGCATGTTTTGACCTGTCACCACGACGTTATCAATCGGCATGTTTAACAGATTTTACAGATTCAGATTTCGTTGATTTTGATTGAAGATTCAGGGACAAAAATAAATATATACCTAAGGTATCGAAATATGTATACATAAACTCAAGAAGGCTTGTGTTATGGGTACTAGTTACGAGTAGATGACGATATACATACCTATATAAATAAATACATACTTAAATATATAGAACACAGAATGTACGTATGTATGTATGTATGTAGGTATGTATTAGTGAATGTATGTATGTATAGGAAAAACATAGAATGTACCAGTTGCTTCTCGTCCCGCGCAGATGGTAAAAGTCCATCGAGGGAATGGGTGAAATTCTTTGGAATCATGTTATAGGCGATGCGGCTAGCAACCCATCACTATTTTGATTAATTTTTCCACCTATACGCCTACAATCATGCTAAACGTGGCCTTAAGGTTTTGTTTCCTCAGGCTCTGTCTACCCCGTAAGGGATAAAGACGTGATATATGTATGTATGTATGTATGTATGTAGACCATCCATGACCCAAGCACAAATATTCGAGTTGATCACACAAACATTACCCTGGCCGGGTTTCGAACCCGGGACCTTCGACTCAGAAAGCGGTTGCTTCACCACTGAGCCATCCGTATCGTCAATATCAAATCATACAGTAATTGGCCATTTACGCTATTTTCTAATTTTTTTTAACTTAATAAAAGGCAAAGTGTACTTAAAATAACTGTATAATAAAGAAAACCACTCCTTAAACTTAAGACAAAGTGATTAGAGAGTAATATTTTCTATAGTAGGTACATTATTGTTAACATGTTTAATATTTCTTACCGTGATGCCTAATTCGTCAGCAGAGCTATATCAAGCACTTATATACCTTCCTCGCATAAGGCAACAATCCTATGTTTTAAATGATCGCTTAAACGATACATTTTCTCCTTCAAAATTAATGAAAAGCCGCCAGATAAACCATAAGAAACGGTTAGTCAAATGGAATTAAAAAATCCAAAAGTGACACATGACACATGCTCATGCATATGCACAAAACACGTCTTTATCCCTTACGGGGTAGACAGAGTCTATGGTAACAGGTATGTACCTACAACCTACAGGCCACATTTAGCAAGATTGTGGGCACATGTCATGATTTAAAATAAATACAGTAATTATCAGTTAAAGAGTTTGGAATAGCAGTTGTTGTATACGACTTGAAGCTTCAAGTGGCTGGCTGATTTCTTACATTAAGATTACAGAGTTCGATGTTACGCAAATACGTTCATAAGCTCCTGACAATAGAGTTGTGTTAATAGAATTTTGGATTGTTTACATATTTTTGGTTATCATATTAGATACATAATTAATGGTTAAATAGTGTATACATATTTTTGAACTTTACGGTGTTTCTAAGTTTATGGCCTAATACATGAGGACATATTATTGCAAATGTTGTATACATAGTTATCTCTCAAATCATGTATACTAATTTATGTACTTTTATATGTTGCCAAATTTATGACCATTTAGATGACCATGCTTTTTGACACTCTGTGGTGTATACATATCTTTGCCCTTGACTGTACTAACAATTTCTATGGATAATTATTGGTCCGTGGTGGCTGCGATATGATGGTAAGCAACGGGCCCCGGAACAGAGAGTACCCGACTTGTATAGTAACATCTTAATCACGTCTTTATCCTTTACGGCGTAGACAGAGCGAAGGGTAACAAGACCTAAATGCCACGTTTAGCGTGATTGCGGCCGTATAAGTGGTAAATAAAGATTACTGATTTTGCGTATTCAATAAAGAATATATGTATCGTATTGTGATACTTAAATAGAAGGCCTCGCGTATGCTTGGCCTTCTAATGCATACTCGTTCAGATATGTACTGCGTGCAAGGCTCTACAAATAGGTACTATTTGCATCGTTTGCACTTTAAGGGCAGGGGTAAGACCGAAAAGCGACGGCATAACATGGACGTATGGCACAAAGATCCCTTTGCCGCTATGTCTACGTTAACCCGTCAAGCGTCCAGGCGACTACAGTAAACCCTAATTTTTTCGGGCGGGAGGCTTAAAGAGGGAGCGAGAAGCATTATATAGCGAGTTGTCGCTGGCTCTTCCAAGAGAGGAAGACCTGGCCAGTGGCGTGAATGCATAATGCAGTCCCTAGGACATTTCCCGCCCAAAAAGTTAGGGACTACTGTAGTCGCTTGGACGCTTGACGGGTTAAACAGACACAAACCATAGCAATCGTAAATTGTCAATTGATGTTAAATGTAATTTATTGAACTGACAATCAATTGTTAAATGACCTACTTCAACGGACTAGGACAATGGCTAGGATAGAAAAAAGTATGCTTAGTTGGTTTGGTCACGTACAGAGGATGGGGGAAAGAAGATTACCTAAACAGATTTAATATGGCGAGCCCGAAACAACATGATTTTTGTGAAGAAATCAATTAAAAAAACAATTCTGAAAAAAAACTTGGTAAATGATCAAATTTCCCGATAACCCTATTCCAACCTCAACCTTATGTGGCTTAAAGGACCCAGCATACAGGCCATAAAATCTAAAAAAAAACCTTATATGCTTGACGAGACTTGGAATCATTTATAACAATAAATCCAGCAACTGCGACAGCATTGGTCGTACATTTACTCATCAACTCATCATTCATTTAACATTTTCCTGCCCGGCATAGGTACTTACTCCTTGGACAGGTTAACTCTTGTTAGTGATCTCAGTGAATACGAAGTGTTATCATCAAGTAACGACCGCCGCCTCAATGGATTTAAAAAAAATTAAATGTGAATATTTTTAAGCCGATTTATAAATACATTAAAAATACCTTTAAAGAACTTTGATAGTGAAGTGACAGTTGTCTGCTACGTAAATCGTTGTTAATAAAATAAACACTTGGCTTAAAGGCTCAGAAGCCAGGCCATAAAATTCCAAAAAAAAACCTTACGTCTCAAACTTCCTACACATGGAGGTTTCAATATGTCGTCATTCAATCATCGCGGTTGGCAGCGCCGGTGCTCGCCGACATCCGCCGGAAGTCCACGACAATTTCCGATCGCTTTGTCCTCCCGAACGTTTGAAGTCAAAACTCATCAATTATTTGAGTGGCTATTCCATAAGTATTAGGTTTAAAGGCCTCTTACTATTGTGTCACCGGAGCTTTGAGGTTGTATGTGCTTTTAATCTGACTATTTCTGCACGGATTGAAAATAGAGGAATACCGAACTCTCTGCAAGGATTCCAGAATTGGCATTGTTCATTTTTTTAGTATGCTCCAAATCGAAAACCATTTCGAGGAAAACCATCAATTATCCGATTTATCTTGTCCGATTTCAAAAATACTTTATGATTGCAGATATTTTTGTAAAAGTACTTTGAACCTTTGTTTGACCGAACGACCGGGTTTTTAGACAGAATCCAGCATCGAATGTTTGCCACAAAAATGAAAAAAAAAGTTTGGCTACGGCAACTGTCACGTGTCACTGTCAAATCTACAAAACCATAGACAAAGCCGTTTTTTTTATAGCCAGCCGAACGAAGGCGATTGGGATTCTGTCTAAATTCACGAATTATCAAACAGCGAAAAATTATTTATTATTAATTAACAAAGCTACGTAAAAGCATAATATTCAAATTAGTTGCTTGAAATAGTCCATTTTATCAAATAAAGGTGTTAAAAGCACAGCTAAAAAAAATGAACAATGCCAATTATGTCATATATTAGTGGGTGGTTGACTTGGTGTGATTGAACACTCCTGTACAATATCTTATCGCCAATTAGGAACCTGTAAAATATAAGTGCATTTAAAATCAAACTCAAAATACATATGAGGGACATATGTATAAACATGATTCGTAAGATTTTCGTCCATTCCCTCGATGTACTTTTACCATCTGCGCGGGAAGAGAAGCAACTGGTACATTCTATGTTTTTCTTTGCTCCCAGACCAGCGTGAAATGTTCCCGAACAATTTTAAGAGACCTAATATAATTAGGTATATTTTTTTATTTCATTTTAAAATTTTCCATTTTGCCCTCAAATTACTGTGGAAATCTTTTTGTCGTAAATCACTTTTCCAAAAACAATAATAAAAAGTAATACTACCAAACAATAGTTTAATATCCATCAGAACTCAGCTCCAGGGATCAACGTGTTGGCTGGATGGACAGACGGACGGATGCTAAATCCCGCATACAACTTTGACAGCAACTAGGCCAAACAGAACTGGGGCCCGATTTTTGAAAGCACATGTGTGAAAATACTTCGAGTGGTATTTTCACAAATACTTCGAGTGGTGAAACATTGTGCTCAATTTGAAATACGAGTAGCTTAGAAGACAATCACAGCTCTAATTTTGTGAACTAGTCAAAACTTTGATTAGAGCTGTAGTTTTGGATATATAAGCTGACTAGCTTTTGCCCGCGACTTCGTCCGCGCAGATAACGTCAGAGTGACGACATAGCCCATACGTCCACTCATGTCTCCAAGTATAAGGTTTTTATTTCCTATCCCGTGGGAAATTCGGAAAATCCCTTCTTAGAGCATCTATGTAATCCTCTAGGAATTTATCTACTGATTATAGTCTTTATTATCTACCTCGTGTTTTTATCTCATGGGAAATTTTAAAAAAATCTGTAGTGAACCTTTATACTAATCAAGGAATAATAAATGTAGTTATGCCAAATTTAATGTATGTAACTTTATTGGTACCACATTTCGGGATTTTCCAATCCCGCCGGAAAATCGGGATAAAAAGTATTCTATGTCCGTCTCCTGGTTCTAAGCTACCTCCCCACTAATTTTGAGCCAAGTCGGTTCAGCCGTTTTTGCGTTATAAATAGCGTAACTAACACGACTTTCTTTTATATATAGATATAGATTTGTACCGCTTTCGAGTGATGTGCTTTCAAAAATCGGGCCCCTGGACGCTTTTTAGAGATTTTTTGGATTGTGGGATGAAAACACGATTTGAAAGCATAATGTAAACAGAGAAAAAACGGTTTATTTCCTAAAAAAAATATTACAAGAGCATCATTTGTACACAACCTTTATTATTTACATATACAAGGTGGAAAGGAAAAGTTTTAATCAAAAACTAACCTAGCGAATAGTTTTAAGAGGAAAGTTTACGTGTATAATTCTACGCAGACGAAGCCGCGGGCAGAAGCTAGTATGATATAATATATTGATTTGAAATGAACGGGATTGTAATTGGCAATGTTAGTGATTGGCAATGTTAATGATTTAAAAAAAAACAAAACAAAACAAAAATACTTACCGAAACAAAACAAAAGCAAAGCCGCCTATTTGGTTACCTTGTAATTTTCTCTATTTCCCTGTTTGGTGCCGCTGTCGTTAGGTGCCAGGAAAATTCAAGTTGCCTTCGATACATTTAGTTCTGCGCGGAAGAAGCCGAGGGCAACAGCTAGTGAACTTATAGACCGACCGCTTAAGGGAGTCCTCGCCCGCGCGGCCCAGAGGCGCGGGGTAGGACGACAAAGGGCGCCGAGAGAGGTGCGGGCGGCAGGCGCACTACCCGTCCGCACCGAAAGAGGTCCCCGCGGTCGTCCCGCCCCGCGCTTCTTACCGCGCGGGCGAGGACTCATTGAAGCGATTGGCTTATTTAAAGGGACGTTTGTTTGTTTGCTTGGAGGACTATTTTGATTCCATTTTCCACCAATACGCCCACAATCTTGCTAAATGTGGCCTGTAGGTACCTGTCACCTTAGGCTCAGGTACCTATTATCTTAGGCTCTGTCTACCCCGTTAGGGATAAAGACGTGATTTGTGTATGTATGTATGTATGTGTTTGTAGGAATCACTATCACTACATAGTATAAAATGAAGTCGCTTTCTCTGTCCCTATATCCCTTTGTATTCTTATATCTTCAAAACTATACAACGGATTTTGATGCGGTTTTTTTTAATAGATAGAGTGATTCAAGAGGAAGGTTTTTATGTATAACTCTACGCAGACGAAGTCGCGGGCAGAAGCTAGTACGGTATATTCGTACGGTAAAACGCGAAAGTATCCATTTGAAGACAGTACAGTTAACTCCAATTATTTTGCCGTGGAAGACAAGAATTCTATACTAACAGCTTCAATTCCAACTCAATTTAACTTACGAAGATCAAAACTGGAATATTTCAATTAACTCGTTTCCTAACAATAAGGGAGAATCCTGTAAAGGGCCAATTACCTAAATTATTATGGATTACAACCTTAATAGTACCGCATAAGCCTACCCTAAAACGAGGGAGCAAGGCTCATTTCCTAAAGACTGCTAGGTCTGTTAAGTTTGTGAATTGTTTTTAATCGTTTCATTATTAAGATGGTAGGTGAACTCTGGAACAGATGCGCAAAATAGTCCAATTAAAGATTTTTGGATAATTCAATTAGCATTTATAACTTTTGTAAGGGTCGGGAGTCGAAGGTCTGATTCTTTACTAACTTATGAGTACTTAGCTAATGACTTATGCCTCTGAGACGTGGTGCTCGACTGCTGGCCTTTCGGAGAGGTTCAGAGTCGCTCAACGAGGTACGGAGAGAGCTATGCTCGGAGTTTTTTTGCACGACAGAATAAGGAATACGAAGATTTGCCTAAGAACTAGAGTCACCGACGACGTAGAGTATGTACTGTAGGAATAGGTTCTGCTAGTTTTATACTGGCAGGTTTCTGTTGCTGGCTGCATTGAGACTTAATCCAAGTTCCGCATATCGAACACTCGTTCGATATTTTAAAATATTTTGTTTGGAACTTGAGACGGCTCTCAGATCAGCTTGGACCTCCCTTGTAGGGCTAAATTTTGATATACCTTGTAAAATATGTTGCAAGCTGAATAAAAACCAGTTATATTAAAAGTTGCATTTTTATCTCTTAATAGTTTGGGCCTTACGCTATATCAGTTTGAATAGAAACACTTTTAACACGATTTCCCGTACAGATCTAAGTGCCTCATCAAGGCAGCTCTACAGTACGTTGAAGTGGCAATGGGCAGGCCACATCGCTCATAGAATAGACAAGGCTGGGGGAGAAATGTTCTCGAGTGGCGGCCGCGAACGCAGTGTTGGCAGGCCTCCCACTAGGTGGACCGACATCGTGAGAGTTGCGGGAAACCGGTGGATGCAGGTGGCGAGTTGTCGTTCATTATGGTGTGCTAAGGGGGCGCCCTTTGTTCAACAGAGGACATCTTTAGGTTGATGATGATGACTTAGCTACAGGTCACTTTTTGGTACGCTTTTTTTTAGCTTCACTACGGAGGCGTCTATTAATTACGTGAGGTATTTAGAGGGGAGGGTAATTTTTTTTAGCAGAAAATGGTGTAAATCTGCAATGCGTGAAAATTAAGTTAAATTTAAGTTGAATGAAAATAAAAGACGTATCTTGAATAAAATATGACAAAATCTGACACAATTAATAAATCCAATACTTTTATACCCAAAGTACAAGTTTTGAAAATTCTCACGTGAGGTTGGGGTAGGGGGGGGGGGAGGGTCGAGAAAAATCTTACGACATCTCACCATGGGGGAAGGGGGGGGGGGTAAAAAAATCTTTAAAATGCCTCACGTAATTAATGGACGCCCCCTACTTAAAATATAAGGTGCATTGGGGTAAATTCGAAACTGGGGGAATTTCGAAAATCGTGGATATCCACTAAACGGGGACGATTCCATAGTCTGGCAACGCTTATCTAGACGCCAAAGACATTGGAGCTTCTAGGCAAGCGTTGCTAGATTATGTAATTGTTCCCCGTTTGTGGATATCCACGAGTTTCGAAATTCCCCAATTTCGAATTTACCCTAATGCACTATAGAAAAAATACCCGAGCACTTCCCGTAGAAAGTTGTGTGAGAAGTGACCCCGTTTTTTTGCTCCCAAGTATATATTTTGCAATTCCTATTTCTTCAGCAGAGAATGTTAAATGCCAGTGCTAAAATAAAATGCTAAGCAAGCATCGACGTATTTCTCCGCAATATAGGCTTTCGCTAAATCAAACTAGTAAATCATCACCCTTGACCATCAGATCTGGAAACGAACGAGTTATGACTACAATATCCCTCCCTCTCGCTCCCGTTTAAACTGTCATTAGCCGTCCCTTACAATATCCAACAACCTTACAAGGTGTTCATAATTTGCTGGTGAAAAAACGGCAGAGTCCGCGTTGCGTGAAGTGAAACTGGTTCCGTTGGGGCCAATCATTAAAATTACATTTGTGAAAATTCCACTCGATAGTGAAAAAGTAGCTATGTTGAATTAGCAATAGGTACGAGTAGACTTAAATAATTATAGCCTAACAACTTCCTATTTGGTAGTATTTGGTAGTAGGTAGTATACTTGGACCACTTTTGTTCCTAATATACATTAACGAACTTCCAAATATTGTCAAAGAACTTTGTGTTCTGTTCGCAGATGACGCAAGTATACTTTTTTCAGACGTAAATTCAAGCATGCCTTCTATAGAAAAAAATATAAATTGTACCCTTAAAATCTTAGTTGAGTGGCTTAAAACACTAAATCTTAATGTTAATTTAAGTAAAACCAAACTAATGCAATTTAGGAATTATAAAACTGACTTTTCTATTCTGAATGTTTCGGAAATGGGTAAACCGATAGAGACAGTTGACAGTATGAAATTTTTGGGGATAATAGTTGATTCTCACCTAAACTGGAAAGCACATATTGCAAATATTAATAAAAGAATTTCAAGCCTCTGT
Source organism: Pandemis corylana (assembly GCA_949127965.1). NCBI lineage: Eukaryota > Metazoa > Arthropoda > Insecta > Lepidoptera > Tortricidae > Pandemis > Pandemis corylana. The sequence continues at coordinate 11,679,538 of OX421869.1, read as the reverse complement.
TATGCTCTGTCCGTGTTGTCTGAAACGTGCTCTGAAAGCATTGTTAGGAATGCTTACTTTGGAAATGTATATCCATTGCTCACATATGGAGTAATTTACTGGGGAAACTCTACTGACATTCAGTCAACTTTTACCCTTCAAAAGAGATGCATACGAACCATATATCGTTTACATGTTGAAGTGTCACTCAGAAATGTTTTCAGACAAAAACGTCTTCTCACGCTTACTTCTATTTATATTTTAGAATTGTGCCAATTTGTAAAAAATAATGAGAAGTACTTTATAAAAAATAAAAACTTACGTTCTCAATATAAATATAATTTAGTGCTCCCAAAAGTAAATAACACAATGTATAAAAAAAGTGCTTTCATTTCGGCAATACGAATTTTCAATAAACTTCCATTGGAAATTAAAATGTTGGATCGTAATAAATTTAAAGTAAAGTTGCATAATTGGCTCATTGATAAAGTGTTCTACAGTCTAAAGGATTTTTTTAATGATAAAGATGAAATGTGATGTATAGTGATATGTAACACATTATGTATTTGTAACTATGTTAGTCTTTAGCATGATTGCCTAAAATTGTATGCCTGTTCAGGCCACTGTTGATACCAATCTGTTCACCCTTATGTACCTATCCTACACAGTTAAACAATAAATGTTCTGATTCTGATTCTGATTCTGATTCTTTGGCCCTGAGATGGTGTATGGCACTATAAAATGTCAGTTGTGTCATGACCTATTTCAAAACATTGTTTCTTGGAATGTTATGCAATCCTTCATAACATTCCAATTCCTATTTTATTGTATTCAAAACATTTTTTCTTGCCAATTTGGGATTTTTTTTGGCTTATTTGTGGTAAAAATATATGATATCATTCTAATTGTGATTTTTTTGTTTGTTACCAAAGACTACTGTAGATTGTAGAAACTAAAAAAAAAAAAAAAAATTAAATTGAAAATTCAATACGCAGCGCTGACAAGAGCAATGACACGACTACTTTCTTTTGTTTTTCTTTCATTCAGCGCTGCGTGCAATTAAGTTTATTTGCGGTCAGCGCCAAAATAGGATAATTTTATAAAAAGGTTGTACCTAACACGTAGCTACATACGCGCGTCACCTACTTGCCGGTAAAATAAATTAGTACCACTGAAAATCCGCAACATGCCGAAGACCAAATAGAAAGTTGTTAGCTTTACAGCTTCCAAACAATATTGTCAATCAGCCCACAACTTTATTCGAGAGGTAGTTACGTAGTAGATTCGATTTTACCACTTTCGAGTAGTATTTACGCAGTTGTCGTTTCAAAAATTGGTCTTAGACCACATCTCGTAGTTGGCTTCACTAGGCAGCAAAGTTACCTTACTAGTAGTCGTTATTACACTATGGTGTCGGCCAATACATGTATGTACAGTCAGCGTCATATAGTTTGAAACATCTAGAGTAGGATTGCCACCTGTACTATATTATATAGTATCGTACTATATTGCGGTCAATTGTACTATATATTATAGAAATATAATATAGTACGAAAAATACTATATTTTCATTGCTAACTCCACTGCTGCACTTTTTTGTATAAACATCGACTAAATTGGAACGTACCCGTAGGATTGTAATTTGTATATATTGTTTAAACATGATAAATAAATGAATGTGTACTATTTTTTTTCCAAAATTTCCCAAAAGTACTATATTTTGGCAAGGTTCTGAGAAAAATACTATATTTATTCAAAAAAAAGGTGGCAACCCTAATCTAGAGCGACCAAAAAGTTCGGCACGCCATTCTGTATCTATGGTGTATCGAACTATTTGGCCGACTAAGATGCCCCAAACTACATGACGCTGACTGTACACGTGAGTCAATATTATTGTACTTTAAGTAAATATTATTTACTAACATTTAACGACAATGTTTAACAGACATGACAAATATTTGTTAAGAAATAAGCTGGTATTTATTGGGGTTCTTTCTTACTACCTTAAATGGTAAAAACAGTCACTTTTATATTTGTCTCTCCGTAAAATTTTGAAGGAAGGACATGCTAGTCTGGGAGCAAAGGAAAAACACAGAATGTACCAGTTGCTTCTTGTCCCGCGCAGATGGTAAAAGCCCATCGAGGGAATGGGCGAAATTCTTAGGAATCATGTTATAGGCGATGCGGCTAGCAAACCATAACTATTTTGATTCCCCTTTCCACCTATACGCCTACAATCAGGCTAAACGTGGCCAGGTCTTGTTACCTCAGGCTCTGTCTACCCCGTAAGGGATATAGATGATTTGTGTGTGTGTATTAAATTTTGAAGTAAGTAAATCTAAATCTACAGAACACTCCGTTGGCCTAGAAATAACCTAGAATCATTGGGTGGGTATGTGTGTATGTGTATTTATATCTCCATTTATTATAAACGATAAGACGAAGTCGCGGGCAGAAGCTACTTACTGCTATGGGTGGTGTAGCGGTATAGCACGCGTCACGGAATGACGATGATCCGGGTTCGATTCCCGGCCATAGCTTTACTTTTCAGATTTTTCTGTGTTCTAATTTTCAGTGACATTTACAAATTTAGAAGCTAGTTAGTTGTAATTACACAATGTCTTGCCCAGGGAACCTTAAAAAATCGACACCCCAAGGGGCCAAGTTACCGCCAGATGGCGTAGGGCTATTCAAATTTTCTTGTTAAAATTTCCGTGTTTTAATAAAAGAAGTTGGCTCTTGACACGGATGCTTGCAGTAAATAGCGGAATCGTTGGCGACTTTTTATTTTGTTCGTAGGTAATTAGATTTAGCGTCGGAGTTGTAGTAGCCGTGGTGGCCCTGTGGTTTGACTTGTGGCCTCTCAAACAGATGGTTGAGGGTTCGAGCCCGGCCTCACCTCTGAGTTTTTCGGAATTTCTGTGCGTCACATAATGATAACACTAGCAATATGATAATCTATGTCAATTTTTAATTATAATTCTAATATTCTTGACATGTATAATAACAATTACCTATATAATTTAAATTTTGACGGACATTTTATCTAACATTAGATTAACTTAATATTTGCATGACTTTTTAAGTTTAAAAGAAAGAAAGAAAAAAGTTTATTTATGACAATCACAAAACATCAAATAAAAAAAAATTAAACAAAATAAATTATCACAAAAAAATTAATTGTCACAAAATGGTCCCAACTCAGCATTTGCTGGCCTTACAGCCAGCGCTGGTCTTCCGTTGGGACCATAGGGTGATTACATTAAATAAATAGACGGTGAAAAATAGACACTAAACATCAAACATAATAAAATATAATAATACATTTAAATGTTTGAAACTAGAATATTTATAACATCTTTTTTGTACATTTACTACGAATAAATATTTCATTTCATTTTCTCATTCTTCAAATCGAATATTCATCGTCTCACTCATAATATCGTCCGTCGCCTTCACACCCTCTTTACGTTCCATTCCACTATTGTCTGGGGTCAATTATAGATCACTTCCCCGTGACGTCGCTTGTCACTTTCCTCCGCATAATTACCGCTATTAACAGTTATATCCGGCACCCTCCCGGAAGATGATCAACTTGATTTTTCAAGGGGTTGAATACCTCTTTGTTCGGCAAATGAGACCTCGCAGACAATTGCCCTGAGCGATCCCTTAATGATAATTTATTGACGTCTTTTGGCTCCATTAAGAAACCGGAGGACAGACGAAAAGGGAGATGACATCGGAGAGTGACCTGTCTTACGTGTTCATTGCACAGACCTCGGAAATCAGTAACTGGGGGGGCCATTCAAGTATTACGTAAGCAGATTTTTTACAATTATTTACCCCCCTACCCCTTGCCAACAAAAGTAAGCAAACCTCTTACCCCCCCCCCTCCCATGCTTACGTAATCATTGTTACCTATATGCATTTTTCTTTTCATGGATTCCGTTTTTTATTGATTCGTGACCAGCTGTTCGAATCGAAGCTGCTGACGTAATCACCATATCGACCCCCCCCCCCCCACCCCCATGTCATCAAAAATAAGCAAAGCAAAGACCCCCCGCCCCCCTCAAGCGCTTACGTAATACTTGAACGCCCCCTGGTTCATTTAAAACCATTATTTATTAATGCAAAATAGGCATGTGCATTATCAATGTGGGGCTCTCCCGTGACGGCAGGCCTACCCACTAAAAACCACACGGATTCCCTATTCAGTCGTATGTGAGGCGTTACGGGAGCACTCGGTGTCACCGCGACGCCCCACGACCACCCCGGGATGGGGTTTCCTCTTCGCGGCACCTGTGCAATGCAGGTTTGGGAAATCCTGAGGTAGACAGAGCCTAAGGTAACAAAAGCTAAAAGCCATGTTTAGCATGGTTGTAGGTGTATAGGTAGAAAAAGGAATCAAAACCGTGATGGGTTGCCAGCCGCATCGCCTATCACATGATTCCTAAGAATTTAGCTTCCTTCGATGGGCTTTTACCATCTACGCGGGACGAGAAGCAACTAGTACATTCCATGTTTTTCCTTTGCTCCCAGACCAGCATGGAAGTCGTATAAGTATAATAAAAAAATGAGGGGTTTGACATTTGTTTTGATAATTGCTCAGCTGACAGCTATTTGCATTACATGTCCTAGTTACAAGCATTGGTACGTGGTTCGACCGGTTCGCGACCGTACATAGCTTGTGTTCTCCTTGTAATTCCATATTCAGTGACCAAAACATACCAAGTGGAATAGAAAAAATGCGCTAAGTTTTCCACCGCCCTGCCTTATAAGTGAAATTAATTACGTAATTAACTTGTAACAGAAAAATATTGCTCCTTAAAGAAAGGGGTTAAGCATTCGTTTAAATTAAGAAAGGGTATATAATAATAAATATGCTCGCCAAAGGGTCAAGACAATTTAAATTAAAAGCGTTTTAAAAGTTTTTAAGAAGTTAACCTGTGCCAACGGTTGAGTTTCCTAGAAGTTTAATCTGCTCCACTCTTACCCCGTTATTAATAGAACTTTGTTAAATTCCTGTTAACTTAACGTACCTACATTTGTCTATATCGCTTTGTCACCTTTGCCTGACAGAGACAAGTTTACCGCCGAGGTGAGGTGGCGATTGAGCGACTCGTGGTCCAAGGAAAGGTTGAACCAGGCCACGAGGAAGATCACCTATGAGGTGGACTGACCAGATAAAAGCGGCAGTACGCTCGTCATCACTACATGACTGCACGAGGAAGGCGGCCATCAGAGAGTGGCGTGTTGTGAAGCTTGCCACCAATACCTGAAGTGATGACCACGGCCTCTCTGTCAAGAGTGATACCGACAATGAAGAAGACAGAGACAAAACATAATTTGACCAGAACAAGTCCTGATTGACGCACATTTTGTATATCGACTGATGTATTGCAACATTCGTCAACCTCCATTAAAATGTCCTGAAAAATCTTAATCTTCTTCCATGCTGGTCTGGGAGTGAAGAAAAAACATAGAATTTACCAGTCCCGCGCAAATGGTAAAAGCCCATCGAGGGAATGGGCGAAAGTCTTAGATATCCCTCAGAATCTGCCAGGAAATCATCAACCGTTACCCAGGGTGCACCGGTCCAAGCACTGCTCTTCCCCTCGGACGGATCCAAAAACGAACCGCAGCTCTGACCACACGCGGAGGTAACCCGACTCGCACCCCTAATGCGATTCAATTCTGACTCAGTTCAGCTTTCAGCTGTCATTTTAAGTATGGATCTGAGAGCGAGCGAACCTAAACTGAATCGGGATTGAATCGCATTAAGGCAGGGTTAAGAAATATCACTCACTACGAGTATCGAGGGAACGGGCAAAATGCGGCTTGCAACTCATTACTATTTTGATTCCGCTTTTCACCTTTATATACGCCCACAATTATGCTAAATGTGGTCTTTAGGTCTTGTTACCTTAGGCCCTGTCTACCCCTGCAGGAGGGAACGTGTGTGCTTTTAGACGGTAGGCCTCTCCCCTCCTTCCATAGGGAAGCGGCGAGCTGGAGAGCCCGTCATACCCCCGTTGCTGTCCCGAGCGCGGGAATGCATAAGGCGCATTTTCCACACGTTAAAAAAAAAGGCCCTGTCTACCCCGTAAGAGATAAACCAGTGATTTATGTATGTCTATCATTCCTAATCCAGGTTTACCGATTTAACTTTTCAACCTTACGCAGTAGCGACTTTAGTTGGAATCGCCAAAAGCACGCGAACCAAAAGAGGGTAAGTAAACGTTTATCGAAAACATTTTTCGATGTAAATTACCGGTTTTTGTTGGAATAATCAATTAGGTGAATACATCTGCGTACTGAAGTTGTTTTGCGTGCGTAAAATTCTAAAAACTTCAGGCCGCGGTTCGTAGGGATGGTACACAGTGCAATTTTGCAACGGAATTTTAGGGCATGTCAATTTTTTTATCGACCTCCAGTTACCTCACATGAAATAATTATTGCAGAATATAACTATCAAAATGGGGTGCGAGTCCTGTTACCTCCGCGTGTGGTCAAGAGCTGCGGTTTGTTTTTGGACCCGTCCTGGGGGAAGGGCAGTGTTTGGTCCGATGCACCCTGGGCATCGGCTAATGATTTCCTGGCAGTTTCTGAGGGATGTCATTGACCGTTGGCTAAGAGCCCGGCAGGGGGAGGGGGTCTTTGATCATTACCGTACAACGTAGCCGACATTTTGTCACAAGATTTTTTAATTCTATTTTTGTTACTTTGACATTGGCGAAGTTGTCGTCGCTATACTTGATACGCCACAAATAATAATAAGAAGAAGAGGAACTATCAACATCAATTCTTAAATCTAATTCTACGCGGACGAAGCCGCGGGCAGAAACTAGTAATTTTTATTTACCTACTGAATGAAAATGAAAATTTATTTTTGCAAATTGGCCGCCAAGGGTTCTTTTACATGTATTTTTGAAACTACCAGCGCATTCGCATCGCAAGAAGAATGCGCCGCAAGAAACGTGACAGAAAGTCATTTTTTCAAAATAAAATACAGTAAGAATACTTAAATTCTACTTAAATTAAATACATTTATAAAAGGGATGTATAAGGTCCCCGAGCCTTAAATTATATTAATCTACTACTTTACATATAATTATAGTCAGCACATTCGTACAGCACTCTTCTTTTATTTTGATCGCGCCGTCAGACAAACCGAACACCCTATAGATAGAGTTTCATTCACTCCCCGTACAGATGGCGCGTGATTGATGAGCGAAAACTTAATTATCATACTTTGAGCGCTTTATTCTTTAAATTACTTATCCGCCCCAGTTTACACACAACTTTAGGTTATTGGATTTTGTTCGGGCGTACTCCGGGTCCAGTACTTGCAAAGTTTCATACGGGAATTACACAGTGGGTGTTTTTAGACATTTTTTAAACGAGTTTGTTTTTGTACCTACTAAAAGTTGGATGTTAGTAAGCGTAGGCCTTGTACTTGTACTGCCGGTAAGCAGCAGTGATGTTGTGTTGAGCGGTGACTTCGGCTCGTTTTCCTTCTTGTTATGTAAATTTAGAAACAGTACATAGTTGTAGCAAGTTTTTCTTCTTTGTATTGTTATAATAAAGAGTCATAACTTACTTACTCGTTATGTATAGGTACGTATGTCTTAAAGTAATTAACGATATACAAAATTAGGTGAAAAGTTCATGTAATTTTTAATTCAAAATAATAAACGGAAAACAATAAATATACATTTATTGACAGAAAATACAAAAGGAATTAAAAACCAATTAAACTATGATTAAATTAAAAACGAATTAAAAACTAAAGTAAAACTAATCCTTAAATAAAAAAATTAAAAAAGGAGGGGCCCCGTGGCATAGTACCACAGACGCTGGCAGCATTCCCCCTTTGGACAGCGATACTAATACGCTGTCCAAGGAAGCTGCCAGCTCTGCCGTCACCATAGCGTCTATTAGCCTCTACGAAATATCTTTGCAGAGGCTAATAGCGCTAGGACCCCACGGACCAAGGGTCTCAACACGGAAAGGGACAAAGTTATATTCGGTGCTGAGACGGAAAACAATTTAAATTTATATTAATGTTTTAGTAAATTAGATTAAATTAAATGAAACAGACATCTCAATAATGTAATTATCGCTTAAGAATTTAAAATAATAATATTATGGCTAATATTTCTGACATATAGGTACCTATTAAATTTTATTATTATTGTTCATGGTCACTTTCTCTTTTTTGTATTGTAATGTAATCATTTGACAACTTAACATTATTATTGATTAAAAATAGACATAGAATGCATAAAATGAAATCTAATTTAGTCTTTAAGAGTTTATTAATCTAAATTGTAATTAATATTGTGTGCCCTTACAGGGCGTCATGGACTCACCTAAATCCATAATCTTATAACAACTGGAAATTATGTACATGACTATACAATAAATATTATTATTATTATTAAAAGTGAAACTGTCTAAATAAAACTTATTGTTGGCAACATTAGGCTTTCACTTAAATATTTAAGTTTTTTTTTAAAGCTAGGAATGTCCAAGGCTTCAAGTGCTTTCAAGCCACGTTCTATATTTAAACAAGTTTGTATTAAGCCACCCCGGCTCTGTAAAGGTTTGAAAAACTACTTCCGAGCGGCTTCCGTTTCTGCCGGATTTGCGGGTTTTTACCTAAAAGTCCTACTTTTAACGGTTCGACTTTATGCTTGTAGGAAGTTTTGATGTTACTGAAACCGTAGTGTTAATAAATTATATTAATTCAAACTCGAGGCACTTACACAAGTTGCGTTGAGCTTCACCCCGAATAGCTTATAGGTACTTGGAACTCATCGCTTGTCTGTACATATCTATACATCTGTACATGTATATAATAAAGCTAATGAGGGTCGAAAGTCTGTACATGGAAGGTATTTAACAAAAATGGCTGGGGGTACTAAGAATCGATAACAGAACACGTTCCAACATTTTTTAGAATTTTTGTCTGTTTGCGAGCGCATCACGTGAGAACGGCTGAACTTTTCATGCAAACTTTACTAATCTGCTGAGAAAATCACCGGCCAGGTCATAGGCTACTTCTTATCCCGGAAAATTTCATAGTTCCCGCGGGATAGCGAGAAACATGTCAAAGGGCGCAGCTGCCTAGAGTCGCAACGCAAATAAATATTGATTCAGTATCAAAGAGGTGCACTAAGGAGGGATTTTTCTAAATTCCCACGGGATGGGGAATAAAATGGGGTTTATAAGTCCACTGAAAAGGGAGCCTATCTCCATAACTATAAGTATAATATTACTACGCCACACAAGTAGGAAATCATAATTGCTGAAAATTTATTTCATGACATTTCTAAATTCCCACGGGATAAAGTATAAAACTGAAACATTACTAAACAGGTGTTCGCGTTCCTGAGATAAAGGATCTTGATAGATGGACGGACAACAAAGTGATCCTTTACGTATTTTCCTAAGAAATGAAATGATATGAAATAATGAAATAATTTATTTTCGGCTGTGGGTCGTGCTCCATCTACAGTTTGTCCACCTGGTCTTCGACGGAGCTCTGCCCAAGGGCGAAGCCCCACTTTCTGGGTTTGCCCTTCGGGCAAATGAAGACCTAACTATCCTAACCTACCAATTTTTATAATAAACTAATAATCAGGGATTCGAAATAGTGGCAGCTTTCTTTCCGGGTGGACCAAGTTAGGTGGAGCACGACCCATAGCCTTTTTTTTGCTTTAGACATGGTATTTAGTGTTGATGTCCAGCGACACGTGTAACCAAATAAATTGGCATGCAAATATTATCTTATTTACTAAAATGAATTTTGTAGTTTTTAATTAGCACATTTTAGAGAGAGAGAGAGAGAGAGAGAGAGAGAAACATTTATTTACACACATTCGATACACGTAGATCCATAATAGGAAGAAATACAATATACTTAGGAATAGTACCGATGTGGTGTAAAATGGGCCCCACTCAGCATAGTGTTGCGGCAAGCCGCAACGCGGTTTTTCAGTGGGACCCAGATAAAATTAAAGAACTAAACATATAAAATACACATACACTGTGGCGACACAAACGCCAGTGGAAAACACTATACAAAGCTGACAAATATACGGAAGTATGTATGGCAACACTCGATCAGTTCAAACCGCATTAAACCAATTAAACCGAAACAAGTCAAGCCTAACGTTGATTTGGCTATTGCAGTGTTTTACAGAGTTTTCATTATTTATTTTGAGGTACGGTACCCTAAAACAATTGAATAACGACCGATGAGATAAAACTGTAATATAAACAGCGTCCAATCAAAAGTGTAGGTAGTCAAATAATATCTCTTCAGTTTAAAATTAAATCACGCGCTAAGAACCACGACAGCGGTACTTACAAATCAGTATACATAAACATATAACATAAAATAAAGCGCTTTCATACAATGAAGTACTGCGTTTTATTAATTTGTCTTGTGTCAGTTTTTGTGGCAGCAGAAGACTGTATTTACATCGATGGCATTTGTAAGTAATTTATTTTAGGTTTGGAAATTCCTTACTCTAGCTGTAGAGCAGACCAAAATCGACAATTACTAAAGCAGACTAAACTTTTAAAGGCTACTATTTTTTTGTTTATATGTTGGTGTACCGGGGTCACAAACATTTGCGCAAATATTTGTATATTGTGGGGAAGTTTGAAAGCATGGGAGCTACCATCCCACTTGTTTTTTGACTTATTCGCTTCAATTTGAATCCAGATGTAAGTAAGGTAGGGATTACAATTTAAATACATACATACATACATATACCATGTCTTTATCCGTTAAGAGGTAGACAGAGCCTAAGGTAACAAAACCTTAAGGCGACGTTTAGCATAATTAAGGGCGTATAGGTGGAAAGGGAAATCAAAATAATGATGGGTTGCTAGCCGCATCGCCTATAACATGATTTCTATGACTTTCGCCAGTTCCCTCGATGGACTTTTACCGTCTGCGCGGGAAGAAAAGCAACTGGTAAACTCTACGTTCTTTCTTTACTCCCAGACCAGCATGGACGAACAATTTAAATTACTTAAAATAAACTCAATGTACAGAATAAACAATAATCTCTAAACAATACTCCCCTTTCCACCTATACGCCTACAATCATGCTAAACGTGGCCTTTAGGTATTGTTACCTCAGGCTCTGTCTACCCCGTAAGGGATATAGACGTGATTTGTGTATGTATGTGTATAATCTTTTACTAAGAACGTCCCACTGACTCTTAAACAATTTTAAATAGTTATCTTCGACAGGTTCGACGAATGCTCAAGCGTTGCAAAAGTAACGTATTCTTAATTCCAATCTGTGTTGCTCTGTTTGTGGTTTGAATCATAAACATTGTAATCAATCTCATAATTATGAAGCTGCTTGTTTTATTCGATAACCTTTCGCTTTACGAAACTGATACCATTTTATGGACCAATATCACAATTCGTAATTGGTCGTAATTCTTCCATGCTGGTCTGGGAGCAAAGAAAAAACATAGAATGTACCAGTTGCTTCTCTTCCCGCGCAGATGGTAAAAGCCCATCGAGAGATTGGGCGAAAATCTTAGGGGTCATGTTATACGCGATGTGGCTAGCAACCCATCACTGTTTTGATTCCCCTTTCCATCCATACGCCCGCAATCATGCTAAAGGTGGTCTTAAGGTTTTGTTACCTTAGGCTCTGTCTACCCCGTAAGGGATAAAGACGTGATTTATGTATGTATGTACGTATGTAATTGGGTGGATCAGGTATTTCTTGCTGTTATTCTGTCCCATCAGTGAGGGTCAAGAGTAGTACAGTTTGTTAGAAGAAATGTTGTGTCTCATTTTACTAAACATGCTGAATAGATGACCAATAATGGAAGAGGCTTAAATGCACCGCAAAAACAAAAGTTTGGTAAATTTTAAACCTAAGAAATAAGAACTAAGAAACGTTTATTGTATAAAACCGTGTACAATTGTGATGACATGATTTTTATGAGTTTCAACAGTTTATCCATTTCGGACGTACAATATTTAGGTACCTATTTATTATTATAAATTACTAGCGACCCGCCCCGGCTTCGCACGGTATATTATGCATGTATTATACATATAAACCTTCCTCTTGAATCACTCTATCTATTAAAAAAACCCGCATCAAAATCCGTTGTGTGGTTTTGAAGATATAAGCATACAAACGGACTTGGGGACAGAAAAAGCGACTTTGTTTTATACTATGTAGTGATTTATATCTTTGTTTTAATAATAACTTATGTTTTAAAGTGAAAGCGAGGAGAACGTACTCGTAACCATAGCAGTAGCAGTAGTGCAGTAGTGATTTGTGTATGTCTTTTATACTTACTAACATTAGCAATAAGCAATTATGCAACTAACAAATTGTGGGTCCCAGTTACCCGAATAAATACATTTATTATTATTTTTATTTATATTTTTACATTTTTTTTCTCTCCTACTTCCATGCTGGTCTGGGAGCAAAGGAAAACCATAGAATGTACCAGTTGCTTCTCGTCCCGCGCAGATGGTAAAAGCCCATCGGGGGAATGGGCGAGTCTTAGGAATCATGTTATAGGCGATGCGGCTAGCAACCCATCACTATTTTGATTCCCCTTTCCACCTATACACCTACAATCATGCTAAACGTGGCCTTTAGGTCTTGTTACCTTGGGCCCTGCCTACCCCGTAAGGGATATAGACGTGATTTGTGTGTGTGTGTGTGTGTGTTTTCTCTCCTAAGCCAGGAGGTAAATTTATGCTCGGGCCCAAACCAAGCGCTTCTTTGAGTTTATTTACTTAGACGTACTTATTCAATAACTATACCTACTTATATCGAAAAGAATTTGCGTACTATGCGGCATCTATAGATAGGATTTATTATTATAGCAACGAGTGGGAAGAAAAAGTTGATCCACCCAATTTCATAAATTCTGTTTCCGTTCCGCGGATAGTTCGTTCTTTTCACACAAAACATTAATGTTTATTTCTCTTGTAAATCGAATCAGGGGTAAATAACTCACATTAACCTCGATTGCCCCCTGGGGTACTTTGCCCCACAAACAAAAGAATAAACGTGACTTTATTTTTCTCAGGTGCAGAACCTTGTCCAGATGGCACCTACGGGTACGCCATAGGCTGTGACTACTTGCTCCCCGAACCGACCTGCAGAGTACCCAACCCTAAGAAGGACACACGTGGCTTGCTATGCGACTTTTCTGCCTGTTACTGTAAGCCCCCGACAGTCAGAGATGAGTCTGGGAAATGTGTACCCCTTAGAGACTGTCCCGTGAATCCTGTAACACCTAGGGTTCCTGCGACCCCGAGGGCACCTGTGACCCCTAGGGAACCTGTGACCCCTAGAGAACCCGTGACCCCTAGAGAACCTGTGACCCCTAGAGAACCCGTGAGCCCTAGAGATCCTGTGACCCCTGGGACCATGTTCACAAGAATAGGTTAAGGTACTATCGTTTCTGACGGATATATTTGTATAGTATCTTTAATTACCTAATAAATGACAGGAGTGATGATTATTGGCTTATTTTATTTTACTGTAAAAAAATTACTCATTCTATGCAAATAAACTTTACTTATTATTATATTCACAGGTGCTGTTGTAATGTGTCCTATGTAACCTTGTACGCGTTAAATTACATTCTAGGAAAGTATCAAACGTCGCAGTTACAAGATAACGCAAATATCTTATATGTATGTGAGAGTGAGTGGAATGACAGATTGAATGACTGAGATGGAAGGATGAGAGAGTGAATCTGTTTTTTTGAGAAAATAATGTCAAGAGGACGGACGGCGGCCATGAGAGCGCTGATTTGTGTTAATTTGATTTTATTTAATGTTTCTTTTCAATACAGTGTTACAAGAGCTTAATGAATCTTTTATTATGACCCGTCCTACATGTATATTTTGAACTTGGTCTATACAACGTCACAAACATCATACCGAACTAAAAAAACAAAGAAAATAACAACGTTATTATTCAGGTACTTTGTATTTTAAATAAAAGACTTACTTCAATTTTTATTACTAAAGATCTTTTATTTCAAAACAATACAACATACATCATATAAGACAAAAACACCCACACTGAGCAGAACCGTTTAACGAACAACAACACAAACTGAATAAATAATATATCACAATACATAAACGATATAAACAAGCAGAAAGGCAATTATTTTTCAGTATTATAATTTCCCTTGCGACAAGTGCATAACATCACTAAACAAACATATATTTTTAACATAATGAAGAAATATATACTTTTAGTATTGTATTTCACATCAGTAAGTGTCGATGCACGTGGTTGTCTGTATTACTACGGAGAATGTAAGTGTAGCCGTTACAGTATCTAACAAATTATGTAGCTTTGAATCCTTTATGTTGCGATTTGAAGATCTACATAATGCATACTATAAGTAGCATTTTATTGTTTCATTCCATTTTCTTCTTTGTTTCTTCCTTGCTGGTCTGGATACTTCCATGCTGGTCTGACAGTAAAGAAAAAACATAGAATGTACCAGTTGCTTCTCTTCCCGCGCAGATGGTATGCCCATCGAGGGAATGGTCGAAAATCATAGGAATCATGTTATGGGCGATGCGGCTAGCAACTCATCACTAGTTTGATTCCATTTTCCACTTCTACGCTCACAATCTTGCTAAACGTGGCCTGTAGGTCTTGTTACCTTAGGCTCTGTCTACCCCGTAAGGGATAAAGACGTGATTTTTGTATGTATGTATGTATTCCATTTTCTTCTACGTTGTCTTATGAGTCTTAATGCTGCGTTACATGCTGCGAGACATAATAGTACTTACTACTTCGTCAAATCGAGCATTAATATTTTATTTTTGTTTCAAAAATAAAAAAAAATATATCTTGTATAATGTACTTTACAAGAGTCGCCTCAATTAGGCTTCTTTCATACATTAATTTTTATTTGAGCAACGAATAACAAAGATAAATATACATTTTTTACGACTTATTTCTTTCATCATTCCAGGTGTGGAAGAATGCCCAGATGGTACCTACAGGTATGACACAGGCTGCGATTACCTGGTTCCAGAACCAACCTGCAACGACCCCTTTCCCAAGATAGACTTTAGCAGCAAGATATGCGATTTTTCAGCCTGTTACTGCGAACCCCCCACAGTCAGGAACGAGGTTTCAAAAAAATGTGTGGCGATTAGAGACTGTCAACGCAAACCTGTAACTCCAAGGGTACCCGTGATCCCGGGGACACCGGTCACCCCTAGGATACCTGTGACCCCTAGGACCCCAGTGACCCCAAGGATACCAGTGACCCCTAGGTTACCAGCAACATCTACAGAACCCATTATTCCTTGTCTTCCAGTGCCACCTAAACTAGAGCTTCCTAAAGGCACTTGGTAGTGGATTTTATAATAGATATTCGAGAAGAAGGTTTATGTGTTAATTCGCAGACGAAGTCGCGGGCAGAAGTTAGTTGATTAATAAATCCCTTACATAGAAGAGTCAAATAATTACATACATACATACATAAATCACGTCTTTACCCCTTACGGGGTAGACAGTGCCTAAGGTAACAAGACCTAAAGACCACATTTAGCATGAATGTGGACGTATAGGTGGAAAGGGGAATCAAACTAGTAATGGGTTGCTGGCCGCATCGCCTATAACATGATTTTTAATATTTTCGCCCATCCTCGATGGGCTTTTACCATATGCGCGGGGAGAAAAGCAACTGGTACATTCTATGTTTTTTCTTTGCTCCCAGACCAGCATGGATGAACTTATTAAACTTAAATTAATAATTACATAGGTGGATAAAATGGTCTAATTTTATATTGATTTTCAATAGTTATAAATTAAGAAGTGCGTTTAATAAATGTGCGACTTGATTTGTGTTTTTTTATGAATTTTATAACCCAAAAAAAATTGTAGAGCGAAACTAAGGTTTCCAGGTTAGTTATTTATGTTTGACAAATGTTATGTTTTCTTGATATCTTCGGGCCTATTGCACCACTCTCTGTAAAGTTCCGGTTATCTTAAGTGTCAGTTATCTGATTCCCTCTCTATTTCTTACTACGAAACAGACACAGACGACATCACAGGTAACCGACACTTCAGATAACCGTAACTTTACAGAGAGTGGTGCAACATGCCCTTAGTATATGTGAGGAAGGCTTGAAGAAGATGTGACTCACACCATCTCCTCAGATATTGTATGTGTGTACTCTTATTGTATTTTGATTTATGCATGTGTGTAACTGTGTAATGATATTTAGTAGTTTATTTTATGTTTTGTTTATTGTACTTAAATATGTACGCTTTATTGTGGCTTTCACTATCTGGAATTTTAAACTTACACTGTCGGTCCCTCGTTTAATGCTCCTCTTATCTAATCAAAGGTTAACTGGTAGAGATCCCTTATAGGGATAAGTTCGCCTTTGTGCATATATTAATGTTTTATTTTTATTTTTTTGTTAACTGTAGGTATCTGTTTCTTTATATTTGTGAAATAAAGCATTTTACTTACTTACTTACTTATATGTGGGTGAAGGGAACGCATCTCTAGGTTGACAACGTTGCAATCATTTGGTGTTGCACGTGTCGATGGGTGCTCTTGCTCGTTTTCCACCCTATTTCATAGAAAAGTAGAGTAAGGTTAAACTAAAGGTATCTCCCGTAGTTAGTACTTCGTGATAGTAAGTATCGGAGATCGTAATCCTCCACACTGAAAACAATATGCAGCAAATGGATTGGTTTGGAATGAATCTGCGGATTCTAGGGATGTACTGTTATCGATATGTCGATAAAGTAAGAAAAAGTAGGGGTACAGATTTATTAAGACATCGTTTTTATAGCTTACGCTTTAGTGAAAGCTACTTTACGAATTTTTCGTTTATAATTAAATTTGTAAACATGTTACAATACTCCTTAGTACATACATACATAAATCACGTCTTTATCCCTTACGGGGTACACAGAGCCCAACGTAACAAGACCTAAAGGCCACGTTTAGTTGTGGGCGTATAGGTGGAAAGGGGAACCAAAATAGTGAGGGGTTGCTAGCCACATCGCCTATAACATGATTCCTATGAGTTTCGCCCATTCCCTCGATGGGCTTTTAATCCGTAAATACTATACAAATAACTTAACATAGTCTATATAAAGTAAATTGATCCACTTTATTGATTGTAAAATATGCCTGTGCTGTCTGTGGTATCGCAGCTCTCAAACGGATAGACCGATTTTGACGCGGTTTTTTTTATTCAAAAGCCAGTATCCTTGTGGTGGTTTATAACTATGTTTGGTAAAGATCGGCCCAGCAGTTTGAATACTATCAGCTCTTTTCCAAAATGTTGTTAGGCCTTTTTGACATAAAAATGATTAAATGTTTTGACCATCAATAATAACTTACAACCGTCGTGGGTTTTTCAAAATTTTTAAATTTTCCCTTTGAATGACGTACGATAACATACCCCATCACTACTCAATCCAGCCGCACGATTTGTCTTTGTTGACAAATATTTAAATGAGACCGTTCTCAGTGTTGAGCTATCGATCAACTGGCTTATGTTATCGATAAAGTACAGCTCAACACTAACGATGCGATTGTAATTGATCTATTAAAACTTATCGTGTATTGTTTGTTGCTTAAACTCAAGCTCAGGGTTCACTACCGAGCACAGTGATATATATATATATATTATATGAATAGGAAGGCAAACGGGCAAGTGGGTCACCTGATGGTAAGTGATCACCACTGCCCATAGACACCCGCAACCCCGGAGGGATTGCAGATGCGTTGCCAACCTAGAGGACTAAGATGCAATGCCTCTTGTGCCCGTAATTTCCCCGGCTGTCTTACTCTCCACACCGGAACACAGCAGTTTTAAGTTTCATCGCACATTCATTAAACCTTAGATTTGAATACTATAGAGATACTCCTTAAGAAATCACCCCTAATGTACCTACTAAGTAACACCTAAAGTTTAAGTTATATTGTTATTATTTTTAAGCCGACTTAATTATAATATATATAGCTGAATACCCACTGACTGACTGACTGACTGACTGACTGACTGACTGACTCACCCCAGAGTTGTTTGGAAGAACCGGTAAGAGGTGGGGTTCGACTCTATACATTGTCGTTTCAAAAATGCTTGCCCGACCACCAGAAAAATACGAAATCGACCTGAACGTGGAAATTGACTTAACACATGGGGCGGTTCTCCGCAACGGCTCGACCTATCGAGTTTGCCCGGAACTAAAGTCGCTCAGAACAGCCAGCCAATGGGTGAGCCGGTCAAAGTTTTTTCAAAATGGCGAAAACAAGATGGCCGCCATACAAAATTGAAACGCGAATATCTCAGAGGCCAGTCGCGATAGATGGGTGGTGCTCGACCAAATGTCATTTAGAGTTGAGGTGGAAATCTGACTATGCAATTTTTTTTCCAAGATAGCGGATTCAAAATGGCGGCCAAATTTTTTTTTGCTCCGATCCGATTGAAATTTTGCATCCGGGGCTCTTCTAGGCCACAGATTCCAACCGCATACTTTATTTTTCGATTGCGCCATTTTCCAAGATGGCCGCCATACAAAGTTATTTCTGTATCTTTGACCTGTTGTTTTGAAGAGCCCATAAGAGGTGGGGTTCGATTCTATACACCGTCGCTTTAGAAATTATATGCTTAGTACCAAAAAATGAAAAATTGACCTGAATGTGGAAACTGACCTGACACATGGGCCAGCTCTCCGCAACGACTTGCCCTATCGAGTTTGCCCGGAACAAAAGTCACTCGGAACAGCCAGCCAATAGGTGAACCGGTAATTTTTTTTTCAAAATTGCAAAAACAAAATGGCCGCCATACAAAATTGAAACGCAAATATCTCAGAGGCCAGTCGCAACAGGTGGGTGATGCTCAAACAAATATCGTTCAAAGTGAGCGGAGTAACTTAATGAACCTATTTTTTTTTCCAAAATGGCGGATTCAAAATGGCGGCCAAAGTTTCTTTTACTCCGATCCGATTGAAATTTTGCATCCGGGGCTGTTTGAGGCCACATATTCAAACGGCATAATTAATTTTTCGATTCCGCCATTTTCCAAGATGGCCGCCATACAAAGTAATGTCAGACTCATAGACTCACTTGTGTTGTAAAGCAGCTTTTAGGAATAGGGTTCGACTTTATACACCATCGCATAAGAAATTTTATCACAAGAGCAAAAAAAATGCAAAACTGTCCTGAACGTAGAAACGGACCTGACACATGGGCCAGTTCTCCGCAACGACTTGCCCCATCGAGTTTGCCCGGAACTAAAGTCGCTCAGAACAGCCAGCCTATTGGTGAACCGGTAATTTTTTTGCAAAATTGCGAAAACAAGATGGCCGCCATACCAAATTGAAATATAGGTACTAAAAAAGGTTACAAATATTTGAAAGAAAAACAGGGTGGCAGGGTGACTCCGCGGGTCCCGCGGGGCCCGCGGCCCCCACGCGAAACGCTTTTCCCAAGATGGCGGATTCGAAATTGCGGCCAAAGAATAAAGTAAAAAAAAGTCAGAAATATTTGAAAAAAAAAAACAGGGTGGCAGGGTGACTCCGCGGGTCCCGCGGGGCCCGCGGCCCCCACGCGAAACGCTTTTCACAAGATGGCGGATTTGGAATTGCGGCCAAAAAATAAAGTAAAAAAGGTCAGAAATATTTGAAAAATAACAGGGTGGCAGGGTGACTCCGCGGGTCCCGCGGGGCCCGCGGCCCCCACGCGAAACGCTTTTCCCAAGATGGCGGATTCGAAATTGCGGCCAAAGAAGAAAGTAAAAAAAAGTCAGAAATATTTGAAAAAAAAAAACAGGGTGGCAGGGTGACTCCGCGGGTCCCGCGGGGCCCGCGGCCCCCACGCGAAACAATTTTCACAAGATGGCGGATTTGGAATTGCGGCCAAAGAATAAAGTAAAAAAAGATCAGAAATATTTGAAAAATAACAGGGTGGCAGGGTGACTCCGCGGGTCCCGCGGGGCCCGCGGCCCCCACGCGAAACGCTTTTCCCGAGATGGCGGATTCGAAATTGCGGCCAAAGAATAAAGTAAAAAAAGGTCAGAAATATTTGATAAATAACAGGGTGGCAGGGTGACTCCGCGGGTCCCGCGGGGCCCGCGGCCCCCACGCGAATCGCTTTTCACAAGATGGCGGATTAGAAATTGCGGCCTAAGAATAAAATAAAAAAGGTTAGGATTATTAAAACAAAACAGGGTGGCACGGGACCCTCCGCGGGCCCCTTGGGGCCCGCGGCCCCCACGCGAAATACTAGTCATAAGATATATGGCTTATAAAATAAATGAGATTAAAAAAAAAAACTCAAGTTAAACACGCAGAGCTATTTATAAGCGTTTAATTCCGTGCTGGTCTGGGATCAAAGGAAATACAAAAAGTAAATCCATCGAGGGAATGGGCGAAAATGTTGTCATGTTATAGGCGAAGCGGCTAGCAACCCATCACTATTTTGATTCACCTTCCCGCCTATACGCCCACAATCATCCTAAACGTGGACTCTGCGTGGACTTAGGCCCTGTCTACCCCGTAAGGGATATAGACGTGATTTGTGCATGTGTATGTCGGTGAGACATATATTTGACATGATGGCTGAATCGATATTTATGCTCTCGACTGTCCTAATACTACTGATTCGAACTAAAGACTCTACCCCGTAAGGGATGCAGACGTGATTTATGTATGTATGTATGATTCGAAGAATTAATAAATTAACGTCGGCAAAATTAAACACCACACACACACACATAAACCACGTCTTTATCTCTTACGTGGTAGACAGAGCCTAAAGTAACAAGACCAAGAAGCATGATTGTGGGCGTATAAATGGAAAGGGGAATCAAAATAGTGATGGTTTGCTAACCGAATCGTCTATAACATGATATCTAAGATTTTTGCTTTTCCCTCGATGGGCTTTTACCATCGCGCGGGAAAAGAAGCAACTCGTACATTCTGTTTTTTCTTAAAATAAAACTCGTGTTAAAAAAATGTGGCCTCTATGTCCTTTCGGCGCGTCCAAAGGTTCGGCTGTTTTTTGACCGAATCCGAACCTTTCACCGAAAATTATTTGTAGGCCGAAACCGAAACTGAAATTTCGATCCTACACTATTTACAATACAATACAATGAATCTTTATTGAACATCACATAATAAATTTTTGAACTCTTCGGATTGCTGCCTGCGGCTAAATTCCACTACCGTACTTCGCGGAACCGTCTGTCCTTCCATCCTCAACATCTTGATGGTTGGCAGTCAAGCACCGCGCGTTTTAAACGCAATTTCTTTCCTCGTACGGTAAATTCCTCAAAGGGCCGGCAACGCACTTGTGATTCCTCAGGTCTTGCAGGTGTCCCTGGGCGACGGTGATTGCTTTCCATCAGGTGACCCGTCTGCTCGTTTGCCCCCTCTTATATATAAAAAAAAATTACTCTTTCCACCTATACGCCCATCTTGGCCTTTAAGTCTTGTTACCTTAGGCTCTGTCCACCCCGTAAGGCATAAAGACGTGATTTGTGAATGTATGTATGTTAGAAAAACTCACATTTTTCCGTTTCAAAAACTCCACAGAAAATCCCAGGGTATTATAATAAGAAAAACCTTAAATAGTCGGGCCTTTCCGGGAGCTCCGTCTGACCGGGAAAAACATTTTCACAGAAACTAAAAACTGATGAAATCCCTACAAATCGTTGGTTACATCCTTTCATAAAGCCGCCCTAAATAACGGACCTTCCAGGGCTGCCGCGCCGGGGACTGTTTAACCGACTTCAAAAGGAATATAGAATATGTATTAGGTACTTCCATGTGAAGAAATCTTTAATTACGATCCTTTTTTAGAGATTACCCCACCTTTGTACATCTGTTTGTCCTGTAACCAACTTTTCATGTGTTTTTAGTATGGTAACGATTACATACAACATGTATCTATGTTGTGTAGACATTTCTACTACTTACCTACCTGTTTGTTTTCTTGCTGTGCCATGTACTTGTATTATTTTCAACTAAGGAAACTATAGGTCAATTTTTACTCATTGTCATAGTTAGTTTATGTACCTATGCGACTGTTTGTTTCTTAATAAATAAAAAAAAATATATAAGATTAGGTGTGAAACTAAATTGTTCAAAAGCAACAGGCTGGCATTGGAGGACTATTGTGAGGATTTTTGGAGCATCAATAAGTGATCCTTCAGCTTGCGCTTGAACGTGTAACTACTTGACGCTTCTTGGATAGCTAATAGGGGATAATTACACAACGAAGTTTGGTTTTCATATAAAATTAATTATAACAAAGTCTGATACAATGACTTTGCTTACCCATCTATACTTATAATAAACCAGTAGAAAGTTCGTGTCATTAAATTAAATAAATTCATCAAAAATAGAGCGCAAGACTGAAAATCGGAACATAGGAAAATGTAACCCGGATCCTCGTCATTCCGTGACGCGCGCTATACCCCTACACCACCCATAGCAAGTGGGTATGCCATGATTCTCTAGTAAAACAAATATTTACAAAAACATGTTGTTTATTTTCTCAAAATGCTTTGTATGACGTCTGCGTAGTATGACGTGTTTGTTATTTCCCTTCGATGCCATTATAAACGTATTCCACTGTATTTGTCGTAAGCATGGGGTTATTTGCCGCAACCCTCGCTCTGCCTACGCGTTACAACCCCGCATATTCCTATCGCCCCATCGCGCCAACAGATGGCGTTAATAAATCCTACCCACAAAGAACACGCGGCCAACTCAATAAAACTATTTGGCCAAAAAACTGACCTCTGAATATGATTACCTAGGTCCTGTAAAGCTACCTTGAAGATGTACTTTTAATAGTACGGGGTTCGTTGACGACATCCTAATGGAACTTGTAGGGGCTTAAGGCCACAATGATAAAATGCAAAATTGAGTTAGACTAGTAGTTAACCAGACCAGCATGGAAGAACCAGTTAAAAATATTACCCATTAAAAATATATGCTTCGGTCGGACACTAATTGTAAAACACAATTCTAGGGCCTTTGGCTTTTTTAAAACGGCTTGTTGCCGTTACACGCCGCTAGAGGCGCTGTTCGCGACGGTATGTTGTCAAACATGCACTAGATGGCTCTGAACATGATCGTAATAACTTTTTTAACAAGAGTTTCACAGTTGCCACTTAAAACTGTAACGCACATACATTGTAAAGATATGGTGTGTTATTCTTTTAGGGTTCCGCACGTACGAGTGTTACACAAGCAGCTACTTCAAAAATTTTAATGTGTTCTGGTCATTTTCAAGATGAAAATTATGCTCTAGTTATAATTGGCATTGTTCATTTTTTTTAAGTTGTGCTTTTAACACCTTTATTTGATAAAATGGACGATTTCAAGCAACTAATTTGAATATTATGCTTTTACGTAGCTTTGTTAATTAATAATAAATATTTTTTCGCTGTTTGATAATTCGTGAATTTAGACAGAATCCCAATCGCCTTCGTTCGGCTGGTTATAAAAAAAAACGGCTTTGTCTATGGTTTTGTAGATTTGACAGTGACACGTGACAGTTGCCGTAGCCAAACTTTTTTTTTCATTTTAGTGGCAAACATTCGATGCTGGATTCTGTCTAAAAACCCGGTCGTTCGGTCAAACAAAGGTTCAAAGTACTTTTACAAAAATATCTGCAATCATAAAGTATTTTTGAAATCGGACAAGATAAATCGGATAATTAATGGTTTTCCTCGAAATGGTTTTCGAATTGGAGCATACTAAAAAAAATGAACAATGCCAATTATTTCAAATTAATAAGAGAAGTTTATCGCCTTGAGTCAGCCCTTGTTGCATAAATGGCCGCTGGTTAATTATAAAAAAACCGACTACACAAATATAACGAAATTATATACTTACACACCATCACGGTTTTTTCCCACGGGGATAGGCAGAGACTACTTTGTTCCACTAGCTACAGTAGCTACGATCCTCGATAAAAAGGTACAGTCAAGGGCAAAGATATATATGCAAGTAAAGTGAAAGAAAATAAGTAATCATATAAAGTTAAAAAGATATATACTCATTCAAATGGTAATAAATATGCAAACTACACTGGCAACATAAATATGTACCTAGCAAGTCCAAAAACTTGTATACAATCAAAACTCCATTATTAGTATCCTGCAAATAATGCAAAATATTATAGTCATACTTATGTCAATAAATATAGATTCAGTAATTGCTACGAAAATATGTATACAAAATGTAATCTGCGAATATCAACTTTACGGCCTAGTCACACGAAACAAATTTGTAAAGTATGTTTTGACAATTCACGAAAACAGTACAGACTTGTCATTGCATATGTTTGTCGCATGTTTTGACCTGTCACCACGACGTTATCAATCGGCATGTTTAACAGATTTTACAGATTCAGATTTCGTTGATTTTGATTGAAGATGCCAACGCTATAGTCCGGTCAAATTAGACCAAAAAATAAGAGTAAAGTTACCTAAATTCCCACCAAGCTGAAAATCGGTAAGATTGTTTGAAATATCATTAAAAACAAAATTTGAAACTTCCCCATCTTTCCCCTGTAAGGAAAAAAAGTATACCCAAAGTATCGAAATATGTATACATAAACTCAAGAAGGCTTCTGTTATGGGGTTTTTTTTTATATAAGAGGGGGCAAACGAGCATACGGGTCACCTGATGGAAAGCAATCACCGTCGCCCAAGGACACCTGCAAGACCTGGGGAATCACAAGTGCGTTGCCGGTCCTTTGAGGAACAGGAAGGCTCGTTTTTTAAAGATCCCTAAATTGTATCGCTCAGGGAATATTGCAGCAGGAAGTTGGTTCCAGTTGGTTACCGTACGAGGAAAGAAATTGCGTTTAAAACGCACGGTACTTGACTGCCAACCATCAAGATGTTGAGGATGGAAGGACAGACGGTTCCGCGAAGTACGGTAGTGGAATTTAGCCGCAGGCAGCAATACGAAGAGTTCGTCAGAGCACTCCCCATGATAAATACGGCACAGGGCTGCTACATCCCTCCGCACAGCCAGAGAGTCGAGCCGACCTGAAAGTGCCTGGTTATCGACAAATCGAGCAGCTCTGCGTTGGATGCGGTCAAATGGAAGGTTTTGGTACTTGGGTGCCCCAGCCCAGAGATGAGAACAGTACTCCATATGCGGCCTAACCTGCGCCTTATAGAGTTGAAGGCGATGGGCTGGCGAGAAGTACTGTCCCGCTCTATTGAGCACCCCCAATTTTTTAGAAGCTAATTTGGCTTTGCCTTCCAAATGACCACGGAACTGAACATCACTCGAAATGTCGACACGGGGTCCTGATAGACAACTTAGCATCAAGGGGGGTACCTTCGAAACAAGGCGAAACAACCTCAAGGTACCTACCAGTTACGAGTAGATGACGATATACATACTTATATATATATATAAATACATACTTAAATATATAGAACATCCATGACCCAAGCACAACTATTCGAGTTGATCACACAAACATTGCCCTGGCCGGGTTTCGAACCCGGGACCTTCGACTCAGAAGGCGGTTGCTTCACCACTGAGCCATCCGTGTCGTCAATATCAAATCATACAGTAATTGGCGATCTACGCTATTTTCTAATTTTTTTTATTTAATAAAAGGCAAAGTATACTTAAAACTAGCTTTTGCCCGCGGCTTCGCACGCGTGAACCATGAGCATTTCAAAGAAGCTAGCAATTAAGCAACCGAGCAACCAAACCTGCAAGCTTTCAAGCATACATGCAAGTATGCAAGCAGGCATGCAAGCCTTCAAGCATGTAAGTATGCAAGCAGGCATGCAAGCAGGCATGCAAGCAGGCATGCAAGCAGGCATGCAAGCAGGCATGCAAGCAGGCATGCAAGCAGGCAAGCAAGCATGCAAGCAAGCGTGCAAGCAAGCATGCATGCAAGTAAGCACCCATGCAAGCAAGCATGCATGCAAGCAGGCAAGCAAGCATGCAAGCAAGTGTGCAAGCAAGCATGCATGCAAGTAAGGACCCATGCAAGCAAGCATGCAAGCATGCATGCAAGCAAGCGTGCAAGCAAGCATGCATGCAAGTAAGCACCCATGCAAGCAAGCATGCATGCAAGCAGGCATGCAAGCAGGCAAGCAAGCATGCAAGCAAGTGTGCAAGCAAGCATGCATGCAAGTAAGCACCCATGCAAGCAAGCATGCAAGCATGCATGCAAGCAAGCGTGCAAGCAAGCATGCATGCAAGTAAGCACCCATGCAAGCAAGCATGCAAGCATGCATGAAAGCAAGCATTTTGGGGAGTGCTTTCGGAGTACACTTAAAGCCTTTAAAGAAACACACGTTATAAATGTTAAGTCTCTTTCTTCCGCTGTTTCGTCTGGAAACGTAAAATCCGGTTTTTTCCCGTCCTTGTGGGCGTTTCGGAAAATCCTTTCTTAGTGTTCCCCTACGCTCCCGAATAAACCTACGTGACAAATTTCAACTTTCCCCCGCTTTTCGTTTTTCCCGTTTCCGTAAGAATTTCGCCAAATAAAGCATTTCCCGAAATTCTTACGGGAACGAAGAAGAAGAATTTTGGGAAATTATCTCATAATGCTCCCCTACACTCCCCAAGGAACCCACTTGCCAAATTTCAGCTTTCTACGACCAGTAAAACGTAAAATCCTGTTTTTTTCCCGTTCCCGTGGGAATTTTGGAAAGTACTCTCTTAATGCTCCTCTACATTCCCGAAACAACCTACATGCCGAATTTCAGCTTTCTGCAACCAGAAAACGAAAAGTCCCGTTTTTCCCGTTCCCGTGGGAATTTCGGGAAATCTTTTTGTAGCGCTCCCCTACACTCCCCAAGGGAAATTGAAGGCCAAATTTAAATTTTATACGACCAGTAAAACGAAAAATCGATCCCGTAGAACTGAATACATAAATCCCGTTTTTATCCCGTGGGAATTTCCAAAAAGCATTAAAACATTATTTTACTATTATAATCACCTACTTCTATGCCAAATTTGAAGAGTCTAGTAATTATAGTTCATAGGATTTCGTTAAACTGAATATATAAATCCTGTTTTTTTCCTTATCCCGTGGGAATTTCCAAAAATCCTGAAATGAGTTTCTTAGTTTTGTAATCACCTACTTTTGTATCAAATTTGAAGAGTCTACTTATTATAGTTACTGAGATAGTGTCACTCGGAATCGAATATATAATTCCCGTTTTTTCCTTATCCCGTGGGAATTTCCAAAAATCCTTTCTTAGCGGATGCCTACGTCATAAGATCTACCTGCATGCCAAATTTCAGCCCGATCCGTCCAGTGGTTTGAGCTGTGCGTTGATAGATCACTATGTCAGTCAGTCAGTCAGTCAGTCACCTTTGAGTTTTATATATCAGCTTTCTACGACCAGTAAAATGTAAAATCCTGTTTTTTCCCCGTTCCCGTGGGAAATTTGGAAAGTACTCTCTTAATGCTCCTCTACACTCCCGAAGCAACCTACATGCCGAATTTCAGCTTTCTGCAACCAGAAAACGAAAAGTCCCGTTTTTCCCGTTCCCGTGGGAATTTCGGGAAATCTTTTTGTAGCGCTCCCCTACACTCCCCAAGGGAAATTGAAGGCCAAATTTAAATTTTATACGACCAGTAAAACGAAAAATCGATCCCGTAGAACTGAATACATAAATCCCGTTTTTATCCCGTGGGAATTTCCAAAAAGCATTAAAACATTATTTTACTATTATAATCACCTACTTCTATGCCAAATTTGAAGAGTCTAGTAATTATAGTTCATAGGATTTCGTTAAACTGAATATATAAATCCTGTTTTTTTCCTTATCCCGTGGGAATTTCCAAAAATCCTGAAATGAGTTTCTTAGTTTTGTAATCACCTACTTTTGTATCAAATTTGAAGAGTCTACTTATTATAGTTACTGAGATAGTGTCACTCGGAATCGAATATATAATTCCCGTTTTTTCCTTATCCCGTGGGAATTTCCAAAAATCCTTTCTTAGCGGATGCCTACGTCATAAGATCTACCTGCATGCCAAATTTCAGCCCGATCCGTCCAGTGGTTTGAGCTGTGCGTTGATAGATCACTATGTCAGTCAGTCAGTCAGTCAGTCACCTTTGAGTTTTATATATATAGATAACTGTATAATAAAGAAAACAACTCCTTAAACTTAAGACAAAGTGCATAGAGAGTAATATTTTCTATAGTACGTTATTATTAACATGTTTAATATTTCTTACCGTGATGCCTAATTCGTCAGCAGAGCTATATCAGGCACGGATATACCTTGCTTGCATAAGGCAACAATCCTATATTTTAAATGATCGCTTATACGATACATTTTCTCCTTCAAAATTAATGAAAAGCCGCCAGAAAAACCATAAGAAACGGTAAGTCAAATGAAATTAAAAAATCCAAAAGTGACACATGACACATGCACATGCACATGCACAAATCACGTCTTTATCCCTTACGGGGTAGACAGAGTTTATGGTAACAGGTACCTACAATCTACAGGCCACATTTAGCAAGATTGTGGGCACATGTCATGATCACTACATAGTATAAAACAAAGTCGCTTTCTCTGTCCCTATGTCCCTATGTCCCTAAGTATGCTTATATCTTCAAAACTACACAACGGATTTTGATGCGGTTTTTTTTTATAGATAGAGTGATTCAAGAGGAAGGTTTTTATGTATAATTCTACGCAGACAAAGTCGCGGGCAGAAGCTAGTTTAAAATAAATAGAGTAATTATCAGTTAAAGAGTTTGGAATAGCAGTTGTTGTACAGTCAAGGGCAAAGATATGTATACACCACAGAGTGTCAAAAAGCATGGTCATCTAAATGGTCATAAATTTGGCAACGTATAAAAGTACATAAATTAGTATACATGATTTGAGAGATAACTATGTATACAACATTTGCAATAATATGTCCTCATGTATTAGGCCATAAACTTAGAAACACCGTAAAGTTCAAAAATATGTATACACTATTTAACGATTAATTATGTATCTAATATGATAACCAAAAATATGTAAACAATCCAAAATTCTATTAACACAACTCTATTGTCAGGAGCATATGAACGTATTTGCGTAACATCGAACTCTGTAATCTTAATGTAATCAGCCAGCCACTTGAAGCTTCAAGTCGTATACAACAACTGCTATTCCAAACTCTTTAACTGATAATTACTCTATTTATTTTAAACTAGCTTCTGCCCGCGACTTCATCTGCGTAGAATTATACATAAAAACCTTCCTCTTGAATCACTCTATCTATTAAAAAAAACCGCATCAAAATCCGTTGTGTAGTTTTGAAGATATAAGCATACATAGGGACATGGGGACAGAGAAAGCGACTTTGTTTTATACTATGTAGTGATCATGACATGTGCCCACAATCTTGCTAAATGTGGCCTGTAGGTTCTAGGTACCTGTTACCATAATCTCTGTCTACCCCGTAAGGGATAAAGACGTGATTTGTGCTTGTGCATGTGCATGTGTCATGTGTCACTTTTGAATTTTTTAATTCCATTTGACTTACCGTTTCTTATGGTTTTTCTTGCGGCTTTTCATTAATTTTGAAAGAGAAAATGTATCGTATAAGCGATCATTTAAAATATAGGATTGTTGCCTTATGCGAGGAAGGTATATCCGTGCCTGATATAGCTCTACTGACGAATTAGGCATCACGGTAAGAAATATTAAACATGTTAATAATAACGTACTATAGAAAATATTACTCTCTATGCACTTTGTCTTAAGTTTAAGGAGTTGTTTTCTTTATTATACATTTATATTTTCCATGCTGGTCTGGGAGCAAAGAAAAAACATAGAATGTACCAGTTGCTTCTCTACCCGCGCAGATGGTAAAAGCCCATCGAGGGAATGGGTGATTATAATAGGAATCATGTTATAGGCGATGAGGCTAGCAACCCATCACTATTTTGATTCGCCCACAATCTTGCTAAATGTGGCCTGTAGGTACCTGTTACCTTAGGCTCTGTCTACCCCATAAGGGATAAAGACGTGATTTGTGTGTGTGTGTGTGTTTAAGTATACTTTGCCTTTTATTAAATAAAAAAAAATAGAAAATAGCGTAAATCGCCAATTACTGCATGATTTGATATTGACGACACGGATGGCTCAGTGGTGAAGCAACCGCCTTCTGAGTCGAAGGTCCTGGGTTCGAAACCCGGCCAGGGCAATATTTGTGTGATCAACTCGAATATTTGTGCTTGGGTCATGGATGTTCTATATATTTAAGTATGTATTTATATTATATAAGTAAGTAAGTAAGTAAGTAAGTAAATGCTTTATTGTACAAATATAAACAGATACAATTTACAAAAAAATAAAAAATAACATTAATACATGCACAAAAGCGAACTTATCCCTATAAGGGATCTCTACCAGTTAACCTTTGAGTAGATGAGAGGAGCATTAAACGAGGGACCGACAAAATGAGAGTTTAAAATAAGTATGTATATCGTCATCTACTCGTAACTGGTAGGTACCCATAACACAAACCTTCTTGAGTTTATGTATACATATTTCGATACTTTGGGTATATATTTATTTTTGTCCCTGAATGTACCTAGCGTTGGCATCTTCAATCAAAATCAACGAAATCTGAATCTGTTAAACATGCCGATTGATAACGTCGTGGTGACAGGTCAAAACATGCGACAAACATATGCAATGACAAGTCTGTACTGTTTTCGTGAATTGTCAAAACATACTTTACAAATTTGTTTCGTGTGACTAGGCCTTAAAGTTGATATTCGCAGATTACATTTTGTATACATATTTTCGTGGCAATTACTGAATCTATATTTAATGACAAAAGTATGACTATAATATTTTGCATTATTTGCAGGATACTAATAATGGAGTTTTGATTGTATACAAGTTTTTGGACTTGCTAGGTAGATATTTATGTTGCCAGTGTAGTTTGTATATTTATTACCATTTGAATGAGTATATATCTTTTTAACTTTATATGATTACTTATTTTCTTTCACTTTACTTGCATATATATCTTTGCCCTTGACTGTACTACTTGAAGCTTAAAGTGGTTGGCTGATTACATTAAGATTACAGAGTTCGATGTTACGCAAATACGTTCATAAGCTCCTGACAATAGAGTTGTGTTAATAGAATTTTGGATTGTTTATATATTTGTGGTTATCATATTATATACATAATTAATGGTTAAATAGTGTATACATATTTTTGAACTTTACGGTGTTTCTAAATTTATGGCCTAATACATGAGGACATATTATTGCAAATGTTGTATACATAGTTATCTCTCAAATCATGTATACTAATTTATGTACTTTTATATGTTGCCAAATTTATGACCATTTAGATGACCATGCTTTTTGATACTCTGTGGTGTATACATATCTTTGCTCTTGACTGTACATGTTTCGAAAAATAATATTTTTTCAATTTGTTTTATAACTGACTAGCTTCTGCCCGCGACTTCGTCTGCGTAGAATTATACATTCCTACTAATATTATAAATGTGAAAGTTTGTGAGTATGTTTGGATGTTTGTTACTCTTTCACGCCAGAACGGCTTGACAGATCTGGATGACATTTGGAACATAGCTAGATTATAGTCTGGAATAACACATAGGCTACTTTTTATCCCGGAAAATTGCGTAATTCCCGCGGGATAGCGATAAACGAATTCTATGCAGACGTAGTTGCGGGCAACAGCTAGTTATACATAAAAACCTTCCTCTTGAATCACTCTATCTATTAAAAAAACCGCATCAAAATCCGTTGTGTAGTTTAGAAGATATAAGCATACATAGGGACATAGGGACACGGGGACAGAGAAAGCGACTTTGTTTTATACTATGTACTGATGTATAAATGACTTCTGCGCGACTTCTTCCGCGTAGAATTAGATGAAGAACTGATGCTGATAGTATATTCTGCAATAATTATTTACGTTGCGACTCTAGGCAGCTGCGACCTTTCACATATTTGTCGCTATCCCGCGAGAACTATGTAATTTTCTGGGGTAAAATAGCCTATGCGCTAATCTAGGGTACCAGCTATCTCCATTCCAAATTTTATCCATATCCGTCCAGCCGTTTGCGCGTGAAGAAGTAACAAACATACCCACATACTCACAAACTTTCGCCTTTATAATATTAGCTCTTAAGTACCAAACATAAGCCAAATTGAGACCCTAATATATATAAACAAAGTTTTATTTTGCAGTTTTGCTCGAACTACGTAATATATATTATTATTATTATTATGCGGTAGGTACACACGGAACCCATCGTTATCTGATCCGACTGGTACTTGGTTGTTTTTGTTATATTATACACACTAAAAACAAGCTGAATTGTTGCAGGATTCTAAAAAATCTGTAAAAAGTGCAGTTTACCGAGTTGTATAAACAACTCAAATTTTT
This sequence comes from Pandemis corylana, assembly GCA_949127965.1. Taxonomy (NCBI): domain Eukaryota; kingdom Metazoa; phylum Arthropoda; class Insecta; order Lepidoptera; family Tortricidae; genus Pandemis; species Pandemis corylana. The sequence goes on along the minus strand of OX421869.1, from coordinate 11,647,084 downwards.
ATGAACAGAGTTAAACTAATAACAAAATACTGGCAACAAAAACGTGCTCTACAGCAGGTACAATTAAGCTCAAAAGTGAATAAAAATTATTTGTTTCCAAAAATTTACTCTCTGCCAAGTTTCTTGCGGCTAATTCTTCTTGGCAATTATGATTTTTCCGCAAGCGCTACCTTTTACGGTCTCTTAGCAATATAAACTTTTCCAAAATAACCATTTTATTCGTTTCGTTTTGTAGTTTAATCTCAATAAACCGCACTAAACTCTCTGAAATGTTTTTTTTCTGAAAAATCGGCCGTTTGGTTTGTTTCATCCATACTTAACTATTTCATATTGAAGAAATTATTATCTGCCAAGTTTCTTGCGGCACATTCTTGGCAACGGCCTTTCCGAAAGCGCTGGCAGTATTAAAAAAAACTTAAGAGCCCTTTTCAAAATAAACTTTTGATTTCGTTCGTTGCGAATTCTCGGACAAAACCCAGTGGCTTTATAACGAATATAATGCAATTCATTAAAGTTCTGTTCCACGGTCACGTGCCTTGTTTCCTCGCCAAGATTAAAACTTGGCGTAATCTCCGGCGCAAGATTTATGAGACGGATGGTGAATGTACCAACGCACAGCTACCAACTTGGCAACAAAAAAATGCGAGAAAATAAAAACGGCCAAGTGCGAGTAGGATTCACACACGAAAATTTACCAACGTGCAAATTAACTCTGCTGGAAAAAGAACGTAGAAACTGACGGCAAAAATATTTTACTGAAAGAAATCTTCAGAATCACTGCAGGCGAGGACGATTATGTATTTCTTGATTTGTAATTTTAATTTTGTCTCCATCTGCTGTAATTTTATGTAATTCACTCTACATAATTAAACTCTAACCAAGCTCTATGGCAGGAGCCTTTGGGCTTTTTTACATTTTTTGGAAAACCGTAATTATGTTGAGTATAGTTAATATAGTGAACTATCAATAACACTGATTGTTTTTTCAGATTACGAAGCGACCTTGACACTCGAAACGTGCTTCTTTTTTTTTTGGCTTTTAAAGACAGTGACCTGTAGGCTTATTACCTAACTCGCTCGCAATCGCCATCGGTGTTCATTTTGACAGCTCTTGTATGAATGTGACAGCCAGCTGATTCCGAAACCAATTGTCAGCCCATACATAAACTGTCAAAATGAACACGATGGCGATTGCGAGCGAGTTAGGTAATAAGCCTACTGGGCGCTGTACAATCAGCGCTACTACTCGTAAATCGTCTCGGACAAAGAGCTACGTATAATTATAATAGAACTTCACTTCGTTTAATCATACAATCATAAAGACGTTTGCTAAAAAACTTTTAATCATTGTCGCGAATTCCTTAGTTTTGATACTTTTTTACATCTTTTCTAATCATTTTGTTTTTTGAAGTTTTATTGTCAGGTTTACGTATCAGAGTAAAGAAGCAGTTCAGTTTCCTGGTGTCCTCACTTGCCATCAATTATCCTTCATTTTGCTCACATTATCGTACAGTCCATACATCGTACGCTTCAATCATCTTAAATATGGGGGCTATCGCGTGTGAATTTGCCACTGGGGGCGCTAGTGTCGCGTGAGGTCCAATAACATTCACATTTCACTGGTTTCGGCGGGCTTCGTGACATAAATTATAATTTCTTTCATTTCTGTTGAAAAGTGATCTCCTTTATGAGTCCTCTCCGATACGATGATAGTTATTTATATTTAATAAGCTTAATGAGATTCAAGATTTAAAACTTTGTTTCGGCGCCGATCTGACAAAGTCGCCTTCGACAGCTATACCTCTGGACCTTAGTCAACAGTGGCGCCAACTGGTGAGCAAAGAAACGATAGTCCTCATCGTAGCACAGATTTGTGACACTGACAGCTGGCAGCATAGAAAACAAAAAAAAACAACCATAGCCAGACATTATAAAAAAAATACTCACGAAAAAGTATTGCCAGAAAAAAAAACACGAGGCATCTATTTTCTCTCCGTTCCTCTATGATTGCGATCCACGTATCCTTTCTGACAAGCAAATTACTTTTCCTCTCCGCAAATTAAGGGCGGGCTAATCGTAATTCTTCCCACTCGTAAACCCACTAGTTACATACTCGTTGCAATACGCATTCTCGTAACGCGACCGTACTTGATACTTGTACCACTAAAAAGATCGTTTGGGTAGCAATGACTGTGAATATTGTGACTGGATCGCTAGTTTCGTGGAGAAAAGTGATCTGAAAAAGTCGTCGAAAATAATCGTCTTGTGATAATGTCAAAGGTCGAACGAATGTAAAGTAGACATAAGCTAAATAATAGGTTAAAAAATTAGAACAAAGCCAGATTATTTTAGGAACTTACATTTAAGTCCACTTTGCTTGGGAACCACTCGCATGCTAGTCCTATCTATAAATATAATAATTAAAAATGAAACGTCAAGATGCATGTACGCGATAACCTCCAAACGACTGCATCGAATTGGATAATTCCTTTTTCACACCACCTGTTCGACAATGGCTAATTATATATCATGTAAACCTTACTCAAAGTAAGTCATTATAGCCCTTGGCTTTCGCCGGGCAGTAATATTGTACTGAAATTCATTATAACCCGTAGGTTAGTAATATGATTCTCACTTTTCATAGTTCTTATTACTAGACGCTTAAAGTCCAATTTCGTAAAAAATGCACGGCTCCGAAAATCGAGATGGCCACGCCACGGCAAGCGGCGTTCGATTTTCGAACGAATGAAACAAATTTCAAATAAAACAAAAGCTGCCAGTGTTTGCCGACGCTGTAATATTACACGCATAGACTGCTAAGATTCCAAATTAAAATATGCTGTATCCATTACACAACTGGACTTATTTCTCAAACTTAAATTTTTACTTTTAATTTTGTTTTAGTTACTGTTGTTTTAATTAAATAATTTTTCTAGTGACCTTGGTTTTTATAGTCTCGCAAAAGGTGAGAAAAGTAGAGTATACTCCTCGGAGATAAAACTGTATGTCTTGGGTGCGATTAAATGCTTCGCTCCACTCAGGACTCAATCTTAATTCCCTCGCTACGCTCAGGAATTAACTCATAACCCCCTCGCTACGCTCGGGAGTTAAATCTAGAGTCCTTTGCTGCGCTCAGGATTCAATATCGCGCCCGTGACATAATACAGTGCTTTATCCCCTCGGTGTACAATCTACCATTTTTAGTTGTGTTTGTTACTGTTTGTACAAGGTTTGAATAAAATAAAAATTTGAAAAAAAAATTGCAGCGGGGCAATGCCCCAAGCGACTGCTAGTTTCATAAAAAAAATAGAACCGAAAATGACGTTTAATTATTAAAGAAATCCCAAACTCAACACTCCAATTAATTTTATTGCTGGCACCTAATATTACTACCTACTTAAACCCTCTATCCTCTATTTCTATTAAAACGTACCAATTAAAAATATTCCCATCCCATTGTTCATCTCTCTCTAGCTATCCGGTATTCCACTAACAGGTCTGCAGGGGCCCTGTAACGTGTTAACTGCTAATTGGAACACAGCAATGCTCATTGCTGTTGCTAGAGTGGAACAGCAGTTCTATTTTCGAATGAGGAACTGTTTGTTTTTAAACGGCCGCGGAGGGAACGGTTTGTTCGGTATCATGGACATTGAGCCTATACTAATAGATTTTAACTATGGCTAAGTTGCTTTTGTATTGTTAAAATGTGATGTGGATTTCAAATAATATGAATAGTCGATTCTGGGGCCCCAATTTTTGGAAAATACATCGTTCGTAGGTACCTCCATTCGAATGTTTTTACTCGGGTCCCTTTTTGTCCCATAATTTCCATTGGTCATCATCACTACAATAGTATAAAAAAGTCGCTTTCCGCTGTCTGTCTCTATGTATGTTTAGATCTTTAAAACTGCACAGCGGATTTTGATACGGTTTTTTTAAATAGATATTCTACGCAGACGAGTAAGTAAGAAAATGCTTTATTGTACAAATTTTAAGAAACAAACACAAATCACATAAAAAAAAACATTAAATCAGTCGCGTGCAGAAGCTAGTAAATTATAAATGTAATTATAAATTTGGCCATAACACATAAAACCGTGAATTTTTCAGCAATTTAGAAAAAAACATTAGAATGTAGGCTAATAGGTTAGTTTACTATCAATTAAAAAAAGCTTTCTGCATCAGAAATAAACTACTTTAAGACTCACGAAAATTATGGCAAACCGTACACTCGGACTTTCCATTCTATGGGACAGCTATTTGACAGCTTGTATCTCTAACTTAGCGCAATCTTTCACCGCGTCCGATTGCTGTAAAAATCGGATCCCTGCACGTCTTTGCCATGGAAGCGGACCCCTAGGACGTTATATTTAGCGCAATGTTTCACCACGTTCGATTGCTGTAAAAACCGGGCCGGGCACGTCTTTGCTATGGAAGCAGACGCCTAGAACGTTATATTTTACACGACCATTTTACAGCTCCACTACAAAGGAAAGGGGATTCGCATCCAATATTGCTTTTAATATCATACAATAGAGAACATGTTAAGCAATAAACGTTAGATTCGATTTCTTCGAGTACTCTCTCGTATATTTTTAAGTGGTATAGTCGATCTAGTAAATGCTATATGACAGTTCGCACATCACAAAGAAACCGGCCAAGTGTCAGTCGGACACGCATACCGAGTGTAGACTGTAGAAACTAATAAAATAAAACAATTTAAATTATACTGAAAATTCAACACGCAGCGCTGACAAGAGCAATGACACGACTACTTTTTTTGTTTTTTTTTTCTAGCAGCGCTGCGTGCAATTATATTTATTTGCGGCCAGCGCCAAAATAGGAAAATTTTATAAAAAGGTTGTAACACTGCCTAAATAGGTGTGTCGCCTACACCGAGGGTCACGACGTGCCACAAGTAAATATAAAATAGACCTGGATTAAATTTTGATTGAATCTGGATCAAATCACACATTAATATAAGCTATTTTTTATTTTTTAGCTTCTGCCCGTGACTTCGTCCGCGTAGAATTAGACTTACATTAGGCAGCTACGACTTTTGTCATGTTTAACGCTCTCCCGCGGGAACTATGCAATTTTCCGGGATAAAAATTAACCTATATGTTAATCTAGGGTACCATCTATCTACGTTCCAAATTTTATTTAAATCTGTCCAGTCGTTTCAGCGTGACGAAGGAACAAACATACACACACACATCGTCACATCCATCCATCCATCCACATATTAGTAGAATAATTGAAGAAATAGATTAGATTAGATTAGATTCAAATATTCCTATTTGTAAATTACATTATATTTTTATGTCGAAACATAAGAAAGTCACAAAAAGATCGTCAACTGTAAACAAAATAAAAACAATAAAGTACAATAAAATAATTCATACAAAAACTAGAAATATAACTAGAAATACCGCGGGATAGCAGTGAGTGTATAAATTCTTCGCAGACGGAGTCGCGGGCAATAGCTAGATGATCATCAATCAAAACAATACGCGATACATAAATAAATATACACAAATCACGTCTATATCGCGTACGGGGTAGATAGAGCTTAATGTGACAAGATCTAAAGGCCACGTTTAGCATGGTTGTGGGCACAGAGCAAAAACAAATATATTATTATTATTACCTACTATCTATTCTCTTGTATATGATTTCATTATTACCTCTCTCAAGATTTAGCTTAAATCTCAAGGTCTTTGCCAAAGAAAACCGTCCTCAAAATACATATTTAAAATCAATTTAGTATCCCAAATTCCAGTCTCCCAACCACTATAAATTCAAATCTTGCAAGTAAAGCTGGGTACACACTCGCAGCTATCGGCCGCAGGTGTGTACGCAGTCTAATACGCTCTGTTGATGTGACAAACACCGCCAGATTGGTTTATGGGTACTAGGGTTCTACGACGGGTTTCGCTGCTTGTAAAAAAAAAAAAATACTGGCAACAAAAAACCAAGTTTTTTTTATTTTGCAACTTCACTGCCGAAATTTAGATTAAGTAAATGTTTTTACATACATAAATCACGTCTTTGTCCCACGTGATAGATGACGTCACATGGCATATCGGTTCTCTCTTTCTAATCGCTGACTAATTAGTAGTTTAACTCTTACATTTACCGCATTTCTTGACCGATATTACTTTTAATTTCACTTTTTGCCATCTTTTTTACGACGTTTTCATATTTTAATAAGAAACTAGCTTCTGCCCGCGTAGAATTAGCAAAAATGTTTATCGTTATCCCGCGGGAACTATGCAATTTTCCGAGATAAAAAGTCGACTATAACCTGGCCGGTGATTTTCTCAACAGATTAGTAAAGCTTGCATCAAAATCCGTTTGGCCGTTTTCACGTGACGCGCTCGCAAATATACGGACACATAGATAAACAGACAAAAATTCTAAAAACTGTTGGGACGTGTTCTGTTATCGATCGTAGTATCCTTAGTCATTTTTTTTTAAATATCTTCCATGTATAGACTTTCCACCCTCTGCAGCTTTATTTTTTTAATGCATATTCCTTATTCTGGCTCTGTTTACCCCGTAAGGGATATAGACGTGATTTGTGTATGTATGTATATTCCTTATTCGGACCAAGCGCGACGACAGCGCCATGTGACAGGCGGCCATTATGGACAATATTGTCACCGCTGTCAAACAAGAAGTAAGTAAATATTGTGAAAAATATTAATGAAATCTTGTGTTATTTTACTATATTACACAATTTTTGACAATGGTATTTAGTAACATTTATTCAATTTAATGCTTGTATCAAATGATAACGTACTTTAAGTAAAATTTTAGAGGTTAGGTAACTTACTTTTTTTTTCTTACGGCAAATATCCACTTATTTCTTTGGTCTCGTTTCCACCATGGTCTTGGAAATTGGTAAAATTTACAGTCGCTATTCTTCTTGGCGTTATTACAATTCACAACAACACATCTTACCAGGACCATATTTTTATCTCAAAAACGATTAGAAAATGTTTACTGCAATACGGATTTGACAGCTCAAGTCAGCGACAAAAATGACAATTTTAGCCGTAGCGAGCGCTGTGATCGTTTAGGCTACCCCCTCCACCCGCTTTGCACTCTGCCAATTGGGACGACGTTTAATGTATAAAAAAATAACACTATAGGTTTTCAGTTTATTACTATACGGAACCATATAGGTGTATGTTGTTGAAAAGAAATACGTAAAAAATTGTAAGCGCAGGTGTGTGGCCACATTAATAATTACGATTCCCAGCGTCCCAGCGAACTGTATTTGTTTTCGATTACTTCTTGACATGTTTCTCTTTTATCTACGCGAATAATCTATATTTGGCTGCTATTTCTTTAATACGAAACACAAAGCATTTATGATGGGTCTTACGGCATCTACTACCAACCGTTCTTTTGTCAGTTTTCTGCGAGGGGAGAATTAATCGTCTAAATTCATGTCGTTTAGTCAATTCCAATTAATTTTAACACATTTGTAAACAAACAAGTCCCAACAAGTTCATATAAAAATTAAATAAATACATATAATCAACTATTATTTAATTGCAATAGATACAATACATCATGATTAATCTAAAAGTTAACTAAATATTCAAAACTTAAAACTAAATAAATATACCTAACTATAAAAAGAAAACACCATCTAAAAGGCCCTCCTGCGGCATAGACCCCAACACACTGGCGGCATTACCTCTCTGTACAGCCAGAGAAATTCGCTGGGAGAGGTAAACGCCAGCTCTGGGGTCTCCTGAGGTCTCTATCAGTCTCTATAAATATAATTGTTATAAAATGTCGTGAGATATGAAGTATCCTTCAACATTCCGTTGGATGTGTGGGAATTTAGATGAAATTGCTTTGTTTATTAAATTCGGCCATCAAAATTCTCAAATTTATCACATTGAGCGTTTTTCAAAAAAAACTCTCAAGATGTATGTATGTATGTATAACTCTTTATGGTACATAAAATACACGAAAGAGATGAATACAGGACAACACACATGCACAAAGGCGAACTTATCCCTAAAAGTTAACCTTTGCACGACTGACATAAGTGTTAAGCAAGAGTAGACACGTAAGAAGTGGACACAAAAGTAAAAGAACCAATAAAAAGAAGAAGAAGAGTTCTTCAGTTTAAACAAAATACAAAAAGATCATGGCAGAGGTGGGATTCGAACCCACGCCTGGTGGAAGAAACTGGTGCCCTAAACCAGCGCACTTCGGAGAGGCTTATAGCCAGCAGTGATGATGATGAAGAGGAATTGAAAACGTAAATAAAAAGGGATTGTTTTCGGCATGGATCCACCATAATAAGTACGGTGAGCTGTATAGGTGTCGTTGACCCCGCCTGTTCAGCACAATACGGAGCTAAATGCAGGTGATTACAGGATGTGGCTGTAATGAGCCGATCGATTACAAAGCGTACACCCGCTGGGGAACATGGCTATAAGCTTGGAAATAGGATAAAAAAAATCTTTTAAAAAATAAAGTAGGTACTGTTGGCAGGTGGTAGGTCTGGGAGCAAAGGAAAAACATAGAATGTACTAGTTGCTTCTCGTCCCGTGCAGATGGTAAAAGCCCATCGAGGGAGTGGGCGAAATTCTTAGGAATCACGTTATAGGCGATGCGGCTAGCAACCCATCACTATTTTGATTCCCCTTTCCACCTATACGCCTCCAATCATGCTAAACGTGGCCTTTAGGTCTTGTTACCTCAGGTTCTGTCTACCCCGAAAGGGATATAGACGTGATTTGTGTATGTGTGTATGTATGTATGTATGTACTGTTGGCGTTTCCGTGCAGCGTGTATCTGGTTTTGCTGTTTAATACAATTTTTAACTTTCTTAGCGACACTGAAAATTGAAACAGAAAAATCCGAAAAGTAAAGCTATGGCCGGGAAATAATAATTGTAAAGAGTTAGGTATTTACTCTATGAAGTAATTTTTTAGTGTCAAAATTGTCGGTACCAATATTTCCCTAGTAATAGGAACGTTTACGCAGAAAAACGCTAAATGACATCAGATCAGACTATACATTCCAAAATTCAATTTTCGAAGTTTGTTTCCTGCCGTTTCGCTCACACTAACAGTCATTAATTTGAGAGTGAGAGAGATGGTATGATACGAACTTAGTAAGTCAAAAAAATCTAAAATTAAAAAAAAAAAACTGGTGCCTCAAATGGAGCACCAAGAACAAAATTCAAAATTTATTTTTGCAAATAGGCCGCCAAGCCTTTCTGAAAAATGTCTTTCTGCCAAGTTTCTTGCGGCGCATTCTTCTTGGCAATGACGGTCTTTCCGAATGCGCTGATAGTTTCAAAAAAGACATGTAAAAGAGCACTTGGCGGCCAATTTCCAAAAATAAATTTTGAATTTTGCATTTTGTTCTTGGTGCTCCATTTGCGTCATCAGTTTGAGCACAGTCCCCCGCGGGTGTGCCGGCAGGTGTGCAGCGCTTGTTTATTTACGTGCCGTGTCTATCGCGTGTATTGTACTGTGCACAGATATTGTACGGCCGCAGGGCTGCCACCAACCAATTCTACTAATATCATAAATGCGAATGTAAGTTTGTTTGTTACGGTTTCACGCAAAAACTACTCAACCGATCATCATGAAATTTTGTACACATGTTCTTGGAGGTATTAGAAGTAACATAAGATTCTTTTTATAAAAAAAATATTTTTTATGTCGTCACTTTTTTTAAGTCGCGGGCAAAAGCTAGTAAGCCATAAACATATATCGGACTCAAAGAGGCATAATGCAGGCACGTCAGTCAAATATCAATTCAAAAATACCAGTTATTCTTTTTTAATACGGCCCCATCATCGATCGATGCGATGATTTCGAGAAAATCTTGTGACAAAAATGTCAGCAACGTTGTACGGTACAACACAGTCAAAAGACCCCTGTCGGGCGCTTAGCCAAAGGGTAATGATATCCCTCAGAATGTGCCAGGAAATCAGTAACCGATGCCCAGGGTGCACCGGACCAATCACTTTTGTTCCTCGGACGGATCCAAAAACGAACTGCAGCTCTGCTCTTGACCACCGGAGGTAACCCAACTTGCATCCCAAAAATACCAGTTAAATTATCGAACTGTCGACTTGTCGCCTGTCACTGTCAAATGGTTAATCCGAGATGTTTGTTACGTTTTCACGCAAAAAGTACAGTACCGTCCAGTTGCCTATCTTCGCCTGGATTTGAACACTTTTTCCAAAATATCTTTCAAATTTGAAGGCATTTTAGTCCATTGTGGCAAAAAAACGTTTTTAGTACTCCTGGCTATCAGTAGGTATTAATCATTAAAACTTTGAATTTCATTGGTTAACTTGGTAATAAATGGCCCCAAAGGCAATAGGCGAAGTATGGGCATTTTTCCCTATCTTCGCCTATGGCATGCCTCACCGCTAATATTAATAAGCTTTTCTATGACTTACACATGTCAAGTTTTATCTACTTGGAATGTGTTAATATAATATGAACCTTAACTGCACCAGGCTAGTCAGGGTCAGTCCAGGGTAGTCTGGAATAAAAACATTTCATTTCATTTTCATTTTCATTTCATTTCATTTCATTTCATTTCATTTCATTTCATTTCATTTCATATTTTAAAGAAAATGTGTAGTAGGCGAAGATTGGCTGCAGTTTGAGGTTGTTTCATACATTTTCTAAAACGATGCTAGGGCTGCCAAAAATTAACCAACATGCCAAACAAAGGGGAGTAATGGTTAACAATAAAAATATTTTTTTTTTACAATATTTAAACAAAACGTATCTATTTTCGCTTATAATTATCTTTTAATTGAGATCAAATCAACCTTCGGCTATAAAATATTTATATGATTTAATCTACTTATTAACTTTCCTCCAAATCATTGAAGCCATTTCCGTAAAACAAAACAAAATATTTAAATTTGCAAACAAGTAATGTCATCCACTAATTAATTAATTGACAACCCTAGGGGTAGGCGAAATTTGGCAACAAGATGAAAGAAAAAAAACCCTCCCCGACGTTTTATCCAATAGTGATTTCTAGACGTAAGCTAACCATTAAATAATAGTTTCACATGAAAAAGAAATAGTTACAGGATATAATCATGTTAAAAGTTTAACATTATCTGGTCTGTATCACTGTTTAAAACCAAAGTTAAAACACTGGCATAAAAAAACACATGGTCGGCGTCGCGAAAAAATCCCACTGAACATCAACTGTGTGAAGTTAGCCGCAGATCTTTCGAAGAATGTCGACCGCCATTAAAAATACTTTGTATTTAGCAGTTTTACGTAAGGCTAGCACTAGAAACATTTCGGTAGTGTTAACTTATGTCAAATTGGGCGAAGATACGTAGCACAGGCGAAGATACGCAACTGGACGGTATGCTTAGTGTAAGTTTTTAGTGGCACAATAGTGTAATTCGTTTTATTTGGAGGCAGCCCTAGGTGTTAGGAAGCCATGCGTGTGGTTATTTCGGTTGCGGCTATGATTAGGGGATGATTTACCCGCGTGCCGAGCGATAGCCCGGCGGAGGGCCATTGAAAGGGTTACACTAACCTACGACTGGGATATGAATAACTATTAACTATAATTACACATAAACGGATAACTCACGTATAAAAAGTCGAGTGATAAAAAAAAATGTTTTTATTTCAGATTATAAATCCATATTATGTTAGTATCAGTGCTTACAAAACTAGTGTTAGTCAACATTAATCAATAACTAAGCGGGCAGACGCGTTCATCCCTTACAGGCATATAAGCAGTGCTTGTAAGCATACGTAAATGTGCCCGACACGCTTCGTACCAATACGGATTTTGTTGTCAATATGCCTACCCTCTGTCAGAACCCACTGCACGCCCCTGTAAGCGGGCTAGTCACTGACCCAGAGTGCAGTCAAGTATAGGTGGCCATAATTGCGTGCACCCTGGTCCAGTGCAAGAAGAGCCGGCTGTCAAGTCTGTCAGCTATAACGGCTAGGAGGCTGTTGCGACTGGCGCGCACCCGGGCCAGCGCGGCCTCGCAGCGCGCGCGCAGGATCGCGGGCAGCCCGGCCACGCGCGCGTGCGCGAACACAGCCGACGCGCTGCACCAGCGCGGCAGCCGCACCAGCGCCCTGAACGCGTTATTGAATTGAACCTGTAAGGCGCTGAGCGACCGTTGCGTGTGACTAGTCCATATTATATTATATTATATTATAGCCTTTTTTATTCCGAATTCCGGGCACAAGAGGCATTTCATCTTAGTCCTCTAGGTTGGCAACGCATCTGCAATCCCTCCGGGGTTGCGGGTGTCTATGGGCAGTGGTGATCACTTAACATCAGGTGACCCACTTGCTCGTTTGCCTTCCTATTCATATAAAAAAAAAATCGCTACAGTTTAATTTTTTTTGTTGTTATTGTGTTGTTTTTTATTATTATTAAATTGTCGCGTAATTCGGCGTGCCTCATGGCATAGGCCTCCTCTGTGCATTGGAGGGTTTTGGGCTATAGTTCCCACGCGCCCAGTGCGGATTGGGAACTTAACACACACCATTGAATTTCTTCGCAGATGTGTGCAAGGTTTCCTCACGATGTTTTCCTTCACCGAAAAGCTCATGGCAAATTTCAAATGTAATTTTCGCACATAAATTCCGAAAAACTCAGAGGTGCGCGCCCGGGATTTGAACCCACGACGCTCTGCTTGAGAGGCCACAGGTCAAACCACTAGGCTACCACGGCTTTAGCCAGCGGTATATAGCGACGTACAAAAAGCATTAAATAATGATGCTCGACATGTTTCGGAATATTTCGTAGTCCTTCTTCGTGTTCGTTTCGCTGCCGCCGTGGCGAGCGCTCCAGGAAGGGCTACGAAATAGTCCGAAACATGTCGGGCATCACTCGACTTTTATACGTGAGTTATCCAGTGTAATTATGATTGAGTCTCACGGTAGTTTCATGTTGAAAACTATTAACTAGTAACATAATAAAGATGGGGGCCGCGGGGGGCGGCGGCGCGCGGATGCCGGGGGGGCTGTTGTCGAGGCAGTGGAGGGCTGCTGTGCGCTGCGGGGTAACGGGCGCGGGTGCTACTTACCGCCCTAGGGTTTCAATGCAAGAAAAAAGCCCGAGGGTTTTATATGGGGCGTTACGGCCAAGTTAACCTGTATGTTTTGATAGCGTTTACGAGCCAGTGTGATGAAAAAGCATTTACTTACTTACTTAATTAGGATAGAAAAAGTATGCTTAGTTGGTTTGGTCGCGTAGAGCGGATGAATGAAAGTAGACTAACTAAACAGAACTATATGGGGAGTGTAATGGTAACGTTGGGAAGGGAAGGCCTAGACGGACGTTCCGAGACCAAATAGGGATGTTTTGGAAAAAGGTCAGGTCAGTACCCGAAACCGACGAGCATGTATGAAGAGATTGATGAGTGTGGATGAAGCGAAAGAAGTATGTCAGGATCGTAGCAAGTGGAACAAAGTAATCTATGCCTACCCCTGTGGGAGAGAGGCGTGACGGTATATGTAGGTATGTATGTTACTTACTCGTCCATCCCTAATATAATACTCCTTTCATCCACTCAAAGGTTGACTGGAAGAGATCCCTTAAAGGAATAAGTCCGCCTTTGTGCATGTATCTCAGTGTTTGTCAATTGTATTTTGTCTTGTTTATTTTGCACAATAAAGAGTTTTATATACATACATAAGTACATAACATACTTAGGTATTTGATGTAACTATCGCCGGTTCTCCGGCTCCAAACTAAAATTAAAACTACATTTGTATTCAAGGGCTAAACGTAAAGTTTTACAGCCGCAGCCAATGTAAATCAATTCGGGGAAGTTACCCCGTGAACCAAGGAGCACCTACGACAGGAGACGGCCACGCGGTTTTCCTTACGCCGAGAAATACGAATAACATACACTACATTAATAGACTACAGGCCCATGACCAAAAAATGTGGGTCATATGAACCACCAGGTGACATATATTAGGACGATATAAGAGCATAAAATAATAAGATTCAGCACTATGCCGTCACTTGTAAGCTGTCCAACTGAGTGCTGGTGAGAATTCAAAAGTGCAACCCTCGATTTTTTCCCCTTGTCGCATGATTTTTGTACGGCGTTGCAGAATAATGGATTAGAAGTTGTATTGAAACAGTATGAAACTGATGCCGTACAAATGGAGCGCCACAAAGTCGGTATTTTTTTTGATTTTCTGACAATTTCCAGGGTAATGTTGGTCATTTCATTCTGTACGGCATCAGTTTCATACTGTTTCAATACAGCTTCTAATCCATTATTCCGCAACGCCGTACAAAAATCATGCGACAAGGGGAAAAAATCGAGGGTTACACTTTTGAATTCTCACCAGCACTCAGTTGGACAGCTTACAAGTGACGGCATAGTGCTGAATCTTATTATTTTATGCTCTTATATCGTCCTATATATGTCACCTGGTGGTTCATATGACCCACATTTTTTGGTCATGGGCCTGTAGTCTATAACTGCGGTCGAAAATGGCTAGAAACTCGCTGGGTGTGGTCAAAAAACGTTTTTACAAATTTTGAATACAGCATAAAATTTACATGAACATTGCAAATTAAATGTGTATTTTTATGGCCTTTTTTGCTGATTATACTTTTTATTGCCTCTTGAGTGTGTGTTACGCATACGCTAGATGGTTTTACTTTGGCATGAGTTTGTACAGTTTAATGTGCAACCAAATACGAATTTTCTAACCTGCACACAGATGCGAAGGAATTCAATTGTGTGTGTGAAGTTCCCAATCCGCACTGGGCCCGCGTGGGAACTATAGCCCAAGCCCTCTTATTCTAACAGGCCTGTGCCCAGCAGTGGGACATGTGATGATGATGATGAAGTTCCAAAAATATTTTATACATCAAATCAACCCTATCGCCATAATAACAAGTATCTATAGGTACACATTTTTGCGACTTGGTGGTGTATGTCATATTTGTGACCTTGATTGTAGGAGCGCAACAAAATCCGACCAGGGACCCGATTTTTCAAAACACATCACTAGAAAGTGGTATAAATCTGTCTATATCTTCAAAACTGCAGCTCTAATCAATCTTTTGACTAGTTCACAAGATTAATGAGAGCCGTAAGTATTTTCTAAGCTACTCGTATTTAAAATTCAGCACAGTTTTTCACCACTTTCGAGTGGTATTTTCACACATGTGCTTTCAAAAATCGGAGCCCAGTGAAACGTGTGCTGTGCACATACCTCGCCTCCCACAAAAAGAGGAAAGAAAAAAAAACTATTTTTTTTTCTATACAACAAGGTGGGCATTCGAGCCTGTGGGTCATTCGATGGTAAGTGAGCACCACCATCCATGGATACCTGCATCTATACAGGATTGCAGATGTGTCCAGACCAGGTCTTCCATGCTGGTCTGGGAGCAAAGAAAAAACATAGAATGTACCAGTTGCTTCTCTTCCCGTGCAGATGGTAAAATCCCATCGAGGGAATGGGCGAAAATCACAGGAATCATGTATGTCATAGGCGATGCGGCTAGCAACCCATCACTATTTTGATTCCCCTTTCCACCTATATGTCTACAATCATGCTAAACGTGGCCTTTAGGTCTTGTTACCTCAGGCTCTGTCTACCCCGTAAGGGATAAAGACGTGATTTGTGTATGTGTGTGTGTATGTAGTAATCCAGACGGACCTTGCACGAGGTACCCGCGAGTTTATTGAAGAAAAGGCTTAATACAACTCTCGTAATAGGTGCTTCGTCGTGAACCAAAGAAATAAACAAAGAACCAAGGTCGCTCGGTCGATATAACCGAGGGAATAAACTGAACCGGGTTAAATTTGGTGAGAAAGCGATGCTATCGTGTGTCTGTTTTGGATTTCCGTTCGTACCTGCCCGGGGATGACTTTGCTTTAAAAGCCACCAAAAAAAATTTAAGACGGGGAAATTACGGGCACAAGAGGCATTTCATCTTAGTCCTCTAGGTTGGCAACGCATCTGCAATCCCTCCGGGGTTCCGGGTGTCTATGGGCAGTGGTGATCACTTACCATCAGGTGACCCACTTGCTCCTTTGCCTTCCTATTCATATAAAAAAAAAAAAGATTTAAGTAGGTATGCTAGAGCAAAATTTTGTCTCAAGCAATATTATTACGTCTGTCAAAATTTTCACTTTTAATACAGGCTCTTTTTGCTGACTATAGTTTTTTCTAATTGTTACTTGCATTCGTACTGTCAAATGAATCAAGAAAACTTCTTGATTTTTTGTATTTTTTTTTGTAACTTGCATTGTAATCCGTCTTACATACGTGTACGTACCAAATTTCAAGTCAATCGGACCAACCGTTGAAGAGTTCCCTTCTACGCAAACGATCCTGGCTGGTACCTACATCAGTACTCTAATACCAGTACCAGTAGGCTTATTACCTAACTCGCTCGTAATCGCCATCGTGTTCATTTTGACAGTTCATGTATGGGCTGACAATTGGCATCGGAATCAGCTAGCTGTCACATTCACTGTCAAAATGAACACGATGGCGATTGCGAGAGAGTTAGGTAATAAGTATATAGATTACTAGCTTTTGCCCGCGGCTTCGCACGCGTGAACCATGAGCATTTCAAAGAAGCTAGCAATCAAGCAAGCGAGCACACAAACCTGCAAGCATGTAAGTATGCAAGCAGGCATGCAAGCAGGCATGCAAGCAGGCATGCAAGCAGGCAAGCAAGCATGCAAGCAAGCGTGCAAGCAAGCATGCATGCAAGCGAGCGTGCAAGCAAGCATGCATGCAAGTAAGCACGCAAGCATGCATGCATGCATGAAAGCAAGTATGCAATCAAGCATGCAAAGCAAGGACTCAAGCAAGCATGCAAGCAAGCCCCCGCTGCCTTAATTTTTCTGAAACTGTAAATATTGCAGGATTTTTATAAAACAAACCTAACCTAACCTATAGGGCTGTCCTAAAATATACCTACCCCAAATAGCTTTT
The DNA here is from genome assembly GCA_949127965.1 of Pandemis corylana. Classification (NCBI taxonomy): domain Eukaryota; kingdom Metazoa; phylum Arthropoda; class Insecta; order Lepidoptera; family Tortricidae; genus Pandemis; species Pandemis corylana. Next base: position 11,630,103 of record OX421869.1, on the reverse strand, counting down.
GCCCGCGACTTCGTAGTTACGCGCTAAGATGTAAAACGAAAAAAATAAGTTTTTTCCCGTTCCCGTGAAAATTTTGGGGAGTGCTTTCGGAGTAGGTACACTTAAAGCCTTTAAAGAAAGACACGTTATAAATGTTAAGTCTCTTTCTTCCGCTGTTTCGTCTGGAAACGTAAAATCCTGCTTTTTCCCGTTTTAGTGTTCCCCTACACTCCCGAATAAACCTACGTGACAAATTTCAACTTTTTGTGTCCAGTAGGTAAAACGTAAAATCCCGGTTTTTCCCGTTCCCGTAAAAATGTTAGGAAATCCTTTGTTAATGCTCCCTTAAACTCCCTAAGGAAGCTAAATGCTAAATTTCATCTTTCTACGACCAGTAAAACGAAAAATCCCGTTTTTCCCTATCCCGTGGGAATTTCGAAAAATACCTTCTTAGTGCACCTCTAGGATACTCAAGGTATATGTGTGCCAAATTTCAAGTTTCTAGCCATATTATGCCTACCGCAGTATTTCTTTGTAAACAAATATTTTTCCCGTTCCCGTGGGAATTTTGGAAAGTACTATCTCAAATGCTCATCTACACTCCCGAAGCAATCTACATGCCGAATTTCAGCTTTCTGCAACCAAAAATGAAAAGTCCCGTTTTTCCCGTTCCCGTGGGAATTTCGGGAAATCCTTTTTTTAGTGCTCACCTACACTCCCCAAAGGAACTTGAAGGCCAAATTTCAGTTTTATACGACCAGTAAAACGAAAAATCGATCCCGTAGAACTGAATACATAAATCCCGTTTTTTTCCTTATCCCGTGAGAATTTCCAAAATCATTAAAATATTATTTTACTATTATAATCACCTACTTCTATGCTAAATTTGAAGAGTCTAGTAATTACAGTTCATAGGATTTCGTTAAACTGAATATATAAATCCCGTTTTTTTACTTATCCTGTGGGAAATTCCAAAAATCCTGAAATTAGTTTCTTCGTTTTGTAATCACCTACTTTTATATCAAATTTGAAGAGTCTAGTTATTATAGTTACTGAGATAGCGTCACTCGGAGTCGAATATATAATTCCCGTTTTTTCCTTATCCCGTGGGAATTTCCAAAAATCCTTCCTTAGTGGATGCCTACATTGTATAAGGTATTCAAGTCTCTAAGTCCAGTGGTTTGGGCTGTGCGTTGATATATAGTTAAGTCAGTCAGTCAGGACTTTGAATTTTATATGTATAGATTATAATTGTCATACGACTTACTCAAGTATGCATAATTTCAGCTCAATCGGTTTAAGATATCTCCTCCAAAATTTTTCCGCAAGATTCCCTCCGGATATAGATACTTAGAGGTACATTGCCAGTTCAATAAAACTTTGTAAGAATGGGGCTCCATAAGAACTGGGACCGTTTTTGGGATCTCGGCAATGTGTATGGAAACACCATTTCCGATGACCGTATCTTTTGATATAAATAATAAATAAATATCTTGGGACAAATTACACCAATTGACCCAGCCCCAAACTAAGCAAAGCTTGTACTATGGGTACCAGGCAACGGATAAACATACTTATATAATGTAGATAAATACATAATTAAATACATACAACATCCATGACTAGGGCACAAACATTCGTATTCATCATACAACTGTCTGCCCCTACCGGGATTCGAACCCGGGACCTCTAGCTTCATAGTCAGGGTCACTAACCACTAGGCTATCCGGTCGTCAAACTTATACTTGACTCAAAGGTTTAATTTTTATAGCTCCGAAGGGCCGCAGACCTAAGTATTTGCGAGACAATTCAATGGTATCTGGGAAGTTCCAAAGAATCACCTGTGCGTTAGATGAGTTTGTGTCTAAGTAGTAAGTCTACAACGGAGCGGAAATATTCCTTCTACCCGTCCAGCTCGCGGTACCTCATAATTCCCACGCAAAAGAATCAATCGTAAATAACCAAATCCGGGTACGTTTCAGCCCGTTTTACATATAAATTGCCCCGCACGCCAGTTCGTAATTGCAGTGCAAAGGTGCGCCCATAAATATTGTTTATTGCCGAATTTCGTATAATGCTAGTACACTCGGAAATTTACTCTGTTTGCGGCTATTTCCCCGCCCAGCTGTTTGAAGTTGCTGGGCTGTTCATCTACATTACGAGCTGGGAGACGTTCACAGCTGGGCCTTCCCCAAGGGCTTCCGCGATGATCGCTTTTGTGCTACCCGCAGCCAGGTTTCTACGATCTTTAACAGTGTCGCCTATCCCATCCTTGCGGATTACTGCTGGAGACGTTTGGTTGGTATTAATTTGGCAATTACTTAGTATGGTCAAGGGCATAAAACATCTTCATCAAAGTGCAAGGCGTCAAAGAAGTGACTCAACATTTCACAGATGTTTAATCAAACTAACCAAACCACCTGGCGTAATATATCAGAACAATTCTAAGACAGATTGTACAAAAAAAATACATACACGTGTCTCAAACCGGTTCGCTAGTCAAATACATATCAACCTAAAATAACATCGGATACATTTTCCTTAATAGATTTCAAGCAATCTCCGAGAAGGCGAAAGATTATTTGGGCTATATTGAAAAGGTCGTGTAAGAAAGGGCTGAGTTTTATTATAGAGAAAGGCGTTACTGCGGATATACGGGACTGTAAAGATGTTTGAGATAAACATGTTTTTTCACTTACTAAATATAGCTAAATAAAACCGCAGAGCGTTTCGAATGCACAGAAGCGACTTGGCGGATAATCGGCTGAAAACGTTTTTGAAACATCATCATCATCATCATCTTCATCAGCCTATATTAGTCCACTGCTGGACATAGGCCTCCCCTAATGAGCGCCATAGCGCCCTGTCTTCAGCTTGACGCATCCAGCATCTGCCTGCAGCCTTTCGCAGATCGTCATCCCACCTGGCCGGAGGGCGTCCTGCACTACGTTTGCCGAGTCGCGGTCTCCACTCAAGAACACGTTTACCCCAGCGGTTGTCAGTTCTTCGCGAGATATGGCCGGCCCACTGCCACTTCAGCTTACTAATTCTTTGAGCTATGTCGGTTTTTGAAACAAAAAGAAGATAAACTAAACTAAAAATTTCATTTCTAAACGACACGGAAAATTAGAACAGAAAAATCCGAAAAGTAAAGCTATGGCTGGGAATCGAACCCGGATCCTCGTCATTCCGTGACGCGTGCTATAACCCTACACCGCCCATAGCAGGTGGGTAGTCTTCGATTTTTTTTACCTTTGTTACTATGCGAATTTTTGTCGCTACAAAAAGTAACGCGACTGACTGACTGATAGACAACGCCACAGCCTGAACAATTAAAGCTACAAACTTGAGTTTAACCTTTTCAACGCCAACGACATATATGGGTACGTATTAAAATACATAAAGTTTGAAATGCATAATGAGTTAAAATACATAATGGTTCAAAATATATAATGCGATTTTCTCAGGAAATGGCATATTAATAGGATTGTTATAAAATAAACCTAACCTAACCTAAACCAGTCTATAGCATACACTATCAAATAACTTCATCTAGCTAATAGTTTTACAGAAAATACCATTATATATTTTGAACCATTATGTATTTTAACCCATTATACATTTTAAACTTTATATATTCTGATCCGCACCCGCATATATCAGCACCGCAGGTTCAACGCCAACGTCCGTTACTCGTAATGCAATGCAAAAGCAACCTTCGTTCAATAAGTTTAGGTTCAACTTAAGGCATCGCAATAAAGAACTGGCGTACAGGTGACGTCTCTTGAATTTGGCGTGGCGGAGAAAAGGTTAAATTATTTTTTTTTTATATAAAAACTTATACTTACTTCGATGCTGGTCAGGGAGCAATGAAAAAACATGGAAGGAATGGTCAAAAACCTAGGAATCATGTTATATATCCTTACGCCCACAATCATGCTAAACGTGGTCTTTTTATTTATTGTATTGTGTGTTTCATGTATAATATATTACGTATCAGTACTTAGTGTATTAATATATATTCTGAATTGCACCACCTGCTCAGATCTGTTCTGTTCTCCAGTCCATTATGGTTGCCTGGTAGAGATCGCTCTGTAGCGATAAGGTCGCCTATTGTTACCTTGTAATATTCTGTATACCTTTTTTCTGTTTTGGTTGTTATATGTGGTGTTCAATAAAGAGTTATGTATTGTATTGTATTGTTAAGTCTTGTTACCTAAGGCTCCGTCTACCCCGTAAGGGATAAAAACGTGATTCATGTATGTATGTATGTAAAAACTTATTTTTGCAAGTACAACTAAGGAAATAGTTTTTCTAAAAAACGCGCCTTACTCTAGTCTGTGGTGAGAACGGAAAGTATTCCAATCCTATGTAGATTCGCTAAATGCCCGCGGTTTCCGAAGCCCGCTGTTGGCCGAGACTTTTTTCTTTTTCATTTCCTTCCAACAGTCGTACAAACAAATGCCTATTTGTTGGGAGCGACTGCGAGCGGGGGCGCATAAGAGGCTAGTTTATCTCACATACGTTACTCGTCTTTATTACGGGGTAGACGGAGAAGGAAACCGCGCTCTAAATGCCACGATAACGCGACTGTCAGCGTATAGGTCGAAGGGGGAATCATAATAGTGATGTGTTGCTAGCTGCGTCGCCTATACTCGTAACGTGCCTTGCTGGTCTGGGAGCAAAGCAAAAAACAGACTGTGCTCGTACCAGCAGCTTCTCTTCCCGCACTGACTGTAAAAGCCTCTTTGTTATCATTGCAACGCCGGATTTAGAGGTCAGGAGGCCTCTGGGCAACAAAGGTGTAGAGGCCCTTGGCCTCAAAACATTCAAATAGTGGTTTTCTAGTGTTTACTAGTCTGAATTTGTTTTTTTTCCCGAATTCTCCTTAGTGGGGCCCCTCTTTCGCGGAGGCCCTTAAATACGGCATACGGTGACATTGTGAGGTTGTAGAGGGTAATCTCTACAGAACCGGTTTTGAAAATTCTTTTACGAATAGAAAGCCATAGTATTTGTGAGTATCATAGGCTGTATTTATATAATACTGCGCGGACGAAGTCGCGGGCAACAGCTAGTATGGTGCATTGGGGTAAATTCGAAATTGGGGGAATTTCGAAAATCATGAATATCCTCTAAACGGGGAACAATTTCATATTTTGGCCACGCTTATCTAGAAGCCAAAGACATTGGAGCTTCTAGTTAAGCGTTGCTTAGATTATGTAATTGTTCCCCGTTTAGTGGATATCCACGAGTTTAGGAATTTATTCCCCCCCCCCCCCTTTGCTTTACATATTCGATATATCATATACAAGGGGAATTAAAACAAATTAAACTATTAAATTAAAAACTAAACTAAAACTAATCTTAAAATAAAATAATTAAAAAAGGAGGGGCCCCGTGGCATAGTTCCGCAGACGCTGGCAGCATTCCCCCTTTGGACAGCGATACTAATACGCTGTCCAAGGAAGCTGCCAGCTCTGCGGTCATCCGTAGCGTCTATTAGCCTCTTCGAAATACCTTTGAAGAGGCTAATAGCGCTAGGACCCCACGGACCAAGGGTCTCGACACCGAAAGGGACAGAGTTATATCCGGGGCTGAAACCCCTAAACATACCTGATATATATGTGCTCTCTACTCGCTATCACGACCACCCTGCCCCATTCACAGGCCTTCAATTTCCTCCAACTATATATGATATTGAATTGCTTCACAGAACATAATGGAGCTCTCTACGTATGTCATGTACGAAATTGTGCAACGAACATACGTCATATTGATATATTACTGTGTGCTTGTGATAAATATATGTGAGAGTCTGTTTGTCGACACGAGGCAGATTTAGATGCGTCAAGGATTATTATGAGTTGACAGGATGTTAGGTAAAAGAGGAACGGGGAGGAATCAACCTATAGAGCGTCCCTTTGTCCCTTTCGGTGTTGAGACCCTTGGACCGTGGGCTCTTCAAAGATATTTCGAAGAGGCTAATAGACGCTACGGGTGACCGCAGAGCTGGCAGCTTGCTTGGACGGCGTATTAGTATCGCTGTCCAATGGGGGAATGCTGCCAGCGTCTGTGGTACTATGCCACGGGGCATCTCTTTTATTAATTATTCTATTTTAAGATTAGTTTTAGTTTAGTTTTTAATTTGTTATAAATTTAATCATAGTTTAATTTGTTTTTAATTCCCCTTTTGTATTTTTTCTATTAATAGATAACCAATATCCAGTTCAATGTTATGAAAACATCAGTGATTTGTCACACTAAATTAGCAGTAGTTTTTCGCATTGGCTTTTCCTTCAGCCCTCTCTGTAATATAAGGTAGAACACGCTTGCCTGGCACACGCTCATTCTGTAATTATTGTTCGCACCGAACATTAACTCATTCGTTCATTCATTCATTCATTGCTCTTTTTCTCTATCATCGAAAGTCAGTGTATATCTCTGTAAAACTATATATATATCACTTTAAATTAATAATATTCCACATGTGAAACCGAAAGTGTTATTATTTTATGTTACAAACATAATGTTGCCGAAACCAGGGAATGAACCAGGGACCTTTAATAAGGTGAGAGTTGTTGACATAAAAATGCCAAATGGTTCAAGTTCACCCCGAGCCATAAATAAAGTGTGTGTTTTGTTTGCTTGTGAAAGACTAATATTTAAAAGATTCGTTTGAATGGTAGTATTATCCCGTCCCCGGGAATATGTTCGCACCGAACATTAACTCATTCGTTCATTCATTCATTCATTGCTCTTTTTCTCTATCATCGAAAGTCAGTGTATATCTCTGTAAAACTATATCCCTTTAAATTAACTATACCACATGTGAAACCGAAAGTGTTATTATTTTATGTTACAAACAATTATGTTTTACTCTTTTTATAAAAAAAATAAGTATGTTTATTCACTACAAGCGATCTCCCCCGGCGTCGCACGGGTGCAATGAAGATACCAACACGGCGTCGCCGCAATCACAGTCGAGCTACCCAATTTACATAACATACATACACAAATCACGTCTATATCTCTTACGAGGTAGACAGAGCCTGAGGTAACAAGACCTAAAAGCCACTATTAGCTTGATTGAAGGCGTGTAGGTGGAAAGGGGAATCAAAATAGTGATGGGTTGCTAGTTGCATCGCCTATAACGTGATTCCTAAGAATTTCGCCCATTATCTCGATGGGCTGTTACCATATGCGCGGGACGGAGGCAACTGCTTTTCTGTTAAGCTTTAGCTTTCGCTTTAGCTGTTAAGGTGCAAATTTGTCATAAATAAATAAATAAATAAATAAATAAACTGGTACATTCTATGTTTTTCCTTTGCTCCCAGACCAGCATGGAAGTTGCATAAACTCTTGACAAATAATGCACCGTAACCTTCCTCAGTTTTTGTTACTATTTATTATTACTCTATGTATTGGTAGTAATAGGTTTTCCTGTTTATCGCGAGCGTACAGACAGACGTGGTGGATGACTTCGTTTCATAATAAGTAGTGATGCTACGCAACGAGTATCCCCCTTCATAAACGCTCTGTTGGCTTCTGCTATTAGCAATCGTTTGTCCTTATCTGTCACTTTGACATTTTCCTTTCACAGATAAGGACAAACAATTGCTAAGTTAGCAGAAGTCTATAGAGCGTTTATGAATAGGGGGTAAACCTTAGCTGCTCAGCTATTGCCACAGGAGTTTCGCAAGTTTTTAATCCAAATTCGACATTCCGCTCTATTAGTTAATTCCTCTTTGAAAAGAAATTTGGTGCCCATGGGGTATAAGAAAATGGAATGTCTTGTAATGTTGATGGTTGATATGAAATAGATAATTTGTTTATAATAACATATACGCTGGTCTGGAAGTAAAGGAAAAACATAAAATGTACCAGTTGCTTCTCTACCCGCGCAGATGGTAAAAGCCCATCGAGGGAATTGGCATTGTTCATTTTTTTTAAGCTGTGCTTTAACACCTTTATTTGATAAAATGGACTATTTCAAGCAACTAATTTGAATATTATGCTTTTACGTAGCTTTGTTAATTAATAATAAATATTTTTTCGCTGTTTGATAATTCGTGAATTTAGACAGAATCCCAATCGCCTTCGTTCGGCTGGCTATAAAAAAACGGCTTTGTCTATGGTTTTGTAGATTTGACAGTGACACGTGACAGTTGCCGTAGCCAAACTTTTTTTTTCATTTTTGTGGCAAACATTCGATGCTGGATTCTGTCTAAAAACCCGGTCGTTCGGTCAAACAAAGGTACAAAGTACTTTTACAAAAATATCTGCAATCATAAAGTATTTTTGAAATCGGACAAGATAAATCGGATAATTGATGGTTTCCTCGAAATGGTTTTCGAATTGGAGCATACTAAAAAAAATGAACAATGCCAATTGTTGAAAATCTTAGGAATCGTGTTATAGGCGACGCAACTCGCAACCCATCACTATTTTGATCCCCTTTGCACCTACATGCCTCCAATCAAGCTAATAGTGGCTTTTAGGCCTTAGGCTCTGTCTACCCTGTAAGGGATAAAGACGTGATTTGTGTGCGTGTTTGTATGTACCTATGCGTTGCTAGGCGTACGGTAACCCAATTAATTAAGGAAACAACGGGCCGCTGACACACGGCTCACAATCCCTATTTGAAGTCTACAAAAATGTAACACAACCAAACTCTGTTTATTTATTTCCTAAGCAACGTATTGATTACAGTAACTTTGTTTGTTTACCGCCGTCTAAATCTGTACGGGGAATGTATCCGAACTCGAAAGTTATCGGCAAGAGATCGCTGTGAAGCGATATGCTCGCAACTTGTTATGTTGACTTTAATACTTACGTGGGACTTGCAAGAAGGAATTATTAAGTACTGTAAAGACTCCATCTTTACTCTTTATCGAATTCGAATCTTAAATTTAAAAATTAAAAAATAAACTAGAATTCGAAACAAGAGTGTCAAGAGAGAGTTGCTTAGGGCTTCCTTGGAAGCAGATGTATTATTTTAAAGAATCTATAAAGCTAAATAAAATACTGAAGACATATTCAAAGTTTGATTAATTAGATTTGTGAGCCGTCTGAGCTACATCAACCCGTCGTGGAGCCAGTGCCTCATCAAGGCAGCTCCACAGTACCTACCTACTAGCTGTTGCCCGCGACTCCGTGTGTGAAGAATTAGTTTATCGTTATCCCGCGGGGATTGTGCGTGTCCTCAATTTTCCGGGATAATTGAATTCTTCCATGCTGGTCTGGGAGCAAAGAAAAAAAATGTACCAATTGCTTCTCTACCCGTGCTGATGGTAAAAGCCCGTCGAGGGAATGGGCGAAAATTATAGGAATCATGTTATAGGCGATGAGGCTAGCAACCCATCACTATTTTGATTCCATTTTCCACCTATACGCCCACAATCTTGCTAAATGTGGCCTGTAGGTACCTGTTACCTTAGGCTCTTTCTACCCAGTAAGGGATGAAGACGTGATTTGTGTATGTGTATGTATTGAACTTGAAACTTAATTTTCTGACCTTACTCCATGTAAATGTTAGCAACAATTTAAACTTGGTTAGTATAACATATAAACTCATAATAATAGCTACTTACAAATCAACTAATTAAACATCCATGCTGGTCTGGGAGCTAAGAAAAAACATAGAATGTACCAGTTGCATATTTTCCCGCGCAGATGGTAAAAGCCTGGGCGAAAATGTTAAAGATCATGTTTTAAACAATGCGGCTAGCAACCCATCACTATTTTGATTTCACTTCATGGGTCTTGTTACTCTCGTCCCTGTCTACCCCGTAAGGGATAGTCGTGATTTATGTAGCAAATTTAAAAAAAAATTTTTTTTTTAAATTTTTGCTTAATGCGATTCAATTCCGATTCAGATTAGGTTCGCTCGCTAAAGCCATACTAAAAATGACAGCTAAAACCTGAACTGAGTAGGAATTGCATCGCATTAAGACGTCTCGGTAAGACCCTATACCACGCTCTCGTAACGAAGTTATATTTTTGTATAAATTATCTTATTTTATCTTATTCTTAAGCGACAAGTTTAATACGAAACATACTTTATTCAAACGGAAACGTCTAGATCAGGGGTGGCGAACCTTTTTTGGTAGACGTGCCATTTTTTCACAAATAAAGTAACATTTGGCTCTGACCTGTCATTATTATGATTTTCCTTTCCAGCTATACGCCCTTAATCATGCTAAAAGTGGCCTTAAGGTTTGTTACCTTAGGCTCTGTCTATCCCGTAAGGGATAAATACGTGATATATATATGTAGTATGACCTGTCATTAAAGACCCTGTTGTCTTAAGAGTGTGCTGTTATTTTACCATCATATGACCACATTGCCCGTTTTCCACCCTATCACTACATAGTATAAAACAAAGTCACTTTCTCTGTCCCTATGTCCCTATGTATGCTTATATCTTCAAAACTACACAACGGATTTTGATGCGGTTTTTTTAATAGATAGAGTGATTCAAGAGGAAGGTTTTTATGAGACGAATTCGCGGGCAGAAGCTAGTTTCATAATAAAAGAATCTTAAGTTGGTGATTTAATGGACACAAATAAGCCTTTTTTACTATTGGCGTGCCCAAATTGTTTTGAAGCGTGCCAACAGTGCCGTTGGTTCGCCAGCCCTGGTCTAGATACAAGCAATAATTTATTTCCTCTAGCTACGCTTATCAATTTGCCCTGGTACGAGTTAAGAATTGTTTGTCTTTGATCACACTTTTTGCGCTCCGCAAACTTTGCAATTGATGTTCTGCAAACTGAGACTTGGCGACCGACTTCAAGCGTTGGGATAAGTATCTACACGCTTTTCTATGAGACAGGGCAAGTGTGTCTGAAGGTAAGTAATACTACCATGGACATGGACATCCGGGACACCAAAGGATTGCAGATACGTTACAAGCCTAAAGGGTCAACAAGTGTTACTCTAGCTGGAGCACAGCAGCGCAAACACTGCTGCTAGGCGGAAAGATTAGCCAGGAAGATGCTGGTAGCAATCAGGACCTTGCATTATTAATTGCAGAAATATGACTGTTGTGAAAAAAATTAAATCACAAAATTACATAAAAAAACACTACGCATTTATCAAGTTAAATTTACATCATTTGGGAAAACAGCTAATACTTTTCAAACTGCCAGACCGATTTAACCAAAAATAGCGAACCACTGCAATGGAGCCGGTTTCTGAATGAAAAAATTGCATCAAAATCGGCCCATCCGTTCGAGAGCTACGATGCCATCGACGTCAAACTTATATCACCCCTTTTGCGTCATCATTCGTACATAATATAAATACATAATAAATCACGGCTTTATCCCTTACGGGGTAGACAGAGGCTAAGGTAACAAGACCTTAAGGCCAGGTTTAGCGTGATTAGGGCATATAGGTGGAAAGGGAAATCAAAATAGTGATGGGTTGCTAGCCGCATCGCCTATAACATTATGATTCCTATGCCTATTCCCTCGATGGCCTTTTACCATCTACGCGGGAGGAGGAGGGTACATTCTATGTTTTTTCTTTACTCCCAGACCACCATGGAAGCATTCTTGGTCATCATCCGTACTAATTACAAACACGTCATCAAATCATTCATTATGCTAAGTATGTAGTTCAACCTTGTCAGGTCAATGACGGCGACAGCATTGTAATCATCATAACAGGTAATTAGCTGATGACGAACTGATGATTTCCCCAACGTGACCGGCCACCCGCCCCTGTGGCCCGGGCGGCGCCGGCGCAAGCGACAAGCGATCGACCATTTCGACCAACCTATTCTGTGTGTAAATTTCTACGGGCATGTATCCCTTACGGGGTAGACAGAGCCTAAGGTAACAAGACCTAAAGGCCACGTTTAGCATAATTGTGGGCGTATACGTGGAAAGGGGAATCAAAACAGTGATGGGTTGCTAGCCGCATCGCCTATATCATGATTCCTAAGACTTTTGCCCATTCCCTCGATGGGCTTTTACCATCTGCGCAGGAAGAGAAGCAACTGGTAAATTCTATGTTTTTTCTTTACTCCCAGACCAGCATGGAAGACTACACTGTATAGATAAATACACATTAATTAAAGTAAAAAAATGTGTAACAGCAACAAAGATAGAAGACATTTATTCTTTTTAGCAAGACACGCTTTTTCGTCTTCCAAAACTTACTCCAAATCCTTCACAGTTCCCTCTGCTAGGCTGTGGAATCGGTTACCGTACCGACCTCCATCAGGCAGTCTGCCTCCGTGGCGTCGTTCAAGGAGGGTGTTAGGAAGATGTGGCTCACACCATCTCCTTAAATATTGTATGTGTGTAATCATATTGCATGTAGTGTGTATTATATTTAGTAGTTTATTTATGAATTGTTTGTTGTATTTTGAGATGTACGCTCTATTGTGGCTTTCGCTATATGGATATTTTAAACTCACTCTTTGTCGGTCCCTCGCTTATAGGGATAAGTTAGCCTTAGTGCATTTTTATTGTCTTTAATAAAGCATTTAGTTACTTACTTACACGCAAATATAAGAGAATAAAAACACAGTCATGAAAAATAGATCAGTGTTGAGTGTCTCTTCGCATAAGTGAAACGGTCGCTGGCTCAGCATTACGCTGAGGTGTTAACACCTGCATCACTGATTTTCAGCCAGAACCGTCTGTGACTCACGATACACAGATAAAATATGCTCGAATTAATTGAACCCGCACAGTTTTTCACCTATTCGTGTGGTATTTTCACATGTTTCAGTAGCATTCTAAAATGGTAAAATTATAATTAATAATGGTAATTAGTGATAAAATTGTGTATATTCTCTTGTATTTGTTTGTCTTGCAAAAAGGAATTAATGTCTTCTTTCTTTCTTTATTTGGTAAAGATCTGTGGATTAGGCCGCGAAGGATCACATATATCCCGTCGCAATTTCCCTTGTGTTACGAATATGTCCACGAACTAAAAGCAATAGCTAGGGTACATGCTACATGGGTAAAATGGAGGATTTTATGCGCTTACATAAGCATGCAGTTTTTTTTTACCCGGCTGCGGCGAAGTTCCAAAGGTTATCATTCGTGGTAATTCTTCTGTGAATTGGGGCATCGTCCAGCGGCCGGCAATAAACGCCCGTAGCTGTATGCACAATATAAATTAATTTAAATTTATTCCCGCGCCGGTTCCCGCGCTAAGAAAAACACTAAAAAATCCCCGCCATCCGGAGTTATGTTAGGGCTCACAAACGCTCGTTTGGATGAAGTTTCAACATACTCACTATCTCAACTTGTCTATAGACAGTGGCGTAACTATAACGTCTGGGCCCCGCGGTAAATTCATCAGATGTCCTTCCTCAATATAAAGAAGTGCATCAGCGTCCCTTCTGTGCACTAAACCAAGCCAGTTTGGGGCCCTGGCATTTTGCCACCCCTGCCACCCTATAGTTACGCCACTGTCTATAGAACTAAAAAAATAAGTGTCTAAAATCGAATATATTAATATACAAACCATTAAAAACTTAATAACAATAAAGATCACTAAAACTAGGAAAGTTGATTTAAAGTAAAGTATGTTAAACAACGCTGATGATCTATTTTTTTTCATGTCTGTTTTTAGGGTTCCGTACCTCAAAAGGAAAAAACGGAACCCTTATAGGATCACTTTGTTGTCCGTCTGTCCGTCCGTCCGTCCGTCTGTCAAGACCCTTTTTCTCAGTAACGCGTGGAGGTATGAAGTTGAAATTTATATCAATTACTCAGGTCTACTGTCCCTTGAAGCTGTGAAAAAATCAAACTTCTAAGCCAACGCAATCAAAAGATACAGCCGTTTATGCCGCAAATTTCCGCAAATTTTCAACTCTCAAGGGAATCAAAACCTACAAGGTAGTTCCCGTGAACGCAGAATCTTGAAATTTGGTATGAAGGTAGGTCTTATAGCACAGATTAAAGAATAATTGCGAAAACCGTAAATGTGTATGTATGTCTGTATATAGCAGTGACCAATATAAAGTAACCCCACACTGCGTACATTTTGCTTTGGAACAGGGCTCTGCTTACACTGGTTTTATATATTTATAGATAATGATACGGAACCCTCGGTGCGCGAGTCCGACTCGCACTTGACCGGATTTTTTCTTGTTTATTGTCTTTAAAATGTTGTATATTATCTTTTATTTGTGTGTCTTGCAAAAAGGAATAAATGTCTTCTTTCTTTCTGTCTTTCTTTCTTTTAAAAATGATTAAAAATGAACCTAAAAAATGCCCCCTGTTTCGTGCCTGATTCAAAGGTTTCCATTATGCTGGCCGCGTTGCCTCTTTGAACTGCAGTCTAAAATTATAAAAGAACATTCAACACGTTTAGTGCTGGCCACAGGTGACCTAGGGCTGGCGCTTACATCTCTCAAAGGCTAGGAATGTTCAGAGCTCATGAACACATCCATACATACATACGTACAGAAAGACAAAAATTATAAAATCCTCCTACTTTTTTGTGTTTAATTGCTCTTCTCTGATCGTTAGCACTCTATTTTTTATGAATTTATTTAATGTAAAGACACGAAATTTCTACTGATTTATTATATGTGTCGCGAACTCCTCACTTTTAATACTTTTTTATATCTTTTTTAATTATTTTGTTTTTGAAGTCTATTGACACGTGTATTTTAGTTGTTACGTAGCTCAGTAAAGCCTTAGTTCAGTTTCATGGTGTTCTCACTTTCGTCTATAATTATCATACAGTCCACAGATCGTATGCTTCAATATGTATAGAATATAGAATAGAAGATTAGTAAGGATAGCTAACGCAGGCGTAAAAAAACCAGAATTACCTCCTCGTAAAGTCCTCCAACAAAACACATGTTACTAATTAACTCAGCGGTAATTATTAGGCGGGCTGAATTCCAAAGTTGGCCATTTTTTAATTCGCCGCGTTTCCGCGCAATGTGAACCGACTGGAATGGTTTTAATTAAACTGCAGAAAAAACTAAGGAAAGGATAAATGGCGGGTTGGCCGTGACTTTATTAGTGCGTTGACAAATGTACGTGGATGTTTGTGTTGTTAGCGAGACTATAAATTAACGGGAGACGCTTTTTAAGACACCAAAAACACTGCCAAGTGGGAGCCGGGCTCGTGCAGTGGGATTCGTAAAAAAACATTTTGACTTCTCATGCTCTTGAAATGTTACTTTTGTCTCTGGATATCGTGAGTATAACTCCTTTTTAATCTCTAGTAATTGTTTTTATTTACTTGGGAAACCCGTAAACAGCCAGTCATGATGTTTGTGATTGTGTCAGTATAGACAAATTTTAGGGCGCAGAAATAACCTCAAAATGACCACTGTGCAAAAAAATTAAAAAATAATGGTTTAAGTAATTTCGTGAAACACGATTCATGATTATGAATATGCATCTATTTATAATATGCATGGTAGTTTTGAATTAGTTTTCAAGTCTGAATCTGTTGGCTAAAATATGCAAGAATTCAATTCAAAGCTTCACTTTACAAAAAAAACCGCAGAACAATTTTTTTGGCATGTGAATATTGTGCAAGTATTTTGGGTGGCAATCATTTTTTAGTTTCAATCTTTTTGGCTGTTGGTGGCTGACTGGCGCTAGTCCATTGCCGCGTGCTGCGGCGACGAATAAAAATAAAGGGCTGTCAGTTGTTCTTCAAAATTGTTGGTGCACGGCCATTTAGGTTTTTTATTGGGGTGGGCTACCTCCACGTGTAGTCAAGAGCTGCGGTTCGTTTTTGGATCCGTCCAGGGGGAAGAGCAGTGCTTGATCCGGTGCACCCTGGGCATCGACTAATGATTTTCTGGCAGTTTCTAAGGGATATCATTGACCGTTGGCTAAGAGCCCGGCAGGGGGGAGGGGGTCTTTGACCATTACCGTACAACGTTGCCGACATTTTGTCACAAGATTTTTGAATTATATTTTTGTTACTTTGACATTGGCGAAGTTGTCGTCGCTATAACGACTTGATACGCCACAAATAAGAAGAAGAAGGTTTTTTATTCGGAACTTATTTATGTACCTATTGTGAAATGAATTGATGTATATAGTGTTTCGTGTATATTAATAAGTGTAAATAACAAAAGTGTTGATCGAAGCCGGCTTCCTCAAGGTTTGTAGTGTAGGTTTTATCATACAAATATTATGTCCATTACTCATATTGAGAGTACGTTGTAAAAAAAGTAGTGTATATTTCACCAAATCATTGTGCAACTTTATAAATGACTAGCTTCTGCCCGCGACTTCGTCTGCGTAGAATCATACATAAAAACCTTACTCTTGAATCACTCTATCTATTAAAAAAACCGCATCAAAATCCGTTGTGTAGTTTTGAAGATATAAGCATACATAGGGACATAGGGACACAGGGACATAAGGACAGAGAAAGCGACTTTGTTTTATACTATGTAGTGATGATGGACCAAAAATGTAACCATCATCATACAGTGAAGAAAAATTAACAAATTACATATTGTACGAACGCTTTTAATTCCATAATTTTATTGTAAGAAACTTTGTTATAATTAAATATTGTAATTTTGTACATATCGTCGTTTTTTTCCTCGTATTCAAAGTGAAAAGTGTTTAACACGAGACTAAACAACCAAAATGACACTAACTATAGCCACAAACATCTCGTGTCATTATGACTTGTTTTAGTCCCACGTTGAACAATCTACTATTAAATCCGCCCAAGACCAGAGCGATTGGAAATGGGCCTCTGCCTTTGCCCAGGAGTAGGATATCTACCCAAGACAATTTTTTTTGTTCATTTCACATCGTACAAAATCACTACATAGTATAAAACAAAGTCGCTTTCTCAGTCCCTATGTCTCTATGTCCCTATGTCCCTATGTATGCATATATCTTCAAAACTACACAACGGATTTTGATGCGGTTTTTTTAATAGATAGAGTTCAAGAGGAAGGTTTTTATGTATAATTCTACGCAGACGAAGTCGCGGGCAGAAGCTAGTCTATACTAATATTATAAAGAGGAAAAATTTGTTTGTTTGTTTGTTTGTTTGTTTGCATTGAATAGGCTCCGAAACTACTAGACCGATTTTAAAAATTCTTTTGCCGTTAGAAAACTTCATTATCATTGAGTGACATAGGCTACTTTTTACCGCGGGAAAATACCTATTCCTACGGGAAAATTAATTTATCGCGGGCGAAGCTGCGGACGGAAGGCTAGTATTAAATAAAGATATATGAATGCACTAAGGTAAATGTACACAATTCGGTGTATAACTTCCAGGTCATGATACAAAAAAGCCAGTACACTTAGCTGTGTTTGGTAAAAATTGGTCCAGCAGTTGATAAATATCAAAGCTCTTTTCCAAAGTTATGTGGGGCATTTTTCGCAAAAAAATGTTTTTTTTTACGGTTTGATTACTTGATTAATGCGTCAGGGTTTCTTTTGGGCCAGTATCTTACTTTAGGCTTTGGTGATCGGTCTTCCAACGCTGCGCTTTCAGGTACGTGGTCGCCACTCAAAAGGTTTATATATTACTAGCTAGTAGCACAGTATATATATAAGCTAAAGCAGTAAGGAAACTACGAACAAATCGGTTGAAACAAAACACTACACAGACGCGCGCTTTACACGGCCCCTAAGCGGACCTGAGCCTGAGCGGAGTGGACGAGGTCCGCTTAGGGGCCGTGTAAAGCGCGCGTCTGTGTGCGTGTTTCGTTTCAACCGATTTGTTCGTAGTTTCCTTACTGCTTTAGCTTATATATATACTGTGCTAGTAGCTTTTGCCCGCGACTTCGTCCGCGCAGATAACGTCAGAGTGACGACATAAAAAAAAAAGAATATTAGATGGTGTTTTCTTTTTATAGTTAGGTATATTTATTTAGTTTTAAGTTTTGTATATTTAGTTAACTTTTAGATTTTATCATAGTTTAATTTTTTTTGTAATTCGATATAAATATTTATTAAATCGATTACGAGTAAATTACAACCTACACGACCTTTTATAAGTACCTACGTTCCTAGCTGGAGTTAGTAAAAGTGATTCGCGGAATCGATTTCAATTCCAATTTGCTACAAAAGGATTCTTGTGATATTGTTGCCGTCGTTGAATACTATTCCTATCAATATTATAATTGCGTAAATAGTTTGATATTCTTTCACGCCTGAACAGCTGAGAACAGCAGTGGGATAGAATAGGCTCATCTATAAGTATACATATAATAAATCAGTAGAAAGTTCGTGTCTGTACATTAATAAATTCATCAAAAATAGAGTGCTAACGATTAGGGAAGAGTAATAAAACACAAAAAAGTAGATTTTTATAATTTTTATCTGTCAGTATGTGTATGTATGTGTTCATAACCTATGTCTGTGTTCGCTTATCTCCAAAACTGTTGGACCGATTTAAATGAAATTTTGCGTGGTGGTACCTTATATCCTTAGTCAATATTTTAGATACTTTTAATCCCGGAAAACGAGTTCCCGTGGGATAATTAAAAAACTAGAACTTATCAGCTTAGCACACCACAACTTAAGCATCTTATTAAGTAAAATTGGCGTGCTGACACCTTATATGCCGCGGTTACATTAAACATACATAATTAGTTGAAATTTGGTATACAGTTAGTTTCAGTCCCAGGGACGGACATGGGATAGTTCCTATCCCAAAAAACAGCATAGTTCCCGCAGGATAGCGGTAAGCTAATTCTGCGCGGACGGAGTCGCGGGCAACAGCTAGTAATAAATAAAATAAAAATCTTATTACAGGTTGAATGCGCTGCCTGTAGTCCGTTGCGAAAAAGAAAGCGAACCTTCAGTCGATCACTAGTTTTTGACAAAGAAACGCGTTGCCATGTCTTGTCGTGGGTACTCCATGACTCAAGACAACATCCTTGGGCTATCTTTAACTTCGAGCAAGCTATATCTTTTACCCTCAGCTCCTGGCGATGATTTGCAAGCGATTTTGCATATTTTCTTCTCGAACAACAGCAGTAAGCCTTGTGGGAATGCTATGTTGGTATACTACCTGTTGCCCGTGACTTTGTCTACAGAGATTTAATATTTGTATCACGGGTATCTTCACTGTTCCCAACATTTTCAACAACTACATGTCGCTATTCATACATAAAATTCCATGCCGGTCTGGGAACAAAGAAAAAACATAGAATGTACCAGTTGCTTCTCTTCCCGCGCAGATGGTAAAAGTCCATAGGCAATATAGGCATAGGCAAATGGGCAAAAATCTACAATTATGTTAAACGGGGCCTTTATGTCTTTTTACCGTAGGTTACAGTATGTATGTATACACAAAACACGTCTATATCCCTTACGTGGTAGACAGAGCTTAAGGTAACAAGACCTAAAGGCCACGTTTAACATAATTGTAGGCGTATAGCTGGAAAGGGGAATCACAATAGTGATGGGTTGCCAGCCACATCGCCTATATATAACATGATTCCTTAGATTTTCGCCCATTCCCTCGATGGGCTTTTGCCATCTGCGCGAGAGAGAAGCAACTGGTACATTCTATGTTTGTGCTATGCTCCCAGACCAGCATGGAAGAACTTATTTACTTACTCACCATTATCCGAGGCTAGCACGGGTGATGTTTCTAAAAGGTTGTACACAAGGGAGTTACAAATTGAAATTAATGACACAGAATCAGTTCCGGGACGTTTACATGACAAGCCGTTTAACTTTTGTTCTGTGCATCCCTTTCTTATCGGTGTTGATAGAAAAAGACACGTATAAATACACGTCATCATCATCTGCAGCTTATATATGTCCCACTGCTGGGCACAGGCCTCCGAACGAGAGGGCTTGGGCTATAGTTCCCACGCGAGCCCAGTGCGGATTGGGAACTCACACACACCATTGACACACACACACACACACACACACACACACACACACACACACACACACACACACACACAAATCACGTCTTTATCCCTTACAGCCTAAGGTAACAGGTACTACAGGCCACATTTAGCAATGTTCGCGTATAGGTGGAAAATGGAATCAAAATAGTGATGGGTTGCTAGCCTCATAGCCTATAACATGATTCCTATGATTTTCGCCCATTCTCTCGATGGGCTTTTACCATTTGCGCGGATAGAGAAGCAACTGGTACATTCTATGTTTTTTCTTTACTCCCAGACCAGCATGGAAGAAGAGCACACCATTGACCATTGGTAAATAAACGAAAAAGTATTTCGTGTCGGCTGGGATTTGAACCCGAACCCCATGGCTCTAAGCTGAGCATCTCCCAATTGGACCACTGGGACTCCCGACTATACCTCCGAAAAATCGAAACGATTGCTTACGTTGGCGTGTGCTGCCTCCTATCAACTTGTATGTATGTATAACTCTTTATTGTACATAACACAAGAAATAGATGAATACAGGACAACACACATGCACAAAGGGGTACTTATCCCTGAAAGGGATCTCTTCCACAAGGGACTTCTTCTTGTACACAAGTAAGTAAATAGAAATTGTACAAATAGAAACACATAATTCACAAAAAAAACATTAAATATATACACAAAGGCGAGCTTCTCACTATAAGCGATCACAACAACAACAACAACAACAACAAATACTCTTTATTGAACACCACAAATCAGTACAAAACAATACAGAAACAACAACAACACAACAACAACAAGTCACGGCAGTCTGTTTGAGGATCCATAACACTACTTAGAATACCTACGGCTGATGATATGACAGTAAAAACCGTATTCAAACTACATGCTAGCAATGTTCACGTTGGCAAAAGAAAACTGATCGAATAATCTTTTTATAGTATCAACTACGGTATATTTCATGAAATTCCAGGTGCCCTACGCGAAAACTTGTTAAAAGCTGAATTTTCTATGCACCGTCTAGCAATTGCTAGATTGAGCAATTTCCTTATAAATTTAAAGCTTTCGAATAGAGACGTGGTTGCACTGATACCGATTTTAAAGATGTAAAATATTAGAAATAGAAATAGAAATGAAAATGAAAATGAAAATTTTATTTTGCAAATTGGCCGCCAAGGGCTCTTTTACATGTCTTTCTTTTTTTTTGTCATGTTTTACATGTCTTTTTGAAACTACCAGCGCATTCGGAAAGACCATCATTGCCAAGAAGAATGCGCCGCAAGAAACTACATAGCTTTACTTTTCGGATTTTTCTGTTCTAATTTTCAGCGTCGTTTAAAAAAAGGTATGCGTACTTCTATGCCGATCTGGGAGCAAAGGAAAAACATAGAATGTACCAGTTGCTTCTCCTCCCGCGCAGATGGTAAAAGCTCATCAAGGGAATGAGCGAAATTCTTAGGAATCAACATCACTATTTTGATTCCTTTTTCCACCTATACGCCTACAATCATGCTAAGTATAAGTATAAGTATATGTAGTGTAAGTCCCTAAACATGATAAATGCTGTCGCATGCCTGTTATTGGTGCATGAACATGGATTGTAACTTGTAATTTTGTTAATATTAATGTTTTGTTTATGTACTGTTGGCATGTCTAAATAAATAAATAAATAAACGTGGCCTTTAGGTTTTGTTACCTCAGGCTGTAAAGACGTGATTTTTGTATGTTATGTGTAACCGTATCCGTACCGGTATCGGTATGATACCGTAACTGATACCGGTTCGCAGCCCTACCACTC